>JAAAKM020721499.1:73422155-74055905 GCA_010016025.2 Alatinidae sp. Z8VKAUB7J3 | reverse complement strand
TCGCTTCTTTTAAATTTTTATCAGTGATTTGGGGTGGAAGCATCTAAGTTTACTTTGAGCCAACTGATAATGTAGATGATGACAATGAAGAAGCTGAAACTTTAACAAACATAAAAAAATATTTGAAAAATAATGCAGCTTATGGACGAACTGGACACAGAGATACACAATTGCAGGTAATTCGTTCAATAATTTTGTGATGTAGGAATGTAGCTCTTAAATAGCAACGAAGACCGCAGTGCCTTTCCATCAAAAACAACAAAAACAGGAAGAACAATAGGGAATTCCTTTCGTAAGACCGTGGAAATTTAATTTGAATGAATATTTTGGTCCTATGTCCAAGGGCCATCCTAGATCGTTGCGGCGCGGGTGCACACTGTACAGCCGGTTCGACATGTTCTGCGCCCCCATGATCTGCACCACCGTGGCCCGCGCCCGGCCCGCCGCCTCGAGCAGGGCACTGTCGTTGACAAAGGCATCCACCCCGGCATTGACACAGCCGAAATTCACGCAGGCCAGGCCAAGCGCCTCTTCGGTCAGCGCCGGAAACGGCGTTTCAATGAATTTTCCAAAAGTCTCGGTGCCGCCGAAAAAGGCGACATATTCGCCCTCGAGCCGGCGCCGGGGCCCTCGGAACACCAGCCGCGACGCCCCGTAGCGACACGCAGATGTTTGCCAGTGCCTGCAAGTCCTGGTCACGCATGGCGACCATAAACTGCTCCACCAGCTTGCGGCTGGGTGTGTTGATCTGCGCCTGGGCGTGATCCTGTGTTTTCTGTAATCGCTTGCGGCCCCGGTGCAGGGCAGACTTAATGGCGCCGGGGGTTGTGTTTAGAATTGATGCAATATCTGCCAACGAGAGTTCCAGCACATCCTTCAGCACTACCGCAGCACGTTCCTGGGGATGCAAATACGCCAGCAACTGATCTGCAGCTTCCCGTGTATGCACCGGATCCGGCGCTGCCGCTGCACGAGATCTGTTGCTGGCTACAGAGGACCGCGTACTGCGCGACCTGATGATCACGGACGCGTTCCACGTGCACGTCGACGACCCGCTGGCCGACCTCGAGGACGTGTTCGCGCAGCACGACTTCCTCGGCGTGCCCGCCCTCGACAGCGGGGACCGCCTCGTCGGTATCGTGCACCGGAGCGCCGTCGAGGCTGCCGTCTCCCGAAGGTCGGACGACGCGTTCCGGCGCACGCAAGGGATCGTGGGCGGTGAGGAGCTCCGGACGATGCCGCTTCTCGTCCGGGCGGGGCGGAGGCTGAGCTGGCTGAGAGATTTGCATAATTTACCCTGCTAACCCTATCTTTAAGATACGGGTATATTCAGTAAGGGGTGGGGAGGGCTAGACGAGTTTCAGCCTGTTTTAAGTTTTTTGTCTGTCTCGTAAAAAACATTTATATGCAAAAATAATCTTAAAAAAACGCACCAAAAACGTGTTTTTATGCATTATTATTACGTTTATACGAGTCGAACAAACATTTCGAGGGGGGGGGGGAACCTCCTAAACTTTCTCCTGAATACGGCCTTGTATTTCAGGTATCTGATCGTTCAATGGACTAATATTTTCTTTCGTTTTAAGGGGAAAACCGACGGATTTCTCGGCATTTCCATCTCCCTCGTGTTCCTTGTCGCCTGGTGGTTCGGGGCAACCACGCTCGAAAGTCTGGAGCGTGTCGCCTACGACTCCGGGGTGCGCCTGTCGGACCGGGACCCCGGCGACCGCGTGGCGGTGGTTGCCATCGACGACAAAAGCATCCAGAACATCGGGCGCTGGCCGTGGTCACGCGAGGTGCATGCCGAAATGATCGGGCAGCTCCAGGCCGCTGGCGCCAAAGCGGTTGGCCTGACGATTTTTTACTCCGAGCCGCAGGTCGCTTCCGGCCTTGACATTTTAACTCTTTACCATTTAAATCAACTGCATTAATAGAAAAACTTACGGTTTTGCTGCCGTTCAGTAGAAAAATTAAACTTTATTTTAAAACAACAGCAAGCAGCTCAAAAACATTACTAAAAACATAATTACACCAAACTCCTTCACATCATCACTTTCAAAATAAATATAAACATATACCTCCCAACGACCCTTCTCCTTCCCAACCAGCACGACAATTCTTCCACCTATTACTCATCATCAGCCTCAACCAACCATTCTTCACTTACTACATTAGGTTGAAACTTCCAGGGCATGATGATGCCATTTTTGTAAATTTAGTTGTTTATTCTGCCACTACAAACAGCCCACCGCCCTCCCGCCCTCTTTGAAGATGACGACCCACTATTCGCTTGGCCCTAGACGGTTGGCCAACAAGGACAATCTTTGGCAATCTTTCGCCCTAGACTTCTCATCCTTTCTCTCATTATAGCCCTAGAAAGCGGGACTGAACCATATTTTTCGTATAGCTTACTATTTGAGTCAGTCGGTCGGGTACCCAAGGCCGTATTCACGGGGTGTTGGTTAGGGGGTTTACCTTTTCCCCCGAAATGTTTGTCCGACTCGTAAAAACAAAATATTAACTGCCATCTTCAATTGATCAAAAAAAATTTTAACTGCGAGCTAAAATCTCTAAGTCTTAGCTAAGTTTCCGACCCAAAACGTAATTTTTAAACCTCAGAACCCTTAGAGGGTTCTGATAAAATACTTATACCTAATGCGTTCAAAGGTCGCTGTGTACTTATTGTCCAAAGTCATATCCAGCTACATAAAAATAGTCACCCCCATCTCTAGTTCGAGGAAAGATATTTAGGCAATTAGTCCCAAACCTTCAAGTTTGAGCAAATTCTTCAATTAATTTTAGTTTACAGCTTGACAATTATTTGTGGTGACGCGGAGTGGGAAGGTGCTGGCTGAACTTGCCCTGCCCGTGGCCGGGTTGATGAGCCTGGAGCCCTTTGAAGTGGTGCGTGACCGGTTGGTCGATCTGCGTGATGCAGCGCAGAGCCTAGGCGTGACACTGGAAGAGCCGTTTTTGCAACTGGCTTTTCTGGCCCTGCCGGTTATTCCGGCGCTCAAAATCACCGACCGGGGATTGGTGGATGTGGTGAAATTCGAGATTATTCCCTAGTAGGCTTGAGGCTGGCTGGTGTTGATCCGTGGCGATTTGGCCTTGAGCGGACATAGAGAAATTTTCACCCTGGAGTCTACCAACATCATATCTTCCTGGAAGGTAGTTACCCTTCCAAAGTTAAGCTTTAAATTAACCTTAGACACTACTAGATGATAGTTTTTACTTTTAACATCACTAACAGCATTCCTATATACCATAGTATCTTGTATTGATCCTGCTAGTCTTTGGCTTACAGTGACATAATCAATAAGGTTTGCTGTGTTACCATCATATGAATACCTTGTCAACTATGGGTCATTTTATTAACAAGCACCATAATGGTTATAACTAGGTTGTAATATCTACAAAATTGCAAAAGTCTGTCCCTGCAACATTTCCAGAAATTTTCACCTTAGCACCCCTAGGTATTCGCACCATAGTACCCTTAGCATTAGCAGTCATAGCAGTAGGAGCATAGCACTATTACAAAATTTTCAGTAGTGCTGCATTGTAACCCTGATATATTTGGCCTATCAGTAGTAACAGCATTAACAGTGGAAACAGTAGTGGTAATTGTTGCAGTAGCAGTAAAAGAAGTAGTAGTAACATGCACAGAAGGCTTTTTGGTTAGTTCAACATCCATTTTAATATACCCTGTAAGCTCCGACATAATCATCTAGTCCATTCCTTAGGACACCTTTTCCGCACCTACTTGTTTCCCTTGGAGTTTGATGGTTAACGACTTCATTGCTCGGAATAAACTTAACGTTCAAGAGGCATTTACCTCTTATTTTGATAATGTTGAACAAAACCGCTTCTTCAGCGCTCCCCTTCTTCTAAACCTGAATTCAAATCGTACCTGGGCCCAACTTGCTTGAAGTTCATAGCACTAGGGCCATATTTTTAGGTTGAGATAGGTAGATTTGTTAATGGATTGAATGATTCAGCCATCTTCTGGTACGGATTGTATATCCCCCAAGGCACTGAAATTCATTCTTCCGAGACTGTTAATAAGAGGCTGAATGGATAAACTTGGTGTAAATTGGAGGGTTGGTACCATGATAAAAACCTTTGAGTGAGGATGTAAAAATCATCTCGCAGTGAACAACCTTTTTTGCCAGCTAGGAGGTCGGATTGGTGATGGCCTTAATTTTTCAGAAATGAACTTAAAGTTAGCCCAATACCCAAGTTAAATTTAACATCAGCGGCTATAGGAAAACAGTTAGAGCTGCTAGAACTAAGAATCTAGCCACGATCAAACATGTTCGTCACACATATGAAATCTGCTTGTCAAGCCAAATTTTTTCCAACGCCGCAAGCGCGATCATCTGCACTTCGCGGCCCGGAAACGCCCGCGCGATCATCGCTTCGGCACCGGCGGCCTTGAGATAGGCGATCAGGAACACGGCAAACGCGATGTAGGGCGCGGTCGAAACCAACGCCTCGACCGTGAACGTCACTGTCGGCCAGGCATTCGGGGGATCGAACGCGGTAACGAGCAACGGAACGGCAACCACGACCGTCCACGGCGTTTTCAGGCTGTCGAGGAACGGCTTACGCGGTTTCGGCGAGTCGACGGCGATGTCGGACATCGGTATGGGTCTCCAGTTCGTCGGATAGGGAAACACTGCTGTTTCATGTTACATATACCACCGGTGGATCCGAAGAAGAATCAGGGGGAGATTAGACAGAAGGTGCCAAAACGGCTGTACGTTACTGAATTTTGAAATCCTTACTTTTAATGTAAGCACTTCAAACTACGGTATACTGCTGTACACCATACTATGCTAACAATTTCAGTCGTTGAGCCTTGGAGAGAGCAAAAATATAGATTACGCGACCTGCCTTTGAATTGTAACCCTTGAGAGTTTTAATAGATAAGTGCTCTTATACCATGCTCCTGTCAGTAGAAGGTTTATAATTGGGAAGTTCCTGAAGTCACGGCGGCTCACGCCAAATCCGATAATCGTTAAATCAGTTGTGGTGCAATGACGGTGGACCTACTCGAACGGAAATTCATGATATTCGGTAGACACAACCTCATTGCGAATTATTTTTACAAGCCGTTTTGACGTAAGATAAATGTGAAACTGAGAATGAGGAATCATCTGAGTTTTAAGATCAGGCTGCTCAAACGGGTTCGGTCACGCGAGCTGTTGATTCTAGGTGACTTACGAAAAACGAAGTATTACCGAGTTTAATACGGTAGCGAATTTTTGGACCACTGAACACGGACTTGACCCGGCTGGTCTTGCCCGACGGCAGCGCCAGGACTTCATCGCCCTTGCGCACGATACCGCTGGCCAGGGTGCCGGCGAAGCCACGGAAGTTCAGGTTGGGGCGGTTGACGTACTGCACCGGGAAGCGCAGGTCGTCGAAATTGCGGTCGCCGGAGACTTCGACGGTCTCGAGGATCTCCATCCGCGACTGGCCGGTGTACCACGGCGAGCGCTCGGACTTGTTGACCACGTTGTCGCCCTTGAGCGCCGACATCGGCACGAACTCGAGGGTGGTCGGGCGCAGGTTGATCTTCTCGGCGAACGTTTTACACAAATTATGCTGTATAGTTTTGAACTCCAATTACTTGGGGCATTGTTACTTCCTGCAATGCTTGCAGCAGGAATTTTCATGTGGTTAAAACGTAGAAAAGCCAATCAGGAATTACTGGATACAGAAAATGATGATTCTTTTGGAGTATAGTGGTAATTCTCCATCTTTATCTAATACATAAAATACTCTGAATTCTGATAATATGTAATGAAACTCATTATTGGAATTACTGGTAGTACTGGGGCAATCTATGGCATCAGAATGCTTGAAACTTTGAAAAAACTCAATGTTGAAACTCCAGACCCATCTGGCATACCCGTTGGCGACATGCGCTGCCAGAGCGCGCACTGCCCACAGCCATCGAGTTTGGCAACCCAGACGATCGACTGTATGGCTTCATCGAAGTCAGTGTCGGGCGCTATCTGCATGTTGCGCCAACGATCTGGTACTCGGTCGATGGCCTGGGCAAAACGCCTCAGGTAGACCCCTACCTGCCTCCATCGAATTCATTTGGCCTGAGTACAGGTATGCAGACTTCCGCCCCGCCCGCACCGATTGCACAGCTGCCAGCCGAAGACGGGGCTTACTTTCAATTGCGGGAAAGTCACATTCATATTATTTGTTCCGATTCTCGCTGTCGCTTATCTTCTAACAGCAAAATTCTTTGTTCTTCTTTTTCATGTTTGACACGTTCTGATATTCGCTTTCGCGTGTCTGCTAACCATTCTTTGTTCTTCACTTTCATTTTGACAAATTCTGAGTTTCACTGTTGATTGTAATTTTCTTTGCCGCTCATCTTCTAGCCGCGTATATCTTTGTTGTTCCGTTTTATTTTTGATCCGTTTTATTTTGATATTTTTGATTGTTGCATGTCTTGTAACCGCCTATTTATTTTTTTTTTAATTTTGGTTTTGGAACTAGAACTTTCAATTTTCGAGCAATTGAGCCCTCTCTGAAGTTCATACAAGCATCCCTTCCATAAGACTAATATATGCCCCTAGGGCATAACTTGCAACGCTATACCGTTGCCCCTGACTTGGCTACAAGGTAAAAAATCGTTCCCCGGGCAAACTTTCTTGAATATTTTTAAGAAAGCAGTTGAAATGGGTGAAAATTTGTTGAAGAGATCTTCAGAGCTGATATCTGGGGTGATTCCTAATTTCCAGTTACCGGGCTCTACCATTAAAATAGCAGAGAATTTTTGCCCGAAAGTGAGTTTTGCAAAGCGCTGGCCCTTGCCGAATCGCGCGCCGCAAACGCGCATGACACACTGGAAAAAGCGGAACTGCAACGCGACACCGCCCATAACGATGCGAACAAGGCGCAAAACCATCTGCACGAAGCGGAGAACGCCCTTGCAAAGCTGCACGCCGAAGAAACGGCGCTGACCGAAATTTTAGAGAGCGCCGAATGCAGGGCCTGGACGCCGCTTGTCGATGCCATTGCCGTTGAACCCGGCTATGAAACCTCCCTTGGGGCCGCCCTTGGCGACGACCTGGATGCGGCGGCGGATTTGGACGCCCCCATTCAAAGAATTGCACATGCAGGTGGCTTGCCTGGTTCTCTCGAGGGTGTCGCCTGAGGTGGTCCCACAATGGAAAAAGGGGTGCGAGCTAACGGGGCAACGTGGTCCACCGCTGGGGGCGGCGGGTCAGGCCCGTCATTCAAACAGATCTGTTTGAATTGCTGGAAATAAGTACTTCACCGTGTAGTAGATGGCGAAGGCCCAAAAACCAAGCCAGATCAGCCGAACGAACCACGGGATTCGGCTGCTTGAATACTGGTGGTGCTGATGCTCAACTTCTGCGGACGTATCGTCGACGGGGCTCATAGCTATTAAGGCGTCGGGTTTGTGGACTGGTCTGCCGGGGAGCGGCTGGGCGCTCTGGTGATGGCGCACTATAACTACGCTGAGGACGTACCGATGCAATCAGACGATAGCCGACTTTGGGGATGGTTTCGATGAACGTAGGCCGGCGAGCTGCATCGCCCAACGCTTTGCGTAGGTCTGAGATCGCTTTGGTAAGGGATTCATCGTTGACCGTCACATCGGGCCACACCGCTGCTAGCAAGGCCGCACGTTCCTGAACGACGTTCGGCTGGGCAGCTAGCAAGCAGAGCAACTGCATCATGCGAGGCTCCACATCGCGCCCTGCTTGTTGAGGATCTCGTCGGCGTTGGGCGTGATCGGTCCGTTCGCCGCCTCGGCGATGACCTTGGCTTTCACGCGCGGCGCATTCTCGGCGACGATCTGGTCTTCCAGCGCGGCCGGAATCAGGATGTCGACGTCGAGCTCGAGTAGCTCCTCGTTGGTGACCTTGGTGGCTGCCACGTCGGTGTAGGGCGCCTTGTCACCGGTCGCCGGGCGCAGCGTGCGCTCGTTGAGCTTGCACCAGATCACGGCGGGGATGTCGAGGCCGCCGTCGACCATGATGCCGCCGCGCGAGTCGCTCACAATATATGAAAGTCTAAGTGTCAGAGAACGCCATAGTTTCTCGTTTTTGTCCCGTTCAAACACGTTCTGATTTTGATACAGAAAATAAGCAATTAGCAATTCCGGAGTACGGACTGTCTGGTAACGAGTCACCCAAATTCTTTGGGTCTTAAGTTGTCAGTTTTGCAGTGGAGATAAGCGACTTTCACATTACGACCACAATTTTCTAAGCTAAATGATTAAGGTATATTACATTAACTATAACCTTCAACACTTCAAAGAACCCTTTCATACTAGGCTAATGCTGAAACTCATCATAGTCATCACCACTGCTTACATCAGCACCAAATATTGAAAAAAAGCAATACAGATCATAGCACTGACTTAGTAGAGAGCAGTGAACCCCTCATTTATTTTCTTTTTTTTCCTAGCAAGTTCAACATTTAGTATGAATCATCATAGAAACTCAGGGGAGGGATCTTTGGATTACAAACTGAAATTGTATAGCCCTTTTACGGGGCGACCAAAACCAATTTAAATGTACCCTGAAACCTCTTCAAGGTCCTACATACCAGCCTCCCCCTCCAGTCATCATAAGGCACAGACCAAAATTGGCAGATTGCAATTTTAATCACAAAGAAGGAATATTAAAACTCAAACCAACAGAAATTATTCCACGTAAGATAATGAGTTCTACCTCCCCAGTCCTCCCACTCCTTAGGCTATTGTCTTAAAGTGCCTCGAAAATATTTCTCATTTCAATTTTGTCATAAATTTTTCATCATCAAACTAAAAGCGTCATTATCAGTGTTGATAATATTATTGTCCAGTGGATACAGAGTTTCCTGTCAGAAAAAAACATAAGTTGTAAGAGTTTATGACTCTCAAGATGTCCCTCATTTCTCTTCGTCTACAACTGTTTTAAGCACTGTTCCCCAGGGGACAAATCGGTCATTGCGGATTCCTTTGATTGTGAGTGTGAAACGCCGCGGAGTATAGCCACGCCGCCGCCGGCAACAACCGCGCTATTCGCTGTAGGGCAGCCGGTTCCAGACGATCTTTGGCGGATAGCCCGCCTCGGCGAACAGACGGCCGACCGGACAGCGATCCTCCGACAGCGCCATCAGCCGTTCGACCTTCGCGTCCGGCTCCGTGGTTTCGATATCGACAAATAGCTCGGCTTCGTTGAAATGCATGACGCCGTCGCGATTGCCTTCGATTCCGTCGATCAGATCGGTCGTCGCCGTGGCCCCGGCCGGCACGGAATCATCGGCATCGGGTGGCCGGTTGCAATCGACAACCAACCGGCTGTAGGGCTGAATCAGCAGCGTTGCACCGAGCTGACGGGCCATTCGGCGCGCCAGAACCTCGGCACCGAGATCCCATGCGATATGCGATTTGAGATCGTGCGGCGCGAGACCGAGATTTCCCAGACGGGCAGGAATTGTTCGGCCGGCATGTTCACAGACCAGGGCGACTGGACAGCGGCTTTTACCATTGACGATTTCGAACGGTACGGGATCGTCCGGCCCCAGCAAAGGCGCGTCCTCCCGGCTATCCCGTCGGCAACCGGCCGCGCAGTCCGGCGGTCGGGCGCACGCCGGTCGATGGTAAGGACGGTGTGTTCCAGTTCGCGCTGGCCGACGCGTTCCGTGCCACGGGGCAGCAGCGGAGCGCTCTCGCCGCCTGCAACCGCGTCGTTGGCTTCGATCCGGCCGAGGTGCCGCGTCGCGATGCCTGGGTTACGCAACTCGCGGAGGAGAAGGGGTACGACAGCTGGCGCGGCCGGTGGTGGGCTGTTCCGGAGCAGGACTTCTCTGGCGTCGCCAAATAGATCTGTGACGCGGTGCGGAAGCATCCCGACTTCTAATCACGCCACTGGGCCCTGTTCCAAAGTAAATAACCAGCAACACCAGGATTTGAACCCCTGTCCTCATGCAACAAGACATTATATGTCTACCGTACTAATTTTGACCCGACTATGGCAGAAAATTAGGAGATAGCTAATGGACTTGGACTTCTCAAAAGCTCAATGAAGATCGTTCTAGTCTTAGAGGTCACATTGCCACGTCATGCCACACTTGTCTCTAAATACTAAGTTAACAGTCCACACACAATAGAGGGATAGTTATCAACTATTGCATTATTGAACGCAAGTTTTAGGAGAGTTGAAAATCAACTGGTTTTGCTGGAAATTCATAAACCATCTACAGCAAATTGAATTATTATAACAAGTATTTATTCTCGTACAGCAGATTTGAACGGCTTTATTTGCAAAGGAAGGAAGTCTTAACTGCCAAGAAGCTTAAAATTGAAGATTTTTATGAACCTCTAATCTGAATAAAAACAAACCCACAAGAAAGCAAAAAAGCAATTTAATGATATCAAAACTGGTTCTTCCATAATCCACTATTATGTGTGAAATGAATAGACTTGAGAAACGGTAGCCCCCACACAACCATGGTAAAACTGATGCTGTCTAAGGAAATCGGATGGTTTAACTTTATAACTGGTCAATACGTGGGTTTCAGAAGGGCCAAACTGGTTGATTAGTTCGGCGCCTGTTTTATTTAGGAAAACGGAGAGTTCTTCCGTGAGATACAGGGTTTCGCCAGAACTGACTATTTCTTCAAGACAATCCGGATAATTGTCCTCCCATTGGGCCTGTTGCACGAGACCCGCCAGGGCGGTATAAGTGAAAAACACATGCGTTAAACGGTTTTTCCGGATAATTTCCAGCATCTTGGCCGGATCTCTTCTATCCGCTTTACTCAATAAATGTAACTCGCTTCCACCGAAGCGGGCCGCGCTCGCGAACGCATACTGTGCCTTCGCCTGCCGCATGGCATCGGCGGCGGCGATGAGAGCCTTCCGATCGTCTTGTGCGAGTTGCCAGTGATAGGCGAGCGCCGCGGCATCGCTGGTGTCCGACTCCGCGCACTGCGCCTCGAGCGCCTCGGCGTAGGCACGGTGCAACCGCGCCCGTTCACCGGGGAGCAGGTCGTCGTGCACGGCCTCGCGCAGCAGCGCGTGGCGGAAGCGATAGTCGTCGTCGCCCACGACCAGGATTCCGCTGCGGGTCGCCTCGCGGATCGCGTCAAATGCAAATAATAAAAAATACAACTGGTTGTATTGTTCTTTTTTCAGGGTTTTCCCATTGACCAGAGTAAATATGGGGATCTTTACATTCAAAAGATTCATGATATGCTTAGAACAACGCGTCTACTGAATTCCAGTGAAGGCAGTGTCCAAAAAGTGGATGTTCATTTCAGCAAAGGCTCATCTAAGTATGTAGTTTTATATATCTTTTCAATTTGTATCTCCTTTTTTTGGTAAATGAAGGACTTGAATATCGTTTAAAAGTTGAAAAAAAAATATATTCCTTGTCCAGCCAAACTTATGGTGTTGGATCCAAGACCTTTCTGTCAGCGATCCGTATTATGTGACTCCGGTTTTGATGGGAGTCACCATGTTTTTACAACAGCGTCTTTCCCCTCAGGTCGGGGATCCGGTGCAACAAAAAATCATGATGTTCCTGCCCATCGTTTTCACCTTTCTCTTCATGTCGTTCCCTTCAGGACTGGTGATCTACTGGACGGTCAACAATATATTGACGATTTCCCAACAGTACTATATCTATAAGGTCGCAAAGGACTGACCCGCGCGCCAGCCGAGGGCTGGAACTACAATTTCAGTGCGATGAGTTTACGGCTGACGATGAAGGGCGTGGATATCGTTGTGCGCGGTTCGGTGGGGCATCTCAGCGCATTCATGGCACAGTCCGGGCGGCTCGTTGTCTGCGGTGATGCGGGTGATGCGCTGGGTGATTCGATTTATGAAGCCCGCCTGTACGTGCGCGGCAACGTCGCCGGCCTTGGCGCGGACTGCGTGGAAAAACCGATGAAGGACAAACACAAGCGCGAAGTGGAAGGCCTGCTGAACGAGTCCGGCATCAGCGGCGTGGACGGCGCGGAATTCTCCCGCTTTGGTTCTGCCCGCACCCTTTACCATTTTGACGTGGACCAAATCAACGTATTCCTGCTGATGTTGTTCTTCTACAAACGTCGGATAAATCAGGTGAGTCGAGAAAGAAGAAGAAGAAGAAAATGTTATTCTATATATTGATTTGTCATAGGTACTTGTTTTATTCGAACTGATCAATTGGATGGAGAAACAGATTGGAAATTACGTATTGCTCTTCCTCTTACACAATCTCTCGAAGACATTTCCATTTTTACTGCTGATCGATATGTCACTGGTAAAATTCATGCTGAACCACCTAGTTTGAATATTCATGAATTTACTGGTGTTCTCTCGTGGAGACAAGATGAACAACATTAAAACTTCAAACGAATAGAAATTATGACGTATATGAGGGGGTCTAACCCCTCGTCAATAACTCGCTCTTTACGCTTAAGTTCGAGTTTTGTTCCAATTCTGTAAGAATGATCCCGGAATTCAAAGGGTTTAATTAAAATAAATAGCCCTTTTGAAAGTACTAAAATATTTAGCGTAAAGGGCAAGGTATTGACGAGACTATGAGCCCCCTCATATGCGCAGTATTTTCTGTTCGTTTTAAGTTTTAATGTGGCTCCTTGCTTTCAGTTGAAAAAACTTGTTTTTTTTTTAAATTTTTAATCACATGGAAGAAGACGCCGGAAAGTCGATCCATGACCCTGTCCTGGCCGGCAGCCAAACACTGGTGGATTTAAATCGCAGCGGCGTGCCTTTAATTGAGATTGTCAGCGAACCGGATATGCGCAGCCCGCAGGAAGCGTATTCGTATCTTGTGCGCTTAAAACAAATCGTCACCTACCTGGAAATTTGCGATGGCAACATGGAAGAAGGCAGCCTGCGCTGCGACGCCAACGTTTCCATCCGCCCGGTTGGGCAAAAAGAGCTTGGCACCAAAACCGAACTCAAAAACATGAATTCTTTTCGCAATGTCACCGCATGACTTTAGAAACTCGCCCGGAATTGGATCACCATCAGCGTTGTCTAATATGACAGGCACGTTTTTGTGGACACACATTTTGGCAACAGTCTCGGCAGTGCTCTTTGCTTGAGCATCAATAACGACCACGGCTTTTTTTTCGATATCCTCCTCAATGTTGAAACAGAGCAGATTTGACTTTCCGCTTCCGGGTTCGCCAAGTTTCGTAAGGTTTTCAAGTTGCATAACATCCTCCAGTGAAAACGGAGGCGAGTACGCAGATAGCGAACATGAAAAGTGCAAGTCGAAAAAGCATTGCCAGGACTTGCCTGGATCTCCAAAATGCTTTGCAGGGTCATGGTGCGAACTGGACGTGCCTACTTCCAGGCAAATGGACGAGGGAATGTCATGTTAGTGAATGTGGGACAAAACAGTTGCAAGTGGCTACATACGTGCCCGGTATTTGATCACTAGCTAGTCCGTACAGGGCAAACAGATCCACGCAGCGCATCTCATTCAACTAATGGAAGAATAGACAGTCGACCTTCTACGGTGGCTAATAGGACACCGCACTAGCGTAAGAGGAAGCACCCGTTGACATAGCACGATGATCGCCTGCTTCAAGTCTCAGCCATGCCCATGTAGTTCAACGCCCACTCAACTCAATCTCTATTCAATCTAATCCCGGGCAACTATTTTGCTGTTTAAGTCAAAACTCATACAACTCAGCCCCATTAAACTTAAGCCCTTGAAAAAAAACATATTTATTGGAACCTTCATGAAACTCAACACGCAATTAGCTGTACTTCCATGCAACTAAACCTCTTGTGTCTGGCTCTTATTAGACTCAGTTCCTGGAAACCACATCCCATAATTAATCTCGACCCTTCCTGATTTACAGTTCCTTCAAATAAAACCTTCTTTATTCAACAATAAAGCAATAGCTACGACTACACTGTCTATCTCGAAGAAGGAACAATCGAAAGACTTGGGTATCAGTCCATCCCAAATCCACCGTCAAACCAGATGTTCAATATCCCTTTCAACAGCCACCTTCGAAAGCTGCAACGAATTACGGAAGCTCCGATGAGCAACTGAAAGCTCCCTGGAGACTCGTCAAATGTTGCCCAAGACGTCAACCAGCAAAGGCCCCCGGAGCAGCCCTACTTCCAAAATTCTCCCGATACCAGACCGACTGATCTAGAAGCAAATCGTGCCGATATGACGATTCGATTTGGCCATCAAATAACCTCCGCGCCGGCGACGACCAGCAGCTCAAACTGCGGCTCAGCGCGCTCGGCTATCAGACGGTCTCCCGCGACAAGATCGTGCTTCCCGCCGAGGGCTCGCTCGATCTGGGCACGATCGCGATGCAGCCGGCACCGTTGCTCACGGTGACGGTCACCGACGCACGCGACGGAACGCCGGTCGCGGGCGCGACCGTGACGCTCCGGAAGAAGACGCAACCCACACCGGGACAGCGCGGCATCAGCCTCACGGCGTCGCGAGGCTGGAGCCCGGGCGAAGCCGGCCCCGACCCCGCGATGGTCATGGCCCTCTACCAGTACTTCCGCGACGAGGAGGCGCTGGTGCGAGCGCTTTGGGTCGAGCACGAGGGGCACGTCTTCGGGGTGATGGGCGAGGCCGCCATCGCCTCGATCGGCATGGACCTGCGCGCGCGCACCGAGCACGTGCTCGGCGAGGTGCTCGCGGCCAAGGCGCGGAACGCTGCGCTGACCACCGCGCTCGCGGCGACCATGACCGAGCTCGACGGCCCCGCGCACCTCACGCGCATCCAGGCGCAGACGCAGGTCGCCGTGCACGGCATGTTGCTGCAGCACCCCGACGAGGTCGCGGTCGACGATCAGAAGCAAACACAAAGTACAGGTTACATCGCTACTGAAGCAAGTATCTGTGGACATCATTGGGTCGGATAATGAAGAGGGAGAAGAGGCTAGCCACTGGAAGGGTAGCTTCCTAATCAGGAGCTCCGTAGATTTTTGGTATTTTCACCTTCGGGCATTGGATCAAGACTGTGACCTGCCTTCGGGCATTTTTTGAATGTAAAGTTTTTGAAATGTAAAGTTTTTTGTGATCTTGCCTTCGGGCATTAAATCAATACTGTGACCTGCCTTCGGGCATTTTTTGAATGTAAAGTTTTTGAAAAAGAACTGAATTCAATCTCCCCGCAGCAAATCAGTAGTCTCAGTCAAAATGTATACCATTCGCTGCAGCCAGGCCACAGCCAACCAGATTAACAGTAGTCCAGGCGCCAGTGCCACCAGTGGGAAACTCAGATCCAGCAGCAACCCGACATTGGCGACGATTTGATCCAGCAGATAAACGCAAAGCCCGGTAATACCTGCCAGGACCAGGCGATTGGCAATACCTCCCCTGACCGAACCAAATACAAAAGGTACCGAAAGTAAGACCATGGCCAGCGTCACCAGGCCACCACCGAATTTTCGCCACAAGGCCACCCCCCGGCGCCTCCTCTGAACAATGTGCCTTGATGCAAAATGTTGTGGCGGAAGACCGCAATGAAGTCGGCCTTTCTGTTGTGGTGTTGAAGCCTGCAGACCAGAAAGCGAAAATACTCCGCATTCTGGCACCCCTGGGTGTCCTGCTCCCTAATGGTCTGGGACTCAATGTCGATGGCAAAAATATCGGTCGAGCCTATTTCGTACGCTGCTTTCAGGACGGATGCTATGCGGAAGTCATATTGGAAGAAACCCTGCTGAAAACATTGCAGGGTGGTAATACAGCTACCTTCATTGTCTTTCAGACGCCATTCAATTTACTCACCAGAAGACCAGATGATGTAGATTCAACTGGAGCCGGAGATAATGTGGTTCCCTACCGATCCGGAGCATCAATATTTTGGTCTTTTACGAAAGAATCAGTACGTGTTGCATTCAAGAATTTCCGTGACGTGAAGGGTCAACTTTGGTTCCACCTACCACCCTATGCTCCACCACTCATTTTGTTGGCAATTATCCCTAAACGACAACCTATTGTTGGTGACGCCGCAATTGCAGCTGCCGAGGCTGCCGCAACGAAGGCAGCTGCAGTAGTAGCTGAACAAGATATGGCTACCCAAGGTGTAAATCCTTGCCCTTATATTTGAACCTGTGTGCAGCTAAGGTTTACAAAAAGGTTTTATTTGTTTAGTTTCTATAATATTCTTTCTGAATTTTGTTTCCTATATTGTAAGATGAAATGAAGTTTCATTTGAAAAAGGCTCTCACAAAAAAATATTACCAAACTTGAATTTCTTGTTAAAAACAGATATGTACAACTAAATAACGAAATTAACTATTCTAAATTGTACTCATTTTGTGTATTGTATTTACTGTATATATGGAAAGTTAAATATAGAAATATTAATTGTATACATTGTATCTGCAGTACATGAATAGAGAAAATGAAATTTACACATATTTTTTTTGGCTAAATGGCTTTCTCAAAGTCTTGATCGGACAATAAAGAGAAAACGGGGGAAAGGAGGGGGCCTAGTTTCCCTCGAATTTTTTGTTATTAAAAAACTCCAGTAGAACTTCAACTTTATTGCTCCTTACGTTTGGTTGAAAAAACTCGTTTTCTTATTTATTTTCTCAATGTTTTTCCAAATAATATTGAAAAATCCTGCACACCCTTCACGGAAATTTTCTTCCTCCATGATAAGTCCCTCTATGGAGAGATACTCCCACGCCAAGCTTCAATAATGGGGCGTGCAGCCTGCCAAATTTCTTTTTTCAAATGAAAGCCACCACCAATCAAATCACTGTTTTCAACAGACACCATACGTGTTGGACTGCTCCAATGATTTGTGTATATATTACCAGCTGGCCAATGTTCTTCTTCCTGTTTCTCCTTATTCATTTCCCAGTACTCAGAAATAATATCCCATAGCTCCGTAGGCGCTCGAATCTTTTTAAATCCAGTGGAAGTATAATTCTGCCGTTGTCGGTCGTCGTGTTATTGAGAAAACAAACGCAGAAAGCGCAAGACAGTGTTAGATCGCAGCGATAATATTGTGACTCTCCTGCGGAACGTCAGGCCGCATGGCGGCGATGAGCGTTGGCATGTCGAGTTCCCCAAACCTCGCCAGTCCGCAAGCCAAACGAAGTCGCTCTGCGGGAGACGAGTCCGATGATGTAAGACGCGTACGCAGAGCATCACGCGACCTGCTCCCCAGCAAGGTCAATTCTTCCAGCGCATACGGCACGACCTCCGGTGCGGCATTTACCAGCATCCGCGTTGTGTCGTCAGCTCGTTGCCGCAAGAAGGCATCGCGAACCTGCCAACCGACGGCGGCAACCAAACAAGCAGCGGCTTTTTTGCCGCTTCGCAATACATTGGTTGCCCCAGGATTTTTTGAACCATAGGTTCTTGGGTCCGGTAGTTTGAAAATTCGGCTAGAAATTAGTGCAAAAGGAATTGAGCCGATTAAGTAAGCAATTAAAATAAAGACCAGTAATGTCATCGGGTTCGTGTTGCTCGGTTAAAATAATAGGCCATCTGGATGGTGTATTATATAGAATTCGATCAAATGCGAACGATGTTATGTCATTGTTGCTTATTTACTTTGTCTCATGGATATTATTTTTCTGCAGGATTTTCGGGCTAAGACACAAGATCAAGCACAAAAAGCATGATTTCAAATTGAACTTTATAGCCTAAGGTCTCATAACTTCTTTGGTTTTTAATCAGTCTTCCAACCTTCTAAGGTTGTAAGTCTTTCAATCTTCTAAATTCATCAAAGAAGAAGAGTTGAGGGACACATAAAAAGTATAATGCTACTACTACTAGCAACACCAATGCATATGAAGTCAACTCATCTATGTATGCTCTTCCTTCACTCTGTTCAGAGCTTTAATCCCTCCTATCAAGTTCTCACTTGTAAAATTGTTTCTTAGGGTGTCTTACCATATTCCTTAAGGCCGCCAAACAGTTTGAGTCACCTCTGTATACCTATTCCGGCATCTCTCCTTGGTTTCCCAAGCCATGGTCCGAACTCAAATTGCCGCTTTTTGCTGACTCGACGAAGATGGCGGCATCGACTGTTAGCAGGCACGATGAAGATAATGAGGGCGGCGCAATGCCAGCCTGATCCTCGTTTCTCGGACGCGCGGTTGGTAGCGGCTACACGGCTGAAGGTGTGCAGCCGTGTGACGCGAGCCTATGCAGCTCGCCGCCACGGCTCGATGGCGCACGAAGTGCACCACACGCGTACCAGGGAAATCAGAAGGGGTCTCTGAAATATGTTGCAACGTCGATGGAACGAATCCGGAAAGGCGAATACGAACGGGGCATTGAACGTGAGTTCAATCAGGATGAAATCGGCAAGATTGCCCAGGGTGTTCAGGCTTTCAGCGAAACGCTTCAGGAACTGACCTACGCCAATGAGCAGGTGAAGCATCTGGCGATGCATGACCAGCTGACTGGTCTTTCGAACCGTCGGGCGCTGGAGGAATATCTGGAAAACGTCCTGTCAGATGGCCGAAAAGGCAATGCGCGGATGGCCGTACTGCACGTCGATCTCGACAGGTTCAAGCACCTTGCTACTATGGTTCTGCACACATGTTTTTGTTGTTGATTGAGGTAGACGTTGAAAAGAGACACAGGTTCAGGATATTGTATAACAAATATATATCAGTTGCATAAAAGAGTGATGTTATGTCAATTAACAGAGGCAAATTTTGTATTTGACCTAGCTGTGACTTTGTTTACATTTTGACATCAACCAATCAAGCTACATTTCATCACGTGGTCATAAATGCACTTTTATTGGCTGATAAAATTGTAAACAAACGAATTAGTGAAAGGAATGCAAAATTTGTCTATGTTTTGTCAATTTCAATTAACAACCATCCATTACCTAAAAGAGCATGCTCTACCGTTCAGACTACAGCTAACCGAATTGCGACGGAGGTGCGGTCAATCGCGACATCCTTCAACACGTACAATCGTAATGTAACAAGGCCTTGAGATGAAAAATCCGAGAGTGTGCTGTGGGATCGTCATGACCGAACTGGCGTTTCACCCGCGCCCAACGGACTTTCTGGAACTCATCCGGTCAGCAAAGAAGCGTGGTTTGTGCCCTCCGGAACAGACGTACTCAGTCACTCGGGTTCTCGACAAACTCAATACCCAAATCACAAGTCGCTACCTGCGGAACCCCGCCCCCGCCTGAGGGCCAGCAGCCCGATAAGCGGCGCGCATCCGGGCCCGCTGCGCATCCGACAGTTTGCGCTCCAGCTCTTCCCCCGCTTCCGTCAGGAATAGGTTGCGTTCCCGTTTGTCCGACACGCCCACCCGGCTTTCAACCAGCCCATCCTCAATCAAGGTACGCAGCACCCGGTTCAGCGATTGTTTGGTGACCCCAAGCAGGATCAACAGGTTGTTCACCGTGGTGCCCGGTGCGCGGTTGATAAAGTGGATGGCGCGGTGATGTGCCCGCCCATAGGCCATGCCTGTCAGAAACAGTCATTTGTAGAAATTTTAAACTCATCAAACTTCCCAAAAAGTGTTATTGGCAATAACATGTTTTAAATCGAATAAAGGAATACAGCCAAATACCAAAAGATGATTTCAAATAATTTTCGAAAAATACTAGAAGACCAAGTGGTGATGATGATTCGCTATTAAAAAACACCAAGCGAAGACGTCTTAACATCAGTGTATCACCTGTTAGTATAAAAAGGGTAGTGGACACTCCACTACGCATTTATGTTCAAAATGGCTCAAGTTTTGAAGCATTTTTATGAAAATATTGGTGAAGCGGGGAGTCCTTATGTGGGCGACGTCCAAACCGACCAGCATGTTGGCCGCAGCAGCAGGCCTCGCAACGCCCCGCGCATCCGCCTGGAAAAGCGAAGCGTTCAAGAAATCGTTTGGTCCGCAGGCCGCAGAAGCCGCATTGGCCAATCTTTCGAACACCGATGGCGACATTATGAAAGCCACTTGGTTCCACGCTCAGGCCGGTGAGGTGCTGGATCCATTTGCAATCGCTGTCAACGAAGCGATTACGGGTGCCAAAGATGCTCCTTCCGCCCTCAAGGCGGCGGCAGACAAGGCGCGCCGTGCACTTGGCCAAAGCCGCTGGGCAGGAGCAGAAAACGCAGAGCACCAAAGTCCCGACACCCAGCCACAGGCTAAGACAGCTCGCCAGCACGCTCGCCTAAACTTCCCCCACCGGCTCCAAGCTTGCCACCCACTCACAACCTGACACACTTCCGTCATGCCATCCCACCCCAGCCATCCAGCCCTGCCCTCAGGTAAACGGCACTGTTTGCTCACTCTGATTCTCTTCGCCAGCCTCTCCTTCAGCCTTCCCCTTCAGACCCTCATGGGCGCCGACCGCCACCCAAACGTTCTCCTCATCTGCGTCGACGACCTTCGTCCGCGCTTATTCGAAATCGGCTTGTGCCTACCTTCCGGATCTAATCTAAAAGAAGAAGACTTCGAGCGAATTTTTAATACATTGGACGCCCTTTTTGTGAAGCCTCGCCTCAAGAACAATAACAAATTCAATGGCAATGGTAACGGCAATGGCAAATTCAACGGCAATAAGGTAAAAACCCTTAAAACAACGCGGCTTTATTGAGGCGGTTATCGAAATTGTTATTAAAATCGCGTTTACTTCCCTAACATTAACTACACAGAATAATTGACAGCCAAAGTTAAAACTTCAGAAGTTTGAAACATTTGAACCCTGGAAAAAGTCGTATCCGGCTGCTGCCGGCGGGCGGCCAATACCGGAATAAGCGCCATCCGTTGCCTGGCTGTTATAAACAAAACCGAGGCTTAAGAGGCTGTCATTACCTACAACGTCATCTCCATAACTTCCTAAATCAGGATCCGACCATTGGCAAACATACATGGAGTCAATGCGGAAGCGGGAGGCGTTTTCAATTCGATTTAACTTAAAAACGATTTGCCCCAGGGAGGCGCCCGGCTGGTTATACGCCCAACCAATCGTCTGGTATTCCAATCCCATGGAGGGAGAACCGACAAAGTCAAGGCATGTCCTCTTTTTTCGATTCGTTCTCTGCTGGACCGTCCGGTTTGGCTGAGAATTTCATCGACTTCACAAACTCGATCAGATTCTGTTTTTCCGCGACCACCGTTGCGGGATCACCCTGTAACTTCACAAAGTAATTTTTCGACTCAACTGAGATCATGATTCCAATCAAACGAGTTGGTTTTGATTTCGGTTGATTCGGATCCTGTGGACCGGTGACCTCCTTGGACTCGAGCTCGATCATGCTTGCTTGAAACGCTCCGGTATTCAAAGCCGAAGTAACCTTGGTCAATGCCTCGCCAGTCAGACTTGGCTTGACGCTGGGATGAACTACTCATCGGCCATCTTCGAGCCGAAGAGTCTCACACTGGAAGCAGCTCAGAAACGCAAGCTTGACCGTGTTCTGCAACTTCTGAACCTGAAGCCGGACGGAAGCGTCTTGGAGATAGGCTGTGGTGGGGGCGGTTTCGCGCAAGCCGCCGCATCGAATAATCCCCAAAGCCGCTATACCGGCGTGACGTTGTCGGTGGAGCAACTACACTACACGCAAGACCGCCTGTCCCAGTCAGGCCTGACTCAACGCGCTCTGGCATCGCTGACGGACTATCGCGATTATGATTCGTAGATGATTTTTAACGGATGAGAGATGATCAGTAACCAAAGATTTGCTTTTTGGCAATCGTTCCACTTTCTAGGGCATTAAGGAAAAATGTTTAGACGTTTAGGGATGAAAGATGATCGATCGCAAAAAATTGAGTTTTTTCCACGTTCTTTGGCTACAGTTAAAGAATATTTAAGATTATTGGGTCATGTTCAACAGGTGAAAGACGAACAGTTAACAAAAATTATGCTTTTTGGCAATAGTTCCACTTTCTAGGGCATTAGGGAAAGAATGTTTAAGACGTTTAGGGATGAAAGATGCCAGGGCAAATAGCAATGACCTCTAGTATAGCTCATGGGAGGATCAGTAAATAATTTTTTGACTATCCTGGAGTTCAGAAGGTGTACAGTGGTATTATATCACTCCTCTTTCATTGATATGACAGGTGTATGATGTACATTATATAGACTATAATGTAAGTGAGGACAAGTTTGGTTGCCCATCTCTGTATGCTCTGTCAAGACAAGGGCTTTATACAGTTTCTCTACAAAACACAGTTTCCTTGTGATAAATGGATGTATGTATGTATATATTCATTTCCCATCAAAAGAAACAGATGGAGCATAAGCAATCGAGATCGTATGGTCATTCGAAAGGCAGATGGGAAACCAGCACGCTACAAGGCGCTATCGATAATAGCGATTTAGACATCGACTTATTCCACCAGCTTTGGAACGGCCCGCGCCGCCGGTGACCCACGACAATCAAATCTGCGCCGATCTCCCGCGCTGTATCGGCCATCTCGTCGACAGGATTGTGGTATCCGATACGGCCCACAGCCTTAACGCCACGCTTTCGTAGGCGGTCTATCCCTTCACTAAGGACGGCTTGAGCACCCTTTTGTTCTTGTTCGAACATAGCGGACGGATCAATTCCCTTCGCAGACGGCGTGCGCCTGCGCGGCTTCGAGTTCCCGAACGGCGACCTCTACGTCGAGCAGGTCGAGCTCCCCAGCATGGAGGGCGGGAGCTGGATCGTCGGCCAGCACGACAGCGGCGATTTCCTGGTCAAGGAGGGCAAGGACGAGCCCGTGCGCCGGGTGAACCGCGAGCACGTGCTCGGGCAGAACCGCGCCGTCGAAGCGGCGACGCAGCGGATCGGCGGCATCCTCGGCGACTAGCTAGCGCGGCATGTCGAAGACGAGCCGGCGCTCCGCCCCCAGCTCGAGGTCGACGGTCTGCGCCCCCAGCTTATCTTTTAGCCAGCGTAAAATTGGACGTCTATATCTGAAGTCAGCCATGATTTTTGAGTTTGAATACAAACACTGCCCTTTAGACTCAGACACCAATCGCTCTGTTTCTTCAAAAATATACTTACGAGGTTTTTTGTGCCAGTAGTGATAAACGCGTTTATGCCCTACTTCGCTCACATCTTGGTGGCGACATAAAATAATACCCAATGCAAACTGCTCAGCGGTATGTATTGTTGTGTGGGCATCGATCAATGGCATTAACCACAAGGCGCTATCTAAGTGTTTACAGTGCGTATCGCAGCGCAAGGAAGTCACAGTTGCGCTTTCTGGTGATGGCGGGGATGAAACATTTGGCGGCTATACCCGTTATCTCTGGGCAAAGCAGCTGAGTGCGGCTGCGGGCAGTATCCCGTTTGGTGCGTCGCTTGTCGCGCGTGGCTTGACCATGTTGTCGCCGGAGCAATGGGATAATCTGGTTGGATTGGTGCCGGGCAAGCTTTCGACCAGCGCAATCGGCGATAAAATCCACAAGGCCGCACCACTGATCGCGATCAAGGATGATATCGAACGCTATCACGCGTTGCTGTCGCTGTTTGATACCAACAAGCCATGTCGATCAGGTCGCACAGCTCCAGCGCCTCGGCGGGCAGGGTCAGGCGGATCAAAGCGGTGCTCTCCAGCGGCGCATCAGCGATGTCTTCGAGCGGCACCGGAGTATCGCTGCCATCGGTGCCGATGATGCGGGCACCTTCGGCCCCGTGCGACAGCCAGACCGGGGGCAGGCGGGTGGCGGTGACGCGGGTGGGCAGCGGAGCGCGGCCGGCGAGCAGGTTGGTGAGCGTGCTTTTGCCGGCGCTGAATTCACCCATCAAGGCCAGGCGCGGCTTGCGCGCCGGGGCCGCTTCCGGGGCGAGGGATGGCCCCCTATTCCAGATAGTCAAATCGGCAAAAAAGAAGTATATAAAGTTAGTGGCAATCAATCAACCAATTTATTTAAAGTGGCAATCAATCATTCAATCAATAGTGGCAATCAATCAATCAATTTATTTAAAGGAAACATAGAAAAAAAATTATAATTTGACCCTCACAAAGGCTCCATTATTATAATGTTAAGGCTCATTTAACATTATAAATATTGTTATGTTTAGTGGGAGACTAAACATAACATTAAATAATAGCACTAAAATCAAAAAGAAGGACAAGAAGAAAAAAAAGAAAAAAATAGAAGAAAAAGCTAACAAAACAAATGCAGAAAGTCAATGTATAAAAACAAAAAAAAAAAAAAACTGAAAAAACTAAAAAATTAAAAAGATAAATAAAATTCGATAAGAGCCAAAAATTATAAGAATTTAAAAAAATACTTAACAACCTAAGAGCGAGTCATTCACCAATACCTGCGATTTGCACAAAATCCTCATTATCTTTCGTCTATATCCTTGCCTGTCACCCCATCTTCAAATCCCCAAGGTAGCCTAAATCCTTCTCTTACCCTTCTTCTCCAAAGCATCATAATATTAAATTAAAATCCCACCCCGGAAGGTAGTAAATGAAACCGGCAAACCACTGAGGCCAATCCATTCTATTGTAAGTCAGCCGTTGCACGAGCACGGTATCTCCATAGCTGGAGGCGGTCAGAGCGGGTGTGTCAAAGTGAATCTGATTGCGAATGAGCCACGGGGATACGGTTAATCCAAACACCAAGACAACCGGAAGAGTTAATCGGCGATGGTCATCCTTGATCAGCAACAAAGCGAGTATAAAGATGGTGAAGTAGAGGTACTCAGGCCTTGTTAAGGTCAACAAACCCAATAGGCCGCCGATCATTAAGGCCTTGGATACGTCCCCATTCGTAAACAGTACATTTTGCCAGTTTTGGAAATATTCTTTCCATTGGATCAACGCTTTCCATAGGATTTTGATGAAGGTGATTCAAAATCTGGGACCCATAATTCACGAACTCGTATCCAAGAAAAATATTTAAAAGGTAAGACTGAAATACAACGTTGAAGCAATTCAAAATTTCGCAACAAAAGTAAACCCAGGCATTCATATTATTCGTCTTAAGATTGTCGACAAAACAATCACAGAGGAGATTGATCTGTTCTCTTCTGGTTCTCTCATCATCAATAGGAAGTGATAGGTTCTGAAGGAATTTAGGTAGAATTTTCCAGAATCCTTTCTTTTTTTCATTATTTTTATTTGTCTTAATTTTACATTTGGGGAGAATATGCCGGTGGAGAATACGCATGACCCCGGACACATCTTTTGTTGTATATAGAGTCTTTTTTTTCACTCCGACACTAAAACCTTAAACACTGCTTAGACTTGCAGAAAATAATTTTTCTCGAAATTGGCATGTCTAGAACCATCAATTTACTTATATTAGTGTAATATGTAATAAATCGTCATCGGTATTTCAGGGATCTCCCGCAGTCCTTTTTTTGACTTTTTGTCACCCTAAAAAAATTGTTGCAACAAGAAATTGCGCCTACTATGGCCTCATATATAGCGTGTAGCCTGACAAGTTTATTACAGAAAAATTTAACCAATGAGAGTATTGGCTTGTATAGAAAAAAATTAGCTTTTGGGTGCAAAAGAGTCCTTATAGAAAAGCAGTTAGGTGGTGGGCGAGATTTTAAAAATCTAGCAGATTTGCTGACGTCTACTCTTGTTAATAAGCATATCCAAACCGAGCAGGTTTGTTCTTTTTTATCTACGATATTATATCACTCTGTTATTTTTGGAAATCCAGCAACTCGTTATACCCAAACACCACAAATGGTTGCGACTACGCAGCAGCTGTTGAATCACTTTGGGCGCCGAATCGCGGTCAGCCTGCTGAAAGAAG
The DNA here is from genome assembly GCA_010016025.2 of Alatinidae sp. Z8VKAUB7J3. Classification (NCBI taxonomy): domain Eukaryota; kingdom Metazoa; phylum Cnidaria; class Cubozoa; order Carybdeida; family Alatinidae; species Alatinidae sp. Z8VKAUB7J3. Next base: position 74,030,210 of record JAAAKM020721499.1, on the reverse strand, counting down.
GATTCGCGTAGCGAGTGAAACGTATTGTCGTAAGCGACGATCTTTCCATCGCCCAAAATCATCCACAGATGGTCGTTGAACAACATCAAATCCTTGATGGTGCCTTTTGCCGCATCGCAAGAACGCGATGCGATCAACGTTTGAACGTCCAATGGGGCACGAAAGGCCATCACATCGCCATCTTTTGAAAGCGCATACAACCGATCGCCGTCGGTTGCCAGCCGGGAATACCAGGAAATTCATTCAAGGGTCTCCTCACGTTTTTCCCTCAAATATATTTAGTCATGAACGTAGTTCAAGATAAGGGTTTTTGGAGTTGATTACTGATGTTACTAGGTAAAAAAAAAAACAGTTTTTTTTTAATTGAAAGTTAGGAGTTACATTAAAACTTAAAACCAACAGAAACTATCCCGTATATAAAATGGGCTGCCCCTTTATCAACGCCTCACTCTTTACGCTGAAGTTTTGACTCTTTGTCATAACTCTACTTAGTAAAACAATAAAACTTTAGCGTAAAGTGAAGTGTCGAGGAAAACTATTGCCGGCACCATTTGCCAGGTAGGTTCCAACAACGTGTACTTGAATGGCCCGATGTTCGTCATCTTTGGTCCTGAACACGCGCAGACGGTCGCGCGCGACGGCTTCTCCGTGACAGCCGCCCAAGAGTACCTGCGAGAGAATTCTAAGGTTCATGTTTCGCGGATCTCGGAGGAGAATTTGGAAAGCTGGGTCGGCCAAGACCGACACCCCATAAACGATCATTATTATCCTGCGGCTGAGCCTTCTGACATCCGAGTTGTGGTAGCCGGCGGCCCAGGCAAGCACTCCGCGTTTATTCCAACGCTGTGGTAATACCCGCACAAAAAAGCCAATCAAGTCTTCCAGCGCAGGGTTATCACGTCCTGCAAAGTCACTGCCAACCACCACATCAGGCTTATCGTTGATGGCATGTAAGAACAAGAAATAACCAGATAAGAGCAAGGCATTGAGTGATATTTGTTGCTCACTGGCAAAGGCTTTTAAGCGCTTAGTTTGATCTGCGTCAAATGCACCAACTACCAAGCCCCCTTCATTACTTAACTGTGCGGGGCGCGGGTAGTGATTTGGCAATGCACTGTTTGTCAGTGCCTCAGCTAAGTGGTCGCGCCCGCCCCACCCGCGAGCGACTTCAGCCCGTCGGTCATGAGCATCATGCCGAGCAAAAACAGCCCGATTCCACCGAGGATCTGCCAGAGCATCCGGCCATGATATCGATGCTGACGCCCGCTCCCCTGCTCCGCCAAGCCACGCCGCCGAGCGGATACACTGGGCGGTCCGTACCGATCCTCGAAACGCCACTCGCCCTACCTGCCCCGGAAGCCCGCCATGACCACCGCCACCGAAGCCCGGACCACCCCGCTCCACTCCTTCCACGCCGAGCACGGCGGGAAGTTCGTCGAGTTCGCCGGGTGGTCCACAGAGCCTTTTTAAAAGTTCCTAAGAAACTATAGTATAAAAAGACGGTTTTGAGGATGGGGTAGCCATACTCATATACGGAATAATTTCTGTTCGTCTGGATCTTTAATAGAGATCCTTACTTTCATTAGATTCTTTTTTGATTTTGAAGAAGAAGTTTATTTGTTCTAGTTTTTATTAAAGAATTAAAAATAGCAGAATAAACCTTTTCATAATTGACGGAGACACTGTGATTTATTTACAGTGAAGCAAATTGCGCAATAGAGGTCATTGTGCTAATATTTGGATTATTTATATTGCTGGTCTCAGCCTCGTAGCGCACTTCCACGAGATAGAGGCCGCAGGCCGGCGCGGTCGGCCCGGCGGCGGCCCGGTCGCGAGCGTCCAGGATCGCGGTAAGCTTGTCCGGCGCCCATGCGCCTTCGCCGACCCGCTTCAGGGTGCCGACTATGTTGCGGACCTGATGGTGCAGGAACGAGCGTGCCGCGGCCTCCACCTCGATTTCCGTGCCGCGCCGGGTCACGGACAATCGGTCGAGCGTCTTCACCGGCGACTTGGCCTGGCACTCGGCGGCGCGGAAGCTGGTGAAGTCGTGGTGGCCGACCAGGTGCTGGGCCAGTAACCTGAAGTAAGAATGCTGGGACTGTTTCATAAAAAATCTCATTTTAGTTTCATTGGTCGTATATTTTTGCAAGTTTTTCTTATTCTATATATTTATGTTTTGAGGACGGCCCTTCGACACAGGGCAGAAATATTCATTCAATTTAGGTTTTCACTGTCTTATGAAAAGAATTATATATTGTTCTTCTTGTATTTGATGTTTGTGATTGGATCGAATAGCTGTAATCCTTCAAACGATGCCCCCTCTGCCGAAGAAAGTAGTATGATTCCAAAAAAAAGTAGCATAATTTACAATTCCATTTATGCACAAAATTTCAAATAAGTAATCTAATGGCTATGAATGTTTTGTGTTTTTTGAAATGATATTTTTATTAAAATGAAGTAGAATGTACAGTTTGCAGTAATTATAAGCTAAATTAAGAAAAGTCAGACTTAGTAAAAGGAAACTTTTATTAATAAGTGAAACTTTTGTCAAAATTTGACCTGGAAATTTTTGGGAGACAACGGGAGGGCCTGATGTAAAGAGAGACTGAGCTGGCACTGCCTGCACAAAGAGTATTGAACTCAAAATGCACACCTTGATCAACCAGCTCCTGAAATCGAAAGAGCTACACTCAAAACAGCTTCTAGACTATTTTGATTATCTCCACCAAGAAAATTAGATGATTTTACTCATCGTTTAAGTGTGCCATGGGATGAAAATTTTTAAATGATGACTTTTAGATCGAATATTTTCCCTTGAGACAAAAAAACTATCACTTTTTTGCTCATTTTGACAAACTTATGGAATACAACAAAAAGGAAAAATCATTTGAACTGGATTATAATCAAGCCACCAATTACAATACCTGAATGTGATCAGACCAGTAAAATTATCAAAATATGAAAAGTAATTTCAGTACTTGTTAAATATCCCGACCCTTTTAAGAGAAGAATTGCTTAAAAATCTGACACTTGTCTTTTTAAAATGCTAATTTGTGGGATTTTTGTGAGCTCTTGTTCTATATTTTTATGTTGAATTTAAAATAATATCATCGTTCTTTTCAGAGTTTTGAAGCAATTTAAATTTATATTTGCGGAAAGCGTCCCTCTCCCTCTTGGAAAATTTCGGACTAACGATCCACTGTTTCGTATTTTTATTTTTAATAATTGTAGTAGTCAATAAATTAATATATTTACAAAATAAATTTGAGTTCAATGTGTAAATTGCTTGTTATCATTACCAATCAAAGTTGAAAATGACTCCTTAAACATTTATTATAAAAAAAATGATGTTGTTATTAAAGAAACAATTATAAAAGCTAACCAAGACGAATTAATCATTTCAAACCAAGAAGGTTTCACATACATATACAAACCATTTAAAAAAATAGAACTTTAGCTGTGAAAAGACGTCGCAATGAAAATATGAGCCTAGGAGAAGCATTAAAAGAGTTTGTAGACACAAATAAGCTTCAAGATGGATTGGACAAAATTGACGTTCAAGATGCCTGGAGACAACTTATGGGTAATGGCGTAAACAATTATACTACATCTGCTACATCTATTTCATTCCATAAAAAAAAAACAACAAAAGCGAAAAAGGTTGATAAAAATCATTAGATTATACTGTCGCTTTCACTTTTATTTTTCTTTTCGTGTATATTTTTTGGTTGTCTTTGAAATTTAAAAGAAAGAGTAGATGGGAGCAAACTATGTTTAACCTACTAGACCTTGATCTTTCACACGTACTTGCGTGTTTACTCGTTTAAGTCCTTAATTTTCCACACGCATCGCATAAACAAAGAAGTAAAAAAATGGAATAAAAAAAAAGAAGAAAAAGAGGGGATTGACCTGAATGGAAAAGACACAGCAAAGCTTGAAGAAATGAAGAAAGAAATGGAACTGACAAAGCAACTTCAGCACTTATTCGACGGTTTGAAATTTTATGCAAATAGAGAAGTTCCAAGAGAGTCGCTTGTATTTATAATTCGTTCGTGCGGCGGCCAAGTTTCTTGGGACAAAAATATATATGAAGGTGCCACTTTTGATGAAAATGACGAAACTGTAACCCATCAAATTGTAGATAGACCTCTAGGAATGATTGGAAAACAATATATGTCCAGGTAACCACTAAGCTCTTTTTTTTCTTTTTTTTTTTGATAGGGTCTTGATGACCAGCTCCATCCCTTGTTGGGAGGGGAGCAGATATGAGCATTCTATATTCTTTTTCGGCAGAAAAAGAATATTCTTTTCGGCAGAATCTGCCTCAAGATATTGTCAGAACTCATTGAGATTTGGTGGGGAGTTTGAGCAAGTGGCCCTGATTGTGCTCTTTGCAGGATCGTAATGGATCATATCTCTGGTTTGGGAAGGAGTAAAAATATCTAAGAGTCCTATCAGGAAATCTACCAAAACAGGTTGTGGCAGGAAGTAAAAGCCAGTGTTTTACATAATCCCTTCCAGAGCCCAGATCCGATCGGGAAGTCTCCCAAATGATTCCATAAGGGTCCTTCAAAGATTTTTATAAGTTGAAATTACTGAAAGCTAAATAAAGATTCTTTTGACACCTGAAGTTCTGAGATCGCAATGGTTAGACATAATAATCAAAGAAACAAAGACGAGAAAGATTTTTCAGGCTGTGAAAAAAGTCGAAAAAGTGCACGTATTTTGGTTAAAGCCCATTCATAACAAAATTTTACAAATACTGAGATTGAACTAGCGCTAATATGAGTCAATCGGATGTTCTCAGAATTTTTTAATAGCTGAAAAATTCTTATTGACTCAAACCGCATCCGTTGTCAGACCTCGAAGGTAGGCTGACTCCGTGATTGTGGAGCACCTGAGCCTGGTCGATTTCCGCAACTACGCGACCGCGGAACTCACTCTCCACCGGGGCCCGAACGTGCTCGTCGGACGCAACGGGCAGGGAAAGACGAACCTGGCGGAAGCGGTCGTGTTCCTGGCCACGCTCGGTTCACATCGCGTGTCGTCCGATGCACCCATGGTGCGCGACGGGCAGGAGTTCGCGGTTATCCGGGCACGGCTCTCGCACGGCGAGCGTCGAGTGCTCGCCGAAGTGCAGGTGAACAGGCAGAAATCGACTTTGAACAACTTTCGTGGATGACGCAGCGCCTTCCAACTAATAACAAGACCGATAATCGATGTAACCGCAACAAGCAATCCTATCACTCCAACGAAGCTCTCTCCGATCGAGCCAGCAAAAAAGCTGGTGTGGATTTGCTTAACTGTGCTCAAAACCCGGACACTTGAATCCGGCACGCTTGTTGTCGGAGGATCCAGCGATACTTGAATGAGGTGATTTTCGCCGCTCGGGTCGACAAGTGTCGCCAGGTACGATTCTTCTCCTTTTGACGGAAACTCTATACGGTTTGCTGACCAATCAATTTTACCTGAATTCCTTGATAGGTTTATCCCGAAGAGATAAGTATAGTTATGTCAAGAAATATTCTCATCAAGAATGACACCAAAAACCCTGGCAAACCTATTCTATTACCTTAAAATTATACTTTCCTACCGAGAGTAATATTTAAATTAAATATTGAATAAAAATAATTAATAATTAAGTACTATTATTAAATTAAATATATTTAAAGGGGAAGTAGGAAGAACCTAAATCCATTTCTCGAAAACATTAAAAACCGAGATCTTTTACAGATTTGGGGCTAGGCGATTTACTTCAAACTATACATGATCGCGAACGTCATGCGGAGCTCCCCGGAGGGAGCGCGGGTCGTCGTGGTGGACGTGGGCGGAGAAGGCCAGCAGAACCTGGGCGTCGTGGGCTTCCGGCCGACCGAGAAGCTGGCGCAGGCCGGGGTGCCCCTCGAGCTCGAAGTGCGCGTGCGCAACTACGGTGCGAGCACGGTCGCCGACATCCCCGTCAACCTGGAGTCCAGCGACGGCCGCTTGCCGATCACGCCCCTCGGCGTGGTCAAGCCCGGGGAGGAGGCCGTGGTGCGCCACCGCTACACCTTCCCGCAGGCCGGAGCAGGGGCCCGACTATTTAGTAGAAATTATTAAAAAATAAAATAAGCTGCCTATAATGCATGGCTTAAATTAAAATAAATTCTCAAGGTATTGACACCCAAAAATATCCTAAAAAAAATTAAATATTTGTTCTGATTTTTGTCATGACGATAAAACAACAATAAAGAGATAAAAAGAAAAAAAGAAAAATGAGAAAGTCAGGAAAGGAAATAGCCAACCATGCAAGTAGTGAGCTTCTCCAGTGAAGAGACATAACGCCATCATCCTTGATTCGATGAATTACTTTCAGTGTAACTGGATCAATAAGTCCTAAAAACACAGGGGATCCCTCGCGCCTCGTCGGCCGGCTATGACGCGGCGTCGTGCGACATCATCGCGCGCCTGGATGCTGATTCCCGCCCCGGAACGGACTGGATCGAGCGGATCGAGCGGACGTTCCGCGAACGCGACGACCTCGACTTCGTCACAGGCGACCCGCGCTTCTACGGCTCGACGCCGCTCGTGCACTGGGTGGGAGAACGTCTCTACATCGGTGGCATGTACGCCGCCCTCACTCCGCTGCTCGGACACGCGCCCCTCTTCGGCTCAAACATGGCCATGCGGCCCGAGACCTGGCGGATCCTGAGAGTGGCAAACCGTGGGTGGCCGCGATCAATGGTATGGCGCTTGGCGGGTGTCTGGAAATTACCCTCGCCTGTCATGCACGCGTGATGAATGAAGACCCCTCAACCAAAATCGGGCTACCGGAAGTCAAGGTAGGATTGTTTCCCGGTGCTGGTGGAACGCAACGCGTACCGCGCCTGATCCACACCCAGGAAGCATTGCAATTCCTGCTGCAGGGCCGCAACTTTGATGCGAAAAAAGCCAAGAAACTGGGGCTGGTGACCGAAACAGCGAGCCAGGACGAACTGGTATCCACCGCCAAGCAGTTAATAACAGAACCATTCCAGTTGAATACGTGCAGTCCCTTTTGCGTTCCCTTGGCGATAACCGGAGTGTTACTTCCTTCTTGGCTATCACCAGAGATTCCGTCAATTGAGTAGACCTTGTCTCCCGCCAGATTGGTGATGGTCAGGTTGACCGCACGAGCGTTCTTGCCCAACGAGTAATAGATCGAAGTACCCGAAGACGGGTTTTGTCCGACAAACTTGCGGGTTCCACTTGAACCACGTGATCGACCGGATCGCCAAGCAATAATGTCTTGAGGATCATAGAGCTTGGCGTCAGCTGCCAATGAATCCTCCTACCGCGAGATGCAACGCATTGGACGAGACGACGGGCCTACGATTATCCCAATGTTCTCAAATGCGGTTTTTGCCAGGAGGGTGGAAATAGAGCATGCGGAACAAGTATCGGCCCTTCGTGCTTTCGATGGTCGCCAGATCATCGAACGTTGGTGGATGGCCTGATTCAGATGCAATCAAAGTAACAGACGAGATTTGGCTGGTTCCAAACTTCCCCTCCCGCTTCGGGAGGGGATTTTTTAATGCCGCGTTGCACCGGATGTTCCGAGGTCAGATCTTAAGCATCGGTTCTCAGTCGGTGTGCACATAGGTTTCAATATTTTTTTTTTCAAATAAATATTTTTTTGGCGTAGAAAAATACTTAGTTTTTATAAGCTTATTGCCTTGGTTAAATTAAAGTTTAATTATGAACTAAGTATAAAACGTTCATTTGAGATGTACATGATTTAAAATAATATTTGTGCAGCTTTTGCTTGGCGTCTTGGATCAGAAAAATATATTAAAAGGGACTGAAATAATGTGCTTACCCAAATTTTTAGTGACACTAATTGTCTAGTAATTACGTATTTACTTGTACATAAATTTCTACCTTCTATACAGCTTTCATATAATAGCTGAAGTTCAACCTCAAGTTGTTTTTTTTTATACGAGAAATGGGGTTTTACCTTTTGCGGTTCAGTGTAGCTTTCTTGTTATATTTTCTTGCAATGAACATTTTAGGGTTTTTCATTTCATTTCATGTGTTTTTACCTTTCGGAGGATTTACTATAAAGACCCATTTTCATTTAGTAGATAGTTCTTTGGGGAGCCCACCCTTTTATGTCATTTCAGCTTTTTTATATTCCTTATTATTTTTTAGTGCTTTATGTTTTATCATGGGTTATACGGACATATTGGCAGAGATCCCATTCCGAGGCAGTGAGAAGTAAGAGCTAAACTTCCTGCATCTGCCGGTACATGGCCAGCTATTTGGATGCTAGGTGCTAACTTTCCCGAAGTTGGTTGGCCGGCATCTGGCGAAATAGATATCATGGAGCAAACCGGAGCCGATAAAAATACTGTGCTTGCTACCACACACTGGTTTGATGGTGCAAATACGGCAAGCTATGGAGAAACAACAGCTATTACTAATGCTTCTTCAGAGTTTCATATATATACTTTAGAGTGGCGAGAAGATGAAATTATAATGCTATTAGATGGTGAAGCATATTATACCTTGGCATTTGATAAGGATCGGGCATCTTGAAGGTGGACTTCCTGCACAGGGCCATAATGCACATCGCCATTGCGGCGGGCCGGCCGGCAGGGGACATGCGGCTTCCGTCAGCCGATGCCCGCCATGCGCCCGTGCCGGGCATTGAATTGCCGCTGCTCCATTTGGTGCCCGGGTTTTTGCGCGATCCGACGGCGTTGGTCCAGGCCGTGCGCCAGGACAGGCTGTTGCGCTGAGGCCGATCCGTGCTGTACGGCGCTTGACGGCCTGCAACCATAAACTGCACGTCAAACCCGTAAAATCTATTGAATTGGACGGCACGCACGAACTCCAGTACGTCGCGGTCCGGCATGCGTCCTCTCCTCTCGACGAACTTGGCATGAAGCTGCTCGATGAACCCATGGGCCGCCGCGTGGTCACGCGGGTAGGCCGCGGGCAGCGCTTCGCGCAGTCGCGCCAGCAGCGTGCGGTAGGTCACGACGGCGGCATGCTCCCACCCGTCGGTCTGGAGCGAGACGTCCTCGTGCTGGCACAGGAGCACGACGCCACCGCGCCGTCCGTGGCGTTGGGCGTGGCGGAGGTAGCCCTCGAAGCTGTGCCCGTGCCCATCGGAGGTGTAGTAGTTCTCCACGAATCATCATCCTTCTTCAGTGAGTCGTCGACCCGCTTACTGATTCCAGCGCGGGAAGGTGCAAAGCTTCCAGCGGCTGCCGCGTCTTCCTTCATTGCTTCCGAGGCCTTTTTCGCAGTCACAACCTGCACGCAACACGAAGCAAAGCAGCGGCTGTCAAAAAACGCTGCAGCAAAGTGGCAAACAAACGAACAATCGACATACAATCCATTGCTTGGTGTTCACCGCATCTTCCAGCTTCTGGAAAAACGCACTGTGTCCACCCCCACGGAACGAGAGACGGATGTACGGTTCGGCCTTCGACTGAGATACTTGTTGCTCATCGACGATCCGTTCGAGATCTTCGACTTCACCCAAACGGGGTAGTTCTCCGGTGGGTTCAAAGCCGCGACGGTGGACGTAGCCCACGATTTCGAGATGTTTTTCCCAGCTCTTTAGGTTGGAGGCAATCTCCAGCTGATCGATCAGGCTGGTTGCGATTAGGACCGTGCGGGGTCGATAGCGCGAGAGTTTACGCCGGATGAAGACGTGGTGCACCAGGATGGATCCGTAGGCAAGAAAGCAGCTCATCGCCATGACACCTCGGCCGATTCGGACCGAAAAATTGAGGTAAAAGAACAGGTAGAAATCGCCACAGTGGATGGTAAAGATCTTTCTGCTGGTTCATTCCATGTAGAGGTTAATCACAAAATTGCTGACGTCTCCATGGATGACTATGGCGCTATAGCGATTCCTTGCATGGCTCCGCCACCTGGGGCTCCGATTGAGAGTGAAGTCGTGGCTCTCGTTAAAGCGGCGTCTGACAGCAGTAAGCCGATTGCCGCCTCGCGTGGCGCAGTTGGCTATCTGGCCGAAGCAGGAGTATTACAAGGCAAACGCTTTGCCTATGCTTCTCCAGTCAATGTAGAAGAACGTCCAAGCTTTCGATCCCAATCGGAGTTAATGATCAGTGCCCAAGGCAACCCAGTCGATGTTTGATAGTATCCATTGGTTGATGACGTATCATCGGCTTGGTCTAAATAACTGCTATCAAATGCTTCGGTTGGTTCGTGGTTTTTCAGGTGTACTTCCCACCCACGACCATTGTTCTGGTCTACAACGGTACCGTGATAATGACCATTTACAGCAAAGATGAATGGGTCTACTTTACTGTTTGTTGCAACACTCGCGCTGTAACTAGTCGACAGTGGAATGGTGATATCAAAGGGATATGGTGCTCTTTGAATGTCGGTACCCCAGCTGCCGGCGATCAGGGAGTCGTTGGCCCAGGTCTTCGTGGCCGGGTGGTTCATGTCGGACGAGCCGGGGCTCGAGGATTGGATCATCTCCCAGGACGATCCGCGCTCGATCAAGAAGGCTTTCGAATACTACGCGCAGATGCGCGTCATTCGCGACGGCGCGGAAGCGACCCTCGAATGGGCGCGCACCGCGCCCTTCGAGCAGGTCGACCGGATCGCGCTGATGAGCGGCGCCTTGTCGGTCGTCGCGCATACCCAGCCGCAGCTCGCCGCGGACTTCCTGCCGAACCTCGAGGCCGAGGGCAGGGGTGACGCAGCTCGCTGCTGCTCGGCGCCTGCGCCATCATCATGCGTACCAGGTTGTAAGCGGCCAGGGCGAGCAGGAAACCGATGAAGGCCCAGCGCATGGTGCGCGAGTCCAGCTCCACGGCGTATAACGAAGCGAGCCAGGCGCACACCAGGCTGGTGATGCCGAGCAGCAAGGCATGACGCAAATCGATGCGGTTGCGCTGGTTGTAGCGCCAGATCGCCAGCATCACGTTGGGCACCACCATGACCAGGGCCGTGCCCTGAGCCAGTTGCTGATCCAGACCGAACAGCACGCCCAGCACCCCGGATGAGCAGCAGAACCTGAAAGCCGGCATCGCGAGATTCTTCCACCAGGCCGGGCGAGATGTTCATCGAGGTCAGGATGACCACGCCGACCTGATACTGCCGAAAGGTCGCGATCAGCCGGGGCAGGTCATCCGCGCGGCCGATCTGACCGGAGATCGGGATAAAGTTGTTTTGCTGCAAGGCCATGGAGATCGTCTGGTGAAGGACCGCATGGATCGGATTCTTCAGCTGGCCCATCAGAATGCCGACGATCTGCGACCGGAGCGAGGTCAGCGCCTGGGCCAGCGCATTCGGCTGATACCCCAAAGGGAATCTGGAGTTGGAAGAAGAAGAAGGATGCAATGACAATAACACCGATGATGATAACCATCAAACCCCGGTAATGCTTGCCGCTATGAAAGCCATGGCAGTGCGAGCTGGCCGTATGGGGGTACTCCAGTGCTCCCTTTTGGACGAGGAGGGGACTGGGACACCGGAGAGTTCCTTTCGCTCTCCTTCATTACAGTCGTCCCTGCAACAACTTATGGATCAAGTCCGTATTGAAAATGACATGGATGCTTCGTCAGAAAAGCAACTGCACGCGTTGAATAGTTTTACCAGTATGATTGCGTCTGGCCGGCTACGTGGTCAGCGATACCGTCACCGAACGCGGACAGTACGCCGTGCGCGGCTCCGTCATGGACATATTCCCCATGGGCAGCGCAACACCCATTCGCGTTGATCTGTTCGACGATGAAATCGATACGTTGCGCACGTTCGACCCGGACAGTCAGCGCACGCTGGAGCGAATCACTGAGGTGCGTCTGCTGCCCGCCAAGGAGTTTCCGTTCGACGATGCGGCCATCGCCCGCTTCCGCGACCGGTGGCACAACACCTTCAACGTCGACGTCCGCCGCTGCGCTGTGTACCAGGACGTCTCGAAGCCGCTCGTCGTCGGTCCGGTTGGCGTGGGCGCTGTGCAGCACACGAGCATCGCCGATGACGATGTCGCCGCGCCGCACCGGGACCGGCACCTCATCGGGTGCCGAGCGATAGGCCACATGGTCCGGATCGCTCACTTCGGCCATCTCCGGCGTGTGGGCGTTGGCGACCAGATCGTGCAGCGGATGGCGGTGGCGGTGCGAACCCGGAATCACCCGCAGGCAGCCATTCTCCACCGACGTGTCGGTCAGATAGACCATGACGAAGACCTGGTGGATGTCGCTGGCGTAGCTCGACGCATCGTCCCACATTCAGCGATGTTCTGTTTGGCGGTGTCTTCTGCCTGGCTGAGGACGGTACGGTGACCGAGGTGTTCGCCCACCGCAAAGGCATCGGCGGCATGTCCGAACATGTGCATGACGGCATGGTGGTCAGCGGTCGCAATATCAGTTTCAAACCGTTTGACGGCGGCGACACGGTGACCTTGCTCGACCGTGACGAAGACGGTGGCCTGGTGGGTTTCAATGACATCACCACTGACGCCGCAGGCAGAATCTATGCGGGTGGGCTGGGTGCCAGCCCGGTTTTCGAAGACGGCCGCGGGCCGCAATCCCAGATAGGAAAAGAGCCTTTGAGCACTTTCTTTGCGACCATCTGGGGAAGAGTGGTAGGGCGGTTAATTTGGAAAAAATAGAAAAAAAATGACGTATTTTTAACTTACGGACGGGGATCTTAATGAAATATGATACTTAGAAGGACCTCATGTCTCAGAGCTTGTATTTTAAACCACAACTAGATTAAATTTTATATTGTCTAATGAATAAAATCTAAAAATCTAAAAAAAACTTCACTGCTTTTCAATATGAAAATTTGACATTTATATTTGAGAATGAATATTTGTAGATTAATGGTAAATACTTCCTGAAGTCTGGCAATCGCGGGAGTTTCCAGTGTGGAATCGGGATTGTAGACATTCAGATCGAATGGGCTTTGGTCATCCGCCACGATCAGCACAATGTTGGGGCGATCGTCTGCTCGACACACTAGCACAGCGGATGAATCAAAAAGGAAAAAGCAGGCAATGAGAGCAAAAACGGTCTTTTTGACGGGCATTAGGCATTCCAGAGATCAAGAGAGCAGACAACTCGATGCTATTTGCACCTTGTCGTGATGATGGCAGCTGTGACGTATTTTCAAAAAAAAAGTGATCGCGAGAACGTCACGGAAGGCATGCTAATTAGTTTTTAATGTTTTCAACGCATTTACAACCAAAAACAAGGTTAATTACTGCTTTCCAATCCCAATAAAGGGGTGTATCCAGGATTTTCTTAAGGGGGGTGCATAATAGTTTGCTTTGATAAATTTGCTAACAGAGAAATACCCACAATTTAAAGGGAACCTCAACGATTATGTGTTGTAGGTAGGTAAATAGTCATACATTTAATCTAAAATCTGGTGAGGGTAAAGTTCTAATAAATCTGTTGGAATTGAAATGGTATAAAAATATTAATACCCAAAATAATAAGTTATAAAAATCACCATTGGAGCATTTGATTCTGTTTTAAGAATCGGGAAGGTCATGACAGAGGATAGAGTAGCCTACCAGGTAAGATAGTCATACTTATCCAAGCATACTACCAGCATATGCAAGCCCAAATTCAGATTGATGGGGAGCTGTCCTTGATTTTCCAAATTGAGTTTGGTGTCTGAAAGGGATGTTTATTGTCTCCTGTCTTATTTAATTTTGTAATCAACTGGATTATGACCAGAGCAATGGCAACCTTTTTAAGGCATTTAAGTAAGTCCCAACTTTGTGATCACCTATCTGGACTACACTGATGATTTTTGCTAAAACCAATACTGATGATTTTGATTCTCTCCCACACTTTTGAAAACACAGATCATGTAAATCCTTTTGACCTTAGTGTCCACTAAGGTCAAAAGTTTTGCCACAATCTTCTATTGAAACAGTTGAAATAAAGAAATACAAAAATAGACAAATAAGGAAATAAGGTAATACACAAATAAGTATATACAAGGAAATACAAACATGAAAGGCCGCTATTCCCTAACAAAGAAAGCCTGGGAACCAAAAAACTGGAGGGGGGGGGTGGGGGGGGGGGGGGTGAAATTATAAACAGGTTAGTACAATAAGGACATACTTGCAATGACGGTTCCACGACGTCCTCAGACCAGCGCGTCAGGATCCCTAGTATCGCGTTACCCAGCATGCGGGCGTAGAGGTTGGAGAAACCCGCACGTCCGTCACTCCTCACGCAGCTTGTTTACGCGACCTGTTCACCCGCGGTCAGTCCGTTTCCCTTGATCAGTCAGTGCCCATTACGCGGGCGTGCGAAGCTTGAAACGCTGAATCTTGCCTGTCGCCGTTTTCGGCAGTTCATCAACGACTTCAATCCAGCGCGGGTACTTCCATTTGCCAATGCTGTCTTTGACAAACTCTTTAGCCGCCGTCCACGCTCTCCGGTCCGAAGATGAAGTCGAAGAACCCGGGCGGTGACAGATTGCTCAAAATGGCGCTGTTGGAAAAACCGCCGGATTTGAAGCCTTCCTTGTAGGCCGCGTAGAAGGTCAGTTCATCCGTGGCCTGCCACCGCAGCGTCGCTTCCGGAATCCAGTCCTCGAAGGTCTGGTCGAAGGCCGGCCGGGTGGACGGATCCCCCGGCACGTACTGAGTGAACAGCCCGGTGACAAACGGATTAACGTACGGCTGGATGAACCAGGAATCCTTGGTCTCGTTCAGGTAACGCACGCTGAAGAGCGAGGTGCTGAGGAGGGAACAGCACTTTTCATGTAGGGAATAATTCCCGTTCATTTTAAGTTTTAGTGTCGTACCTTACTTTCAGTTAAAAAACTTGTTCTTTTTTCATTTAATTCAAAACGGAAAAGCCTATTGCTTACACATAGCGTTTGTTATTGGAAAGTAAACAAACATTTTTTGGGAAGCGAATTTTCTCTGGGGGATTTTCAGTGGTGGGATGCTGGGGTGCCTTCTCTTAAATTCTCTCTTTTTCGCTAAAGTATGATTTTGTATCCCAATCCTTTGCGAACAAAAAGTTAAAACCGCTGTTTGCCATGCGGTTCAGGTTCGGCGTTTGGATGGGCGTGTTGTTCGGCGCTTCCCCTTCCGAGTTTGGGTTGTAACTGCTCAGGTCGCCATAGCCGAGGTCATCGGCCAGCATCAAGACAATGTTTGGTTGCTTTGCCGACACGCCCGCCATGCTCGAAAGGCAGATCAACACTGCCATCGATAATGCCTTCATCATCAAATTGTCTCTACGATTCTGATCAAGTGCGGCGAGAGCTATTTGAGCTTGTCGGGTTACCTTACTCTGTCACCTTCCATACCGCTTCTTCCGAAACAGAAAACCTGACGAACGCTTGTTGAGCATCGAGTCGCGCAACAATCTCGCCGAATTGCGTACCTACACGCTCACTTACGACGTCGCGGCCAAAACCAACCGCAGCCGCCTGACACAGATCGAAGAGTGCAACGGCACGGTGTGTTACGAACCCACCACGTTCGATTGGGCAGAAACCACACTCGGCGTGGACTACAACGGCCTGAACTACACAAGTGGCGGTGTAGGTGGCATGCAGCTTGCCGACCTGAACGGTGACGGCGTGAACGAAGTGCTGTTCCTGGAAATCGACGAGGGCAGCAGCGACATCGATTTCATGAAGTTCATCAGGTGAGTTACTCGTGGCAAAAAAAAAATCTGAAACACAGTTTGGTATTTTGCAGCTTGTTGAAACAAATTGCTAAAAACCGAACATTTGTTACTTTTTGATGCTATTTCCTGCAATCACTGCGATTAGTAAAAAAATGGGCAAAATCCCTCCAGGAGGAAATTGTTGATTTGTGGCCCCATTCTCTAACAAAAAGTTATGAGTAGTTGCATGCATAGGAATATGTTTTTCATTTTATTCATTACAACTGTAACGGTTCAATTGAGATTGTCAACTTGTTTAAAGATATATAGCTGACCCATTTAATTCGAGGACTCTTTCTCGTAGGAAGAGATCATTGCTCGCTGCACATTCAGCAATTACAGAAGACCGATACCTTCATCAGAATTTGCTGAAATAAGCGTGACTCATATCAAATGAAAACGTTTGTTCTGACTTCTTCGATGGATGAGCATAACGAAAGCTCACAAAATCATCCTAAATCCCCATTCGTAATGGACGGTGGAAAATTTCACAGTCGGGAACCGGTTTCTCGTGCGACTAGCAGTCTCCAGGTCAAGAGGGTAAGGGCTGAAAAGACAACATCATTCGCCACTTCAACAGCGGAATTGGGACAAAAAGCTAAAATTTAGCTTACAGTGCGAGGTATTGAGAAGGGGACAGCTTCCCTCATATACGGAATAATTCCTGTTCGTTTAGGTTTCAATGTTGCTTCTTAGTTGCAGTTTAAAATTCCTGTTTCTTTAATATTTAATTTCTGATCGTTTTACAAATAATAGCGGAAAATCAGTCAACGAAAATTCTGCCGTGGAAATTTCTTCTTGCGTAATATACCCCTTCCCCGGACAATTCCGTCCCTGATGAAAATTCACCCAGGAAATTTCTTCTTGGACGTTTCGCCTGGACTATCCTCGCATTTTCTAGTATCCTTTATTTTTGCGATCGCCTTGATAGCCTTAGCAAGCCCTATCCTTGACGCCTTGGTTCCCTTAGAAATCATTACCGCTTATAATTTTGCCGAGGGGCTTTCAGTCGTACTCATCGTCTTGGGTTTCGCTTTGATTTCGGGTATTTTGCCGGCCAGTTTTTTCTCTTCTCAAAACCCAAATAAAGCCTTGTCTTCCCAGACCGTTCAATTTCAAGGAAAACCCGTTTTAAGGAAAGTATTAGTCGCTTTTCAATTTATGATTACGGCCGCTATGTTAATTGCAACAGCGGTCATTCTAACGGAAATCAAAAGTTCTAGTGTCCTTTTAAAGTGACCAAAAAGATTGGAGTGATAGGAGCAATGCACATTTTTTTTCCCAAAGTCACCAGATTAAAATTTTGAGATAGCCATTCTGTTCAGCTTAGTCGAAAACCTAATAATTATGTCTTTGAGGATGACTTAATCCCCCACAGTCCCCGTGGAGGGGCTACAAATTACAAACTTTGACCATTGTTTACATGTGTAGTGGTCATTACGCAGTATACAGACGTTTTCAGGGGGACTTTTTCGCGTTGGGGTGGGAGGGAGTTACGTGGGAGGCGGAGAGAAGAGGATGCGCTCGGGGAACCGGAGAGCATCGGCAACTTCGACCGGATCGAGGCGTGCCTGCTTCCGCATGAGCTCGAGGCGTCCGGTGGCATGGTTCGACATCACGAGACGATCGGCGTCGATCTCGGGGTGTCCGCTGCGCACGACGGCGCTCCGTAGCGGGTTCGATGGTCGTTGGTTCGTCGGGACGCCGTAGCGGCGCTGGACGGCTTCGAGCAACTTCATTCCCTTCCCGGGCGTGACGCCGGGTCGGATGACGTACATGCCCCCGTCGGGGAACTGGTAGTTGACGCCGCCCGCAGCAGTAGAGGAATGAAGAAAAAGTAAGCCATAGTTGGGGTTTGAGGTCGAAAGCTAAGCGAATTTTACTCATCGAGGGAGGGCCTTTGCCTAGGTGGCTGTCCTTTCTTCCCAGGAGGCCCCGAGGAAAGGCCTTTCTCTTAGAACATTCTCCTGTTAAAATTCATCTATTGGATGTTCTTCTTTCCTGAAATGGTGAGAATAGTGGGTCAACAGCTAACTATGCCGAATTGGAAATTGTGCAGAGTGACCGTCACATCCCTCTGTCTGGTCTTGGGGCTTACTGGGTGTGCAGCCGAGCTCAATCATTGGCGTCAAAGCAACCGGCAACGAGTTCGGGGGCGCACCAAGCCTGGGCGCATTGTGGTTCCAGCTAAACCCTAGCGGCTTGAACCTGACCCAAGCCATCATCCAGCGTTACGTCTGGCCCTATTTGTGGGATCCGGTGATTCAGTCGGTCTTGGTTATGCCGTTGGAGCAGGGTTTGCTTACCCTTGCCGCCGTCACCGGCGCAATCGGCTTGGTTGTCGCCCGGCTATTTCGAAACCGGGAAGCCGATTTGGACTAGCAAATCCAACAACAAGTCGGAAATGCGCGCTAAATCACTGGGGCGCGATACAAGAGGCTTCTATCACCCTAAATCCCATATTTTCGTACTAGAGTTTTAAAATAGCAAGGATACAAGAATCTAAATAAACCACTAGTGCAACTTCACAGTAGAAAGCGGAGGATGATTTAAATGTCACTGAGAAACTTGTTTTCAATATATATTTTTTAGTTACGACCTGAAACCTTGGTGTCAAACTTTTTAGTTCTTCTTTCTAATAAGGAATGAACTTGGGGGCAAAGAATCTCAACCAAAATCAGATGATCAGATTCAGAATTAAAATCAGATGTTTTGAAGCAATAACTGAACAGGTTTTATAGTTTTCAGGCAAAACACCTTTCAGTAAACTATCCCTTAACCTTTCTCTTTGCCATTCAATCTAACCGACATAAGAGCAAGATTAAAAAAAAAGTTTTTAATAAATTGAGAGATAAATGCACGACCCAGACTCAGGTCCAAAAAAGTGTTTTCAACTTCCTACCTTGAAAAACGATAATAAGATTTTTTTTTCAATTTGAGCAAAATTTTTGAATGCAGCAAACGTTGAGTTATTAGTAGCAGCAGTAGTAAACCTAGAATAAAAAGCAATTACTGGCTAAGTAATCCAAAAACTAAGGTTTTAGCAGTTGCGAAACAATGAGTCATAATCAAGGAATATGTTGATTTATCACGGTATCCAAAAACCCTTAAACCCCTGTCCTATAATACCCACCGAATTGAGGTACTCTGGGACAAAACAGAACCTAACAGAAAACTGACGATTACAGCTGTCAGCATAACTGTAAAAATCTGAAATAAATACCAGTGATATGTCAATGACTCTAATACCGATTAATGCTCCGATTAATACCGATTAATCGCAGAGTTTTTGCTTTAGACAATTTTGGCCCTGTTCGGGCCAAAATTGTTGTTTTTCGGGCTAAAATTCTAGAACTTTATTCTTGATCTAAAAGAAAGAAAAAAGACTTGCTACTCACAAAACATATATAATAGCACATAAAGATATATATATATATACATATATATATATATATATATATATCAGGTATTTGTTACTAAATTTATTCATCTGAAGTACTTTTTCTAATTTGTTTTATAGACAGAAAGACTATTAGTTGACAAAATACTTGCATTTTAGAAAATGACCAGTAAAAATATATAATACGGTCTATTTGGCATAATCTTAAAGTATAAATTTATTTGTTAAAATGTTTTGGTATGCATAAAAATACTTTATTCTAAGCCCTGCACAAGCTGTTGTTCGGCGTGGATGTTCGACAGTACGACGCCTATGAAAGCAGCCAGTTTGGCACCGCCAGCGATCTGAATTGGCGCGATCCAGACTATTATGCCGGTGGGCGCACGTTCCCAGGCGATCCGAATGCGGGTGACTCGAAGCTGCGTCAGGTCGGTATCTATGCCCAGGACGAGGTCGAGTACGGGAACTGGCGCGGTTCCATTGGCCTGCGCTATGACTGGGTGGAACAGACCGGCGAACGTTACGGAACCGTGTCCGAGTACAAGGACAACAAGGTAACCGGTCGCATCGAACAGCTGCCCTGGGTAGATGGTGGTGGGAGCCTCGGTCTCCCCCGGAGCGTCAGCGAACTGAACGGCAACGAACACCAGGCTGTTGAGGGTCGCCCCCTCAGGGCCGGTGTACCCCGAGTCATCCTCGTCAACGTAGGCTCCACCGGTGTAGCCGTCGATCAGGACTTCGATGACGTCTCCTGGCCCATGCCCTGCCAGCGGAATGTTGAAGTTGTCGAACGCCACCGGATCAGGGTAGTTGCTGTAGAGGTCCTTTGCCCAGGCAGCGACATGGAGATGGTCCCCGTCGTACTCATCGGGCAGGCCCTCGAGTAATCCGAAAGAGGCCTCCGAGACCAGGTCCTCGGCTTCGATCATTGGCGGGAGTTTCGCGGAATAAGACTCGGCGAGGATCTTGACCAGGGGAAAGAATATCTCGGCGAGTTTGTTCCTGGTCTCGATCGATCCGTCTCTTTTGAATTGTCTCCAGAGCTCGAGATTTGCGATCGGCTTTCGCTTTGCTGTTGTGATCATGAGAGGTTTGATCGACTTGACAGCACTCGATCGAGTCCTGGAATTTTGAACGAATCGAATTGACAACGAATCTCAGATCGCGCAAATTGAGAAATCGACGTATATTAGAATGGTCAAAATCAATTATATATGGTAAAAGAGCATATACGTGACATTTTCCATCAGGGATGAAATTCGAAGTTTTACCTTAGGTAGTTTCTATCCTTCCAGAAATGTAATTAATCAATTTTTGTGTAGTGGAATAGTCTTTATAAGCTATATAAGCTCCATTTTCTATGATCAGGATTTTGGCTAAATCAATATAACTAAACTAACCAAACTAGTTGACTGTCTGAATTTCTGATACAGATAGGCAACTGTCTGAAGTTCATTTCAACTGACTCTCTGAATTTGTCAATTAAGAACCAAAATTGCCAGAGCCATATAGAATTACTACACATCTAGTACTTTTACTGAATTACGTCATCCAAGCTGCTACCATACGTAGTACCTACATAGGATCTCTAGGCACAAAGAGAGAGAAGTAGAGCCTTTAGGAATGGAGCCAGAGGTATTTTCCTGAAAAAAAGGACTCCTTTCCTAAAATATGCGCTTTTATTAAATTTCCTTGTGGCTCCTTAGGGGTAATCCTAAAAAGGAACTACCTATCCCAGTGTCCTCACGCACACTTTAAAGTCCAGAAAATGAACTTTGGAAAATTTCTTTGGAGAGCTTACTATTTGGAAAACTCTTTCATTTGTGGATTTTCTTGTTTCACATATTTTTCTTTACATTAAGTCTATATTCATTTTGCTCAAATTTTTCGTTTTGTAGTCACTAAAAACATATAGTGGCTTGCACCATTGAAAGTCAATAATAGTTTTTGCATGAGACTTGGAAATAAGTCTGCTCTACTTTTTGTTATTGAATGCTAATCCTTTAAGTTGAAAAGGCCATCTTAACATATAATAAATAAGGAGACCTCAAAAAAGATCAGAAGGAATCATTTCAGTGTCTTTTTTGCTGGGGTAATTCTAAAATCTAAAAGATCATGGGGTTGCAGCCACGCGCCACCATTCTGCGCAATTTCCCGTACAGGTGAAATCTGCGCAAGTTGATCGATCCCGATCCCGGCAGGACCATCTGTTCCGGTACTCGCAGACTGAGTCCTGCGGGCCGGGAGCATGGGTATCGGAGTGATCGCGGTCATGTTTTTTCAGTCTTTTGGGTTAAATCTGCCTGTCTGGTTCGAGACTCCGTGGTTTTGTGGTGTTCACCCGGCAAAAATTGCCGCATCACGGCACTGCCGGGCGGGTGAAATTGGTTAACAAAAAGTTTATGCAGGATTGGTGCGACCGGCATCACCGTTGGGCAACACCGTTAGAAACTGATGCCCCCATCGATCAATGCCATAAATGTCTGTGCCTAAATCCGCTTTCAATGCCGTAATTCCCTTCCACCCAGTGTTTTCAACAAGCCAATGCAAATTTGTGAAACTTTCAAAATCAGACAAGCACAGGATTTGTCAATCTCAATTCTTATCCACCGCGCTCAAAAACACGCAATCTAACGAGTGGCAGATTTGCACTTGAACCTTTTCAACTTCGTTTTTGCATCCTATGGTTCCTTCAATAATAAAATCGAAGGGAGCTTTCACATGACCCACGATGGTGCACTATATCTCTGTAGAATCTTTTGCAGAAGACCAATCGCACCTATGTCCAAAGCGTTCTTAGGGTCAAGGATCTCATGCAACGTAAAAAGCTCGTCCTCAAACGAGAATCGCTGCTTTGTTTGCTTCACTGTCTCCAAATATAACCTACGAGCACATTCATACAGCCACAGATGGCTTTTACTTCACGTTCATCTTCTTTTGTACTTAGATTTGACTGCATGGTTTGAAGAAACTCGTGAGCTGCCATCCCAAAGTATACATCTTCAGCTGGAAGGTATTCACTTACTTTGTCAGCAAACACAAGTAACAAGTAAATAGCCTCAAGCTCAATTAACAGGGAGAAAAAAGGAAAACGGAAACACTAAAAATTATTCACAGGTTTTAGGAGGCATTTTTCTGCCGTTCAAACTTGACCAGCAATTTTTTCAACATTTATGCTTCCACCATCAAAACAAAAACTATTGTTTAACATTACTCGAGAAATTCTCTAACAAACTGAATCATTGCTAGAGACATCTCTTAAGGAATTGCAAGCATAGTTTTCAAAAACTGGATAATGCAGCAAAGTTTCTATAATTAGGAACTACCATACAATCCAGAACAAGAACTGGCTTTCAGTAAAGCCAAGGCCACCTGTACACCCAGGTCGTCGTTCGTGAAACCAAGCTGAGACAAACTAGAGGTCTCCTCCATAAGTATACGGCCTGACAAATTGTAGAGAGTCGAGACGTCGCTCATGTCTGCCATAATGTCACTGAAATCTTTGGCATGACTATCCTCCTGTCGCTCACGCTTTCTCTGTAAATGAGCATGTTTGAGAGACTCATGCTTGCGACGAACTGAGTCAGGGCCCCCCAGCGCCTCCGCAAGCTCGCGGCTTGTCGCGGCCTTTTCCGTGGGTGAAAGACATCCAGAGCGAGCAAACCGGGAGGGTAAAAACAACCTTGGCGATCGACAACGACGAAGCATCCTGGCAACTCATGCAGCACACGCTTCGCCAAACCGGCAGCCATGGTGCCCGCCCCACTGCCGGCATGTTCTGCGAGCCACTCCACAATCATGCCCGGACGCACTCCCCCTCGCGGAAACAAACGGTCCAGCGCCTCCCACCCGGTGGAAAGCTCTGGCAACTCCTGTTCACAGTCGGCCCCGTCACACCACTTCGCCAACTGTTGCTGCAATCTCTTCACACGATCTTGCACATCTCCCCGCATCACGCATTCCCATGTACCATGTATGCCAGTGTGCCAATGCATCAGATTCTGTTTCAGAGATCACTGACTCTTCTAATGGTAATTTAGCTGTTTTGGCTACAAGGAAACAAATCATCATGTTGCAAAAAGTGAAGGCATGATTATTGGAAGCTAGAGTAAATTTAAAAAAATTAATTCATCTGACTCAATCAAACCACAGTTTATAACTGGGAACGATGATAATAAAATGGCAAAGGACACAAAGAACCTAGGAGTTCAAGTAGAACTTTTCAACTGGCTTCATTGACCCCAGGGGGGGCACTCGGAACATAAACTGTAATTAATGAACAAACTTTCCCCACCCCATCCTCCAAAACAAAAAGTTCATACACCCAGGGCTACTTTCTTGCAATGCAGATTTTTCCTGATATTTTTAGTATTTTAGATTTCCTTGAACATCATCTAAAATATGCTTTATGAATGAAGTGTTGTATAATATAAATAAAATTTATATTTTAAGAGAAATATTTGTAGGATATTAAAAAGTTTTTTCTTGTTTGAAAATGGTTAACACATAGGCCTTTCTAAAAAAATTGAGTCAGGGTCGTTATTATAAATGAGTTCAGAGTTTTATTCATCAAAGTCTTCCCCTGGCCCGTGATCTGGAGAGCAGTCACAGGCCCGCTCAGGTCCTTCAGATCCGCGTAGGCTTTGGCCACCTTCCCACGCTCAGTGTCGCCAGCTACGTCCACGGCGTTCAGGCGGACCAATCTCTGGATGGTCATGCCGTCCTGCTTGAGCCGCGGCGATATCTCTGCGAGGAGGACGGTCTTCACCAGCTGGTTCAGGCGGAAGCACTGAGCCTCGGGGCAACCGGCGCAACCGATAATCGATGTTGGATTCCGCAGCCGCTGGCATTTCGATGGGTCATTCGTCTCGGCCTTCGTGCGATCACCAATTTGGATTCCACCGGTAACCTTCGGCATGTGACTGTCTAATGGCCCAGCAGCAGGAGTGGATGGAACCTCTAGCAAAAGGATGCACCATCAGTCTATTGGGATTTGACATCATAGCTATGATGTACTGTGTCTGCTGCTGTTGGTCGAAAGTAATTGAGAGATTTCTTTCTGATCTTTCACTGTGGACTATTTCAGATGGATTCATTTCCTACAAACATCCAATACGGCCAGGTGCATCGCGTGGTAGAATCTTGGTACCTCAACCTTTACTTATCTACATAACAGTATGGGAGACATCAATTCGGTGACGCTGATCAGGAAGTGAAGTTTGCCGATCTCGCTGAATGCTTCTCATTTCTTGAGCAGATTTGGCCAGGATGCGCCAGGACCTTGGTGAACGAGGGCGTGGTTCAGGATGAGTATGCTGACTATCTGACAGGCGACTAATGAACACGGTCCTTGGCGCCAACGGCGTAAATGGCACATTAGTCCGCAGTGCGCACGTCGGGTTCCCTGAACGATGCTGCGCGGTGTCATGAAGGTCCGGAGTGGAGACGCCGCGCTGCGCAAGTGCTGGCTCCAGCGACCGGCTGCTTAGGGCCGGTCCATCAGTATCCGAAAACTGAACGCCAGGGACCCAGACCCAAACAGGCAGTGTGTCATGCCGATTGTGATTCGCCGCTGCTCGCTGGGGTCGCACCGTCGTAAGTCATTGAATCAAAAGAGAAGTGGGGCCTAAAAAGCCGAAATATCGCCCCATAGACCCCATTTCTGGCACACAAACCGGGGCTTGGGGTAGCTGGGGTCGCACCCTCCTAAGTTATTGAATCTAAAGAAAAGTGGAGCCAAAAAAGCCGAAACATCGTCTTATAGACGCCATTTCTGACACGCAAACGGGGGTCTTGGCGGAGATAAATCCTTCTAATTCGGTCTTTGTTAATTGATCAATCGACATAAAATGTTCACCCTTTAATGTTGATACAGATGATGCCATACTACTAGCAAAACAACGTTGCATCATCATCAACTTGCTACTACCACCGGTGGCACCAATGCCACCACCACTAGCAGCAAGAAGACGAGAAGCAGCACCAGTACTACGAGCAACAAGGCTAGACGAGAACATGATACTGAAACGGAACTAGCTAGCTCTTTCAAAATGGAAACAAAATAAAGAGGTGTGGAGACACAATTAGTTTGATGAACAGACGACCACTTTGGTCTGTTAATTTTTTCAAATAATGTCGGTAAATATGGCTCACCATCTATGAAGTATACCCCTCCCCTAACGGAAAAATCCTTTGTAGAAACTTCATCTAACGTAAAGTGCACCCCCTCCCCGTCAAATTCCCTCCAGACATATCCATCCTCGCTGAGAATCCCCTCTCCCTTTAAAATTGCTTGTGAAAGATTCATCCAGAAAAATTCTCCTTAGCATTCTTTAATTTGAATAAAATTTTAATTTTTTACTCCAGAAATGCGCCTTTCCGTGGGAATTTTTTCCTGGAAATCAAAACACGTGGAAAAAAGAACAAACAATTTCCTTCTAGAAAATTCTCTCAGGTAATATTGTTCTATTTTGCTTCTTCACTAGCGTTTTAAACACATACAGGAAAGAACATCTGGTAAATTTTACGTTATTGGCTTTTCTCCGGTGCTAGAACATGTTGTAAGAATTTAGCACCATTAAAGCAAATGACAGGCCTTAATTATTGAGGATACTTTTGATTGCTTAAATTAAATACATTTTAATTTTGCAATTCTTACATAACTTACAGACAAGTTCAAAGCGATTTTTGCATATTTGCATATGAGCATATTTGCCAGAAAGCTAAAATGAATCTAAGTATAAACCCATGAAACACACCCTTAGTGGCAGAGACGAAGGCAGTTACATGAAAATGATCGTACAGCGCAGTACAGACAAAGTTTTGGCTGTGCACATGGTTGGTCCGGACGCTGGGGAAATAATTCAAGGCATTAGTGTGGCAATGATCGCCGGAGCAACCAAGGCCCAGTTTGATGCAACGGTAGGCATCCATCCAACAGCCGCTGAGGAACTTGTTACATTGCGGGAGAAATCACGTGAAGCCTAACCTGAGGGGTGTATGTTTATTCGCGGTGCTGACCATGTGCCTGCTTGCAACGACAAACGTCTTGGTCGCCGTGTCGCGCAGCAACATGCGCCACGGCGCGCTGCCGCGGTCATCGGTCTCGAGGTAACCGGGCGTCTGCCCGAGGCTGCCCAGGATCTGCTCCAGCGGCTGCGTGCTGCGCACGTCGATCTCGACCTGGTAGAAGAGCGGCGGGTTGTCGGCGCAGCCCGGGCCCGCGAGCGGTTCGGGGATGCACACTTGGTAGCGGCTCGGGCCCGAGGTCGTCTGCCCGACGCCCCGCAGGCTCAGCATGATCACTCGGTAGTCGAGCGAGCGGCCCGCGATGAGGCCCGCGAAGTTACTATTAGCAGAAATTTTATAATTGTGTTTTAGATTTTTTCTACCTATTGATGGTGGTGATGAAATTGGGGGATTTACCCAAGCTGTCAACAAGCGATGCTGAGAACGAATAGTATCAACTTATGCATAAGATGCTTCTTAGGCTATTTATTAACACTGATTATACTTTCTATTAATTTACACTTTATATCCTACTGTGTCTTTGGAGGTACCTTGGGTATTGACGAAAAGACATCACCCTCTATTGCTGCCAAACTCCTTACCAATGAGGTTGTATATTGTTTAGGTCCCTTCGGTATGTTCAAAGATTGCGCCGAGAAGGGCTTCGCGTAGCCATAAAGAGCAAGGACTAGCGGAAGAAATCATCTGCGCTCAACGCCTCGCCGACAGGCTTGCAAGCAAGCGATCAAAGCGCACCAACCTGGAATCTCTGGTGCCCGAGTCCTGGATTCACACCCATTGCCGAGCGGCCCGCGTCGCCGACTGTCACCAGGCCCAAAAGCCGCAACAATTGCTACCGACAAGGCCCAGACGAACTCCGGAGGAGAGTCAACCCGCGCATTCATTGCGTGCCTTACGGCACGAAATCTCCGTTTCACAGTGCCAGACCGGACAAACACTGTACGGTATCTGTTATTTCAGCTGTTCGTGTCTGAATGAACCTTCACCTTCTTCACCTTGTAATGTTTCAGCTGAAAAATATGCAAAATGTTGTCCCCTTCAGAGAAATATCATCGTAAATAAAGCAAGAGAGAAAGTTGATCATGAATAAAGAAACCAGCTAGGCATACCTCTCGTTTCGGTTACATTGATGATTTTTAGCGTCGACCTTCAGAAATACTGATCATTGGTAATCTTTATCGATTCGTAATGGTAAAACTGGAACAGAAAATGAAATAGTAGCAAGATTGCAGTGAAGAGGACAAGGTGTATTGGTCGAGAATACCTAAGAAACCGAATCTATTTTCGCTACGTATCGGCGCTGATGCACGAATAGGAGGGAGGTGATATTCGAGATTTAGATCGTCCTGGTCGGTTTTCCGGGAATATGATCATAGAGAGAGTCAACGAAACCTCCATCGATCAGAATATTTTGACCTGTCATGTATTCGGCCGCCGGCGAGAGCAAAAAGCCAATGACATTGGCGATGTCCTCGGGCTCGCCAATCCGGCCCCAGGGCACCAACGCGGCGCGGTCCTTCGCGATCTGGTTGTTCTCGTAGACCTGCTCTCGAAGAATGACGCTAAATCGTTGTAGTTGGACTCTTGGGCAATGGTGCAGGGCGCGATGAAAAAACTAACAGCCCATACACTGATTACAACAAGGTGAAGGGTACGGAAGGGAAAGCGCATCATGGGGGATCACAGGTGTGGCTGAGCAAAGGAGAACTCCCCAAACATCTTGATTGCACGACGAGATGTCAAACGCGAGCGTGCTTGTCATATCAAGAAGCTGTCTGAGCACCTTTACAATCTTCGGAGATCCCTTCCGTTTGGAGAACAAGCCTGCCACGCTTTCTGTCTCCTTTTCTCCTCTACGTCAATGAAAATATAATTATTTTTTTGGGGGGGGAGGGGGGCTTTTAATGTACCCCTAAGGAGCAGACCAATGTACACTAATAGCTACATAGAGAGCATGAAACATTTGCTAACTACTTTAAAACTAATTTTGCAGTATGAATTTAAAGCAACAGGCAAGGTCGTATCCAAGAGAAGGGTTGGGGGTTTGAAACCCAACCCCCCAAAATGTTTGTCCGACTCGTAAAAACGTAACAAAATGCATATAAACAAATTTATTTTTTGTTTTTTAAAATTTTTTGTACCCCCCCCCCCCCCCCCACAAAAAAGAGCGCCTACCGGCAGGATGCGATTTCAAGTGCAGGTGCCATTGGCCTTGGTCAATTGATGCCAGCGACGGCGCGTGATCTGGGCGTCGACCCGCGTGACCCTCAACAGAACCTCGACGGCTCTGCCCGCTACCTCGCGATGATGCTGGAGCGCTTCGGCGATCCGCATCTGGCGCTGGCGGCCTACAACGCCGGTCCCGACGCCGTGCGCCAACACGGTGGCATTCCCCCTTACCGCGAAACCCAGAACCACGTGCCCCGTGTCCTGGCCGTCGGGGCCCGCCTGGAAGGGGCAAACTCGTGGTCCCGGATCCTGCGAAGGACAGAAGTAGGGGCCGTTGAAGATCTCCTGCAAGCACAGGACCTGGACGCCCTTCTTGCCCGCCTCCTTGATGAGCGGAAGGTGCGCTTCCATCGCCGCGTCGGAGACGTCTTGGACGCTCGCGTTCTCGTCGTTGAGCGGGTTGGCGCACTGAATCAATCCGCCGATCACCTTGCGTGCCATGCTCATCCCTCCTGCCGCGCGCGTTCGGAGACGCTCGCGGGTGGTTCCCCATGCGCCGGAGCGTGGTCGGGCCCCCTCCGCGCGAAGGGCTGTGCGTATCAGACGCGGGCACGGTTGTATGTTGGAGCTTCGAAAATCATGGCGGATATTTTCGAAATGAGCTTGGCTTCTCGTATGATCGAATTTTTGATTTTAGCCTATTTCCCTTCAATGATGACTTACACATCAATGAGTGTTGGAACTCTCTCAAAACTTTTGGCTTGTTTTGGGCCAAGTATTTTAAAACCCGTCCTCCCAGAGCCGGTCTATCAAAGCCTGCGGGCAGTTTATCGCTTGATAAAAGAAGCGATGGCTTACGTCAAAAGACGACTCATCTTTGTGGTTGTTCGGATCATCGTACGTGTTCTACTTGGAGGAGCTGCCAATGGATGTACTGAGCCTCATCGGCGTCATTCTGGCGTTCGTGGCGATACTCGGCGGCAACTACCTCGAAGGCGGCAATGCCGGCGCGCTGCTCAACGGGCCGGCCGCATTGATCGTGCTGGGTGGCACCGTGGGCGCTGCT
This sequence comes from Alatinidae sp. Z8VKAUB7J3, assembly GCA_010016025.2. Classification (NCBI taxonomy): domain Eukaryota; kingdom Metazoa; phylum Cnidaria; class Cubozoa; order Carybdeida; family Alatinidae; species Alatinidae sp. Z8VKAUB7J3. The sequence goes on along the minus strand of JAAAKM020721499.1, from coordinate 74,000,887 downwards.
TTCCTGCAGACGCCGGTGACCGTGTTCAAGCGTTCGATGGTCGTCGTGCGCTGGATCTTCTTTCCGCCGCGTATCGACCTGGTTGGCGGCATCAACCGGGTCGTCGGCTGGAGCATGGTGGCGCGCAAGGAAGGCCTGCTGGGGCTGGAGGATGTCGCCGAAAACTTCTCAGGAAATGATCGGAATCGCTGCCAAGCACTGATCGAATTTCGGCTTCGGTCCACAGGTAGAATTTTCCCTCTTCACCCTCGCTGTCGGCGTCCAGGCTTGATGCATATGTGCCGGATTCCAGCAGCATCTCCCTTTCAAGCCACTCGATCGTTTCTTCGATTCGGCACCGAAACAGATCCTTGCCGGATTCAGCGTGTGCGAGAACGCAAAGGCTGATCAGCTGTGCGTTGTCATAGAGCATCTTCTCGAAATGCGGAACTTGCCATTTTTCGTCCGTTGAGTAACGGCACAGGCCTCCAAAGTTTGATAATATCAGAAAATAGAGAATAAGAATACAATGCTGTAATAGATCGGACAGAAAATAGCTAACAAGTGGTTGGCCATTATGGCAGCAGAAAAAAATAAAAATAGAACACAAGGAGAACAGAGTTTCCCATGTAGAAATAGCTAAGTACTAATACCTTAAAAATTACTTTATTGGAATAAATAAATCAGCCTCAACTTAAAGTGCCTATTTTGTTGTCATTTAAGGAATGCCTCAAGACACAAAAATTAATTAGAAGAAAATAGAGCTATAAAGAAAAGTATGTAAAAAATTCAATGCTAGATAGTCGCCTCCAAGGCTATATCGGAATGCGACGTCCGTTTGGTCCTTCAACAGATGCGTCTCATTCTCGATCTGTTCAAGCTCCTGTTTGAACGCTCGTTCACCTTCCATGTTCCGGTGACCAGCGAGAACATAAAGATCAACGGTTTCAAGTTTACGATAAGGCCATTTGATTGCTGCACGTCGATGCTGTTTGTATTTCCCGATCGACTTCAAATAGGCAACCGCATAGTTTTCGCCATGCTGAAGTTGCCCCAACGTCCCATAGTGGTAATGCAATCCGACTCCACCACCAATCTCGACGCCAATTAAATACTAGTTGATTTCGTAATTGGTATTGTCAATAATGCTTTTTTCGACTTCCTTATTGATAATATCACTGATTATCCCCCATGGATTACCTCAGTAGGTTTTATTGAGGCAATCAGGGAGTTTTTAGCGCACAGCTTAGTTCCCTATTGCACCAGAATTAAAAGTAATCTAAATAACAAAAACTTGATTTGTACACGCTAACACAGCACATGGTTCATGGTTTATTTGAAGTAACGTCATATTTAGCTGAGCACGATCTACGGTATGCCAGCGCAAGTGTGATTCAGTGCTTGCGTAACTCAAAGGCTAAATCTAGGCCATAGATAGTGGGGTCCAATATTGTACAAACATGTGGCCTATTCCACATGGGCCAATGGTTAACCCGCAGGGTTAACACTCCCCCCACCAAACAACACTAGGCAAAAACCTTTATAACATTAGGCTTCACCTTTACAACAAAGTGTCCAATTTGAGGGAAGTGAACAATAGTGTCGCCGAACCAAAGAATGCCAATGTCGATGAAGTACAAATCATGAAAGAGTGGGAAGGCTGTCACCACTTCTCTTGAGCTTGCCACTAGCTCCAATACATGCGCCAATCAAAGTGTCAAAGAATTCAAAACAAATAATAAAATAGACGGCAAGATTTTACCCTCGTATTGTAACTATCGCATCGACATTTTGACTGACGAATTCGAATGATTGGAACTGGAATTATTAGGATTTTCAGAAACTCGTATCTCAGGGGCTGGAAGTATTGAATTAGGTTATATAGAATTTATTTACTCAGACAGGAAGGATGGGGTACGTAGACAGGGGTAGGGCTCATGATGAATTAGGAAGCTGCTAAGTCTTGTTTAGGCCGGGAAGGTAGCAATAATAGAATACTAATCACTCGTTTTTGACTAAAAAACTTCAGGGCGCCATGCGCGCCATCCAGACGATTGGATTGCCATCGGCAATGATAAAGTCCTGCTCTTTGTAAGCCTCATAAAACTTGGCATCCACGTTCATTTTCGCAAGATGATCAAGGTTCAAAGTAGCAATGGCAAAACTTTGTTTTTTATCAGCTTTTTCCGCAATTAAGCCCTCAAGCTCAAGGCTTGTCGCAACGTTCACCGTAATTGGACCGTTTGCGGTTTTAAATCTCATGTCCCAATCCCAATCGCCGCGATCTTTTTAACATGCAGCCAATACAATTCCATCTCTGATCCACCAAATTACTGAAAGAGAAACTCTAGAATCTTACAGTAGGACCTCCACAGTCAGTCTACCGCTAAGCGATAGGACCTCCCCAATCAGTCAACCGCTAAGCGATAGGACCTCCCCAGTCAGCCAACCGCTAAGCGGTAGGACTTCCCCTTCACTTGGGAGTTACCCCAGTAGTTAATGTTTTAATGAACATTAATCATGTTCTTTCACGAAATTGTTCGGCTCTTTCTCCACGTGTCCTCATTCCGAATCGCATAACATAGCATATTGCTTATTTTGAAGTTGCAATTGCCACTCGTTTATCGTTACTAGTGTGTTTCTGATAGTTATGGGGCTACTTCATGCCCCTCTGCCCGTTAGGCTTGTTCGAACCAAGTACGACCAACCAGTTTTGGTTGACAATGATAACCAAATTGTCGCGGTAGGTTTTAATGAGTCAGAGTTCTCTGCTCTCCTAAGAACGTTCAGAAGTGAAAATGAACGCTTCGCCAGGAAGTGTTTTACGGAAGAAATTGCGGTTTGTGGAGATTGGGGGTATTGCCGAAGCGACAATATAGCTATTTGCGATGGCCAAGAAGGTGATGCCGTAGCCTCCTATAGAGGTATGGTGTACGCAGGTGCCTACTCCGCTGAACTTACAGTGAAAGCATTTGAGGCACCTAAAAAGTTTGATGCAGATGGTAACTTGGTCAATCCATTGACACAAAAACGATTGAAGGAGCTGCTCTTTGCACTCCAATCCTGGATCCTCAATGATTGTAAGGAAAATAAAAAAGAGTAGTCCATAAATAGGAATGATTAAAGGTGCTAGACAATGCGGATGGACATGCTTTCAAAGGAGTACTCAGTTTCAAAATTACACAAAAGCATACCATGGAAGCCTTCAGGACTTGAAAAGCTTCATCACTGTTCTCAACATCTCCAAGAAACCACTTTTCCCCCGTTAAACGACCGGGCTGTTGAACCTGTCTGAACTGAAAGTCCGGGTGATCGGATTCGAACCGATAGTCTCGCGGTCCCAGGCCGCGCGGGTTGCCGATTTCCCCACACCCGAATGGACTCCTGCCTGCCGGTCACGAACCGAGCAGACCGTATCGCCCACAAAAAAAGCCCGGCATCTTTTGACACCGGGCTGCATCATCTGTTGAGATGCTGAACCGATGTCATGTGCGCAGCGGGCGCAACTGCAAACCTGCATTGCCGGACCGCCGGATTCCGTTCTGACCGGATATCGATTTGAGTTGTGAAATCTGTCGAGGACCTCGCCACCCTGCCGCTGCTCAGTCAGGACAATGCGCAGGCGGGTTGGCTGGGTTGGCGCGAATGGTTCGGGCATTTTGGGGTAAGCGCCCCACCGGTGGCACAGGCGGTCAATAACTATGCCTTCATCCTGCAGGCGGCAATGGAGGGCAAAGGCGTTGCCTTGGCCTGGGACAGCCTGATCGAACCCTATCTGTCGAACGGGTGGCTTGTTAGGTGCTCCGAACACAAGGTGACAACGGGGAAGGGCTATTACCTGGTGTTCAAGACGGAGCACCGGGTACGGCATGACGTGCAGAAATATATTTAGGTATTTAGTATCAACTGGAACGGTATCCTCAAAAATAATTTATTTTTGTAATAATAAACCCTTAAATGAAAAAGAATACTCACTCCATGAGTAGTAGCCGAGTATAATTTCGGCCCTTTGCCCCTCTAATAACCCCTAGCCCACCGACGTCTTTGCATAAACGTTGGTGGAAAGACATATTTCCTAGGAATAAATAAGGATTTTTAATCCGCATGATTGCAGGAGCAAAATAGGCCAGTAACTCCTGTAAAATCCCTCAAGCTGCTTTTAGTCGCCCAAGGTCAGTGTGTCGATCAACAAAGCGATCTTGATCGCACTTCGAAAGGCGGAGAAAGAAGGGCGGCTAAACGAAATCCAACAGCAGTTGCTTTCGAGTGAGCGTCCCAAAGAGGAACTTTATGATCTGAAAAGTGACCCGAATGAACTCAAAAACCTGGCGGAATCTTTTGAGCATCGAGACGTTTTAAAACGAATGCGAACCAGTCTAAGTCACTGGGAAACGCGGACAGGTGATCGTGGGCAAAAACCAGAATCGACTGAGATGTTCGATAGCGACATGAAAGTCTACCTGGATCGACTAAAAGTTCGTCGACCTGATCGACCACAGCCGCTTCGGTAAAAGCGACACCCACGGCATCTAAATCCACAAATAAACTGGCAGAAAGCAATCCGTAAATACCACTTAACATGGCGATAGCAAACAAATCCTTCAGCGCAATAATAGTGAAGGCCGTGAGCAATAAAAAAAACAGCAAGAAAATATGGATTAGTGTTTCGATTTTACACCTCCTGATACTTCTGTTTGTTCAGAACCAGAGGGAATCTCAATAGTGCGCCGTTCACCAAGAGGTTTATGACCACTGTGAATCGCCGCTTTTGCCATGGCGTGGCCCGATGCTGGCCCGGTAACGCCTCGACGTCGCCGTACCGGCGCTCGAGGCTCTTCACGACGAGCGCGCTCACGCGCCGCCCTCGAGCGTCACGGTGACGGGCATACCGGAGCGCAGCAGGCCCTCTTCGTTGGGGATGCGCACCTCGACGGGGAAGACGAGCCGATCACGGTCGCTGCGTGTCTGGATGTTGCGCGGCGTAAACTCGGCCTCGAGGCCGACGCGGCGCACCGTCGCGTCGAACGTGCGGCCGGGGTAGGGGTCCACCTCCACCTGCGCGGACGCGCCGACCTGCGCTTCGTCGACGTCCGCGTTGGGCAGGTAGAACCCAGACTGGGCGAAAGAAAAGTCCATATTGGAACTTCTTGCGATCGAAGAAAACCGAATCGATGCCGTAGTTCAGTGCGGCACGAACATGAGCATGATCAACGTGGCGGAGAAGCTGGAACCCGTCATCGAAATACCTGTCCTTGGCATTAATGCAGTCACCTTCTGGTATGCCTTGCGGGAAACAGGCGTTGGTGTGCCAATCATGGGGGCAGGTCGTCTGCTGCGGGAGCACTAAGGATTTCAGGGTCTCGGGATGCGATGGTTTGGAAATGGCTTCACTAGCCTGTTCCGGCGATGCCTGCACGGCTGCGACAACACTATTTGGTAGTTGCGTGGTGGAGGTTTTACATAATGCTAACTTAGCCCTTGAACGATTACGCAGTTTTACAGTTGGTAGTTCCCTGGCAGTTAATACATGTAAAACAAATTATATTGTTTTTAGTAGAACAGGTAGGTTACTTAATGATAATAGTAGTATATTTTTTGGACATATACCAATTAAAAATTTTTTGAAATTAGGTATTCGGGGTTTTATTTAGATAATATATAAATATTGGGGTTTTATAGTAGAACAGGTAGGTTACTTAATGATAATAGTAATATGTTTTTTGGACAAGTTATATATATGCTAACCTACGAGTCTGTCTTAAAATGCCTCCTACGGAAGACGGACTGGCAGGGACGCTGGATAGAACTGTACCAGTTAAGAGAGGAACCAGGCAAGGTGCAATTGCCTCACCTTGTTATTTCAATCGATATATCCTCGAAGGTCAGGACCAGTGTAAGATGTCTTGCATTATTTCTGGCCTCAATATCTCCCTTAGTCACTTCTGCTCATGACATTTTTAATATCAGCCTAACTTTGGACCAGTTTGGACATGCAATTCAAAGTTAATAAATAGTCTGCACATAGCAGATCTTAACATCCTGAAGCTGTTACTGGTCCAGAATTGGATGCCATGAGTGATGAAGAATTACGTGCTGCTGTTATGACACACCATGTTTTTGCAAGAGCTTCACCTGAAAACAAAATTAGAATGGTGAGAGCATTTCAAGCTGAAGTACAAGTTGAATCGGTTCTGAGTTCGAGGTTGATTCGTCGTCGCATTGCAGTGCCGACAGTTTATCACCGTAGCGTTCCAAGAACGCGTCGATCTTTGTGATTGCGGCTTCAATAGGATCCGAATTGGTGATGAAAATCTGGAATGAGTTGAAGTGGTACTGAGAATACCAATATCACAAGACTCATAATCAATCCTAGAAGAAACCTAAGAGTCGCCAAAGAAATCTGGATCTTTATGGCGTGAAGAATGATTTACTTACGATGCAACTTGCCGGAATACCTCCAAACTATGCAGAACAACCATAAAATGAAGACTCTTAAGTTGGTCCGAAGGACTTCCCCCTCTTGGAGAATATCGTGTTATTGGCATAAAAATACACTTTTCCAGATTTTATACCCCCCCCCTCCCTTATTTCTTGGTTTTGCCCTGTTTGTTTATGTTGTTCTCCGTTGAAATTACCGATTGATATTCCCTGTTTAATTAGTTATATTAATTTACTTATGCCCAACTTTCTCAATTTTTCTCAAAATTTCAATCTTAATGTCAATCCTTTTTCTGTTTATACCATTCTTTCGCTGTTTCGTTTTTTATTTCAGTTGTAGGTTTGCCAATTTTTAGATAAATTCACTTTCTTTCTTTCCTTGAGTCTCTTTCTCTCTTTCCTTGAGTCTCTTTTCTTTTCCATTATAACTATCGTACTAATTGTTTTCTAATTATGAATTATAAGCTCTTTGGTTCTCTCAAAGCATTAACTGAAATATTCCCTTCAGAGATAAGATAAACAATGAAAATTGGTAGGCGTGTCAGGGACCTGCTCAAATTGACTTGATAATAGTCATTTCCTCGATTCGACCATCTGGAGGGGGGCTGGAGGGAGGGAAATCTTGAAAATGGAGGTATGTTTATCTTACAAATGGGTGATCAGATCTTAATGAAACTTAATATATAGAAAGAATTCATGTATCAGATGATCCATTTTCATCCCAGGACATAGGGGGGGTTGGAGGGGGGAAACAGGAATCTTGGAAAACTCTTAGAGTGGAGAGATCGGGATGAAACTAGACGGGAAGAATAATCACAAGTTCTAGATTTTAGCCTCATCAGTTTTGTACAACAACAAAGACAAGCCTGTATCTTCTTCCTTAGTGTGGATTTAGACAGAAAAGATTTGCAGCTTAAAATGAACTTACTTCCTTTCCCAGCAACTGATTGCTGTTGAGCAACAAAACCTGTGGAATTCTGAAGGGGGAAGCAACTACTCCTTACAAGGCTGGTATCAGTTTGACTGGATGACTGACGAGACTGGATCGACTGATGAGGCTCCATTGATTCTGGCTGCATAAATCCTTAAACTCAAGTAACAATAATTGTCTTTTTCAACTGGAAAAATGTGGAAACCATTTCTGCTCATTTTCGGTTTGATGCACCTCTCTACTTTTATATGAAAAACTTCTTTTGTTAATTTTTTTTTAATTAAAAGCATTAGAAAAGGATTCTAGATTAGGATTCTTAAGAGCAATAGATAATACAAGTTGAAGGCTGTATTTTGTGGAACAATCCATTTGAAATTTCTTCATATGAAATATTCAGAAATTATAACGGCTGACGGCTGAACTCTTATTCACAGCTCTTATTTACGGCCTGAACTAATATGATTATAATCTTTTTATATTACTTTAACTTCAAAACGTCCATCAAAAGCAATAGAGGGATTTATGTAAGAAGTTTTGAAGGATAGATTATGTAAGAATATAAAGAGAGAATAAGGAGTAGATAAGGTATTGAAATATGAATTAATGGGGTGTGTAATAGAGGGCATGGACAAAATTGTCAAGGAGTTGGAAGATGCAGCCAAACAGCACAGTAGTAAGTTATGGTATTAGCATTTTCGACGTAACAGCTTAAATTAGGCATTCTTTCCTTAGACCAGACTGCCGTTCTATGATGAACAAATAATTTTCAAATTGGGTACATCCATTTTTTTAGCCAGTGAAAAAAAAAAACAGCACAAAAGACTTTGCATACAGACCGCTGTTTTTTACCCCCCCCCCCTCTATTGTGCAAATATATGGCTTAAAATTGTCTCTAAAGTAACAAAGAACCTAACGAAGAATCTGGTTTGTTCTCAAATTTTGTACATCGCAAACTTGAGTGAGTGGTGCATAATGCTCACATACTAAAATTTTTCACGGAGAGAGAGCCAGATTTCCCGATATTATTTAAAAACGATCAAAAATTAAATTAAAAAAAACTAGTTTTTTCAATTGAAAATAAGGAGGAACGTCTAAATTTAAAACGAACAGAAAATATTACGTATATGACGGGGGTTTTCAGGGTTTTAAGACGGAAAAATAGGCTTCGAAAATTAAACCTTAAAAAACTAAGTCGCTTAAACTAGGAAGAGAAATCTACAAGCGACGGCTAGAATACTAGAGGCTACAGTGATGGTTGCGATCAAATATAGTTCTGAAACATGGGCACTTCAGGAGACAGACGAGGACTTGTTAGATGGTTTCCAGAGGAATTGTCTACCGATGGTTTTGGGTTCCCGTTTCATTTACAGTATATTAAAACAACAAGCTGTTCTAGAGAAAAAACAGGAACATTAAGTATCCCGTCAACGGGCTTACCCTTACTTTCAGCTAAAAAAATTAGTTTGTTTTTATTTAATTATTAGTAAAGATGATGGGAGCAGTGACGATGTTAAAAGTAGAATAGCCAGTGCTCAGTGTATTTTTTCACAGCTGAAAAAGTTTCGAAGCATTAGAAGATGAGTCTGCGAACCATAGTTAGAATATTAGAAGATACAGTGATGACAGTGGTCAAAGATGGTTCTGAAGCAAGGGTGCTGCAAATAACGGACGAACATTTGCTAGATGTTCTCCAAAGAAATTGTCAACAGATTGTTCTGGGTACCCAGCTGACTGGCCATATTTCACCTGGAACACAAGTACGTTGCTAAAAGACAAACAACACAATTTCAATACCCCCTTCTGGCTTGACAGACCATATTAGTATAAGCGAAACTGCACCCAACCCAAGGAGTAGGGGGAAAGTTACTCCCTATACTCTTTCGATCACTTATTGCAATGTAACAGAATATAAAATCATCAACAATTCAGGACATATTTTCTACTAGAATGTTGATGCACTGATATCAAAACCAGCTGTAATTGTCTTTGTGAATTTTCTCCACTTTTGTTTTATGAACTTATTGAAATGGACCCCTGCATAGTTTAGCACTCAGAGTTGCCACTTTCATATTCTTTAAATCATTGAAATTATTATGGGCTCAGGAAAAGCAATGGACCCAGAACCAGTGCAGGATGGAGATAAACATATCTTCTCAGACCCACATGAAGCGCTTCACCTGTCTTAGAACCGGACAAAATGTCCCTGGGCCACCAGTTGAATGGAAGCTTGTGCAATCCTGGGCCCATCTTGGTCACAAAAGGGTTTGTATACACTTGATAGGGCTCTTCCATCAACATGAGTCGAAAGCCAGCTTAGACAATCTCAAGCCTATTAGCTCTGCCTTATTATACATTCATACCAACTGTGGGCCGTGCGTGCGGCCCTGCAGCTGTTAGACAGTACTAGCAAGCTAGAAGAGGTAACAGTGGAGGGCGTTCCGTCCGCTGACGGGTCCGGTCACCAGTGGGACGGCGTTGACTGCACTTTGCTGTACTGCGGATATAGCATTCAGACGGCAGACCGCGTGGCGATTCAACAGCTGAAGTATTCAGCGAGCGAACCGAATACATCATGGTCGCCTTCGAGGGCATGTTATGGGCCTTCATCCATCGACCCCTCATCGTCGCTCATGCGCGGATTGGGGAAGGCCTTCCGTGAGACAGTTAAGGGGGAGGGTGTTTTTATCTATTTGCTTTATAAGAAAAAGAGAGACACTGTGTCTTAAGGAGGAAAAAAGAAGGACTGAAGAAAAAATAGGGAAAGAGAAGGAAGAGACTGTGTGTCAATGACGAGAAAAGAAGGGACAGAGTAAACAATACAAGGAAAAGTTAAAGATAAGAGATAGGACATAGATACTATTCTCATATAATGAATATATGTGTTAATGCGTTAATGAGCTACACAAATAGAAGAATAATCCAATATTGCACTTGAGTTAAATACGTTGGTGCCAAAAAATAAATGACCATTATTATAAAATTTAGTCATGATACCAGACTTGATGTTTCAGAAATCTTTTCAGGGTATTTCAGACATGAGGTTTGACTTCTATTAAGAGTCGCTACTTTAGCGTGGCAGAAGTTACTAGTTATAAATATGGTGCCAATATTTTGATTTTAGTTTCTTTACTCCAAAGCAGTCCCTTCAGCAATAGCCCCAAATTATTCAAATGTAGAATTTGAAAACAAAAACTTCACCAATGATTTTTAGTTAAATATGGGTATGGTATGCGTTGTCAAAGTCAGGATCGCGTACAGTTTTTAATCTACACAATTTCAAGATCCGGGATGTAATTTCTGAAACTTGCCCATTGGTAACATATAAGGGTTCTTCTTGAGACAAGAGGACATCCAAATACATTTAATCAAAATGTTAAAATAGCCATCCTGTTCAAAATGGTCGAAAAATAACATAACTATGTCTCAGGGGATAATATAACCCCCAGAGCCACTGGGACAAGTGTTTTAAGTTATTTAAGTTGCATGTTTCTGTTATGTGAGGTTGATTATTGGTCCATTAGGGGACATATCTGATCATGAGTCTCCAAGAACGCTAAGGATAGCCTTAAGATATTATCATATTATGTCATATCAACATTCAATGCAACGATAACTTTATCATGTGCACACACTTTCTTGGAATGTTTTATCTTTACTTTTTTAAAAATTTTATGCATGTGTTTATCCTTCCAATAGACAAATAATACTGGTTTAAAACATAAAATAAACTAGGTACTGTCAATTACCAGCCAAATTCTATTAATTTCGACTTTATGCATACTCCAATACTAAGCAATACTTTTAAAATATTGTTTTTATTGTACGTTATTTTTTCGTTTTTAAATTTATTTTTATTTTTTCGTTATTTTTTAAGTTGTAAATTTGTTTTTCGTCAATTTTCTTACAGTTGTGTGGTCCATGTTGCAGTTGTGGTCCGATGTGTGGAGAGTGTGAGGGATATTTGTCGCATTTCCTGGGGTATGAAGTATGAAGGGTTAAGGGATTTGAGAGCGAAGATTTTCGAAAGTTTGAATTGAATCTCTTAATTCCATTTGTATTTTGTTCTCTTTTATGCGACTCTAACCTGCGTTTTTTTTTGTCATATATACTATACTATACGATACTATCACTTATAAATAGAACCCTTATTTTTTATTGATTCTGACAACATTGTTTGCATGACTTAATTCATACTATGTAAAGCACAAACTTTATTTTAACAAAGGTGAAATTATTAGCTGGAAATTTTTCGCCCCAAAAGTTTCTGCACCTGGGACATGCGCCTCTCTGTCCTCATAAAGCCGCCTCTCGTCTACTTTGTACTCTCCATATTGCGGACAAAATTTGCACTGTAAGATTATACAAAGTACAGTAAAGATTTAAGTTATGCTGGTGTGAAAGGTTTTACGGCGTAGTGTAAAAAAAAAAACATAAATTGGAGAATCCCTGACTCTATTTTCATCCCAGATTACAGCCTTGTCTGGATTAAACGTTTTGTTAAAAATATTTTCTATAACTATCACAGTAGAAGTCTAAGTTGTCCACAAAGATTATCGACACTCGGTTTGAAAGACTTATTACAAGACCATCCCATAGTAGAAGTCCCTCTACGGAAAGGATTTTTAAATGCACTAAAATCTTTAGATTTTTTATTGAACTAAATATTCCTCTGTGCGACATGTTTGTACTAAATCAAATGTGTATGACAAATCATTTCATGCACCATGTTTCGAGTTGATATTTCTCCTGCATAGAATGAAAAGAAAGACAGGGGAACACGTCGTTTGTTTCGATGGAGAGAACGCAAAGAGAAAAATGCAATATGGGTATAGCGAAAGCTGTGTCAAATTTGGCAGAACTGTGCGGAAAACGTGCCGTTCTCAAGTGTACACCAGGTTGTGGAATGTGGACACCCCCTCGAGTGAAGGAAAAGATATTTTTTAGTTTCAGTTCGCCAAGATATTTTTTTTCCACTACTGAGCTGTGTGGAAGCAAGCACGCCAGTTGACGCATTTTTTTTATGCTCTTTCCAAATTTAGTAATTTCTTTCTTTTTAACTTTTGTTTTTAACCCTGAGAGGGGCTCCTGTGGGCATATTGTTGTTTAATGGAAAATTGTTTCCAAAAGTTCTGGCTAATTTTTAAACTTTCTTGGAGCTTAGATTTTACTCTTCAATGTTATCGTCCAATCAGACTTTTACCTCTATTATAACGTTTCAGAATGCATGAGAATGCTTAAACAAATGCCTTTTTTTAAATAGGTTATAAACGCAAAAATATTAATGGAATTTTATTTTTATCAGTGCGTTTAATTTCTTCTTCTTTTTTTTCATACCAGTCTTATGACTCATACCAATGCCATAAGCAGGAAGCCATTTTGATAGACGTTCTGTGATTGCTTTCATCACAATATAGTATTTACTTTAAACATCTCCTACGAACCTAAGGTAAATTTGCACATAAAAAAAGTGATGCCTTATATGGGCATTTCTATAAGCACAACTCATGGCGCTAGCAATTGGTTGATGTTCCGTTCAAAGCTGTCAACACGATTTCGGAAACTGCCTTTGTTATTTACACGACCTTACAAGGCCGTCATATTTTCTAAGTGAGAGGGACAGCATTGTAGATGTAAGAAAGTATTGATTTATTTGGGAATGACAACATCTAAAATAAGACGGAAGTCAGCAACAAAAAGTAAAAAGAAAATCTGATGTTTGTGGAAAAGGAAGCTTTCCAATTTACAGCTATCATGGCAACCACTACTGTCTTTCAAAGAAACGACTTCACAACCCTCGGTGTCTTTAAATAGTCCATCTTAACAGTCTGCTACAACATGCAGCTGAGTTGTTTGTTTGGGAAGTTTCCCTAGGATTCGTAAAAGTCCTTTTAGCAAAGTCTACTAAAAAGTCATCACTCCTAAGAGATTGGCCTCTAATAAGGGGCATACAATCAACAACTCCCACACTTACTGCCTCTTGAAACTCGGTATATCAGCTGGCCACTTCTCTGTGGTAAGAGAGTCTTTCAGAAATTCTAATAAAGCACATTTACTGCCGACTTTCGTTGAGCCACAATAAGTTGACCAGGTGCGCATCGGAGTTGCCATCTCATCCATTTGAGGGTCTGTCAGGCTGAGTTTGGTGGATACCCTCTGTTTTCTCAGTGTGTCCGGCTTGGACGGGTTGGAGGCGCTCGTCGCCCTCGATCTTCGACACAACCGGCTCCAGCGCCTGCCGAAGTTGCATCTCCCATGTCTCAAAGAGTTGAATCTGGTATGTACATGTACGTGTGACCCGGTCGACTTCTGGACCAATGTTGCTGGTTCACGACAGTCGCACAATGGACTCCAAACGCTCGGAGACCAAATTATTCATATTAGAAATTCAAACAAAAAAAGTAGGATATTTCATGGTTACTAACTCAATTCAATGAGGCAAAGCAGCCTTTTGAGAATAAACAGAATTAAACCAATTTAATTTCTACTGATAATGTTGACCACGGCTAGATTAACAGCTTAAAGCTGGGCAAAAATTGAAAAAAAAGGAAAAGGAAGCAAACAGTTCAGACTTGAAACCCCCCCCCCCCGCAAAAAACGTCAGAAGGATAGGACAAAAACGCCTTAGGGGGATTTTTATTTGCATGGCAAGGGTTTTTAATATTTTTAGGAATGAGTGTGCTTACTTCTCAATGTGATTAAAAGTTTGGCTCCTTTGATCTTCCATATTTGGCTCATTGATCTTCCACATTTGGCTCCTTTGATCTTCCTCATTTGGCTTCTTTGATCTTCCACATTTGGCTCCTTTAACCTCCACATGACTCGTTTTCCAACCGTATAAGGGTTTCTGTATGCAGCCCTTTAAAGTTATATAAGACCACCTAGCAATGATGCAGATTATGTGCCATAATCCTAGCCTTTGTGACTCATATGTTTACATTAAAAAAAAACTTATGTTTTTCATAAAGACATGTCTTTACCTTCGGACGCGACCGTGCCAACCCTTTCCGGACTGGGTGGTCCGCTTGTTCTGGGCGGTGCGCTGGAGATCGAACCGACGGCACAGCTTGCAATCGGATCGCTGACGGTCGAACTGCCGGCCGGCCATGCAGAAGGGTCGATGATTGCAACGCTGGGTGCACGACCGGCGCTGGCGATCGATCTAGCCGCCCCTCTCGTCGATTTCGACGCCACGCCGCCGAATGGGGCGGGGTGGCCGCCGCGGTTGCTTGCCGATCGGATCTTGGACCTGGCCGCCTGGGCCGATGTCCGTGCGGATCTGCGCATCGACCATGACTATTTTTGAAGCTACCATGTGTGAAATGGGATTCTCAAGCCCGTAACTTAGGCAAGGTGAGAATTACCAACCAGTAAAGTGGACAATCTCTTGATAAGACTGCACTGCAAATTGAGATGACATTCTCAAGGGCTGATAGCCAAAATGGCCATTTGGGATGAAAAAGATTCAGCGTATATATATTTAGTATCTTTTCTTTTCTTTTTTAACGGCATTAAAGTGTTCTGAAGTTTTGAAAAAGGTCTGAGGCATATTAATGTATAGAAGTTAATAACTACGCTAGGAGATACAAATCTTGACTATCCCCAAATTGTTGTCCGACTCGTAAAAACGTAACAAAAATGAATATAAACAAGTTTTTGACGCGTTTTAAAAGTTATTTTGTACCTCTCCAAAACATAGCCGCCTCTCCAAACAAAAGCACTGGTTACACCTTTGGAGCTCAACTATTTTCTGATCATCGAATTTCCCTGAATTTCAGCATTGGAACTGAATTACAGGTCCATACAGCTTTAACTCGAGGATAGGGGTAGAGATTGTAATTTCAGCTTACTTATTTTCCTGAAAACTAACAAGACAACAACTATTGAAGTCGTAAAAAAATTCTTTCTGAAATCCATTTCACAACATCCAGGCAATCAACGGTTACGTGAATTAGTGTTAGCTAAAAAGGGAGAATATCAAAGGGCTAAACGTAGAGATGATAAGACACGGATTTCGTTTGATATTGTTCAACAACTACGGAAAGGACCTGAACCATCACGGTACGTTTGTTTATTGCATTTTTTTTTCATGTAATCAGAATGAAAGATGGATGTATTGTGATCTTTGTATGAACTCTCATAAAGACCTCTCTCGATATATACTGACGTATCAGATTCTTATTGAAAGATGCTAAAACGGATCTTTGGTTTGATGTAAAATGGGCACGTGTTGGCAACAAATAAGGAAAGGCCAATGGAGTTTTGTATCTTTGCCTAAGACTTATTGCTTCATTGACAAAGATATGACGGTTCTAATCAGAGAATAACTTTAAAAAATCACTACTCTTTACTCACTAGTAAAGCGTTGCAAGCTGGTACCCCCCCCCCTTCTAAAAATTGCTATACATACCCTATTTGCAGAGGTACAAATACAAGAAAGCATTTTTGTATGGTTTTAAAGTAAAACATATAATTTTCGACTTAACAGTTTCTGCTTCAGAAGTTATCTCAATTGTTAAGTTAAGCTCAATAAGGCATTGGAAAATGAACCAACAGAAAAATTAATGAAATATTTTGAAGTTGAGAATGAAAGTGCAAGATAGCATGAGCTGAGATTGTTCAGCATGTTATGCAAAATCTAAGAAGTGTCCACACACAATCCATGAACATGAGCATGAATAGCACATGGGTTTTATCAACCAGCCATACTAGCCATGCAACCAGGGGCGCCGGAAGCAATTTGAGCCGACGGGGGCAGCAGTTCAAAAAGGGCAAATAATTAATAATAAAAAGACCTACGAATCGATAAAAAATTAGTCACAATGTAAAAACGTAAATTCCAGACCTTTCAACTACGCTGAACAAAATGGCGATCTCAAAATTTTGATTAGATCTGTTTTAGGAATTCATGGGTGGGGGGGGCCTTTTGGTCCTGAAATCACTTTTGACTATTGAAAAGGACATTAGTCCTTTTAGTTTCCAATCGAATGAGCCTTTTTCGAAATTTCTATGACAACAAATGGCTATCTCAGAATTTCTATCAGATGCATTTCGGGAAAATACGATGTGTGTAGGAGGGAGTATCCGCCCTCCGATCACTTTGAATCTTAAAAAGAGCACTAGAACTTCCGACTACCATTAACCTCAGCTTTTCCCATTTGATAGAATGGGCCTATCTAATGTTGAACAAATGATCAGTGCAACTTTCTATACAAGTAAACAGCACGGCAATGTTGCCAATATTGTGAGCCCAGGAACTGAACCGAAATTTTAGAAAAACAGCCCGAAAAAACAAGACAATGTTTCGCCCGAATTCCAGCTTAACTTTCACCATCCTTATTCACCCTCATTTTGACTTACTTACTTGACTTAATAATCCTGCCAAATACTTCCAGCGCCGAGAGTGATTCTACAAGGTGCCTCCATTTGGACCGGTCTCTTGCAAGGACAGCAACAACTGATGAAAAATTCCAAGTTTTCTGGTACACCCAGTTATAGTCTTGCACCAGAAAATGCAAAATATGATGATACACCTAATTTCTCTTCCATTTTGGATGCTGTTGGAGAATCAGATCGTTTCAAAGTATTAGCTGATAGTCCTAGGAAAAAGGGGACAGGAAGACGTGCTCTAAAAGATATTGTAAAGACGAATGTCAGCCACACTAAATGTTTTAATGTCCAGCAACAACTGATGAAAAATTCCAAGTTTTCTGGTACACCCAGTTATAGTCTTGCACCAGAAAATGCAAAATATGACTGGTGGGGGCCGTGGGGAGGGGGTTACGTGGGAGGATCTTTCCATGGAGGAAGCTTTAAATGGAGAAGAGACATTGCTATGAAGGGCGTGCCGGATCTCCCAGCATTATATAAAACACAATCCGAAATTAAATAAAAAAATAAGTTTTTTCAACTGAAAGTAAGGAGCAATGTTAAAACTTAAAACGAACAGAAATTATTATCTATAATAGAGGGTTTGCCCCTAGTCAATACCTCTCTCTTTACGCTATTTTTTAATACTTTCAAGAGAGTTATTTATTCTAATTAAACGGCCTTTGTGATTTAGGACTTATCTCTTAAAGTTTGGAGAATTTTTCATTTATGAAAGTAACAAAAGGGAAAACATTTCAAACGTGTTTCTCAAAATTTTTTAATCCTGACACAAACTTTATAGCCTCTGAAGTTGACCTGAAAAATAAAACTTAATATCATTCCCAAACGATTCTATCCATTCTCTTTGACAACGTTGATACACTTATACCCTTTTTATTTATTTAAATTGTAAGAGCAGAAGTAGTAATAGTAGTATCCTCAAAGTTTCAACTTGATACCCCCAGTCATTCTCAATATATTGCTGAGGTGTCTTATTGGCAACTCTGACTTTTTGTCTCAATTCTTGAAGAAAGACTGCACGAGCACACAGTCTCTTTTTATGAAATAAGAACTAATTTTAAGCTATTTTATTACTTTAGCGTAAAGAGTAGGAGATTCAAGCCTCACATACGAAATAATTTATATTAAGTTTTAATTCAGCTTTTTAGTTTTACTTGACAAAATAAGTTTTTTTTTTAATTAACGTCTTGACGCGTTCAGTTTTCGAGGTGTCAAAAGCAGACAAAATGAAGAATGAATCTTGTCTTCAACTTCATGGGTTGGAAAATTCTTTTTTTTTTGGGGCTTTTTAGTATACCTCAAAGTAAAAATTTTAGTGTTCTTTGGCCCTGGAAGATTAAATTTCCTTAATTAATAAAAACCAGGTCTATATATTAGGCTACCATTTATCTCTGACAATTTCGTCTAAGTAACATGTATAGGGCAGATCTGGGGAGTTTACGAATCCTCAATGACAAAATCAAGTGCCGAAATAATCTGAATGGTTCCAAAATATTTTATCAAAACGACAATGGTAAGGATGAAACAATAAGGATGATAATTGAATTAAATTGGTTCCCTGCATCTTGACGGCTATATATAGGACTGTGATTTGGCAGGTAAGCGATTCAAATATCAATTCGAGGCAATCGAAATCACACGAAATTTAAATAATTATACATCCCTAAATAGAGACTTTGGTGAATACAAACTCAACCATATGAACACAAAATTAATTATAGAAAATAATCTAATTCAAAATAAAACAAATATAGGAACGAACAAAAACAAGCCCAAAGAACTACAGGATTAGCTGCAGAGGAGGCAAATATCAAACAGTTCGTGGTAACGAATTAAAGTATAAGTGTCAAGTTCTTATCTATAAAAATGAGGAACTTCGTAATTTTGCCAGAATACCGATCACGGGGATCGTGGCGAAACCCATCATATCTGCCGATTCACACATTACGGAACCGCCTGAATGTTACCGAGATAACATCGAGAAAAAATTCCTCGACAGCGCGCCTTACATCACGGAGATCGATGCGCTTGGCGACGTATTCGTTATCGACGGTATGCCCGCACCGGTACCGTTGGGGCTGGTCGCCGCGGCTGGTATGGATCCGAAGGATATCAAGGCGGAAGGCGTGCATTTCGAAGATCTGCACCGCAGTGGTTGGGATCCGAAAGAGCGCAAAGCGGATCAGGAGCGTGACGGCAGCGCGGCGGAGATTAGGAACAAAATTATCTGCTCTATACAGGTGATTTTCTGCACTAACATTTATTTTTATTTTCGTGATTATTGACATGCAGTAGAGAAATAGACGGACGGATAGGTTTATTTTGGGCAGCAGCTCCATTGGTCATGGCTACAAAAACAAATAAATAAAAAATAATGAAAAACGATGTGCTTTCATTTCGTCTCAAATTTTATTTTTATTTTTTTGCCATGGCCCAAAACGGCTTTTGTTGCAATAGATATCTATATTTATCTATCTATCTATCCATTGATAAGTAAACTTTAATGTTTTATTGGGTATTTGTTGATCACAAAGGTTCTCCCTTATAATCGTCTTAATGACCGTCCCTGCACGGATTATCCAACTACATTTATAAAATCCTGTTAGTAATACCTTGAGATGATGAACCTAACTTTTGCTTAGCCTGGGACTCTAAATCCCGTGAATTACGAAGGGTTAAAATATTTTGGTTTTAATTTCATTTGATTTTCTGTTAATTCTGGCCAATATTCACACCTCCTCTTAGACTAGTTAGTTCGTGCCTCCCAAAAGAGCCATGTCTACCGGTCGGGAAGACATTGGTGTAGAAGGACTAAAAAAGCTGGGCTTCGGTTTGCGGATTCTAAAAAATGCGAATTCGTAATTCTCAGGGGTCGAAGAACAAGTGTAGTGGGCCAAAAATTTTTACATGGCAAAATTCTATTTTTTAGAGTTTCTGTTGCTATTGAGCCGCGTCGCTCCTTAATTACAGTTCGTTACCAAGAACTCTTTGATTAGGTTGAAATAAATTTATGTTATATTTCTATGAAATTTACTAATATTATGTTTAAACTTTAAATGTTTGAAGTCTCGTCTAATTTACGCAATACTTTTGCCCCCTCCCAATTTCTTACCCCTGCAGACTCCATATAAATATACGAAAGTCAATTGGTTTTCTTTTATCTGTCAATGAAAACCTTTTTGTTTAAAATTTCTTATGATTTCTTACAAAGCAATCATGAATAAAGTGCAAGTTGTTACCGACAAAGTGAATGAAAAAAAGAATAGAAAATTGAACGCAATACTAACCATTTTGACTTGATGCATTGCATGTCAGTCCAAGTTCAACTAATGACAAATTAGTAAAAAACGATTCACTTTAGGGGACAAGGGGGAATTTAAAGAAACGCAAAAGGCGAACTGTATCGACCATATAGGGAAAATCTTTCAAATCTTATAATTTTCATGCTGGAAATTCTGGCCGGAAGTCTTGGGAATTACAGGGGGGTAGGGGCTTATAGCAAAGAGGCAACGAGAGGGAGTCTGGAAAAAAAACGACCGGTATCCGATATTTTTTTGATAGCTGATAATAACACTGACCCCCATATCAGCCCGATAATATCGGCCGGCCGATATAACGGTGGGACCCTAATAGTAACAAATTGAAAAGAACATCTCATTGGTCCAATGAATGAATTTCGAGGTATTTGACTTGTAACACTTTAACTAGGACATCCTTATGGGCGTGCGGAAGGAGGGGGCAGCGGACCACCTATATAAAACTCATAAACTTTTAAGAAAATCTACTGGTTGAATACAGTCTCTATAACGAGATATATTCGCTTACCTTATGCTTCTGGCATGGACAAAACTTTCTTGTGAGTTTCCCAAAACTAATTGACTTAGAAAATTATTCCGGTGAAAATATTCCTCGTTGCATAGCCTCCCACAATTTTTTTTTCAGATTACCGACTGGCAGATGGTATGGATAGTTACCAGTTATGTAAACTTGGATAGTCCAAGAAGCCGGAAAAAATTTCAAAAAAACATTAGTACTACCCTGTCTAATCGCAGCACACCGCATCGGAGACAACGCAAAGACCCATTACCTTAGTATGAAGAATTTTCGAATTCTCCCTAAGAGTATACGCAGTCTTTGAATTAAAAATGGAATAGTTGTTGTCATCAAGTTACGGCTAATTGTAGAAAAAGCCAATACAGGTATCCAATTGAGTGAGAAGCAAACCTGGTATTAATCCCCCCACCCTTACTAGGATTATATAAAAATGATGTTAGTTAATTTATTAATAGATATGCCTATCTATCCATGCGTCATTCCTAGGGCAGTAGAACCAAGGTAGATAGTCATAGAGATAAGATAGTGATAGAACCTCTAGGATTCTTAAACCATCAGTAAAAGCCAAGTCAAGGAAAGCTTTTCTTCCCCATTTCATCCAGCGGTCTCCCATTGCCTTTTCTGTGTTCCTCAAGACAAAGTCCATCAAAATGATCCATATAAAGGGAGATAGAACACAACCTTTCTGAGCACCTGAATTAATACAAAACCAGCTGCTAACCTCATTTTCTACCTTAACTGTACCAGTTTTATTCTCGTACAAAGCACTAATCACTTTAATGTATTTGTCTGGTATACTACCCAGGGATAAGACCTTTGCTTAAGTTCTTCTATCGACAAAATCACTTTGGCCAAGTCATGACGTCAGCGTGATGACGTCATCGTCGTAAAAAATTCTTATTTTGGTAACAAATTTTGCGTGGAAATTGTACCTATCAAGAGGGTCTTCCTTAGAACAGCTCTTAACACTCACGTCAGTAGTGTACAAAGTTAAGGTACAGTAATAATTTAAACCCCGCCCCCTTGAATGAACACCACGCTCGAATAAGCGGTCAAGCTTTAACGTCGGGTTCTGAAGAAGCCTGGGGGGGCTTAATCTAACAAACGAAGAAATAAATCAAAACAAACGTTATGCGTCTACGCATTCTAGTTGAATCGGAAAATATTTCAACGGACGAAATCATATAACAGATTTTTGACCCAGTTGAAGTTCATTGATATCGAAAAAACTTATGTTTGCTTCACTAATTGAAAAATTTTTTGACAACTTTCGCCATAATCCACCTCCAGCCATTGAAAAAACAAAAGAGCTTTCTCCAGAACTATTAAAAAAAATCAGAAAAATACAAATCAAAACTAATTATTTGGTAAACGATATAATGGCTGGAGAATATGTATCGGCTTTCAAAGGCTCCGGGATGGAGTTTTCAGAAGTAAGAGAATATATTCCGGGCGACGACATCAGGCGATTAATTTATCAATATGAGTCAGATTGTTCTCTGAGTCTCTACTTCATTTATTTTCTAGATAAGTGAGAGCCAACCTGCGAGCTGTTTTTGACATTAGACGTAGTTTTTGAGGGGGCACACCATGTTGCAAATAGTGGCGAGTGTGTGAAGATTATACTTGTTAAAAGGATACTTGCGTGATGCAGCCCCGACCTAATATTCTTCATTTTAGTAGAACCCGTTTCTCTGACGCTCTATCCTACTGAAATATACTTGAGTATGATAAAAATATAAGGTGCTTGTACGATAAACACGCTAACGAGTACTTCTGTATAAGGGAAATAAATATAATTCAGTACCATTTAATTACTCACTGGAAATGAAGAACAATATGATACCACATCTCTGGTTTCGAAGAAAATATACTATCGTTGACATCATTGGGTGATTTTGTATAGATTCAAAAAGGCTACGAATCCTCGCTGATAAGAAAAGTGGCCTTATCATAGGCCTAAATGGCTATCAAATTAGTTTCTAAACTCTGTGATTGAAAAATGTACTAAAAAATTATCAAATAGTGACACAGCAAATACAAAACAAAGGGAAAATTCAGTTTATGTTGAACTCTATGAACAATTTACGCAATGTTTTGACCTTCAAATTAACAAAACACCAAAGTACCAGTGATATATGCCCCAAAAGCCAAAACCGCAATTTTGTCGGGATCTCAATTATCCTATCTTAAATCCAAGAAGTTATTTAACTAAAATACATCCACTAATGAACCCAGTCTGTTAAAAACAAAACAAAAAAACAAATAGACGGAGCTGCAAGGTGGGATCCGGAATCCTTCCTTGTAGCCAGCAATGTAGCCAGTAGACACAGCTCTAAGCAGAAATTAAAATTTTTCTTTGTAGGTTTAAGATTTAGTTAACTATGACGTGATCTACAACCCCACCGGCTTCATCCAGGAATCCGTCGACGCGGTGGTTCACACCATGATCGAGGCGGTGGCGCTGGTAATCGCCGTGGTGCTGCTGTTCCTGGGCACCTGGCGGGCGGCGGTGACGCCGATCCTGGCGATCCCGGTCTCGCTGGTCGGCACCTTCGCGGTGCTGTCGGCCCTGGGCTATTCGATCAACAACCTGTCGCTGTTCGGGCTGGTTCTGGCCGTCGGCATCGTGGTGGACGACGCGATCATCGTGGTCGAGGGCATCGAGAAGCACATCCGCGCCGGGCTGGCCAGGTGCATAGGCTGCAATATGCTTAAATTATATAAGTAAAATATACCGAAGTTTTATCCTGGATCAAAAATCTTGAGGATATAAACTCTTGTACATACAAATTTACAAGGCATTACAAGGCGATTTACAAAAGAGATTTACAAGGTATCAATAATACACAGAAAAAGCCTTAATACTCTGAAACGAAAAAGAAAATGTGAAAAAATCTGATATAGGATATAAAATAAGCATAAACAAGCGTGAATTAAAGGAAGAGTTCAAGCAACCAATCCCAGAGGGGGGGGGGCTATTGTACATACAAATATTTTATGTTGACAGGAGAAATAACCTTCTTTTGATTTTGTAAAGGATATCTAGCCCGAACTTCATTTGGGTTGGAGATAGATGTATAAAACTTGTGCAAAGAGGAAATTTTCTTATTTGTGCAAAGAGGAAATGTATAAAATTTTCTAGAGAGGAAATTAAATCTGCCATAGGAACTTTTTTTTGGAAGAAAAGTGAATTTAGGACCTTATTAGAGAGTTTGAATTTCTGATGGTTCAAGCGTTCTAAAAGACAGATTAACAACAGCCGGTCCAGGAGTGAATCTTGGAGTATAAGTAGGGTTATTCATCGTATCTTGGTCTTTCCATAGTCTTCCAGATATATTGTTCGACTTTGTTCTTATAGATAAGAAAATTGAAAAAAAAAACGAGATATAGAGGCGATAACGTTTTGGGGTGTGAAGAGCCAATTGCCCGCATAGATTTTGAAACATACCCACTTTTGGTGTTTTCGTTTTACAAAGAGGAAAAGAAACCCTTCCACACCCCCTATATTTTCGTGAAATCGTCACAACTGTTTAAGAGGAAACTCTCCGTTCTTGAAAAAATGAAAGAGATCATGGCCGCATTCCATGAGCAAAATTAAAGGTACTACATTTCCGCGCAAACCGCCGTCGGGGTGGAAATCGCGCACCAGATTGCCGCGTTCCTGATCCGCGGCGAGGTTGTGAATGCCGTTAACGTGCCGAGTATTGCGCCGAACAAGCTTGAGCGCCTCGCGCCGTACATGGAACTCGCACGCAAGCTCGGGCGGTTGATGTGCCGCATGATCGACGAGCCGCTGAGCGCAATAGAACTCGGGGTTTTTGGTGCCGCGGCCAAGCTCGACACGCATCCGCTGGCAAGCGCCGCGGTGGTCGGGCTGCTGTGTGAACATCACTCCGTACCCGTCAATCAGATCAACGCCATACGGCTCAATAGTAAACGAAACTCTAAAAAACGGAATTTTTATACTAAAAGATACATCAAAAGAATTGGATTTTTATGCTGATTTTAAATATACAAGTTTTATCAAATTTAGTCTTTGTCCTCAAAAGTTACGAGCCTTAGAAAATTTGCCTTATTTTGGAAAATGAGCGAAACACCACCTAAAAGCCATAGAATCTTAACAAAAATCACACCATTGCATTCAGTGTATCAGAGAACCCTATTACAAAAACTTCAAGCTCCTATCTACAAAAATGTGGAATTTCATGTTTTTTGCCAGATGACAGATCCGGCTACTTACAAGTATTATCGTACTATTGACCCATGGGATCTTTTGGAGCAGAATCAGACTAAGCTACTTTTAATACTACGTTCTTCATGTATAATTTTTTTATACTAATAATTATTTGTTATTGTGTTATATTGAACTGAAAGCAGACAGGTATAAAAAAAGCTCAACTTTTTGGCATGGAAAAAACACTTAAGGATTTAGAAAATAAGCTATCAACTGCAGAAGATCAAAGATTTTTTCCTTTACTGACATTTTCAACCCGATCCCCCTGCTGTGAGACAAAACAGTGTAGACTTTCCAACTATGGGAATATATTGTCGGAGCAGATCCACGGCGGCCAAGGTTTCCAATGTCGGTGCGTCCCCGGCACAGGCCATGACCACATCGGGTTCAGAGGTTTTATCGTTGCTTGCCCACTCCCAAATCCCAATGCCTGCGGTACAGTGTTTGATCGCGGCATTCATATTCAAATACTGAAGTTCCGGTTGTTTCCCGGCCACAATCACGTTGACGAAATTTCGGCTCCGGAGGCAATGATCCGTGACCCACAATAAACAATTGGCATCCGGTGGAAGATATACCCGAATGACTTCGGCTCGTTTGTTGACGACATGCTCGCCAAATCGGCATTTGCGCACGCACATAGCTCTGGATTTCGTTGGCCAGTTCCTGAAAGACCGTACTGGTCGTGCGGCCACAGCCGGGACATGCGGTGACCAGGGGTGTAAACGAGCGCAATCCCATCGTCTGCAGCATTTCCTGTGCGACGATGACTTCATTCGTACGATCGCCACCGGGTTCCGGCGTCAACGAGACCCGAATCGTATCGCCGATGCCTTCCTGCAGCAGCACGCCCATCGCCGCGGTGGATGCCACGATGCCCTTCGAGCCCATGCCCGCTTCGGTGAGGCCAAGGTGCAAAATGACCACCGGCTCGACATGATGATGCAAACAAGGAAAAAAAAAAAAAAACATTTATCCGTCTTCATTCATCATAGGCAATTCTTGGTATGGGTGCAATGTATAATTGTTTTGTCGTTTTTTTTTATCGTGTCGCCTCCTATGGAAGGAATTGTCAAAGAAACGTCGGAAATATCGACGTTTTGATTAGAAATTGAAAGTATCGGGACCCTCTTTTACAATCTAAAGAGATTGGAAGGTAACCAGCTTCCCTCCCCCGCTCTCTTTAGATACCCTCCCCCAAAGACAGCTGATCAAAATTCAAAAAGGCTTTGCGTTGCTTTTGTGTTTTCAGTATAGACCTAGTTTTTCAGGATTCTACAAATATATGGAAGTGTCACGAGTCAATTTATTTGAGCTATACAGAAAAACATGTTTAAAAAGGAATCATTCCATAATAATCAACTGTACATACAAACCGCCCAAAAGATGTAATTTCCACTGTCTCTTCAACTGTTTAACTAAAGAAATCACGTATATTATGTGGTATATGCCTTGCAAGACGAAAGTGTGCCAAACGTTGCGAGCGCTGCACCATACGTAGTTGAACTAGGAGACACACGTGGCGCTCTGAGATGGGAAATCAGTTCCGTGAATATTTAGGCCCTATGTCCAAGGGCCGTCTAGCACAGGACGAGAATGAGAGAGAAAATATGCATATATAAATAAACTTACATTAAAATGTGAGAATTAAAACTAATAGTACTTTTTATAAAACTTTTGTAAAAACAGCCTTAGCATCATTACTTCAACGAAATTCAACCAGGACTGACAAAAAGAATGAAGTGAGAATGTAAATTCATTCAAACTAAAGAGAACAAAGTGATTAAATGCAATTACTCAGAGCCAACCTTGCTTTTTTAGCAGCCTGTATCAAAGGCCTTTTCATATGAAATTGTACAGGTGTCGGGAATGACAGTTCACTATGCAATCGAACGGCTTCGTAACAACTGTGCCTTATATCCAAGTGAACTCCAGGTGAAATTACTGAAAGAGTACTCACCTATCTTAGCCAAGCCTATGGCATCAGTGATAAACCAATGTTTCTTAGAACAGTCATTTCCAAAGATGTGGAAAGCTGCGTATGTCCGTGTCATACAGAAAGTCAAGACACCCCAGTCCTGTGACTAACTGAGGCCAATATAGATAACTCCTAACTTAAAAAAAGTAGTTGAGGGTTTTATATACAGTTCTTTTTTTTTTTAATTTCTTTTTTTTTTTTTTTTTTTTCAAAATATTAAAAAAAAAAAAAAAAAAACAAGATTTAATTGCTAATAGAATAAAATGTCTTAAAACTAAGCTGATTATTACAAAATCTTAAATAAAACATAATGAAAAAAAGAGAATTAAAAAAAAATTAAGCTTCAAAAGAATAAATACCTAACATAAAATACATAATAAATAAATACATTAACTTTATAATGAGTCTAGACATGACATTTATGAAGTCCTGGCCTACATACCCGAAGTAATTAGTTAAAAGACTTTTGTATAACTTAGACAGGAGTGACCCGGCTCAATAGTAACAAAACTCTAAAAAATGGAATTTTGACACCAATAGGTACATCAAAAGAATTCAATATTAATGCTGATTTTAAATATATAAGTTTCATCAAGTTTAGTCTTACCCATCAAAAGTTAAGAGCCTGAGAAAATGTGCCTTATTTTAGAAAATAAGGGGAAACATCCCATAAAAGTCATAGAATCACATCATCAGATTCAGCGTATCAGAGAACCCTATTGTAGAAGTTTTGAGGTTCTATCTACAAAAATGTGGAATTTTGTATTTTTTGCCAGAAGGCAGATCACGTTGACTGTGTGCACCATCATACCACCTAGGATGGCACTGGTTGTAGCAAACGTAGAAATTGTCATGTTCTGTGTTCATATATAAAAAGAACAATAGAAAACACACAAAATGAATTGGGGTGGTGTGAGATGAAACAGTGAACGTGTGTGTGTGTTAGTTTTGTGTGTGGTAGTATAGATTCTGAAA
Source organism: Alatinidae sp. Z8VKAUB7J3 (assembly GCA_010016025.2). Classification (NCBI taxonomy): domain Eukaryota; kingdom Metazoa; phylum Cnidaria; class Cubozoa; order Carybdeida; family Alatinidae; species Alatinidae sp. Z8VKAUB7J3. The sequence continues at coordinate 73,973,128 of JAAAKM020721499.1, read as the reverse complement.
ATTGAAAGAATTGACGGAGTGTGTGGTAGACTCACTGTGGTTGCACTGTAGTTCTTGTCTTGTCGTTGCCGGAGCTATGGGGTTTTATTAAAAATATATATATACTTTGGGGTTACTGTATAGAGCTCCGCGCGATCTTGCGGCGTGCGTCCCTCGAATCCTCCGCCCACCGGGGCCTCACTGATCGTGAGCAGGTCGGTAACCGGAATCTCTCGAATGTCTTCGCTGGATCGCAGCGGAACTCCTCCCCCACTCTCCAGGTCGACCGCGACGAGTTGCTGAGATAGTTCGAGCGGTTCGAGAGAGTCCTCACCAGGATCCGCTAGGTCCTGCATCAGCTGTTCGGTGTCGAAGGTCGTGTCGAGCAAGTCGAGCGACTCCGACTCAGTGGCCTGCGGAGCCATCACCAGGGACTGCGGGACGGGTGCCGAAGTTTTGTTGATGTCTTCTTTAAACATTAATTCGGTATTCACCGGTCGGTATTCACCGGGAAAAAATCCAGGGAATTGGAAAAATTTTGACAGATCAAGAAATTCATGCTATTAAAGTCTCAATTGGCAAGGTTTCAAAATATATTCAAACATTACCCGGTTCATTAAATTAGTTAAAAAAAGATGTTAAAATCCCTAATATTTAAACAATGTAACAAAGAGTAAAAATACCTCATTTTCAGCCCTAAAATTTCAAAATGTTTGTTTTTGTATGTTTTTTTTTTATCATTGAAAAATACCTTATTTTAGTTTTACACTCGGGGCATATAAGGCTTTTGTAGAAAAGGGTAGTCATCATGGGTGCCCATAAGGGTGGCAGGGGGGGGGGGCTCCAGCCTCCCATGGCTAAATGACGCTACGTTATATTTTTATGTTTTGTTTTTGAGGTTTCTATTATACAGCATTGGAAGTGCCAATTAGACAAGGTAAGCCTCCCTCCCTAAAATTCAGCTTAAGGGTGCCCATGGTGGTCGTATATACTTCGAAGGGGACTCATTGGATGGGTAATCAAATTTTTGTGTGGCTTTTTAAGAGTAAAAGTAATCATTGGACAGCCTAGTTACCTTTTAATTTTTTCAGTCACCTAAAAAGGCCACTAGAACTTTTCATTTACATTAGAATGAGCCCTCTCCCGACGTTCTAGGTCCACTTCCTCGATAAGGTTACCCCTGGAAAAAAAATAAAAAACAACAACAAATAAACACGCATCCATGATCTTTCTTCTTGTAAAAATTACAAAATTCCACATTTTTGCAGGTATGAGCTTAAAACCTCTGCAATTGGAGTCACTGATACGCTGAATCTTACGGTGTGATTTTCATTGAAATTCTATGACTTCAAGGGGGTCTTTCCCCCTTTTTTCTAAGGACACGACAACGGCCGTCTTCAACCAGGACGTTATCGCCGAATCGCAGAACCAGCCGGTGCTGGTCGATTTCTGGGCACCCTGGTGCGGCCCCTGCAAACAGCTCGGTCCCATTATCGAAAAGGTGGTGACCGAGTCGGGCGGCAAGGTGAAGCTGGTCAAGCTCAACATCGATGATCACCCGGCGATCCCCGGCCAGATGGGAATCCAGTCGATCCCGGCCGTGGTGGCCTTTGCCAATGGCCGCCCGGTCGATGCCTTCATGGGCGCCGTGCCGGAAAGCCAGATCCGACAGTTCATCGACAATACAATAGGAGTCAGAACGTGCTAAGAATGAAAGCGAAGAACAAAGAAGTGTAGGGTAAGCAGACACGATAAAGCGAGTATCAGAAAGTGTCAAAAATGACTGTGAAGAACAGGGAACCGTGTTGTTAGAAGACACCGACGATCAGAACGAGTCAAAGATGAAATTGCAAAAGGTAAAAATATTAGGTTAGAAAAACAACACCATCACAATCTTTGATGCCAACAGACTGTCACGTACAAGTGAAAGCCTGTAAAGATGTCGTAAACTAAGCAAGTGTTATTTACAAATCATTGGAACCCTTCAACTCATCTTCACATAAATGTATTCATAAAACATTAAATTTTTCTGCATTATAAATAAAGCTGAGCAGCACTGAATTGCCTTTGAGCTTAATAGCTTCAAACTAGATAATGTTCACCTGATTACCAAAGATCTCCTTGCTACAAGACCAAAAAAAGAGGATCCACGAGCCCTTGCCCCCCTCCCCAATAAAAATCTGGAAACTTACACTATTCTTAGTGTAGTAAGGAACAATATTAAAAGTCGGATGGAACTTATTATGTATATGAAGGGGATTGCTCCTCCTCAACATCTCGCTCTTTATGCTGAAACACTGCAAGCTTCAGTTTATGAAGGCTTTTATATTTTTTTGCCAAAATCAAATTCCAAACAGGAAGTTGTTTTATTTTTTCTCCAATTGCTCCATTTGCTTTTTGGATTTCTTGGATAACTTTAAGTCCATTGGTATTGAATGGTTGCCCGGTAATTTGTTTTGACTTGATAAGAGAATTGAGTAGTAAATAAGCAAATAATCGGTTGCCTGAAGGAGTAAGGTGAATGTCGTAAGGGAAGTATAAAGGGATATTGTTTTTACCGCTAAAAGTTTTAAATTCTTTTAATAAGTTTATAATTTTTACAGACGGCCGTCCCGCCTGACCGTCCCGTCACGCCCGTCTCGCCCAAGCCGCCCGAGACCGCGCGTCCGACCACCCCTTCGGACGACAGCCGAAAGCTCGCGGCCTATTATACCCAGGTCGAAACCGAGCTGGTGGCCCAGGGCCTGCTGCGCACCGATGGCGGCGGCCCGGACACCGAGTTCAGCCGCCGCATGCTGATCGACAATTACCAGGCCTTTTTCAGTCTGCGAGACAATATAGTTTTTATGCAATTGCGCACGCGCGGCACCAAGTGGAAAGTTGTTCTGTGGTGTTGCTGAAACCGCTTCGGTCACCACCAAAACCCAACAAAAATTTATATAACCAATTTTGTTCCCGTTTCAAGTTACCCCCCCCCCCCCAATAAAAACTTTGAAATTCGACTAGTTCTTAACCGAAAACATTTTATACTTAAATGTAAATAGCCAATAACAACTTGGCTGATTAAAGTAGGGAACTAAATCTCAAAAACTTTGTTCAGATATGGCTTTGAACAATTTTATACAATTCCTATCTCGTAACAATTGCCACTAATAAAGAAGAAATAAACAAACATTCATAGCCATCCTTGTCGAAGAAAATATCAAAATCATTTTGCTCTGGCAATCATACATACGAGCTTGGGAAGTTGAAAACTAAGAAAAACAAGCTTGAACGGTAGCAACTTCCTATTGGAGTATTTTTTTTTTATCGTACTTCTAACAGCAACGCACTTCTATTAAAAAAAGTGACAAAATTTGAAAGGAAAACCTTTTCACACATACATTATTTGAATCATAGTTTACTGTTATAACTCAACCTGTAAAAATAGTATTTTCCTGTTGAAAATAGGAATTATATTCAGACTGACAATTAAACTGAACCTTTACTTTTATTTTACAATGACGAAGAAATTCAAAATACTATCTGTATCACTGGGAGGCCTAAAATTTTCTTGGGCCCAAACCCTTAAAAGTCACCTCTACCACCTCCGAATTTGCTAATATAAGCATATTACAGTTTTCCAGCTTATGATCGTTTACGGATAAATTATTGGGCAATGACCCAAAATATTTAAACATGATTTATTAGAAGTCATTATTTAACAGTGATTAACCTAAATAAACACACAATATAGATGGTGTAAATTACAAATGTGTTAGATTTCTCCTAAAGGTGATATTAAGGACTTACGATATAACTGATTACAACTCTGACGCTAATATTAACATGCTGATTACCTTCTTCGCCGTGAAAAAAATAATTTGAACAAGGAAAAAACAAAACCAAAAAAATTGCGCGGACCGTACAACAAAACATGAAAAAAAAAACGCCAAGAAATTAAAAAAAAAAATTCAGTAAAAAACCACGAATTAAAAGAATTAAAACCAAATACTTGTCAACAATAAAGTGAGTTATTCGTCAATATCCGCGATTTTCACAAAAAAAATTGGCCTTTAAAAACCTCATTTTTGATTGTTTTCTTTGTTTATGCTATGGCATGCCAATGTGACTTAATAAATTATCTTAGCGACAATAATATAGCTTGGTTCAGTATAATTCGGCGCACTGAAGATATACCATCAGACTGGAAGAAAGGAATCCTTGTGCCAGTGTTTAAGTGCAAGGGCATTAACTGCAAACTGCAACTACAGCGGTGTCACCCTACTGTCTGTTCCTGGAAAGCTGTTTACGGTGCTGCTGCTGAAACGTGCAACAGGTTTCCTACATGCTATGCGCCGCCCCCAACAAGCTGGATTTATGCCAAGAAGATTGACAACTGAAGAGATTCACATGGTTAGACAGATCGTTGAGAAGACAGTGGAATTTAACAAAAAAAAAACCTACATAGCTTTCGCGTGATCGGCGCGGTGACCGAGCCCTCGACGTCCTGGGCGGCGTCGTCGCTCTTCTCGGCGGGCGCGCTCAGGCGCATGACGCCGTCGTGCAGGTCGAACACGACGTGGTACTGCTTGAGCACCTGGGAGCCGATGCTCCCGACGAGCGCCACCTCGCCGAGGTCGGGCGAGTGGAAGCGCGTGAAGTCCTCGTAGCTCTTCTCGGGACCGTGCTCGCGCTTCGCCACCGTGATGGGCATGTCGGGCAGATGGATCGTGATCGGGTTCGTGCTCCCGTCGCGGTTCTCCGCGCGGATGCCCTGGGCGCTCATATGACTGAGACCACATACAACTGACCTCTCGTTTAAAGAAAGAATTGTAGTTAATGCTTTTACTAAGAAATTATAGTTATTATTTAAATTAATTTTATAGTAAAGGCAATTGCGGAAAAAATGATGGAAATTTCCAAAAACAGCTGGAAATACTGATAAGTCTCCATTTTTCTGTTTTATTTCTTCAATGCTAAAAGGGCATAAAGTATCATATAGAGTTTTAAGGTCAGTTAGAGTTAAAAGGCGGTTCAGTTGAACGAGGGTACAGTAAAATGGAATTGAGCTGCACGAGGATCCAGTTAAACATTTACTATAATACGATTTATCGTTCTGATAAAGTCAGACAGACGGCCTTTTAAACTGGGGAGCACGGCTATTTACAAGACAAAATTATGTTCAATCCTTTTTCTGCCAGTCTCTTTATCCTTCTGTGCTCTGAAAATTGCAGGGCGTCGTAAAATATGTCATTAAAATATACAAAATACCAGTAAAATAGGTAAAATACTTAAATTACGTAAAATACTTAAATACGTAAAATAGGTAAAATACCAATTTTACGGGGGTCCGTAAAATTACGATAGAATACGTAAAATACCCAATTTTACCGTGACCCGCTGATTTATCAGTTAGATAGTTTAGGTAGGTCTGCTCATCAATATCGAAATACGCATATAAACGGTCGGTTGATACGATGCGAGTCAACTCTGTTTGTCCTGCGGTAACAAAGTTACCTTCAGTGATGTTTGCTCGAGAAATACGTCCAGAAATAGGTGCTTAAACACGAGCAAAGCCGCGATGACGTTTCATGGGTTCTCTCCCACAAGGCGACAAATGTCGCCTCGTTCTTGCTTGAATCCTGGGGGTTTGCAAACCTCACGCTGGGTCTGAAAGGCTGGTCACAGTGGGCGGACGAGTTGCGGAATTTGAAACCGTCTTTCTCCGTCCCGTAATGACGAGCGCCAAAGATAAGAGTCTTGAGGCACACTTTGTTCTTAAGCCGGTCTAACTGCTCGACGGCTTCAACGGCATGACAGGACTCAAGATCAGCCTGATCTGGTTTGCCGTAGTCATCGTTGTAGCAGTGGCGATCGCTGCCGCGGCACTCAGCCCGCTCCTTGAATGGCGGGAGCCTGTCTACATCGTGGCCGGTTTGGCGGGCGTCATTGCGCTCGCGCTCATGGTGCTTCAGCCTTTGCTTATTGGTGGATACCTGCCCGGCTTTTCGCCGTCCAGGACCGATTCCATCATGTTCAGCCGGGCCCCGATCCGATCGATGACCGGGACATGCTTTTACAACTAAAAATTGGCTGCCAACCATTCAAACACTTTAAAAGGCCAATATCGTTGACGCTTTTACTGGAAAGTAAATGCATCTTGAAAAGGTTTTTTTTTCCTTTTGCACAAAGATCAGCAACGAAAATCAATCACAGTATAAGGAAAGCATAATTAAGGGTACAAGAATGAAAAGATTGTTAAAATAGTCATATTCGTGATTTCTAACATAAAATTATATTAAAAAACCCTTTTTTCAACTGCCTATTCTTAATGTGAGGTTCTGTCAATTTAGGAGGAAAAAACTAAATATCCTAGAATGCAAGATGTCTCAAAATTCATTGAATATTTTTTTTTTTACCTCAGTCATGATAGGAGATTCAAAATATGTTTGGATTGGTGCTCATTGGCAAGAATAATAAAATAAATTATCCTTAAGATGGCTCTGGGACCGGTATCCCTTCTGGAAACATTTGTCCGAAAATCACTGCAATCAAAAGTTACTAGCATTTGAAACTTAAGAATGGGTTGGCAAATTATTAAACCGCTTCAGTGGGAAATTTCATCCTTTGTTTCATGACGGAAAACATCAATGCACTACACGTTTCACGAAAAAAACTAGAAGCAAGAGTTTCAGGATGAAAAATTAACATGCAACAGGTTTCACGAAGAAATAATCAACATACATGTTTAATGGACAAAAAAAATCAACATGCAACTAGTTTCACGAAGCAAGAAAATCAATGTGCAACATGTTTCACGAAGAAAAAAAATTAACATAAAACAACTTTCATGAAGATAGAATGAAAATAAAACGAGTTTCAAAAAGAACAAACAATTAACATACAATCAGTTTAACGAAGAATAAAATTGACATACAGCAGCCTTAAGATCAGGACCTCACGCGACCCAGATGGTTACGGCAAGAGGTTGGCAGAGATGGTCGAGGCGATTTCGGATCTCATCGAGACGGTCAGCTCCCCCTGCTGTAAGAGTGCGAAATGATCCGACACGCGTTGGACTTCATCGAGCAAGTGGGAACTGAACAGGACCGTTCGTCCCTCGTCAGCGACGGTGCGGATGATCTCCCCCAACACGTCCCGGCGGACCAGCGGGTCGAGCCCCGAGGAGGGCTCGTCAAGCACAAGTAGGGTGGGGCGGTGTGCCAACGCCAGGAGCAAGCCCAACATTGCCCTCGATATGAATGCCGTGGGGTGCATACTTTTCTATTATAAACCCCCTTAAGACTGTGAATATTAGATCTCTGCCTATATACTTCATTCTTTCTGAAATTGTTTGTCCTTCTTACATTTCGCCTATATCCAAACTTCCTACAGGGACTCCTATGACGCCTTTCGCGGTAAATAGATTCATTGGGTTCATCAACCTGGTGGGCATTAAAATTCGTTTCACTTTTTGGGCTCTTGCCGCTTCTTTCTAAGCCATTCAAGTCTTGACGATTGTCGTCTTTTTCTGATCTTGTCTCCATTATGTTGTAAGATAAAAATTGGCCAAGCTACCATGATATAGAATTGTTAGAGTTGCTCTTGACAACTACGTGCCCGTTAGGATGCACAAAAAGGAAATGACTTGTCAGGTAGCCTCTCCAAGGTTTGAAAAGTTTCTACATTTGCTATCCTCAAACCTTGTATTTACATTTTCAAGATTTTGAGAATCTTGAAAAATACGGATTTTCCGTTTTGTTTCCGTTTTGCAGGAAATAAATGGATACAGGCTAAAATATGTAGTCAATAGATATTCCAAAGTCAGTTTTCTTCCCTTCTTTTCTACTCAGTTTTCAGCAAGGTTTTCTACCTATTTTTTTCAAAAAATTTGAATTGAAAATCTTACTATTCCAAGTTTTGCTGACACCGTTATTTTTAAAATGAAGCAAATGCGGGAAATGTAAAGCATCATTCTATAGCTGTATAATCTAGATGCGTGGCTACCCAGATTTCTTTTCGCTATGCAGCTTAGTATATATGTAACTGTAAAAATAAAACTGATTGGAAAAAAGGAAGGGAGGCACCTCAATTTCGAGTTTAATTTTACTTTTGCTAAAAGCTTATTATAGCCTTATAAAAGGTTAAAATAGCTTATAAAATCTTAATCCACGACTTTTGTCTGACAATTTATTTTGATTTTGGAGTGAATGTTGGATTGGCTTACCAGAAAAAAGCTTCTTTTTCTTCTCAAAACCAGGATTCGGTATCTAGATCATATTTCTTTCAGCTTCGAAGGGTTTTGGGATGACCTTTTTTTTTTTTTACTTTTTTTCTTCTTGTCAGGCTTGGCTAACCAAAGTGAAGTGGGTCTTTGAGAAAGGTAGACCATATTAATCTATATTGCATCTCAACAAATAAATTTTCTCACGGAATAAACTTATTCTGTGAGATTTATGGATTATTTTTTAGTGGTCCTTGATGGCGAAAGGAACAATCACGTTTTTAACTAGAGCAAGATTTTTTAGTCAGGGTCTTGAGAAAATGAGTTAGCCTGTCCATCATGCTTTTCTCTCGTTGACTGGACGTTATCCCTGCAGCAAGAACAATTTTCAACCAGTGGTACCAATTGGGAGCTATAATGAGGGCATTTACCCCCTAAATTTTGAATGAATTTTTATTTGTTATTTTCATTGAAAAACTTCTTTTATTTGGTATTTTCGCTGAAAAACAAAGATATTGCCCCCTCTCTATACTCAGGAAAATACTTTTCGCCCCCTCCCCCGGTTGATTCTTATCATAGTCGTTTTTTCATTTATTTATTAAAGAAAATGCTTTCATACAGTAGAGTGGCAAATTTTCCCATCAAAAACCTATTGAATATGAGAACAACTTCAATTTCTCCTGAGACAAAAGAAGCTAATTGAATACAATGATGAAACAAAAAAGTCGTTATTTTTTTATGCCATCCAATGTTTCAGTGTCTTTTGTCCCCCCCCCCCTCCCAGAGAACAGTTTCATTTTATCACATATTATTCATACGAACCGCAAGGCTTTGACAGCTAATAAACATTGTACCCAAAACATTGCACCCAAGAATCACATTAAGTTGCAGAAAATAAAGTTGAACAATGTAGTCTGCAATAAAAGATTTATTGAAATTTCAATAGAATGAAGCAACTAAATAAACCATTAGCCTTCTTGGGGAGGATGACATTGTCGTTTCTTAAAGATTAAGTGTAAGCCCGCCCCCCTGGGTGTTCTGCCAAAGACTTATGAATATCTTCATGAAGCGTATAATAAACACTTTCTTGATTGATTTTGCTAATATTCACTATTCATTAGATAAAACAAAAGCAAAACATGTAGTAACGAGGGAGTGTTGCTAGTCTCCTCTTATTCAGAGCGGCCTCTTCCACCTGCGCCCGCAGGACGATGGCGGCATCAGCAGCGAGTGCCTGGCACGCGTCGAACACCCTCGCCCGCAGATGCGCTTCAACGACGGTCGCTGCGACCGCCAGGGACGTTTCTGGGCCGGCACGATGTTGCTGGACATGGCCGCCGGTGCCCGCGTCGGCGCGCTGTATCGCTACGACGGCCAGCAAGCCACGCGCTTCGGGACGGACACGGGCTTAACGCACGATGGCGTTCGGGCGCTGTATCCAGATCGCGAAGGTTCCATCTGGATTGGGACAAATGGAGGCGGACTCGGGAAGATAAAATAAGAAACAAGGATCAAGGCGATCAGGGCAATTTTCTGCGTAAACGTTCTTTTTTCCATGAGAAATATGATTTGTAATCGGTCGTCAATTTTAATCGGTCGTCGGTGAATTTAGGTTCTTAGGAATTAAAGAATGAATAATTAAAGAATGAAAGAATAATGGGACTTTGCTATTAACCTAAGCCTTCTAATAAGTTTATATCCATCATCCATGCTATTTAGGTCGTTTTTTTATGATATATAACATAAGATATTTACACTCTGAACATGGGTTAGATTAACAGACAATAAATGTCGTAGCCAGATAGGTCATATACTGCTAGATCATCCCTTTTTGAAAGCCATGTTTCAGTTATTTTTATTACATCAAATGGGCAACATTCATTAGCACACAGGAAAGACAGAAGTGCTTCCCACTTATCTTTCAGACCTGGAATATTTACGCAAAATACATTAAAACCACCCCTAGAACTAATTGAAGGCATAACGTTATCACAAAAATAATCAATCAAAAAATAAAATCATCAGGTGTAGTGACCTTCATTCCAACTAAAATTATTTGGTTTGACATTCTCTGTTGTTCATTTTGATCATTTAGTCTGCCAAATTAAACACATCTAAAATTGTTTATAATATTTTCGAATAATTTGCGTATTGGTTATCCAACGTTATCTTTACCTAATGTTACTCTTATTTCTTGATTTTTGCCTAAATTTTTAATAATTTCCTTATCAAATAACGGCTTTATCTCAAACAATTAATTCTTTTTTGTTTAACTGTCAAAAATGCACACAAATACGACTTTTCAACGACAAAAAATTTTAACTATTTTGGTTTTACAACTTATATATATTTTATGATGAAACATTATCAAAAATATTTCAAAGAAATTTAAATTTATTCTAATAATATTGTGCTAGACATTTCTCAGCAAAAGAAAGCTGATATCAACCAAGAAATTAGACGGAGATTTATACAAGGTCGGATCAGATTTGTGTTTGATGCCTACGAAGCTCTTTTTTTTCAAGCTGTCTTTAAATTTCACCAGTTTTGATAAAAAAAAAAACTTACTAGGTTGAATTGTGCCAGTGATCGTAGAATATCAGTAGAGAGCTTATTATAACAAAAATTTATAGTTCTAGCCCTCTTTTAAGTAACAAAATATGTCAGATTGAATGTCTAATGTCAGATTGAATTGTTTAGAGAATATTTCTGTAGGGCTATTGTTTCGTGAATTTTGCTGATGCAGGCGAAGCGCTACAAATGGCTCCCGAAGTTTTTGTTGTTCCGAGCAAAATCGTCTCTTCAGCTCTCTCAACAACCCACGAAATATGGTTGCGAAATCCAGGAAAAAACGGGCACGTCCGGAAACAGAACAATGTCAGAAGGTTACTGCCAGATTACACTAGGATTTGTTCTCCAGAAAAAACTTTGTTCGCATTCGGCAATCGATCCTTTGCAAGGATGGATTCTATTAGTGTTCGACCACAAAATAGGATATCATCATGGCAACGCTTGTAAGGCATACAGAAACAAAAATGTTGGATTCCCATACCTGAATTGAATTTTCAACTTGTTGAATAATAAAGTAGTTGAATGTTCTCACATACTATGGAATTTTCAATTTGTTGACAAACGCCATGTTGCGTTTTAAGATCCTTATTGAATTTACATCTTGTTTGTTATATTTTCAATTCTTTCATTGGATTATCCTTACTATCGTTGTTCAATTTTCTAGGCCTGCTGTTGGATTTTCAATTACTTTCACTGAATAGTCTTGTTTTTTTTATACATGTAGAGGGGCGCTTTTCTGATTTTTATTTAATGATGATGCAAAACCTGTGCAACGCTGGGCGAGTCCAGGTGGATCAGAGAAATCGGTATAGCTACATGCCAAAGGAGAAAATCGTTGAGCGTTATGCTGCGATGCTTGCAAAGCACAAGAGCTCACCGGCAGGCAGGCTAGATTGCAATACCGATGGATCACTATGCTGGGCAAGTCGCGTTCGCAAAGGCGACCTGCAGTGGACTTCGTACATCGTGCAGCGTGTTCGCCTGCCCTCCGCTCAAGACAAAGAAACACCGATCTACGCACTGCTAATAGACAGCTCAGACTTCGCCCACAGACCATATCTAAACCCTTCATTAGTAGTAGTAGTAACAGCAGCAGCAGCAGTATTAATAGCAGTAGTAGCAGATACATGTTGTCTATAGGTAAGTTTAACATACCCCTTATGATGCACAAGAATTTTAAACGATCACTCACTTCATTGGAAACCTTATGTGCCTCCAAGGAATAACTTACAACTCATGCCCCAGGCTACAGAGGATTGTGTAAATCCCTAAGATCTTGTTATATGCTCTTTGGACTATCTTTTTACCAAAATGACTATTTCAAAATTTCTAGTGGATGCATATGGGGAAAATGGGGGTGGGAGGAGGGGATAGTTACAGCAGTGTGATAAAAATCCAAAGAATTTTCCGAGAAAGAGTAGCGAGCGTTGGAGGGCTGAAAGTTATCAAAGAATATAAGGAAATCGAGCAGCAATTAAGGAAATGTTCAACTTCGAGTAAGCCCTGGAAGGAATCACCCACCTCTACCCTGGCTCTTGAAGCAAAAATCGGCGAGAAAACCAAAGAGAACTTCGAGCTGTACCAGGACGACATCACAGAACTGAAATGGCGATCTCAACGATTGATTGAACAAGCCACGATGGGAGAGGATTATGAACCACTGAAGATCCTCCTTATAGCATCGAACAAGAGCTTTATCGTCCAAATGCTTTACCATTTTAAATATGACTTTATCGTCCGAACTGTTATATCTGCTTCAACAATTCTTATTTTCGATTATGCACAAATTTTCCTAGTCCTTGTCAAGAGTCTTATCGTCCAAATGCTTTATCATTTTAATGCTTTTATCGTCCAAATAATTAGATCTGCTTCAACAGTTCCTATTTTCGATTATGCACAAATATTCCTGGTCCTTGTCAAGAGAGCTTTAAGGTGATACAAAATTAAAGCTAAAAATCACACTCTTCAGATGTGGGACTCTGAAAAAGGGCTGGGGTCGCTCCTTACTACAGTTTGTTACCAAGAACTGTTTGATATTTCATAAAAAAATACCTACGGCATAGATTTCAACTGAGCTTGAGCTAATGTTCTTCAAATACTGACAGGTATAACCAGTTATTGTCTGATCTGTAGATCCAAATTCTCGAGTGTGTACCATGTAATACACTAATACCAGAGTTACATTTTAACGTAAAGAGCAGGGTGTTGGGGGGATCAAGACCATACCCTCCTTTTACACATGATGATTTCTTCTTGTTTTAAGATGTTACCATTTACTTTCGTAAAAAAAAAAACATTCAATATGATATCTCCAAAGACATTTATTTGGTCTTTCAACCTTGCTGAACTAAGAGGCTATCTCAAAATTTTGTTCGGACGATTTTGAGAAAAAAGGGGCATGGGAAGGGGTCTTTTTGCCTTCCAATTTGTCTGGTCACTTTAAAGGCCACTAGAGCTTTTAATTTATGTTTGAATGACCGCTCTCGCGATATTTTAGGACGGTTGGGTCGATCCGAACACCCCTAGGGAAAAAAAAAAACAAATAAACATTCATCCGTGATCTTTCTTCTGGCCAAAAATACCGCATTTTTTCAAATAGGAGCCTGAGACCGATAACATGACTTTGGCCACATCAGTCGAAACGATGAGTGAAATTCTCGACTTGAGTTCCTTTTCGCGGATCTCGTTATGCCACCAACCAACGCCCGTTGAACATATGCCTCGTCTCGGCGCTGAGCTGGGAGGGCCAAATCTATATATCAAGCGTGACGACTGCACAGGGTTGGCTTCGGGAGGCAACAAGACACGGAAGCTGGAGTTCTTGGTAGGTGAAGGGTTTAACGGTCCCGGTGGCTGGGGAGTCGTAAATTAGTGCGGTCTGATCGCCCCTTCCGGCCTCTACGTGTTGGTCTAATGCGCGGACACGCGCAGGTGTTGTTGAAGAGCTTCCATCTGTCGTTGCTTCTCGTGAACCAGTCGCTCCACGACATCCTGGCCCGACACCGCGAGTGAATCAGAAAATCACAGCAGACGCTGCGCACAGACAGGCACAACCTTGACTGAGAGAACCGCAATGACCTTGTCGCCGCTGTCGTCGAGCACAGGCAGATGCCGAATCTGTCAAGAAAACCAAAAAGTGAACCAGTGATCTCGGAAGCAGCGCAGCGTGGCCAACAACACCGCACCGCACACACCTTTCGAGTGGACATGACCTCCATCAAGTGGTTAAAATTCACTTTCCTTTGGGGAACAGTTGGGCAGATGATATATAGGTTGTGTACCAGCTCGTAACTGAACCCAATCGTAATTTATTCCACTGCTTAAAAAAGATAAAAAGGGAAAGAGCTTATTGGTGCTCATTTTCTTTAAATAATTCAAGTTTTTATTAAAGTGTTTTAAAATGAATTCGGTAAATAAAGCAATGCAATTACCCATACCCATGAACATCATTTGTTTTACTCATCAACACTTTAAGCAAAACACTACAATAACCGAAAAATCAAGCGAGAGAAATGGATTTAATTTAAATAAAGCGGTTCCCGACTTTGCTCGTATAGCAGCTTAGGCCTGTTGCCCCCCAATGTAGGACAGTGAATAATCGTTGGTAAACCACTTAATGCTTAAAAAAGCCTTTATATTTTTTCTACTTACACTTTTCCAAAGAGAAACGACTTTATTCCGAAAAGGCTTCTTGATTTTTCATTAGTATTTTTTATTGTGCTTCATGCACCTTATACTTTTTCAGGTTCTTTTTTACTTTTTATTATATACTTCCTTTTCTTATTCTTTTATTTCACGAATCTATATACTTATCAGCGGAGAAAAGTATTAGTAAGTATTCAGTGCAAACAGAATGGGAAAAATTCAAAGGGAAACGACTTGTTCAAGCGGGTGGTAGGTTCTTTTCATTGTTGATACCAATAATCGCAGAACTTGTAAACACAATTCTCTAGAGAAATGACAAAACCTTACAAACTGACGCCAATTGAACTTGCGGCTTCACCAAAAGAGAAATCTGAAGATGATTTTAATAAACTTACTAACAATGAAGAAATTGTCGATGATGGATAATTAGTTTTGCTTCATAATGCCCTTCAGCGTGAAAATGGGCATAAACACTACCGTGAAATATTGCTCATTATAAATGTCACTTTCTCAGATAAGAATAATACAATTTACACTTTACTGAAAAATAAGTAATTGTAAGTGTCATTACGCATTTTGAATTCGAATGGTAGTGAATATTCAGTAAAGAACTGTATACTATAAAAACAGAACTATAATAACAAGAAATATATCAAAGAACATTCTTATTATGATAACTTCAAATATATGCAATTGATTAAGTTTAAAACTCCCTATAGGAAGCTACCTGCCCGAAAAACTAATAAAAACTGTTAGGAAAAGGAGGAAACAATCATAAAAGGGGTGTGATTTTGAAGAAGATTGCAGTATCCTAGAAGCGACCCGGCTCAATAGTAAACAAAACTCTAAAAAATGGAATTTTGATTCTAATAGATATATCAAAAGAATTGTATTTTTCTGCTGATTTCAAATATATAAGTTTCATCAAATTTAGTCTTACTCATCAAAAGTTACGAGCCTGAGAAAATTTGCATTGTTTTGGAAAATAGGGGAAAACATCCCTTAAAACTCATAAGATCTTACCGAAAATCGCACCTTCGCATTCAGCGTATCAGAGAACCCTACCATGGAAGTTACAAGCTCTTATCTACAAAAATGTGGAACTTAGTATTTTTTGCCAGGAACTGCCACGGCTGATAATAGAAATCAATCCATTTGTTCTTGTAGGACCAAGTTGTGTAACTTACAGCCCTTTTCCCAAAAACTATGGAGAGTTATGTCAGCACCAAAAGCTGACATTCAGCAAAACCATTTTTAATTGGCTAAAAAACATTGAGATAATAAAAGCTTCTATTATAAAGAGTGGGAGCTTTAAAGTATGATTGGGTAGGCTCAACTTTTGTAAACAGGAGTAGGGGAGAGAGTACATTAAGGAATAGTTATTTGGAATTTTGAGATTCAATTTTTTTTCTTCTATGATTTTTTTCCTAGAGTTGTAAAATCCTACGAGTCATTTTTTCTTATCTTCCATATGCACAACTGCCAAAAATTACCATTCATAAATAAATGAAACCCAGAACGAACAGAAATTGCAATAGATAATCTAGTCAAACTCAAAACGTGCAGAAAAGGATTGGGCTCAAAACCCCCATGTCTTTTAAGACCAGAACATAATTTGCACTTAATGAAAAAAAAAACAACAAATAATCACAGAATTTTAGTTTAATATACAGATTCTCTTATTTAGTCCTTAAAGACTTAATGCTTCTTTATGTATTATACATCAAAAAAGTGAAACAATTTCTAATTTTTTCGCCTTAAAACATCTTTTTCTTCTGTACAAGCTCTTTGCTAGAATTATTTTATCAATCTTTGGCTTTATCAAATTACTTTACCTATTCTATATCTTACGTTTAGAGAATGGGAAGACGTGAGTGCATAAACCATCTCCCCAGACTCCAGTAAACAGTAGCAGTCTTCATACTCTGGAGGAACCAGGTACCTTAGTAGGAGTATAAAAATATTAAATAAAATGAAAGTTTCATTCGTATAACGCACTTATTTAGAAATTTCAAAAGAAGCTGCCCGTCACTCCTATGTCAAAAATAATGATTCTGCACTCGTCTGGGCAATTTCTATTTTTTTTGATTGTTGTTGACTCAACTCGTCTTTGTTCACCAACCCTAACATACCCAAAATACCATTCATTGGAGTACGGATTTCGTGACTCATGCTAGCTAGAAATTCACTTTTAGCGCGATTAGCGTCTTCCGCTTCCTCGGTTGCTAAACGCAAATCAAAAGTCCTTTCATCAACCCGCTTCTCTAGCTCATTATTTGCCTCTTCTAGCTCCTTATTAGCGCGTTTTGAGATTTGTAACATGATGGTAGTAATCACAAAAGAGGTCACAACTAGCGCCAGCTGCTCGAGCTGTTTCGCTCGCGCCGCTGCGATGCCTTGATCGTCGCCAGCTGCCTGCCGCCGGACGACCCGCTGTATCCGTCGATCGTCGCCTCCGGCCTGCCGGTGATCGCGGTGGACCGCGCGCTGTCACCCCGGCATATCCGCTCGGTGGTCAGCGATGACGAACAGGCCGGACACACCCTGACCGCCAGCCTGCTGACGCCCCGGCCCCGACATATCGCCCTGCTCGGCGCTCGTCCCGAACTGGTCATCAGCCAGGCGCGCGAACGGGGCTTTCATGCCGCGCTGGCCGGGTTCCAATCCAATGAGCCCCCTCCGAAGTTTACACGATCACCCTTTCTATGTATACCATAAATGCCCCCAGGGCATAATTTACAACCCTTACCCTGAGGGATGCGGGGAGGAGGGGTTGTCATCCTCAAAGACATAATTTCTAGACTTTTGGACAACGTTGAACAAAATTGGGATCTTAAAATTTTGATTGGATAAGTTTGGGGGATGGCAGGCACAGGAGGGGGTTTAATTGCCCTCCAATAACTTTCAAAAATCAAAGAGAGCATTCGTACTTTCAATTTTCAATCGAATGAGGTCTTTTCGAAGTTTCTCCTGCGCCTTCAGCCGGGACGGCAAGTGGATCGTCTCCGGCTCGAAGGAGCGGGTGAACGAGCATGCGAAGAAGCGCACCTCTCCGCTGGCACGCGCGATGCGCCGGTCGGAGGAGAGCACGCTGCGGCTGTGGGACGGGACGAGCGGGAAGCTGCTGCGGACGATCCGGCACCTCCCCTCGAACAGCGCCGAGGCCCCCAGCATGGCTCCGACCAGGGCCCCGATCGCCGCGCCTACGGCCCCCTGGCCCAGGGCGCGCAAGATCGCGGAGAGGCGCTGGCCCCGGGGGATCCACGGGATCCGGGTGCCCAGTTGAGTACCATATTTGACTCCTGCAATTGCCGTAAGCTTATTGTTTTGAACAGAAAGGACGCCCAAACCCCAATTACTTTTAATGAGTATATCGTGTTTGCCATCTCCATCAAAATCATTAATATTCAATACTCGATCCGTGTAATTATAAACCCAACCTCCAAACCTGGTTCCTTTGGGACCTCCTGCATAGCTTGTCATCGAATTCCCCTTAATGCTAAGAATACCAATGCCCCAATTGCTCCTGATGAGGATATCATCTTTGCCATCGTCGTTGAAATCTCCAATTCCTTCGATAGTATTACATGTTCATTTACTCCAATCTTGGCATTAGTCGTAATTTTTTGGTGCATTATGAAAAACAGCATTAGTTAAGAATTACAGTAGTCAGCCTTAATAAGTACAGTTGATTCACATATTCATATAGAAGACACAAAACCATGATTGAAAAAATGACCGATAAGAAATTAAACCCATGACATCCTGATTCAAAGTCCACCGCTCTACTGACCTGACTACAATGTTCGGTAATCCAATTTAATCTATTGTATTGTGTAGGATAATTTCAAACAGTAGGCTATACGAAAAGTTTGGTTCAATCCGGCTTTGTGCAAAGATTTGTTTATATGTAATTTTATTATTTTTTGACCCGGACAAAAATTGGAGGAGGGGCAACCAGGTAACCCCCTAAATAGGACCATGGCTGGAGGAGAGGTCATTAATTATGAAAAAATGCCAAATTATATAGAAAGATATTGGAAATCGTAAAAATATCAATATGTCTGTGTTTATGGGCCTGACACCCTCCTGCATGAAAAGCATACAACCATTAGAGCTGGTAAATCTGCAGGATTTTCTCTAGGATGGAGGGGGGGGGCTACAAAAAAGAGCCAAAACATGAATTAGCCTATATGAGACTTATCACGAAAAGAAAACAATAGCACTTCCAGTGCTTTTTGATTTTTCAAAATGTCGAAGTAAAAAAAAAAGAAAGTTGTTTCAGAAGCATTTTGTTTTTAGTAAATGGCACATAACACTAGTTTTTTGATGGTTTTAGGGGGTGGCAAAGCTACACTCCTTTATGGTAATTTCTCTTTGTTTTAATTTCTTTCCATTTTAATTTTAATTTTTTCATTCACAGCAAGCTTGCTTTAAGCTTGAAATTTTGTATAACACACTTTCTGCTCAGTTCAAGTTTTAAATTCACTTTTTTGGCTTATTCCAATTATAACATGCCAAAATTTCCCTCGCCTTCACCTCCAGGTGACGTGTATCTCCAGGTGACTTATGATCACGACATGCTACAGATATTTGTCTGCAGACCAATTATGCTCTGTCTGGCTACATGTACCCACTGGGCCCTAGTTTGTCACTTAAAAAAAGGATATTACAAAAAAAAATATGCTTTCTTTATTGTAGGAGAAAGCAAGATTAAGCACAAAACCTACACAAAAATAACCATGGTAAAGAGTAGTCTATTGCTACTAAGATATGCTTTGCCTACGGTAATAAATTGAGAATTTGCTGAGAACACTGCTGTACTTATAGCTGTAGTTTAGTGTATCATTGACCTCTTCTCTTGTGAACTATGGTAAAAAAGGGCCGAAAAATCAAAAACATGCAGACTATGTTAGATTTAAAAAAAAAAGGTTGGAGTAATGAAATCTTTTATAAACGACGAGAGGATAATAGTGTCTTTAGCTGCAAAGCTGCGGAAATTATAGAAATTTCCGCTTAAAGGGATAGAAATTTATCCCTTAAAAGTGTAATGCCGCTTGTATTTGCATCTTTTAAACACTCATTTTTAATTAGGTGAAATTTAAATGAATATTATGCCGCGAAGCTTATCCCTCCCTCCTCCTGGGCTTTCCAACAAGATTTACGAGATAGCAGCTATAACCCGTTACTTGCTAAAGAATTGCTGCAACAAAACGGTATCCCCCCAGGTTTTGAAATGGATATCTGGGCTATGCCTGTCGAGCGCGCTTACAACCCGAATGCACTGATGATGGCAGAGCTCATACAAGGCTTTTTAGAACAAGTAGATATCAAAGCTAATATCGTCACTTTTGAGTGGACAAATTTCCGTAGACGCTTACAAAGTGGAGCCCATGATTCGGTGTTGATTGGTTGGTCGGCAGATAATGGTGAGACGCACATGAATCAGTATAGCTTCATATTCAGGCGGCCTAAGTCGTCGCCGTTTCACAACGGCACCCCCCGAGTACAGATGAGGTGAACTAACC
Source organism: Alatinidae sp. Z8VKAUB7J3 (assembly GCA_010016025.2). Lineage (NCBI taxonomy): Eukaryota > Metazoa > Cnidaria > Cubozoa > Carybdeida > Alatinidae > Alatinidae sp. Z8VKAUB7J3. The sequence goes on along the minus strand of JAAAKM020721499.1, from coordinate 73,953,199 downwards.
AAATCCGGAGCTGATGGAAGCTCTATCTGCCTTCTTCTACAAAAAGAAACAAATAAATAATTAGAGTTCTCAGCTTAGAAGCCAAGTGTACTTTTTTTGGAGGGAGGGGGGGAAGGTTGGGCCTCGACTGTTTTAAATTACACAAGGTACTTGTATGATATGGCACCGACCATTCATGTTGTTCATCCGTGAACGCACTGTAAACCGGTTTCTAGGTTTTTTGATATATAGATTAACTTTAAATTTAACTGTCAGTTAAAATCAAACAGTTCATATGTAACTTTAATTAAGGAGTGATGCGGCTCAATAGTAACCGAAACTGTAAAAAAACGGAATTTTGATAATAATATCTATATCAAAAGAATTGGCTCATTTTACTGATTCCAAATCTATGAGATTCATTAATTTAAATTTTACCCATCAAGGGCCACAACCCTGGAAAAATTTGCCTAATTTTTGAAAAAGGGAGTCACTCCCTAAAGATCAAAGAATCTTAATTAAAATCACACCGTCAAATTCAGGCCCTTTTTAATTGACTAAAAATACTGGAAGGTATCTAGCCCCCCAGAACCCTGTTTTCTGAAAGGCGTTTGATCAAAATTTCGAGATAGTCATATTGTTCAGCACAGTTGAAACATCCAGTAACAATGCCTTTGGAGATAACATCAGCCCCCAGAGAAAGGATTTTATGTTGTAAAATGTGTCCATTGTTTAAGTATAGTAATTATTATTATAAAGTATGCATACATTTTTTGAAGGGGGGGGGAGTAGGGTAAATTTTTTGCTAGGGGATTATCAACGTGGAGAACTTTCAAAAATTTTGTTGGCTCAACTTTAGTATTTTTTTGCAGTTCCCTTCATTTTTTAAACCTTTTCTCAACTGATACAAGCATGAGAGTTGAAGATTTTACTTAAAATATTTTACTAATGTTATTAAACAGCAAATGTACCTTCATATTTTTTTTATATAAACTTAGGTAAATAAATGCTTGCTATACGCTTAAACAGCAGTAAGGAGATAAATCAAAACTATAAGCTATAAATTAGGGCCCGACCGATGTGGATTTTCGGGGTCCGATACGATACCGATATCATTTTCCAATAAATTCTTGGAAAAAAACCTTACCTAAAGTGTAATCAAATGAATCAACTCAATCCAAAGAACCTAAAATAATTCTATATTTTAGCCATTCATTTTGCATGAACTGTGTATAGGTTTTGGAAAATATTCTTCTCTTAAAATGGTCACTTTGGACTTGCTGAATTTCACCTGTTTAGGATCAGCATAAAAATCAAGATGCCTATATAATGTTTTCAGACATCTAAATAAAGGAATTTATGTTTAAATGCAGTTAAAATACCTTGCATTGAATGCTACAGTCAGTAAAGATAGCAACTTAAAGCAAACTTAAATTTCAGTAAAGAAAACAAGTAAAAAAGGATTTGTTTTTTTTTTCTTCTTCAAGTTCGGTTTTTATTCTTGAGCACCTCGAAAGGTCAGGGATCTTATTCTTCTATGTATTTTTTGTGTGAACTAAAAACGGTTTGGCGGAGGTCCTTGTCATAATATCTGCTTTGTTTCGCTACTCACTGGCTGACAATTATCCTTGTTGTTTTTGTCTTTTTGTGTCTTCATTTTTTTTTATCCTTCTTCATTTTTGGGCGTCTTGTGTTGCCAAGTTGGTCTTAAGTGAACATGCTTTCCAAGCTTTTTGATCTGCTACGACCTCAAAAGGCAGCAGTTTGGAATAATCCGGGCCCGGAGAGCGCGACCGGGAGTGGCTTCCCCGGAGGGGAAGCGGCTCCCGGTCGTGCCGGATCGATCGAGCCGAATCAGTTGGTTCCGCCCCTCTCGACCTCCTTCTTGACCTCGGCCACGGTGGCAGCACGCCCCTTCATGCCGTAGTCGTTGAGCTTGGTGTCGAACTCGACGTTCCGCGCGGCGCGGAGCTCGAGGCGATTCTGACGACCCAGCACGTAGCAGAGGAGGCGCTTGTCCTCGGGGAGGTAGAGCCAGAACGCGGCGGCGTCTCCCCCACCGGAGATCTTGCCGGTGGCCACAAACACACTCCCCCTACACGGCGCACTTCCGATAAAAAAGGCAAGGCTATACTAAGGCAAAGTGGCCAAAAATCGGTCAAAATCGAGGGTTTCCAAATCGACCCAAATCATCAAAAATAGCCTCCAAAGAGTAGAATTACCCATTCCAATGCCTTTTCCTGGCTATAATAAGGGTATTTAACCCATAAAATGGGCAAAATAAAAACCCTCAAAATAGACCATTTTTGGGCAAAAAGGCAAGGCTATTTTTTTTTTTTTTTTTTTTATAATCAAGGTATCTAGGCCGAGACAGCCCTTAACCTATTTACGGTAAAAATTTTCAAACAAAATATCAAACAGTTTTGGTGCCATAAATTCCCTAAATACTGTTATGTCAATTGGGTTTTAACAGTTGGTCAACTTGTCAGATATGTCAAAACTGGTTCAACTGTGTTAAACACAGACATGTGACTTACAGTGAAACTGACCTGTTCAAACTGAGTAAAACCATAAAAGAAACTCAGATATAATATAGTAACAAATGGACAACAAAAAAATGTTAAGAAATTGGTATAGTTAAATGTTGTATTTAAGCATTTGTTTTTTCTCCTACCTTGATGTGTGACAGCTTTCTCTGAATAAAACTCTGGCCTATGAGCCTTTTTGGAAATCTAAAAGAATCCATTTGGCCTAAACCCAGTAAAGCGTACAAGAGGATTTAATCCGAATTGACGAAGGAAGAAGGATAAAATTCCGGCTAGTCGAATTTGTTCAAATTCCAGCAGCTCCACAGCCTAGGAGGCAAAGCGTCTCTTATGACTTGCGAGTGCAAATCCAAAAATGAATAGTCATGGTAATTCTTAAAACATATGCAAAGGACGGACCGATTTCATTGAGAATAAGAATTCTTTTAAGAAAAATTCCGATCAAGATATTGAAAACATAGTGCAGCAGGGGCGTCTGAGATCTACATTTGCCTCCACCCTCTGAGAAAAAAAAACTAGATCTGGCTAGGATTAGTAGTAGTAGTTGTAGCAGTAGCATTAGTGGTAGCAGTAGTAGTAGTAGTAGTAGTAGTAGTAGTAGTAGTATTAGTAGTAGTAGTAGTAGTTGTAGTAGTAGTAGCGGTAGTAGTAGTAATAGTGGTAGTAGTAGTAGTAGTTGTAGTAAGAGTAGCATTGGCGGTAGTAGTAGCAGTAGTATTACTACTAGTAGTAGAAGTAGTAGTATTAGTAATAGCAGTAGGAGTAGTAATAAAACTCCAAGTCACTCCACACACTATATGCTCTGGCTCAAGGACAAGCAAAAGCTATCCTTTTTTGTCCCAGGCAAGAGTTCTAGAAGCTTTCCACCACAGAGGTTAGACCATTACTACTTTCTAGGAATAGGCTGAAATTGGAGTGCTAGGAACAAAAAAAGAAAAAAGTGTTGCTCTCGCAACACAATTCCTAAGTTGTTCCTTTCTTAATGCATCAATAGGGTTGCAGTCCAAAGAAAGACATGGCCTGTCACTAAAGGAAGAATATCTCGAGCCGTAAAGAGGACTTTAAAAACCCTGTCGTTTTAATTCCAATTTGGTCGATATAAAACATAAAAATTAACTGTAGATCTAATAGAAATAACATTAGTGATATTTCCACATAGAGAAGCAGTTGTTACAATCACAACTCTTTCAATTGTGCTTTATTTACATCTGAATTTTTCTTTTATTTAATCAAAAATTTGGTGGTAATGAACTTTTTGATTAGCTTGTTAATTTGATTAATTCTATTATCTTTTTTAATTCTTTGATTAATTTATTAATTGGATTAACTTGACAAATTGATTAACTTGCTTAATTTATTTTGATTACCTTATGTAATTTGATTAAAACTTGTGCAACCAATCCTTTTGTACGGCAGCGAGGTCTGGGCATCTTTTTCTTCCCATGAACTCAACTCCATCTCCAAAGACCCAGATGCTCTCCTAAGATACTCCTTGGAATCACCAGTTAACAGACCAAAGCTGAAATTCTGCAAACAAATCTTGGGCCTGAAACGAAATTCCTCTTCTCTAGCTGTATATGGAGAACTGGGAATTATGCCCACTGCCCTGTTCGCTATCATTCGTATCATTAAATTCTGGCATAGAATCTCCCACTTAAACGACGATTCCCTCGTGAAAAAAGCATTCATTGAAATGACCCACACATTCCATGGGGGCCCACCATTCCCCGCTTCCCCCCTTCGACGGCGGTGGTTTGTCGTCCTTAGCGTTTGTATCCTTTTTACTCCACCATTGTGAGAATGGATCTTGACAGGGTTCACATTCGGTCCACCATTTTCGTGTAACAGGGTCTGCAGCAATGGCTTCCATGTCAGCCTGCAACAGCCGATCCTCTTCCTCTGGGCTCATCCTGTTACCATTATTATTATTAGGCCTCCAGTGCCCAATCCATTCAAAATGATAGAACAACACGGATGTTTCCTCGTGATAATACAACGTAGACCGGGTACGTTTCTAGCTCAGCTCCGCCCTCAAGTTTCCGAGCAGCATCACGGGGTCTTCCAACCTTCTTAACTTCTCCTGTGTACCATTTCGGTCTCTGTACGATACTAGATGAATCACGAATTTCTACTTGGTCTCCCACACTTATCCGCTCACGCCACCGATTCGTTTGTGACCAGAGTGGTCCCGGGGCACTTATCCGAGTTGACAGACATTCCACTGCAGAAGGAGTGTCCCTACGTCGTTTCAGTACACTGTCCCACTTGCTGGCCCACCCAATATAGTGCACCGTCACCGTATCTTCTTCGAGCGCCAACAGCGAGCGACTTGAAAGAAACAGCTGTTTCACCATGGCCGACCTCGTCGGCACGTGGTTTTCATCTCGAATAACATCCCACCCACTCCAAATCTTAATCATGATAGATAAGATCGATTTCGGATCGGTTAACGAGATTTCGATTCCGATAACAGACGCATATGAGCATTCAGAACTTTGTTCCGTGTGAATCCCACACTCGATGCTCAACCAGCAACCTTGCGGATGCATGGCGCTGACGACGGAGCCGATTCCTCTTCATGTGCGTTCGTTGTTGGTCGTGTTCTCTTTTCAGATCAGAGCTTCTGAAATTTTGCCAACTACCACTTAGTTCTTGTGCGGTTAAGACATATTTTGCCCTAGTTTGTGTTTTTGACTCAAAATTGGATTAACGGACTTTTTGCATGAAAATAGAATTGGATTCGGATACGGACTGCTTTTGTTTATGCCATGGTTCTAAAGTCTCTGCAGTAAAATAATGAAAAAAGCGTCGAAGCTGCAGTGACCTTAAGAAATGCTGTCGAATTTTTCGAGTCAAGTGATATTGCCAAATCGAAGAAAATCCTGTGGGATTTTTGCTGCTGAAATTGATCGAGCCCTATCCATGAAAACTTTTCATCGCGATAGAATGAAAACCAAGAAGACTAGGAGTTCAAAAGTTTGCATCTAGTCAAAGTTTGCGGTGTTGTATCCGAATCTGTGGTCAAAAATAATGTATAGAAATATTTTCAAATATTTCCAAATCGAGGTCGTCAGTATTCATTGAACGTATACTTAGAGGCAATTTTCTTCTTTTTTCAGATTCCTGGTCTCCTAGAAACTTTTCGCAGTGATGCAGCAAAAAACAATGCGTTTGAACATCATGCAAGTGATTGCACTTCGAGAACCGGTGTTTTTGGACACGGTATCTACGAGGACTGCCTATCCTGAAATTCTAAACTATATCTAAAACTGTTTTCTCAAATTATCCAAAACCTCCCTTCCTGCAATGAAAATCCCTGCGTACGGGATTATTCTGAAATATTATCGAAAAAATCTAGCGACTTTGGAATTGCATGGATTATATTGAATAGTTAGTCAAAAGGGGGAAAGATTAAAAAAAATCCATTTAATTTCAATTCTTCTGGTAGAAATATAGATGAGGGGCTCTTTGTTTTCTCAGGGTATAGTATGGCTCCCCGATGAAACTTTTGCAAATGAATAAAGCTCCTTATTTTTGGCCATCGTATACAAATATGCAAAACACGGAGCGCCATAGTAAATTTTAACGACTACGCGTCTCAATAGCCGTCGTCAGGTTAGGACTTCTTCAAATTAGAGCTCCCAGTATGCTTAGAAGCAATCTACCCAAATCTTTTCTCAATTTTACATATAAAACCTCAAATTCTTCAAGAAAGTGACCCTCTGTTTCCCACTTTTGGAGTTTTTTATCCTTTTTTGAGGTTTATCCAGTTTTTTTATGGTACTGAAGACAAAAAGATACTTCTACTGCTTTACCCATTGGTTTAAAAAAATAATTCTTGACCTTGTCCTGAAGGTTCAGGATTTGGCAAGCGAGTAGTGATATAAGTGAAGCTATACTGGTAGGAAGCATCATTAGGGACAAACTTCAAGAATGGAACAATTCTTGTTGTTGTTTGGGGTGGAACAATTCTTTTAAAATAATGAACTTCTACTTCTTGCTCTTCTGTAAGTCTTGAAATGATTCCACCAACACTGAAACATTTTTCTTTTTTTGTATCTTGTTAAAAAACAAAAGAAAATTGCCAACCTTTAAAGCAGAAAAAAAGAGGACTCCTCTCTACTGAAGATCCTTCCTTTGTATCTGTTTCATTGGAGCAAATACTTTATTCATTCTATCCTTTTCCTTATTGGTCCGCAAGGGAGGGCAAACTTATCATTTTGTCTTGATTGATTTTTAAATCAATCTATTATCTGCAGTGGCTTGTGAATTAAGTCTGAGTTCTTTTTATAATGCAAGTGTTATTTTACTTAAAATGAATAGGGCTAGGGGAATTTCCAGAGACGACTGGTTCAACCCGGGCGCGTGGTCCACAGGCCTGGTAGCGGTATTGCTAAAGACAGGGAATATCAGAGAATTGGGCTTTTATGCATTGATATATTAAGGGCTGTTACAGGCAATTGGCGCAGTTCCCGAGTTTTCCGCAGACCCAGCACACGCCGCAGCAACAGCAACAACAACAACAGCAAACGGATGCCGGACCGACGCCTGCGCCCGACAAGGAAGAAGCCTGCAAGATGTTCCCGGGCATGTGCTGACCGTGCGCCAATGACAGGGAGACGAGCCATGTTCACGCGCCGTCAATTTGTCGCCACGTCGATCACCGCCGGCTGCAGTTGCGGGTTTCCGCGATTGCTGTTGTCGGCCGAACGCATCGCGCAACGGACCGAAGGCCCGGTCGGCCACATCAAGGCGACGGTCGGCTGCATGGTGTAAAAGAATGTGAGAGAAAAGAAAAAAGAATTAGAAAATATAAGAAAATACAACACAGAGCTGCAAAAACATTCATCTCCGGTCATCTACCAAAAGACGATAGTTGCAGGTATTCTATTCAAAATCCATTAGCTGAAACGAAGCATAATTTTATTAGGACTTGCTCAGGCAACCATTTAATTTCAGAAATTCAATCATTCACATAAGAAAATGAAAACATGACATTAAAGTAGCTAATGGATCAATAAAAAGCAATAATACTATTATAAATCTACTTCAGCTACAAACAATTCCATAATCATCCGTGGGGGAGAGAAAAACTATTTTTTCTCTGTTCTTCACAAAGAAGTATCACTATTTTTTGGACTCGCTTTCTGACAGGTTTTCCGACTAGTAATTAATAATAACTGACAGCTAGCGGCATCTATAAAATCAAAAGAATAACAGAACCCTACATAGCCCAAACATGCGATCTATACTCCTTATTACTTTTCTAAAGCTAATCCGTTAACGTCCCACCACCTACAGCAGCGGCGGAATTTCGTCAAAATCCTGGGGGGGGGGGCAAAGCTGGGGCCAATTACCCCAAATAAAGTGAAAATGACAGTAAAAGCTCTGAACCTTTCTTAAGAGCTTCTGATTTCTCATCTTGCTTATATCTGTTCTTGGTACTCAAATTGAGAGCGCTCATTCATCAAGCTTGTACATGAAAACGCGGTTTTTTACATAAAGAAGTTTTTCTACTTTAATTATTTTATTAATTAAAAAAGGCACTAGAACTACCAACTCCCGTTGGAATGAGCCCTCTTGCGAGATTCTAGGACCACTGGGTCGATACTATTGCCCTTGGGAAAAAACACGCATTCGGCATCTTTCTTCTGCAAAAGATGCAAGATTTCAGTTATAAAATTAATAATATGATCTTGGGTATTTTTCTGTCTTGTTTTCGACAAGTTTTCCAATCTCAAAAAGCAAAAAAAGGTGCAAAGTACATTTCAAAATCATATTTGAAAGACTGATGAAGTTGAATCTCAGCTATCGAACGGTAGCAAAATTTTCGTTTAACGTTGAAACATTAAAGCATTATTATGAGAATAACCAACCAAAAACTTGAACAGGGGACATAAACTTTAAGATATATCAGTTACTCCAAACTCCTTAACGAAAAACTTTTTTTCGGTCTATTACTACTATCTACATCAGCGCAAAGTAGAAATTTGGGTTTCATACCACGAGGAAATTCACGTACGGAAGCAGGCCGGAGACCTCGTCGAACTCGAAGAGTACCAAGAGAGATTCCCGGAAGCTGCCGACGCCCTGGCGCGCCTCCTCGGAGTCGACGACGGATCGGCTCCGACGCGCGGCATCGTCGCCAGTCGGCCGACCGATCTGGAGATCGGTGACCCCCCCGACGACTTCGATCTTCTGAACCTCGTCGGTGAGGGATCGTTCGCGCGAGTGTTCTTAGCCCGCCAGCGAAGCATGCTTCGCATGGTGGCGCTCAAGATCTCCGCGGATCGCGGCGACGAACCGCAGACGCTGGTATCTCTCACTAACTGACTCAAAATAGTGTTGACGCACACCTCCAAGCCATATAATATTCCATATAATTTTTTTACATGTATATTTAATATAATAATTATATAATAAATATAATATACATATTAATATTAAATATAATATAAATTCAAATATTTATATTTAAATATATAGTATATATAATAAATATAATGATTTAATATGTATAATATACCATGTATATATATTTAATATTCCATGGGCAAATTGTTCCAATCACCTTTTCTAATACTGTTCGGTAACTGATATTTACCGTTAAAACTACTTTTAGTACACACTCAAGAAGTGAAGTTAGGTTAATCGTTATGAAATATACCAAATATGATGAAAATATAATAGTTTAGCAACAAATTATGGAAACTATAACAAAGAATTACGGAAGGGGGGCCGCCCAGACCGCATTATATTAAATACGTAACCTAACCAAAATACCAGCTCAATTTTTAATTAAAATATAGCTACAATCTAATTTCCCACCGAGCCGAAGTTAATTGTCTGGTATAAAGACGGTGAAAACCGATTACTGTCTCATGTTCGCAAAACAAATTCACAAGTGTGTACTAGCCAACAAGGAAGTGCTATTAAAAAAAAACCAAAAAGAAATTTTTTTTTCAAACGTTTTGTAGTCAAAAACTAAAAAAAAAAAATCATTTTTTTCATTTTTTTTTTTTTTTTTTTTTTTGCTTAAAATGTATGTCTTGTAGCTAAGCGTCTTTTGAGTTGCAACAGAGAACCTTCAAATACAAGTGGAATCGCATCAGAAAACTTCAACAATTTATAGTTATTGTAAATGTTTTTTACGTGTTTTAGCCCCCTAAACACGTAAACATATCTTTACATTATTATATGGCATTTTCCCTTTACTTGTGTTCATATCTTAAAATGCCTGGTATTGCTAGTTTAGGCACTTCCAGATAAGCTAGGACTTTGAAATTTGGCAGGCGTATCAGGGATCAGACCAGATAAAATTTGAAATAGTTGTTTCCCCGATTCGACCACTTTTAGGACGGTTAATTTAGAAAAATTAGATCGGATCTTAATTAAACTTGATATTTAGAAGGATATCATGTCTCAGAACTCTTATTTTAAATTACGACCGGATCAGGTGACATTGGAGGGGTAAACCTAAAATCTTGGAAAATGCTTAGAGTGGAGGGATCGGGATAAAACTTAGTGGGAAAAATAAGCACAAGAACAAATCGAGAAAGACTGTCTCTTTAATGCCTTGAATGATAAAATGATAAAATAGCTCCAAATCTATCATGTACTTGTAAAAATGGAAGCAATGAGAGCCTTATGAGAAAGATGCAGGAACTTAAGTGTTTTTGTTTTAAATGTTTCGGCAACAATGAATCTACTGACCTTCTTTATCTCATCTTCTAATTCTTCAACTCGTGCTCTCATACGAGATTTAACCACCGTTAGAGATCGAATTTCATCCCGAAGAATTTCATGTTCACCATTCAACTCATCAAATTTGGCAATAAGATCACCTTTGACTCGCGATCGCCGCCGCGACCGCGCCGAACATCGCGAAGCCGAGCGCCATCCACATCGGTGTGCACCTGGACCCCTTCGCCATCGACCGCAGCCACGAGCTGCGGCGCTTCGAGTGGAAGGTCGACGCCGGCGCCGAGTTCGCCGTCACGCCGCCCATCCTCGACGTGGAGGAGCTGCAGGCGTTCCAGCTCACGCTGGTGAACCGGCTGCAGACGAGCGGGCAGACGGCGTTCTATGTCGCTTACGAGGACCTGCAGAGCCTCGCGGTGATGAACGGGCTTGCCAGCTGGCTCGGGGTGCCGGCGCGGCACCCGAGATTGTCGTTGCTGTTGTTGTGATCTTTTCTTGTGTTGTTTGGTTGGCATTGGCCGATTGTCGGTTGCAAAGACGCATGCTTTTTCACGTTGGGTGCGGCTTTGCAGTTGTCGACGGCGTCACTCGCCCCTTTGCCAGTACCGCAGTTCATTGTGTTTTGCTCTCTCATATTCCTTGTCAGATCCGTAACCAATTCCCGTCTTTTCAATGAGACTAAGAAAGAGAACTCCCCCGTTTTTCCATTCTTCTGCTGCAACTAGTACCGAAGCAGACAAGCTGAAGTCTACCACATTGGCAAACATGGTCAGCGGCGATTTAAGAAGTGAAATCATCAATATTTCCAATAATATGCCCGGTTCCGGCAGCAATGGATTTGCAAAACCATCATTCTCAACCCGCAGCCAGTGGCGAGTGCTAACCAATCTTCTACTCGACGGTGATTATGAAGCGGCAGACAGCCTTATTCAAATGGATTTTCCATTTTATCAATTGATTGAATACACCGATATCGGGTTTGAAAATAAGACCTATTTTCTTTTGCGGGAAGAAACACCAATTACCCGCGGATGGGGCACGTTTATTATCAATCCCAATTATGTTCGGGAAATTGTCCGCGAGAAGCTGCTCGCAGCGCAACTCTCCGGAGTGGAAACCGTGCTGATCCCCAAGGCCAACGAACCGGAGCTCGAGGTCGCGGCCAAGGACCTCGACAAGGGTCTGCAGGTCTTCGCGGTCGGCCACGTCGACGAACTGCTGAAGCGAGCTCTCACCGACGGATAGGCCCTCGCCGGAGACGAGCGGTCTCGCGCGCAACCCGCGCGTTGGACGCGACCACAGTCTGACCCCCAGGAACCAGCGCCGTGGCAGGACCCGAGAGCGAAGATGAACTGACGGCGTGGCTCCGGCAGCGCTGTCCTTCTCACCTATTTCTCATCACAAAAGAAAAATTTTGAGCCTGAAAAACCTTAATGATATAAGGTGAATTTTAATCTTCACATTCTTGCATAAAAAACCTGAAACAGTTAAGGACAATATCATGTGCCATGTCACATAATAACTAACGAAGGAGGGGGGATGTCATAAATAAAGATTTAAAGGAAATGGGAACTTTCTGAAGGCGTGTAAAGAGGAAGGCCTTGAATAGATTGGGTTGGGGGAAGAAAGTGCGTAGCTCCGTTGGCCTCAGGCGGCTTGGTGTTGCGGTGAGTTATTAGTAGTGGTAGTAAATCTATTTCTCCATCTCCATATCAGCAATAAATACTTTTCCATCATATTTCCGCAATAATAACTTTGATTCTTGACTCCACTTATCTATTTCTCCATCTTCATATCAGCAATAAATACTTTTCCATCATATTTCCGCAATAATAACTTTGATTCTTGACTCCACTTTTCTATAGCTCCATCTTCATATCAGCAATAATTACTTTTCCATCATATTTCCGCAATAATAACTTTGATTCTTGACTCCACTTTTCTATTGCTCCATCTTCATATCAGCAATAATTACTTTTCCATCATATTTCCGCAATAAGGGAATCCGGGATCGACCCGGAAATCGGAAATCAGGGAAGTGGATCTCGTTCCGCCCGGGCCCGATCGGCTGGATCGGGCCGGTGGCAGGGACGGCGAGTCGAACTCCGGGGGCCCTTGCCGGTGAAGGTCCAGCCGGTGAAGCAGCGCGCGACCTCCTTGACGTCGGCCTCGGTGTAGGGGCGGTTGATGCCGTTCCAGCGCCCTTCGTCGTCGTCCTTGAAGAAGGTGGGGGCGCCACAGCCGTTACGGGCGGTCGAGTCGGTCATCTCGCAGTCACTCCTTCTCGGCGGTCAGAAGATCGTAAGCAGGAATTTTCGGCGATCGAACTATGTTTTAACATTTAGTTTAATTAATTTTTACGTAAATTAATTAACATTAATATTAAACTATTAGCGTCACTGACATTTGACTGCATTGTAAAGAACTAGAAAAATCCAAATCAGCTTTTTAAATTTATTACAATTTCGTGTCCAATTATAAAGTGTGTCGCAGCTTTAACCAAAAAAGCTGCTGCAAGTACTTCATAGTTCATTGACGTTAATTTAAGAAAATACTGGGGGGGGGGGGGGGGGGGCCATTTTTTAAAAAATGTTGGGGGGGGGGGTAAGGTGGTTCATGGATATTTTCTTCTCCCATGACAAACTCCTCCAAAGAAAGTATCCCCAACATATCCCCCTCTTCTCAACCCGTCCCCCCAACCAAAAAATTCCCCTGAAAACGTCTTTACACTTCCAAATAACCATTACTATATGTAGACACTGGTCAAAGTTTGTAACTTGTAGCCCCTCCCACGAGGACTGTGGGGAGTAAGTCGTCCCCAAAGACATGGCTATAAAGTTTTTTGACTACGCTGAATAAAATGGACATATTTATGTCCATAAAATAATAAAATGAATAACATAAAATATAAAATGAATAAAACGGTCATTTTACTATATAATCGTTAATTATTCCTTTTTTTCTTCTTTTTTTATGCTCCTCTAGTGGATTTTTGTAATTTAACGAAAGAGGGGAAAAATATATCAGTATTATGATTGTTATTTAATGTTGTTTGTGTTCGATAATTTTTGAACTTTGAGTGAGAATCAAGATGGTGACCAATAGATTGACCTTGTCGAAATACCTGCTTATTTGAACTACGTCATCTCTGACGACGATCCCTGTTTTTTTTTTTTTTTTTTTTTTTTTTTTTTTTTTTTTTTTTTTTTCTTTGTGAGTGGCGTGTGGTGATAGTATACCCTTACATATGGTTCTTGCAAATTTAAACATCTCCAAAGCAATCCTAAAACCAACGCGGCTTCCCTAAATTCCATTCCAGGTATTAAGTGTTTTAGTTGGTAACCAAATATTTTCTTAACGGATTTTACACATAGTGCTATTCTTGGTAGGGATTTTATCGATTGTTTAGCTTTTCTTTCATTGTTGTACATACAGATTTAATGTACTTAATCTTTATAAATGTTAAAGAATGGGCTGTACTGTTCCCAGAAGAAGGAATTTTATTTCAAAAGCTCGCTTTGAGCAATAACTATATGTGTACTGATTGTAAGAATTTTTTTTTCCTCGAGGCATTCCTGGGAAACAAAGTATTCCTGGCCCCTTTAGGGTAAGCAAACTTCCACGACTACGCCTCAATAACATTAGCTTTTGTGGAAATCTCTCCTGTAAGAGTTTAACTAATAACTAATAACTAATTTAACTGTAAGAGTCCTTGGGCAAAAAAAATATGCAAAAATTAAGATATTTGAGCAGCAAATTATCTTTATTCAAACAAATCCGTACCAGGAGAGAGGATATACAGAAATATCCCCTTTCTGTAGCATTCTCTTGGAGGGTTCCCAAAGAGGTTTATCGATCTTCTTTTCGGCATAAAGACATCGACCTAAACCACAACCAACATCCTCGAATACAATTTAGCCTTTCCGCAATCGGATGAACTAAATTATTTGAAAATCGCTTGATTGGTTATGTAAATATAAGCAATCAAACGATAATACATCATTTTGGGACACCCGGTATGAAGTAAGAATTTAACTGATTGAGATTTATAATACATTTCCATAGTTGACAAAGCAATTTGGTCAAAATAGGGCACCGTGCTTCTGTAAGTTTAACAAGTTTCTGTGTCAAAACAAAACAAGTGAACAGACTGTCAAGCACACGACAACGATCGCAGTCAGTCGCAACAGTCGCTAGCGATTCGATGATGGCATCGTCAACGATCATCAACAAAAGCGACAATCATCATCATCATCATCATCATCATCATCCAGCCACACAGCTCGGCTGCATCAACACGAGCAGCACAACACGACGACGACGACGAAATAGACATAGAGATGATTGTTGTGCGTAAATCAGTATCGATACAGAGCAGCAATGGTGATGCTCGGCAATGGTTTTGACAGCTCCGAGGATTGATAGAAAAGAGAGAGAGAGAGAGAGAGAGAGAGAGAGAGAGAAAAAAATTGGGTTTCTCATAAGAAAGTATACTTTCGCTATTTTTGCTTTTTGGACTTCAACATTTTAGGAGAACACAAATCACTTGGCAATACAAATTAAAAAAACGAAAAAACAGAAGCGAGCAAAAAAGTCAAGATTCGATAATTATAAGCGATAAATGAAGGTGTTATTCTCGAGGTGGAAAGTGAAGAACAAAGAATATTTATAATCTTTTTTCTTATCTTTGTGCTATCAATTCAATCCGAATTCATACCCTAAATGAGTCTAAGCTTCCATTGAACCGAAACATAAAAGAAGAGAGAGTTGGGGAAATATAGAAATGCTTTTTGAAATAAAAGGAATTATTATAACAAATCCAAAAGGTAAATGAACTTTGCAAAGTTGTCTAAAAAAGGGAAGAAAAAAGAAAAAAAGGGTGAGATTTGCTCATGAACCTCATAACGATGGAATTGTTGATCCATTCGCAGTTGTTTATTCTCTCTGGATTCTAGAAAAACCACTTTATCCATGTAGTAAGATCGTATGAATTCTGTTAGACGTTCTACAGTTCCTTTCATTATGCAAACACGATCATTTGTTCCTGCAAATTCAAGAAAAAAGAATTGTAACATGAACAACACAACAGGCCTGGACCCGGGGGCAGGAGTTTCAAATTATGCCCTGGGGATACATAAGATCATTATGCCCGGATATACTTTAAAGAGGGTTCATTTGATTGGAAATTAGAAATTCTAGATCATTTTTGAACAGTAAAAAAGATCGGAGGGAAACTAGGCCCCTTATCTCGTGCCCATTTTTCCTCAAACCCATCTGATAAAATTTGGCATAGACGCTTTGTAAAAAATTCTTGAAAAGTGGGATATAAGAACCTGGGGTCGATACAACCCCCCAGAACCCTGGGGCGTATGTTTTAAGTTTTGCCCTTGAACCACACCATAGCCACAGATTCAGATTCATTTATTCAAAAATGAATTAAACACAACTGTCATTAAAGGCAAAAATATAATAATGAATTAGGTTCTCGTAGATTTTATAGTCACATTTATACTGCACAAACGGAAATTTAAAATGACCTTGGTTTCAAGTACCATGTCAGCAATAATATATACTGTTGTCTAATAATATCAAGTCTCTGTGTATCTTTTATAGTTGTTATTATTATTTTTTAATATATTTTATTACTATTATTGTCTAACAATATTGTTTTGTATCTTTTGTCGTTATTTCTTATTAGCGCCCAAAATCTCCCGGAAGGCGCAATGTTCGATGCTGCAACGCAAACGTTTCGTTGGGTGCCGCGTTTCGACCAATCCGGGCAATACGATGTATCGTTTCAAATCAGCGATCCTTCCGGGTTGAACAATCAAAAAATAGTTGCTATTTCCGTTAATCATGTCAATCGCGTACCATCTTTAGCGGCGGTAGCTGCCCAAACAGTTGATGAAAATCAGCTATTAACAAACCAGCACTCCGGTACAGATCCGGACCCGGAGGACGCCGGTCCTCGCCCTTACGAAATTGACAATGCCCCGGAAGGCGCAAAAGATGAACTCACTTTCTCAGAGACTAAGGACACAGAATCAAAGCTTTGTTTAAATCTTATTTCAATTTCCGTCATTTTTTGATTCAAAATATGACACTGAAATGAGCAGCGTTGTACCAACTGATTAAAAAAAAAATGGCAAATGTCGATTGCTCTTTTAAACAGAATAGCGATTGCTCTTTTCGAAACGGACAAGGGGTCGAAATCATAGGGTTATTGAAGTTATTCTGGATATCCAAACAGTAGCAAACTATAGAAATGATTTTAATAGAATTAAATTTTATTTGAAACACCATACAAACACACGAGGGCCACGCCGTCATGGGCCTCTACCAACGCGGCGGCACCGTCTTCACCGCCGGCACCACCGACTGGTCCCACGGCCTGGCCGGCGGCGACGAGCACGTCGCCCGCATCACCCGCAACGTCCTGGACCGCCTCGCGGCCACCGACTGAAACAAGAGGAAAGACCATGCCCACCGATCTGCCCGTGCGCTATCCCGACCCCGCCGTCGAAACCGTCGACCCCCGCTTCGCCGCCTTCGATGAAGGGACGCTGTTGCGGATGCTGCTGGCATCCGGCGCGGCCTATCGCGCCACGCTGCAGCATGGAACTTTAAGAACCGATAAGGCCAATTAACAGTGAGATTTTACGGTTCACCAGATTTTACTAATACCGAATTTTTCACCCCAATAGAGCATTCTTTGATTGGCTCAAATTAGCGCTAGCTAAACATTGGTACTATTCAAACTCATTGTGAATAGACCTATACTGAAATACTAAAATGCATATTGAAAAGATATCTCGGACATCAGAACAAATTTTGTTCTTTAGACGTCGGGCTTCAATGTCTCATTTTCCCTAGGAAAGAAACAACATATCTTACATGATATCGCACAATATTTACTAAACCGCTATACAACACCGTGCACCTCCTCAACTGCACGGTGGTCGGGCATCCGCTGTCCGCGAGTGGCAGCGATACCCTCATGCGCTCGCGTTTCGAGGCGAAGATCCTGGTGACCAACTGTGTGTTCGCCAACAACGCGGCCGGCAGGTTCCAGAGCCTGAACGCGAGTCCGTCGGTCATGAGTCACTGCCTGACCCCCGCGGGAACGACCAGTAACTTCATCGATGGCGGCGGCAACTTGACCGGCGATCCCGTCTTCGAGTCCTCCGGCTACTCACTCGAGTCCTCGTCGCCTGGCGTCGACGCCGGCGATTCGGGAGGTCTTAGACCTGAATCTGATCAACCGTTCAGGTTTGTGCTTCGTGGATCAATCGGCTCAGAATTGAGTTGAAAAACCTTCAGATGTATTGATCCATGGGAACCCAGAAACCTGCCTCCCGCTGACGATTCAGGTTTCAGGTTTCATGGGAAACCCCCCTTTGGTCAGACCGGCTTTGCCAAACTCATAGGCCATTAACAGCCGGAGCGGCAGCAATGCGACATAGTCGCCGGCCGGATCCAGGAACCCCACAAGCTTGTTCTTTAGTTGTAACAGTTTATTCATTGTTCACTCCGCTCACTGGCCCCATTTAAGGGTTTTCAGACGTTTGAATATCCTGACATATTTTATTTGAATAGAGGGATCATACCACTTCATTGTCAGATTATGATTCCCCAAGGCAGTTCACGCCGTCGTGGCAATACGTAGCTATCCGTGGCACATGTGACACATCATCATTCTTAAGGCATTATTTTTCATATTTTGTATTATTTTCCTGGGTTTAATTGACCCAGAGCATGAAAAAATTCAACCTGGAGAGCAGAGTGGTACAGGAATAGACAGCATTACCGTTTTCACACAAATCTTGGGGGCTAATTCAAGTAAGCGTATACCTAACTTCAGAAACTAATACGGAAAAAATGCCATTTAATTAAATCAATGTAATGTTTATTACGTGGATTATTTTCTTATTTATTCCCAGCACATCTTGATGTTCTCCTTCAGAATATTCCTTACTTATCATTCACCTAAGCTTGAAACAAAAACGTAACGATAAGTTTCTTAGTTTTATATTTGCTTCCAGTACAATGTCTAGACCGTCATGCTAAAAGGAATCCAGATAAAGTTGCAATTATCTGGGAAAAAGATGAGCCTGGTCAAGAGGAGCGAGTTACATATCAGGAGTTGCTTGAGTTAGTGTCTAAGATCTTGTGGTGAAGCTCTCACTTGCTGAGCGTTCTTATTTTTGATTTTTTCTTGAATTTCTTGAAGTACTTTTTTGACTTCTGGACGACCAATAGACATCAGAGAAATCCCAGTATTTACCAAACAAGCCTTAGACGAAGAGGGAGGTTGATCAAAAATGGAAAGAGGACCTAAAAGATAAAAACCATTGATAGATATTACTTTTTAACCCCGGCATTTACAGCCACTCTGTGTAACGGTCTGCTTAGAAAATGAAGATATACATTAGTGAAGTGAAGTTCACTTAGTTCACTTAGTCATTAGTAAGGGAAATTAAAACTTTCTGGCAGGGTGTATAGAGGAAGGCTTCGAAGAGATTGGGATGGAGGAGGAGCCTGCGTAGCTTTGTTGGCCTGAGGTGGCTTTATGCTGCGGTGAGATATTGGTAGTAGTTGCAATAGATTAAGCTCCGAAAGGTTGAAATTTTACGCAATGCCCTATGTGTAGTGCCCATTACAGGGGAAAAGAATAGCAAGTTAAAAGAAAGCAACTTCCCTATCCTGTTTTAGGGAACAGATCAAGTTAGTAATGAAAATAGCAGTCCCCATGACAAAGTAACTTTCTGTTTCTTACTTTGCCAAAAAAGTGGCACTGATTAAAAGAAGATTTAGTATTCAATCATTTCCTTCTCTTAAGCAGGAAATCAAAGTCATTGATTTGCTTCGAAGGAGGAATTCAAATCCTCACATAAGTTATACGCGTTATTTTAGAACATCTTTTATTAGTGACTATTTACTTAGAAATGTAAAGTCCTTGCTTCATAATCGTTAAAATAAAACTGCGAAGGAATCACTGAAAGGCAATTAAACAAAGTTCCAATTTAAATATTAACGGATTGGATGCTAACTCTGATTTTCAAAATAATGTAACTTAAAACTGTACTACTTCCACTACAAACATTGCTTGCACACAAGTTATGGGTATCAAGGTGAAGCTTTCAAGGAATAGTTGCTATAGGCAGATGCTGAACTAAATCAAAACGAACTATGATCATGTAGATTGTCAAAAGGGTGACAAATAAATATTATAATAACGGCTTACATTATTAAATTAGATTTTTCAGGGTAAGTTTTGGCTGATTTTGAACTAGCCGAAAGACACTATGTATACTTTTAATACTACTTCTACGGTTACTGTAACTAATGATACTAATGGCTATAAGTTGAAACTTCTAGGGAAAGTTTAGGGACAGCAGTCATAAAACAAAGCAAAAACAAGACCAACTATTGGCCGTTGGAACGTCAGATCTGTCAAACAGGAAGCTAAACAAGCTCTCCTTATCCATTAGATGGAGAAATACAGAATTCATTTATTATGCTTTTCCGAGACCAGAATCTCCGTTCTGGCTCTGCAGTTATTATAGCACCCGAAAGGCTACAACAGTTCTTTTTTTTTCTACTCTAAGACGATAACTCAGGAATCCGTGGCATTGCTTTCACTATGAACCAAAAGGATCAGAAACGCACTTCTTGAGTGGGAACCTGTTTCTCCCAGACGGGTGGGTAAAAGTGAATTTCATTTAAGCTTGGCTTGTTTGCTAGCTTTACTGCTAATATTGAAGTGCCTATCCCCCTTCCACTTCACTCATCTCCCACATGCAGCAAAGGAGATTAAACCTTGCTATTGAACTACATGCTATTCTAACAGCTCTATGCAAAATCATGCAATTTTAAAATGGCAGTGTAGCAAACCAAAAAGTACACCCTTTGAATTGCTACAGCTATCATTGAACTTAATAGTTTACTACTATGATTATCAACTCACTACAGCATAAAAGAGCTGGGGAAAATTATGAAAATCAGAGCCAAGTGCCATAAGATCTAAAAAAAGGAAAAACTTAAAAAAAACAAAAAAAGGAAAAACTAAAAAAGAAAAAAAAAGAGAAACTAAAAAAAAGAACAAAGACAAAAACTAAAGAAATATAAAAAAATAAAAACAAAAAAGAAAAAAGCAAGTCATTTTGCGGTAATCTATATCTATATAGATAAAAATGTATATCTATACGAATAAAAATAAGTTGTTTGTTTGTGTATTGACTGACGTCATGTTTGTTTGTCGACTGACGTCATTATAAGGATTGAGCATTATGCCGTCATGAGGTTGTTTGTCGACAGAAGATCCGGACCCGCGCGGTGTTGGCCGGATCCTTCGGCGGCAGGACGAAGGTCGTCTCCGAGTAGCCGAACTCGACGGCGATCGCCTGCATCCGATCGCTCGACAGGTCCTCTGCGCCGAACACCACGGCCAGTGGATTGCCGCCGAAGGCAGTGTCGGTGAACACGTCGACGGTCTCGTAGGTCAGGGTCATCTCACGCTCCTCAGATCTCGATCTCGCCACGCATCACCGCGACCGACCCGCCGCCGATGCGCACCGCCAGGCTGTTGCCGCCCGCATGGTCCACCGATCCCTGGATCAGCGAGATTGACATTAAAACTTAAAACAATTAGAAATTATTCCAGACATGGCGGAACTGCCACCCCCCCCCCTTCCAAAAATAATGACCATAGCAGTATGTCTCAATTCAAATTAAAAATGGTAAAAATGGGTTAAAAAAAGTGAAGTTGAAACTTAAAACAAACAGAAATTATTGCTTCACGGCCTATCTAACACATATCAACAAAACTAGTACAAATAAACCAACTTATTATGTTTGTAAGATTACAGAAAACTAGCGCTTTACTAAAAGCACACAAGCCAAGTATAAAAACAAGAATATTGATTTCGGAGCTCGACGTCGGGAGTTCTGGTGACGCAGATCGCCATATTTGCGAGCGCATCTGGCAATTTCTCCTTTCCGCCGAATGCTGCCGATCCGGCCAAGAAGTCCCAGACTTTCCCGATGAAATTTCGCTGGAACTTCTGAAAGAGTGGCAGAACGGTAAGGCCGAAAGTCGCACGATTTTTCCTCAAAAACTGACACCGGATGATCGAGTTTGGTTGCGGCAGCAAAATTTCGATCAACAAGTGGTCCAGTCTTTCAACGAGTACCCGATCCCTCGCACTGGGCCCGCAGCCAGACGAGCGATCGACTTACCGATAAATAACGTAAATTCAATGTGGATAAAGATCGACCTCAGACGGTAAAAAAAAAGTAAACTAAATAGTAATATCATCCAAATAAGTCTACAAAAACAACCCGTCAGTCAGTGAAAGACATTACCCCTCCCGTCCTCCCAAAATTTTGGCTAGTGACGCCTCTATCTGTAACAATAGTAGAATGTGATAAACATAACTCTTATAATAGCACAGATATAAAAAAAAACTCGTCTTTTCACGCTGATTATTCATTATTCATTATAACTTTAAAAATAGCCTTAAAAAATTAATAATATAGCAAATTAAAACAACTTATGAATGGAGTAACAAAAGTCAGATTTGTCTGAATACCTGAATTTGCTGGAATGAATTTGACAAAATACCCCTGCATTGGATCCAGCTAGAATTCCACAGACTTGTTTATTGCAGACAACATTTTAGATGGGTAAAGATTCATAGCTTCAGTAGTCTTACCAATAATATGGTCCTGAAGATGATAAAATGGTAGAAATCTGGATAAGTTGACAAGATGACAAAACTTAAACACTAATGTCAGAAACATAAGGATGTTAGCTCACTGTCGACCAGTGAACTGTGAAATAATTTAATTTTTTCACTAATATTCTTAACAGCTGAAGTCTTAACTTTCTTCCCAAAGACACCATCAGCCACGTCACAAATTGTTTTTCTAAAATTATTCCAACCATCTTCCATATTGTCACATTTTAAATTCTCAAATTTAGTATTAAATTGTTCCTGGAAAGTTTCTATCAAATTCTCATCCTGGAGTCTACCCTTCCGACATATCAGCTTAAAATTAACCCTAGACACTACTAGATGGTGATCTTTACTTTTAACATAAATAAAACACTCCTATATACCCTGGTATCTTGTACTGATCCTGCCAGTCTTCGGTTTACCATGGAGCTATCCAGCTGAATAGTAACCAAAACTAAAAAAAAAAAAAATAGAACTTTGATACCAATAGATACATCAAAAGGATCAAATTTTTATGCTGATTTTAAATAGATAAGTTTCATTCGTCAAAAGTTACGAAACGTTACAAAAGTCTGGGAATTTTGCCTTATTTTCGAAAGAAGAGGGAAATACCCTCTAAAAGTCATAGAATATTAATGAAAATCACATCATTAGATTAAGCCTAATAGAGAACCTACTGTAGAGTATTCAAGCTCCTATCTGCAAAAATTTGAAATTTATTTTTTTTTGCCAGCTGAGAATGCTTGTCGAAGAGTGAAAAGAAGTAGAAAAGTAAGTAAGAAATTAAAAAAGGGGGAAAGAAAGAACGTAAAAAGAAAGATGAAAAGCTACTAAAAATTTGTAATCCTGCTGGGGCCAAACAAAGAGCCAAATGTGCTCTAATGGGGTAGGTTTATGAAAGTAGGAAAGTAAGTAAGAAATTAAAAAAGAGAAGAAAAAAGTAAAATAGAAAGAAAGGAAGAGAAAAGACTAAAAATTGGTAATCCTGCAGGGGCCAAACAAAGACCCTAAACTGCTCTAATTGGGCAGATTAAAGAAAGAGTAGGGTACAGTTCAAACCTCTAGATCAGTGGCTCTCAAACTTATTTAGACAATGTACCCCTTTTTACCCACGAAACATTTTATTTACCCCTTTTCAATTACCGAAACTAGGTAAACTAATGGTAAAATATAAATAACTTTGCCGGTCCTAAAGTTAAAGGGATGTTTTATTTTTTGTTGTAAGGGGTACACGTGCCACAGTTTGAGAACCGCTGCTCTAAATAGTAACCTAATTGCGGTGGGACTAAGGATTTGGGTTTCACACTCGGACTTCTAACCAAACTTTTGACTTTCAACTGCAAACGAAGATCAAAATTGTTTACTCCTGTTTATCCACTTTTTTTTTTAACAAGAGAAGGTGATTTAAGTGGAGAGTAATGCAAAAGGCCATTTGGGAAATGATGGTATTTCTTCTTTTTCCATTGAAACAAAATGAGGATGATCTTCACATCAAAATAATGCCAACAAGCTTTGCTGCAAGTTTGTCCTTGTCAATGAAAACAAGTTCAAGATCATCCTTTACTTCACCTAGTGTATACAAAGTCTAAATATCAAACTGCTGAAACACAATATCAACATTGCCAGATCAAAAAGGTCAGTTACAACTCTGAGCTTTCATGAATGTATTTTTTTTTAGCCTTGCCAGCGCACTATTATTATAATTCATTAATTTAAAAAATGTTTTCCTGATGAAAATGAAGATTGAAGCTGGATCTGAAACGAACAAAAATTACTGCTTCACAGTTTAGGCAACATATTTTTGTAAAACTGTTTCGAATGAACTGGCTCTTGATATTTTTCTACGTCTGTACAGTCCTGAAACTGGTGCTTTACTGAAAACACTAAACTTACGCAACAAAACAGGGTTAGGAGCAGAAAATCTTTATGCAGCCTTTATAGGATAAAAGGTTCATTTATAAAACGTGTATCTTAGGACAAAGTCCAGCGAAATAATCCATGTGAACGGGTAGGATACACCCCTTCTTAAATCCTCATTGCACACAAAAGAAACAGAAAACCCGATTTTCTACCCAACCCGCAGACAATTTTATTCTCACACATTAGAAGATAAGATCTACAACACAGAGGACAGGATCTTCACTTAAGGTTTCTATCACCTAAATCAAATGCCTATTGATAATCTATACAAGTCATGACTAATGGAGTTCGATGATCGAAATGATCTACATGTCATAATTATTATTAAAAGAAAAAACAAGAGCTAAGAGCTCAGTCTTCAAAGTTAATGAACTCTCTCAAAAATTGACGGTTTTTTAGAGAATGCAACGCATTCGGGCCCTGTTTGGCCAGCTAGAATTGATACCAACGTTACAACTACCCCTGATCCAGTTCCTATGTTTGACGTTGTACTGTAGAACTATCTTGCAAACCTGGCTCCAACTAGTTCTCATAAGAACTTTATCGATTAACTTTGCCCTTTAAGTGTCCTGAAAGGCAGACAGTCCAAATACGATGAGAATCAAGTCAAATATCTATTACCAAACTGCGGGAAAGTTTCACAATGCAGATGGTCCCAAGTCCGCTCTCTTTGGTGGAGTTGGGGGGGCTAATTCGGAAAAGTTAGAAGAATTGAGGTATTTTTAACTTAAGAACGGATGACCGGATCTTAATGAAATTTGTTATTTAGAAGGAACTCATGTCTCAGAGCTCTTATGTCAAATCCCGACTAGATCTGGTGACACTGAGGGGTGTTGGAAGGAGAAAACCGGAAATCTTGGAAAAGGCTTAGAGTGGAGAGATCGGGATAAAACTTGGTAGGTAGAATAAGCAAATGTCGTAGATACATGGTTGACGTAACCCGACTGGATTTGGTTACTCTGGAGGAGCCTCTCCACCAGCGAAGCCCCCCGCAGTGCGACATCCACCAGACCGTCGCTGCTGTTTCTGGGCAACGACCGGTAGGTCTCGATATCGAAGTCCTCCGCGTCGTTCCGGGTCAACTCGTCGAAGGCTCTCACCAGGGCGACGAAGGTCAGCCCGGTGAGCGTCGACAGCGGCATGCCGGGTGGCGCCCCCCCGCTCTCCAGCAGGACCACGGGAGTCCCCCATGCCGTCAGGTTGGCGCCGAAGGCCCTGGCGTTCCAGTCCTCGTTGAAGCGTCCGACGCCGCCCGGGATGAAGTCCTCGAAGGAGTCAATGTTAGTCGTATGCTAAATCAAGGAGAAACGCCACCTCCAGATGCGGTTCGAATTGAAGAAATGTTGAATTATTTCGATTATCAATATTCGGTTAACAATCAAGACGAACATCCATTTACTGTCATCACAAATGTTGTGCAATCACCGCTAAATGCAGGTAAACATATAATGCGAGTGGCACTTGCTGGAGATGAAATTCAGCAACAGAAGGAGAAAAAAGCGAATCTAGTATTCTTGCTTGATGTATCGGGTTCAATGTCATCACCCAACAAACTACCACTGTTAAAGCGGGCTTTGAATATGTTGTCTAATCCTTAAATCCTTGTTTTTTACTCTGTTATGTTTTTACTCATCCTAAATACCCTAGTTTGGCACAACCTATTCAATTCTCTTCTCTAGTCATCCAAAGGTGACTTGAGTTGCTAGATGTCAAAAAGTCCGTCAGTTGGGGTAATTTGAACAAAGACTACTGAAGGAGTTTGCTGAAGAAATTGCACTACCACTATCTAGTATATTCTAATTATTACTTGACTGGAAAAAGGTGCCTACAGACAGGAAGCTGACCCATTTTATCCCAATATTCAACAAAGGTGACCATACTGAAGCCCAAAACCAAAACGGAGATAAAAAACCTTGAAACCCCACGCCATAACAAAATTATTTGGTAGCCCTCTCCCTCAAACAGAAATCATTAATATGTCTCTTGTTTTAATGCACTTGATATGTTTCAGTGCTAAATTACCTTATGGCAATAAGAGCAATGACAGGTCTTTCCCTGCGCTGATAATTTTTGGGTATTTTTTATTTTTATATTTTATATATAATTGTAGAAGTAATTAATCACTTGGTCTTTAACCGTCAAGAGACTAAGAAAAAATTTGATATTCATATCAAGCCTGAACATCACAGTACGGATTTTATCAGTGCAGACAGCTTCGTGGTGATTCCTGGTGCTCGCGCTGCAAGTGTACACTCGATCCACGTAGGACACTCGTCGTCATCGCTCATCTGATCGTTGTTTCTCCCTCGTCTTGGTCGTTCTTGTTCCCAAGATCTCTGACGATCTGGCTTCCCTCTTCCACGGCTTGCTTGCAGAGTCCTTCATCGAGCCAGACCAGCCCCGACGATCTTCCTCCCTCCTCTCCGCAACAAACGACAGGAGCAGCGGCGGCAGCAGCAGGAGGGGCGTCGAGCAAAGAGGCGGAGAATGTTCTGGGAACTCTGAGTCCCATGCCTCGAATACCGCCGGGAAATTCGACCATTTCACCGGCCTGGACATTGTCCAGCCCGTAGACGCGGGCGATGCCGTCGCCGATGGACAGAACCTGACCGACTTCGGAGACCTCAGCCTCTTTGCCGAAATTCTTGATCTGATCTTTCAGGATTGCGGAAATTTCCGCGGCGCGAATATCCATCAGCCGACCTCTTTAAGTGCGAGCTTGAGCGAGTTGAGTTTGGTTTTGAGCGACGTGTCGATCTGTCGCGATCCCATTTTCACGACGAGACCGCCGAGAAGCGCCGGATCGACACCGACGCGCAACTACGTTGAACAAAATGGCTATATTAAAATTTTGATCGGAAGTGTTCGGAGAATTGAAAGACGTAGGGGGGGGGGGGCTTTGCCTCCGAATTACTTTCAACCATCAAAAGGGGCACTAGCCATTTCAATTTCCAATCGAAGGAGTCCGTTTTGAAGTTTCTACGACAACGCTTTCTATTAAAAATCTTATACGCCCCCGGGCATAACTTACAACCTTCACACTGAGGGCTGTGGGGCTGTTATCTTCAGAGACATACTTTTCGGACCTTTCAACTTCGTATAACAAAAGGGCCATCTCAAAATTTAAAACCAAATGGAATGGTTAGGTTTCACCTTAAAAGTTTTTTTCAAAGTGTCTTCTGTTTTGTTACGTTTCACCTTAAAACTTATTTTTTCGCATCCAGACCAAACCATAGAGATCAAGATCAAACCATAAAAATCACGGCCAATCTCTAAAAAAATATGGCCAATACATAGAAATATCGACAAATTCATAAAATTAAGAGAAAATTTTAGAAACTAAGGCCCTCCTCTTTAAATCCGGACAAATTTATAAAGATTAAGAAAAAACATTGGGGGAGGGCAACAATTTTGGGAGAGCATTGGGCCCTGGTACAACCAATGAGAACCTCTAAATAAAACAAAATCGGTGGCCATTTGAGGGCTATAAGTAGATGACTGATGCCTATCAATAAAATCTGATTGCTAATCGATGGCTACAAACAGATCGTTCAAAGAGGGGGGTAACCGTGGGACCTGCCCGAAGCGTCGTGACTGGGGTGTGGGAAACAACTGCCCACTTTGATTCAGCTTTTTTGATTATATTTGAGTCCGGAGGGGGGTGCTGTAATTAATTTTTCACCCGGACACCACCAATCCTTGGATGGGTTATGGCTATAAATGAATGGAAAAAGAGGATATATAAGAGCAATATCGTTCTAAAACCACAAAGCATTCATATTCAGCTATAATTTATTTCCAAAGCGTAATTCACTTGAGAAAGCTACAAGGTTGCTCTTCATCAACCGCCGATCATAGCTTAGTGACAGGACAGGAAAGGCTCTCGGTCATGGTCCTACTCATGAGAATGATGTTTAAAGCTATTGATTGTTACCCTCAAAATATTTAATCTGGATTCCTTTTATAAATGGATATACGTTGAATTTCCTACCCTTACATAAGCTCCAAAACTTATTTTTGCCGAGATTCAAAGGAAGGGGAATGAATTTCCCCAAACCACTTACACAAGACGTGTTTTAATTCAGGGAAATTTTATAATCCGTCATCAAAGTTTTTTTTTAATGTAGGAATTGAATGTAAGACCAGAGATTTCCCAAATGAATGACGCCCTAGTCATCTGAGCTGGCAATAATATTTGTTTGTTGTTCTAGAAAATAGATTCTGCAATAAGCTTCTTGACCTTAATGACATTTCCCCCTTTTCCCGTAACAAACGGATCAAGTGTTTCTATTCCACTAGGAAATAATTCCCATTGAAAGGGTAAATCAATTAGTAGAAATGGAGAGAATCAGGCTATAAGATGAATTTGAATTTGAAATAATCATGAATTTAAATATTTTTCTTCAAACGGAATGACTTTGGGACGAATTGCTCCTCCTACCTCTCCAGAATGATCTGATCGGTTCTCATGAAAAAGACCTCTAAAGAACTCAATTTGTCTACAGGACCAGAGAGCCATCTGCCTTCCATGTGCTTATTTGTTTTTCATCCGACCACTTCGAATGGAAGTAGTGATCGCAGAATGTGTTTTCGAAAAGGGATTGGAAATTTGACTGGAAATTGAAAGGTGGGATGCCTTTTTATGGGTCGGAAATGATTGAAGGGAGAAGGCAGCCAGACCGCTCAGCTTCTGAAAGAAGCCGCCATCTTAGCGGTTGGCTTCTTGTACCAGCTAGAGGATGCGTAGCTGTTTGAAGCTGGCGTGACCTTGGCGGCCGACGATGATGTGATCCAATACCGAGACGCCGAGCGGACGGGCGGCATCTACTATCCGCTTCGTCATGTCGATATCTGCGCGTGAGGGCCGGGGGTCTCCGGATGGGTGGTTGTGCACAAGTACAATCGCTGTTGCTGACAACTCCAGCGCGCGCTTGACGACTTCGCGAATGTACACCGGCGTGTGATCAATCGTCAGTATACTTGTCTTCTTTGTTCCATTGTTCAATAATATCTGCAACTTTGTTACCAACTGTTACTGCTTGAAATGCAACAACATCATCATCACCAAAATAGTCAGTCAAACATAGATGCTCAGGTTTTGTAGAACGAGGAAAATCAAAGAATACATCATCACCATTAGCATTCTCTACAGATAACTTTCCATCCTTGTTATGGCATTTCAAATAGCCATAAACCACTTCAGGTTCAAATAATTTTTCGCGAATTATTCTAATCTTCCATTGACTAAGCAATTGCTCGTGATCAGCTTCTGATTCAGAACTTTCTTTTTCTATGTCTTGCTTTCTCTTTTCCATCTCAATTTTACGTGCAGAGTGGTTAAGAGTAATATTCCAGGGTAAATTTTCACCGAGACTTAATTTTCAAGAGGAGATTTCCATGGTGAGGCTTTTTTTTCGTGGAAGGGGGGGGGGGTCAGATTCCTGGCATTATTTAAAAAAAAACGATCAGAAATTAAATAAGAAAAAAGTTTTTCAACTGAAAGTGAGGAGCAGCATCAAAACTTAAAAAGAACAGAAATTATTACGTATATGAAGGGGGTTACCCCCTCTTCAACACCTCACTCTTTACAAAGACTATTAGATCCGTGAATGTTTCACAAAATTTCTCTGGTGTATACCCTATGGGCAAGAAGCAAAAGACTTGTGTAAGCCTACAGGTTAACTGAGCCACTAACCGTGGCTGAGCAGCGTCGCAGTCTTTTTCTTTTTTTTTTGTCTTCTCATCTACTCCGTATTAAACCCTTGTGTGTTTTTCTGGTCAATAAAGATATTGATTGATTGATATTTATTCCTTAAGATTTAATTTTTTATGTATTAAAGCTAAAAGATTGAAAACATTAAAAATGTATTTTGTTTTCAGTAAAGCGCAGATTACTCGACGCAGTAGACGATCCGGTTCTCGTCCACATAGACGTCGTTGATCTGCGCCGTGGCGACGGGTGAGTTGTCGGGCTTGGGTGGGACGAAATACGCCACCTCTTTAGGCTGCAGCGGGTTCTGAAGGTCGAACACCCGCACGCCGCGTTCGTGAAACAGGCGGTACAGCAGCCGCTCCGAGCCGACCTGCGGATCGGTCAGCTCGTCGTCGCCAACCGTTTCCATCAGCGCCTTGGCCTCCAGCCAGTCCTCGTCTTCATCCTCGTCCATATCGTCGTCGTCGAGGTCGTCGGGAATGTCACCGCCGGCATTTTAGGTTTCCCTACCCCCAAACTTCCCCCCATGTAACCCGATCCAGTCAGGATTTAAAATAAGAGCTTTGAGACACGATATCCTTCTAAAAATCAAATTTCATGGAGATACAATCATCCGTTCGTAAGTTAAAAATACCTCATTTTTTCTAATTTTTCAGAATTAACTCCCTCCCCCCAACTACCCCAAAGAGAGCGGATCCGTTCTGGTTATGTCAATCATGTATCTAGGACTCGTGTTTTCTTTCACCAAGTTTCATCCCGATCCCTCCACTCTAAGTGTTTTCCAATTTTTGATTTCTCCCATGCGGTTCAGGATTATGCTTCCAATTTTGGAAAAGAGTGGGTAATCATTTCTGCTTTTCAACTTGATTTATGCAATGCTCTCTACTACGTTTCTTTCAAGCCAAGTTTACTCTTCTTCAGGTGGCGATGGATTGAATTTTGCCAAATTCCAGATCCTGAAACAAAAGAAGATACCGGAAACCGCCAAGGTTTTAAAGATTGTTTGGAAAGAAACGTGGAAAAAACTTGGTTTAATCAATCTGGCCTTAACT
Organism: Alatinidae sp. Z8VKAUB7J3; assembly: GCA_010016025.2. Classification (NCBI taxonomy): domain Eukaryota; kingdom Metazoa; phylum Cnidaria; class Cubozoa; order Carybdeida; family Alatinidae; species Alatinidae sp. Z8VKAUB7J3. The sequence goes on along the minus strand of JAAAKM020721499.1, from coordinate 73,922,550 downwards.
CCAAGGTTTACCAGCTATGTAGAAATACAGAAGTGCAACGAATACACAAATTTTTGGAGATTGTGGTTAGAATGGGGCCTGAAAATGCTCGGGAAACGGGGGGGGGGGGAATCAAGATTTTGCCCCGGGCGCTAGAAAGGCTAGAACAGCCACTGATTTGGCTCTTGTTTCTTTTTATTTGGCAATCATTCAAGTGCAAGTTTGTTGTCTTGATGAGTAAAAAAAGCAGTTTATCCCTTTTCTTTTTTTTGTCGATTTTAATAGTGGTTTCGAATTGGCTAAGTAGGATTATCACACTGATCAGCATACGGCCCATAAGAGTACAAGCTTGTTTTTGATTGGTGGACTGTTTCTTTTTTCTGACGAATACCTATTTTAAGTCATTAGCCAGAAAACAATAAGACTTCTGTAATTACGAATCTTAATGCATGATTCCGATTGGCTGAAAAAGTTAGTCACTGATAAGAGTCCGTATATAAACAAAGTTTGGGCCCTGAATAAACTAGTATTATACTAATAGTGATAGGAACCATATTGATATTCATGTGTTTGGAAGCAACGGCTAACAGAACGGGAACAGCCCAAAAGTTGTGTCTGGTGCCCCCTCTCCTAAAAGAAGCCACTACCTTCCCATCATGCACTTAACGAGAACAGTAGAGACTGAAGCTTTGTATAGTTATATACTAGCAGTCATAGTAAGGACCTGTCTCGGGCATGGTGACTTTCATCCCTACCATACTTACTTGTGATTGCAGCAGGACTCGGCATTTTCCGGCTGACCTAGCATCTAAAATTCAGATGTTTTGTGGGAATTTGTCTAACTGTTAGCTGGCCAAACTCACGGTTTCATCTATACTATGGTTTGAAATTACCCTTCTTTTGATGGATTAAACATTCTCAAAGGTCTTTACCTAGATTTTTGGAAAGCCAGCGTAATGTGTCATGTCCATATTTAAATACGTATTAATCTTCCAAAGGTAGCCCTGTCGGTTTTTTCCCTACACTCCATGGTTTTTGAACAATCAAAGAAAAAACAATCTCTATTAGGTAACAAACACATGTATCTTTTAGGAAAATTCTCTATTACGTAACAAGGACCTGTGTTTTGAAGAAAATTTATAACACCTGTCTCTTGAGTGAATCGCTGTTAAACCTCTTTGTGATCTTGAACCATTAATGAAGAAAAGAGTAGCGGCTATGGGTTTCTTTAAAACTATTGAGGGGGATACTATTGAAATTGAGACATCAGAGCGAAATTTCTCGTCTATTTGTCTTTCTCATCCAGGCATTGTTTTATGCTTAGCAGATTATTTGATTCTTGTTTTGCTCATTGCTGGTTTAACAGAGCTCTTTACTTTTTTGGACAAGCTTATTATGTGGATAAAGTCTTTTAAATTAATTTCTGTTTGTTTTATAGTGACGTAGTCTTTTCAGAGAAAAGGAAAATAATAGTTTAAGTCTTTTCGGTTTTTCTCTAAGAATTTATAGTTTGATTTTCAACAATTTTTAGCAATTATACCCTTTTTGAAATCTGGACACAAATAGAAGTGTTGAATTTAATTTTATACTTCTTCTAGTTGACCTGAAAACTAAAACTTTGTGTTAGGCTCCTCTCAGCCCATGGCCTACTGCTGTAGGTTTTGAACCGATCAGGAACACAAAAGTTTAAGACCGTTACCGGGTCTCATGAATACCTCCCCTCCAAACAAAAGTACGCAGCCATTTTGGCCAAGGCAATGATCCTTATAAGTTTCAAGCCAATCAAAATAATTTTGACCATTTTGGTCCATAATTTCGAAGGAAACAGTGCTCGAAAACCAATTTTTTCGTATATTAGGATCAGCTTTACCAGGGAGTCATGGTGTTAAGTTTGATGTCGTTAAAAAAAGTTTGTTAACCCATTCATCAATGTTTTTTTTTTTTCAAAATTTAGGAAATATATTTGCATATCTTTAAAACCTTATACATTCAGGTTGAGCAAAGTTGTGAAGCTGAAAACAATTTTGTTGTACTTCATTCAAGCAGAAGATCTATTTTGCAAGGTTTCACCTTTAAAATGCACATATTTTTAAAGGTCATCAAAGGTGAGGACTCTCTAGAGGGAGAGGAAGTAGAGGTAGGTACTTCAAAATACCTTCCTGGAACATACTTCAGCCTGTAGACCCATCCCTGAAAGTTTTGTTTTCCTAACCTAACCCCTTTCCAAGATAGCAAGAAATTAAAAAAGGAAAATCCTCAAAGATAAAGGGCAAATCAGTAAACTTAACAATTAAATTACAAATACATTGCAGTAAATAAAAAAATAAAAACGGCAATAGAGGAAAAGGGGAATTTGGCAAGTACATAATCACGAATTATTATTAAGGTGTTCCAGAATAAAGGGCATAAAACTTTTACGAAACCTCTCTGTAACAGCATGGATCGAAGAGTAAGTTGGGATTGCTAAGGAGGCTGACCGGGAGAGTGGGAGTCTAATGGGATTGTGAAAATCAGGGAGTAAGTCCTCAGTACGGGATTGCATGCGATATTTCAAAACACTTACCACAAAAATCTAGATTTGGGATTACACGGGGTCAGTCTCCAAGTAAAGAAAAATAAATTACTGGCTATTTTCGGCCATTGAAAATTGCAGGATTTCAATGTTTTCTCCTGAGAATGGTTTATGCCTTCGAGGGATGAAGCAAAAAAAGAGCAGGTTTCTTCAACTGAAATTAAGGATCAACATTAAAACTTAAACGAATAGAAATTATTACGTATATAAGGAGGATACCCTTCCGAAATACCTTCTTCTTCACGCTAACGTTATTTAAAATTTTTAAAAAGCTTCTCTACTAAAAAGAAAAAAAAATTATTTCATCATATACCAATTCAAAAACGAATGTGTATACAGACCGGGACACAGGGAATATAAAACGGGACACTCAAAGAGAAATTACAGACTGGGACACGAGGACACAAATGACGACTGGGACGTGTGTGTCGACTGACGTCATGTTTGTGTGTCGACTGACGTCATGTTTGTCGACAATAAATGACGACTGGGACAAAGGGACACAACTGCAACGGGGACGCCGGGGGTTCATGGGGGATATATAAATGACGATGGGGACATAGGAAATGTTTGATTAGCAATCACGTGTTATGAAAATGAATCTATATTAAATGTGTAATTTAGAATGTTTGCAAAAATAGGTGGATTTGTTTCAAGTTTTGGAGAACAATAGGAGGTTAAAGAAGAAGGGGGGGGGGAAGGAGAAGGGAAGATGCGAATTATAGGTCTTTTTTTAAAATTAAGTCTATATTAATATGTAAATCCTTGTGCGGGTGAAAACTACCAAAATACTTCGGTTTTTTAGAAAAGCACAGAAATTAGCTGACGTGTACTTTCGAGCATGCTCCTTAATATGGCTCGATTAGGCAAGCGAAATTTTTCATCGGAATGCTGGCGACGCCGGGACGATTTTCGAAATTGGCTATGCGGTGGCGAAAGGAACTCCGGTCATTGCATTTGCGCAGAATGTGCGGCCAGAAGATCTCAAGATGCCTATGGGCACCGGCTGTCGAGTATACGAAGACTTGGTGACCGCGATCTACCAAACAGTCTGGGCCGAACCATGAAAGCACTTCTCTTGTCCGGAGGCATGGACTCCATTTCCGTTGCCTTTTGGAAGCGTCCTGAAATTGCCATTACAATTGACTATGGCCAACGGGCAGCCGAGGCAGAAATTACTGCTGCGAGCCAAGTGGCAAAAATAGCAAAAGAGATCCAGACCAGAATTGGGATGGCACAGACTGCCTTGAATCGGCTTTCATCAATATGGAAATCTCCAAAATTCTCATTAAGGCTAAAACTGAGACTTTTCAACAGCAACATGATGAGCATACTGCTTTACTTATGAGAAACCCGGAAACTTGACCAAACTCTAGAAAAACATCTACTAGCCTTTCAGAATTACTGTCTCCGACGATTTTTGCACGTCCATTGGTACCACCGAGTCACCAACGAACAAACACAAACCCGCACCATGCAACCACCCGTCACAGAAGTAATCAAGCATAGCATGAAACGTGAAGCATTTGTATCTGAAATATCAGAGGCAACGCCATAGCTCTGCCTATAGTAAAGGCCATAAGGTTTCAACTTTTTTTCCCGGTTTAAACTTCGAAGAAGGCTCATTCAGTCGGAAATCGGTTGTTCTAGTGCCCTCCTTTAGAGTCAAAAGTGATCGGAGGTTAAACTAACCCCCCCACCAATGCCTTTCTTCTCAAATGCATCCAATAAAAATCTTGAGATAACCATTTTGTTAAAAATAGTTCAAAGATCAGACAACAATAACTCCGGGGTCAACATAGCCTCCCAGAGTCCGACTGGGAGGGGAGGGGGGTCAACCTCGGAGTTGTAGTTATTTTGCCTTCGGACTTTTTTGAACAAAAGGTCTATCTCAAAATCTTGATCAGATCCATTTGAGGAAAAGACTACATGATATTGGTTCTCCGATTCCTTTCTACTCTTAAAAAGGAACTAGAACTTTCAATTTTCAATCAAATGAGCCTCGTCCAAAGTTTATGCGAAAGCCCTATATGCCCTGGGATATAACTTACAAATCTTGCCCATGGGCTCGAGGGGTGTTTTAACCCTGGAGGCATCTCTGGACTATTTTGAACAAATTGGCTATGCCGTAGGAAGAAAGACACCCTCTACACCCTCGCCCTCGTGGCTCGCATTCTATAGGTCATCACAGATTCTTTGTTCGTAGATTACGCTGGCTCTCTCTAGCATTGCAATATATGACAACACATTTTCCCTCATTTCGTCGCACGGTGCGTCATCAAAAAGTCCAAACAGCGTCAGAAGAAGAAACAAACTATATTATATATATAGATCTATAATAGAATAGAGCCAACAACAATGATGTCTTCTTAGTCTTGCTATACTGTAGACCCGTGAGAAAGAGACAATCGTTTTATAGAGTGTGTGGGTTTGCATATCTAGTAACATATCAAAAAAACATATCTAGTAACAGAAAAAAAATCTTTCATACTCGCGAGTTTTATCTAAGTGGTGCCTTCCACCAAAAAGACTATAATTGCCTTCATCTTGATGTCAGCGATACCTATATTAGTGGTGGAGGTTTTGGCTTTAAGGAAAGCAATATTCCAGATCTACATTTACATCAGTCTACATCAGTCTACCATCAGATTTACATCAATCTACCAGTATCTCAGAAGCTATGTGTCTTAAAATAGAGATAATGTAAATGTTGAAAACTATTAAAAAATTGAAAAATTGAAGGCGTAAACTTCCGCGCCGGGCAAGATAACCGTGGTCGCGCCGAGCGAACCGCCGACTTCCGCCCACGCTCCGGCCGTGCGCTGCTTGACACCCTTATAATCGGCGAGATTGGTGATCTTGCGCTTCGAATGCAGGAAAATTTCCGCCGGGAAGGTGCCGCACGGGATCGACACGAAGCCGAACTTCTCCATACGATACTGTTCCCAGAGCTTGTCGCCGCCCGCTTGATAAAGCCACAGGAAGAATTCCTCTTCCGTCAGACCGCCGACATAGCCGCCGAAAATGACCGTGGTCTTATCGATACCCCTACTTAATAAAATTTTTAAATTAACTTTTATTATTAATTAACTATCATCAAAGTCGTCAAAATTACTATTATCAAAATTATTGCCTCATCTTTTACAGCGGGCTAAGCGTATATTATGTTCATCAAAAATTAATTAGGCTTTTATCACTTTGACTATTACTACTACTACTAGCAACTCATATGGAGCAATCATTCGGGGATAATTACACTTATGAATGTTCTTAGGGCCGTTTTTTTATCACTTTTTATACTCGAGCTAAATTTTTCAATAGCTTCTCTCCTTTCTTCTTTATTATACGCTAAAAATGGGGATGAAAGCTCCCCTCATATTGAGGACAAGATACTTTGATTTGGTTAATCATATTTTATTCCAAAAAGAAAATGCATTGAATGAGATATTTTATCGAAGAATTAATGCGGGAAAGTTATAACTTGATTTAAAAAGTCGGCTTTGCGGGGCAATAGACCTCTTCAAATTTTGGGTAAACCGAGTATGGTATTGAATACGAACGAAAAAAAAATTCTCAAATGAAAATCAAGAGCGATACTAAATAGCGATACTAAAACGAATAGGAATTATTCCTAAATCATAAAGGCTGCCCCCTTTTCAACCCCCGGGGGGGGGGTTATTTTAAGTGGAGGAAACTCTCCGTGGGGGAGCTTGGCGTGAGAATAACTTCCACTTTTTTTGGGGGGGGGGTGTCTCTGAAAAAACTTCACAGAGTGGGAGATTTCTGGAATGATTTTAAGTCTTTTTCGGATGAAAGTATGCTAAGGAAATTTTTTAGGCTGAATCATCTGTAAGAAATTATGCGGATGGGGAAATTTTTGGCGAGAATAGAATTTTCTGGAGACTTTTCCGGCAAAATAATTTTCTTCGGGGAGGGAAATTTCCATTGAGGGGGAGCCACATTTTCCAGGATTACAATAGTTTCGGTTTTTGAAGCATTTAAAGAAAAACTGATTTTCTTATACTCAGCACTCAGGATAGAATGTTTCTTCAACAGAAGACATAGACCCAAGAAGATTCAATATGTCATCCACATAGTTTCGATCGAACATAACCATCATACGTGGGTACTTTGCAGCAAACGTAACCTCCAATACATGTTTTTGATTATAAGTAGAATGTAACTGTTCCGTCTTTGCATATGTTTCTTCGAAATTATAAAACAGTTTCACCTTGCAGAAAACTACAATATTTTTGGAATTTTACAAAAACTGGAATTTTTCTTTTTTTTTTAAAGCTGAAATAGAAAAGGAACCCCCCTCCCCTTTTGTATATGACAGCTCATTGCTTTATTCTGTAATTTTAGACGTGTTTTGCTGGTTTCATCTGTTCTCTCTTTTGTTTTAAGTGTGATTTGACTATTTGATTTGATTTTTAGTCATTTTAGCTTTAATTTCTTCATTCGTAGGAATGGGTTTTATTTTTAAGTTTAAATGGTGTTTATTTATTATGATTGTAAAAATCGTCATAAATAAACGGCAAATAGAAATGAGAATATAAATAAATAAATAAATAAAAGTTAATAAATAAGGAAGAAAAGGAGGAATTTTTGAATATTAACCTATATTCCAAATCATAGGCAGTATGTATTACGTAGAATATCCGATAGCATTGATTTTTACATTTTTATTATTTTGATTTTGCGTGTGTGTTTTTGGGGGGGTTGGGTTATCAGAGCTGTGTATGATAAAGGTCAAAGAAAATAATATGAAATATGGAATTAGTAGCAACTGTAGATGAGTTGTCCTATGATAGAAGTGCACCTGGTCCCAGCCAGACGTGTCACAATCCAAAACTTTTTGTGGGGAGGGGATTCATATACGGAATAATTCCTGTTCAAGCTGCCAGGAATTGGTGCTGGCCCGAACAGAAACGCCGTCGGAAGCATCCACTGTCCAGCGGTAGCGGTAATCGTTTCGCAGAATATCGCCGGGAATTTGCAGTATATTTTCCGTCAGTTCGCTAAAAATGGTATCATGGGTTGCGCCGGTTGTTAGATGAGTGCCGGATAAACGAAGCTCGTAAGAAAGCGGCGTTTGCTCCGGATCGTTGGTTGCCTCCCATTCAAAATTAACCTGACCAGACAGATTAAACAGCGTATCGCCATCGACCGGGTTTTGCAAGGCAAATGTCGCTGGCGAGTTATCTTGAGCTTACTGAATACACAATATAATACAAGAGATACCCAATTAACAATATGCATTATAGATAGCAGAGCTAATAGTGGTGGGCCTTCAGGTAACTTTCTGTTGGAAATATATATCTGTTTTTTAATGCGGTGCATTAACCGCAACTAACAGCACACTGCACCACCAAGCTGGCTAAGGCCAACGCAGCTGCGAACAGTCCTTCTCCATCCCAATCTATTCAAAGCCTCCCTCTTTACACCTTTACAAGAATTTCCAATTACCCTTAAATTCAAACGACCTCCTTCTATCCGATTCTGGGGCGATCAGCCCCGTGGCGAGGTCGGCACATTATAACCTTGGGACTGTTGGAACGGGTTCGAATTCCCAGATCTTCTACTTTCCACGATTTTCCGGCTGTGATAAATTGCTCTAAATGTCTCCAGCTGGCTTAGGAAGAAGACGTGAATTACGGAGCTGCAAAGCGTGGAAAAAAAGGCGGCCACTATTTTCATTCGGAAATTCCAAAATCGTTTGCTGGCAATTAGTTCCGCAACCACGCCCAAAATCACCGCCTTGTCCTTAGGCATAGGTGTAGGCCTCGCCGTTGGGCCCCTGCCGGGCACCCATATCCTCCGATGGCGTTCCAGGTCTCTTGCGTCCGAGGCAGCACCTGTAACGCCGCCCGCTGCACCCCCGCAGCAGGATGGCGTAGTGCTTTGCGAACCTCCCGCAGGATATCGGGATTCGCCTCATCGATGACGCCTAACCCGTCCAACGTCCACAGTGCATGAAACGCGCCGCCATTGACTCCAATGGCATCCATGGCCTGCGTATTGACGAGGTCGAGCAAAGCCGGAACGATGTCTGTTTCGCCGCGCACTACGAGCAGGCGCTGGGACGTCAAGCGCCAGAACATATTGCCGTGCTGCAGCGCCGCGAGAATCTAGCAAATCTTTAACCGCTATTTGTTTTCTATCATACATTTTAAAAGCCTTTTGAACATTTAAGCCATATTTACTCAGTTCTGATATAATTCAAAGCTGCCCAGTGTGCAACTTTGGGTATTAGGCAGATTGCGACTTTGGGTTGTATAGCAACATTGCCAGCAAGGACCACAGCAAGGGGAAAACAAATACAATATGTTACATCCTTAGAATCGGTTATAAAAATAAGCATGTTCTGTCTGAGAAATTTTATAATCAAAATTTTTAGTATTTAATACTTAGGATATCCTAATCTGAATTCTGATTTAAAAGGTTTCAAAGATATGCAAATACATTTCCTAAATTTTGAAAAAAAAAATTATATGGCACAAAATTCTACTCAAATAACAGGAATTACATTTTTAGAACTAAAGGCAGAGAAAAGGCAACTGGTAACTGGAAATTAAGGTAAAATGTTGTTTGGGCAAAATTTCAATAAGTATAGACCTGTCATGTAAGCAAATTTCAGGGCCCTCTAAAGGGAGAAGGAGTGGAGGTGGGTACTTCAAAATACCTTCCCGGGACACACTTTGGCCTTTATACCCATCCCTGAAAGTTTCATTTTCCTAACCTACTATCTGAAAAAAAATCCATGAAAATTTTCAAACGTTATTTGGAAATAAATAATGCAATCTGTTTAGTTCTCAGCAAAGTACAAATAAATGACACTACACCCTCCAGATGGATTTGAAAAGTGGTGGCATCCGTGTTCTGACCAGTGACCCTTTTTTTCAGTTTATGGATATCACTCGTCACAGTTTTTACAATTTTAAAGTTTTACACGTTAAAATACGCTTTTATTATACATTAAAATTACTAGTTTTTTCAACGGTATCCACAGTAATAATATTCACAATAGCATTTAAACCCAAGAATCCCAACTGATGATAGCGATCAAAATATTTTAAAAATCTATATTCAAGCTAACATTTTTCCAGGAGGATTGTAATGGTGCTAGTTCACGAAAATGTAGAGGGGTGGGCATGTGTATTTCTCAAAATCTATTGGGGGGATGTTGTTACCACGTTCTTTGGATGAAGGATAACAAACTTCCGAAGATTATCCTTTTCGGCCAACCGTCTGGGGCTACAAAGAAAGCAAGTCGTCCTCGTCTGGGGTGGGGGAATGTCAAAAATGAAGATCTAATTTCTTGGGAGGGTGTAAAGAGGGAGGCCTTGAATAGATTAGGTCTGAAGTGGCTTGGTGCTGCAGTTAAACTTTGAGCTGTGCAAGATCCACGAAAAAAGAAAAAAAAAAGGTATATTATTTGAAAACTGTAATAAAAATTGCAATATCTTGAGAACATTCTTTGAGGGTGGATAGTGAGAGCCCAATGCTCCGCTCCTTTGTATAAATATTTACACAAAGGGCAAGATTCCGATATGGGGAATCCCCTCTAACAAACAATGGTTTACAGACCCTCCTTTGAGAACTAATGCATATAACGGCTTTTTTCACAATTCTGTTGGGTGTTTTGTTTTTGATACCATGTGGAGAGCTCCGACTTCGATCTCGTCGATCACACCGGGCGGCCGGTGACCGAGGAAGACTATGCAGACCGCTGGCAGCTCGTATTCTTCGGGTTTACCAACTGCCCTGACCTTTGCCCGACGACCCTGGCCTACATGGCCACCGTGCTCGACCTGCTGGACGAGAATGCAGACCATGTCGCGCCGCTCTTCATCACCGTCGACCCCGAACGGGACACGCCGGAGGTCATGGCGGATTACGTCGCGAACTTTCACCCACGACTGGTGGGGCTGACGGGAAGCTCGGCCCAGGCCGCGGCGGCCGCGCAGAGCTTCAAGGTATTCAACGGTTCAACCACGTATTATAGGGCTGTCCGGAATAGGCTTAAACGTCACATTCGTGTGTTGGCGATCGAATTAATTCCTAAATCTTGGAAAGTTTACTTGTGCATGAGAATGGAGCTTTATGGTATTGGTAAGTACAATTTTTTAGACTTATTACATGAGTTGCGTCCGTTCGCTATCGGTGACTAAACTTCCTGGACAGGCCAGGCAATCCGAGTTACAGCGATCCATCTACCATCTAGCTAACTTTAACAAGAATCTGGTTTAAATAGAAGCCTAAAGACTCAATGACCTAAATCTCTTTTCTTATTCGCTATCGCAAATTTCATTTTACTGCATTTTTTTCGGCTTGTGTCGTTTTAGCCTTATGTACTTCCTATATTTTCTTATTCGCTAATGTGAATTTCATTTTACTGCATTTCTTTTCGGCTTGTGTCGTTTTAGCCTTATGCACTTTCTATATATTCTTATTCGCTAATGTGAATTTCATTTTACTGCATTTCTATTCGGCTTGTGTCGCTTTAGCCTTCTAGTCTTTTTTTACTCGTAGAAACTGTTTAAATTCCCTTCGTTTTTAGTTAGTTTATCATTCAAAATTTCATTTTCACAAGCAATGTTGTGTGACATACTGGACTTCAGGGCCCCGCGGGGACCCCGGTTGTTACTGAGGGGGGCATTCACGCAGATGTTGCGTAATGGCGGCAAACCCATGAGATGTCACGTAACGGCAGAACAAATGTGGGATATTACGAATTGACAGAGAACACGTGGAATGTTACGTAATGACGGTGCACATATGGGTGTTACATAATACTTTAAGAGATTTTTTTTCTTCGGGATTTTTGTTATTTCCAGGTGTCTTTTTTCAGGGACCCTTTATCAAGTTCAAGTTCTTTTATTATCAATATCCATCCAAAACGTTTGCTATGAACTGTTTGTTGTGAAATTCTAGGTGAGTTTTCAGAAAATAAAGGACACAAAAGAGTTGTATTTGTATTATAAGAAGAATATAAAGTAATACTGTTTGTCCATAGTGCCTAATTCCTGAGGGACAGGAGGTCCCCCTCTGGCTCAATGACGCTGCCTTATATTTGTATTAATTTAAAGAAAATTCCACAAAACGTGTTTTTCAAAGAAAAGTAAAGAGATCAATTAAGCCAAAAATGGAAAGAAATAAAGTTAAATAATATTCAAAGCGTAAAACTACCACAAATACCTATCAATGTGGGGGGTTGCACCTATCTAAACACCTCTAAAGCTTCATAGAACTTCTAAAACATTTCCTTTTTGTTTTAATTAAAATAACCAGGTGTATCAGGAGTCGTTCTTAAAGAACGGGACAAAACTTAACTTTAGCGTTAAAAGAAAGGTGTTGAGGGGAGGGCAGCTCCCCTCATATTTTAATAATTTTCTGTTCGTTTTCATTTCTAATGTTACTCCTTACTTTCAGTTGAAAAGACAACTTTTTTTTATTTAGTTTCTGATCGTTTTTTAAATAATGTCAGGATATCTGGCTCCACTTCCTCAGAGATGCCACCTCATAAGTATGTATGTAATGGATGAAATTATAAGTATCGGATTACTTGAGTAGAGGATTATCTGAACGCTCGTGGAGGATTACCTGAAGGTCCTCTTCTTAAGAACTGAATTTTAACGAAAGAGGAAAATAACTTTTAGATGCATGCTTCGTTACCATCCCGTCAAGTCTGAGGTTTTAATGACTTTCAATCGAATCTCCTCCTTGATCGGAAAGGAAAGCCTGCACACGTGGAGGGTGGACAGGGCCAGATCGTCCAGGACTTCACGAAGACACTTCAGCCCGACGAATGGGTGCTTATCGCAAAAACTTTTTGCCATGAATCGCAGTCATAACTACATCACAGAGTTAACCATGCCTCCAAATGCCTGTATGCAAAATACGGCGTCCAAATCTCATGTCCGTTGCGAAAAACGGCTGTTTAAATTTGCAAAAGTCCTTAAGGAAACACTGTTAATTTTGATCAGTTCATAAAATTATGAACTGGTTTCATTTAACAAGGTTTTGATAGGAATGATTTAAAGTTTGAGAGGGCATATCTCAGATTTGGACAGGTTCCATTTCTCAACAAGAAGGAAGCAACGAGTCCAAAAAATTATCAAATTTCTTATCTAACCTTTGTATTCAGGTGTTTTTATTAAAAATTTTCGAATTTCTGTGTGTATTTTTGTTAAGCACCAAAGTCTCAGTTTTTAGAAGTGTTTGGCATTTTTTTACGTTTATTCTATTTAAGTAAGTGAATAAACTATAAATTCTGTATATTATTTAAATATTTTTTTAGGAACAATACATTTTCTTTATAAATAATTTATTTTTCGTAATAGTTTCAAAATATCTCTTCTAGATGCTCCGACGGTTCATGTCACACCGGATAATATCACAGTCAATGAATCTATGGATTTTCTCATTTTCTGCCGTCCATACCACAAGCAGATAAAACAAAACGAAAAAAAATTAGAAAAATGAGTTTAGCATTTCCAATAAGACTGTGAAAAATAGCAAAAACAAACCTTTTTTTTTCAATAATAAAAAACAAACACCTGGAAGTCTTTATCAACAAAAAAAACTAACTAAATTGAACAAAACATAAAGAAAAGGGAAAAAAGTGATTTAACATATTAATCATTATTAATCTGTAGTTTTTCATTGTTTGTGCTATCTTTTTACTTTTTCTTCATATTTTTTTTTAAGTTTAGTAAAGGCTTCTGGACATGAAGTCAAAATATTAAACTTAATTCCCAATTTTGCCGGATATAAAGATATATATGGTTGTATAAGCTTCACTTAACCTATTCATACAGTCAGATTTTCTTTCTACTTCAACTCTCAATTGGCATTAAGAAGAAATCACTAAAAAGAGGGCTGAACACTTACAAAATATAATTGTAATTGATTCCTTTTGGTTTTAAACAACGAAAAAGCTACCAGGAAGCAGATGAAATTCCCACCACAGCTAATAAAGACGTTACATAGCTAAGCTATATCAAGTTTTAATTAGAATCACCATTGATCAAGAGCTTATTTTCAAGGAGGGGAAATTGTTGTTGGTTCGAGAATCTGACCGTTCAGCATGAAGGCCTGTATTGTAATTTAAAATTAAATTTTTTTTTTAATTTTCAAAAATTTTTAAATTTAAAAAAAAACTAGTTTTTTTTAACTGAAAGTAAGGAGCGACATTAAGACTTAGAACGAACATGAATTACTCCGTATATGAAAGGGGCTGTTCCTTCCTCAACGCCCACTCTTTACGCTAAAGTTTGACTCTTTCTCTCAACTCTACTTTTTAAAACAGTAAACCACTTTAGCGTAGAGATCGGACGATTTTGATAAAAAAAAGAGCGGGCTACGTGGTGGACTTCGTTTGTTTCCAGCACAAGCTCGTCGTTGAGCTGGACGGTGGACAGCACCGGGCTGACGACGAGAGGGAACGCGCAAGAACGCAGTTTCTCGAATCCCAGGGTTTTCGGGTCTTACGGTTCTGGAACAATCAAGTGCTTGAGAACTTGGACGGCGTGCTCGAGACCACTGCCGCAGGTCTTGAGGAAACCGAGCGCTTCTAACTCTCACACACCACACCGACCAAGGAACTACCGGTCCAAGCAGCCCCCCTCACCCTCCCGCTTCGCGGGCCCCTCCCTCTCCCACGAGGGGGGCATAATTGTATAATTTCTGGAAATATATATTATAACGAGAAAATTTGACACTAGAAAGAAGCTTCTGTTGGAACATAAGTGGATTAGTTTCAAGGCTATAAATTACAATTCAATGCTCAGCCAAGCAAGTCCGGTCTGCTCAAGTCTGTTAAACATGAACGAATTAAAGATGTTAATAATAAAGTGGAGGGGGGTCGCCCTCCATTCTTTTAAGACTTTTTTTACCCCTCTTCCACTAGATTTAGATAAATTTTATCAAAGCAGGAATGAATTTGGATAATTAGCATACTACCTACGAAAGAAGAGCGCCATCCGTCTCTCCTTCTGCCTCAGGAACACGGTCCGTGTCAAGTACAGCCTCACATAGTACCACACGAACACGTACGGGAAGCGTCAGCCAAACGACCAGCGAGACCGTTACGGGAAGTGGCAGTGCAACAACCTCGATCTCCGAGAGCACGAGTGGGAGTGGCACGATGTCAACCACAGGGACGGGATCTTCGACCCTGAGCGAATCGGTCTCTGGGTCGAGGTCCTGGAGCGGAACGGCGACCTTCTCACCAACGTGGAGCAGCAGCAGGAGTGGAACGGAGAGTGTGTCCGTTACAGGTACGCGAGATAAAATGTGTGGAACTATGGGGACCAAGACGCCTTATTTTACTTAACTTGACTTAATTAAAAAAAATAATACACATGAACATTTATACGCTAGAATATTAAGCAAGAAAACAATTTCTTTATCTAAATTAAACAAATTTCTTATCATATATCCAAAGCAAGAAACCAGCCTTTGACAGTAAAAATAACACATCTAAATTTTTGTTCCTCAATATAGCGCAGTTTTCGAGAAAAAGAAAGGTCTCTGTTTCCACAGAACAAAATTTCTAACATAATATAAACAAGAGCCAAGAGCTCATATGGCTCTACCACTTCCGTCTCCACATGGTCGCGACGGGGATCAATTTTTGTCACGTGGTTTATGTTTTCCAACTTTTATCGTGCTCGTGCTCAGCAAGCGCGGTGCTCGTGCTCGTGATCGACGGAGATGTTGGTAGGATTGGATTCACTCGCTGGCGCTTCGTGCTTGTATGATTGCCGCCTTTTGTCGTGCTCGTGCTTTGCAAATCAGGCAACAATTGGCTTGACGATTTTGCCATGGACATCGGTGAGCCTGAACCAGCGACCTTGATATTTGTACGTCAAACGTTCGTGATCAATGCCCATCAAGTGATTGTCTCTTTTTTGCTGTTAGAGTTGGCGTTAACGTAGAAGAGGATGGAATACTATCAAAAGGGAACGATGAAATACAGGAATGTAACTTGTAAACTTTATGATTCATATTTTACACGGTCCACTCTCTATGGTTTAAACTCTTTACACTTCAAATTGATATTTACATGCTATTTCTTAAACTTGATATTTGTTTACATTCATTTACACTTATTACTGAATCATATTGGGAAAAGGATTATACTTGTTGAGATATTTATATATGTTGCACATCTTATTGATTACGTCTTATGTTATCACATCTTATTAAACGCCTCTGGATTGTGACTTCAACAAGTAAGTTCAAAGAGAAGAAGATTGTAGATTTGGTTTGTTGAATTTGCCCAGTTGTTTGTTAGCTTTGTAAATTTTGTTGTTCTGCAGGTTGCAAACTGATAGCCCAGTTTTATGAGCTTCACTGTCTGGTATTACTTTAGGGGTTGGCCTCTCCAGAAAGAAAAATATTAAAATTCTGAAAACTACTTTTAAAAAAAATATTCTAAAACACTAGGATATATATGTATATCCAAAACAATCAAAACAATAACAAATACATGTGGTTGCATAATTTTGAACCACTATCTGATTCAGCGTACCAGAGAACCCTGTTGCAGAGGTATCAAGCTCCTATCTACAAAAATGTGAAATTTTTTATTTTTTGCCAGAAGAAAGATCGCGGATACGTGTTTTTTTTTTTTTTTTTTCAGTGGTGATCGTATCAACCCAGTGGTCCTGGAATTTTGCGAGAGGGCTCATTCGAACGGAAATAAAAAGTTCTAGTCCATTTTTTAAGTGACCAAAAAATTGGAGGGCAGCTAGGCCCCCTCCCAAGCTCATTTTTCCCAAAGTCTAATTTTTTCAAATTTTTCTGGTGTAGGTGGAGGGCCTCCAAAGTTTATAGCCCCCCCCTTACAAAAAAATGTTACATGTTAACAATGGGCATCTAGCATAGCTTATAGTCTTTGCCTGGGGGGGGGGGGGGGGGGGGGTACATCCCCAAGACATGGTTGCTGGAACTTTCAACTATGATGAACTAAATGCCAATCTAAATATTTTGATTGGGTGTGTTTTGGGAAATGAAAAGGGCAGTAGAACTTTAATTTATAATCAAATGAGCTACTTTCGAAGTTTTTCCGAAGTACCCTATTCGTATAGAAATCTTTCTATAAGAAACGCCTTAGAGAAATAAAATAGGATCCGGGGGGGTGGGGGGGTGATTGCAAACAATTAAAAGACAAAAAAGAGAGAAACAAAAGATGGTTGTAAGTCAGAGGAAAACACAAGGAAAGAAAGAAATAAGTCATGGATATTTAGCTGTATACAACGAAGTGTCTTTGGCGGAGATGAAGTAAGAAAACAAAGTGGAAAAATAAAAAGTAAAAACCAGAAAACTAGAAGTATTAAAATCCAATATAAAAATACCAAATATTACAGTCATTTATCCTAAAAATAGACAACCAGTAACCAATAAAATGGCAGAGGCGGTTTTAGGGGAGGGACAGTGAGTCCAAGATCTTTCCAGGTTTTCGAATACGCAGGAATCAGTGCAGCAGTTTCTGCGTATAAAAAAAAATAATGAAGGCTCATCAGAAACATGGATTCTATCACCATTTTGGTTGAGCAGCCTAACTACAATGCAGTCTAATATCAAAACATTCTATTTCTAATACCTACCGCCAAGTCCCCTTTTTCGTTACTTTTCAAAGAAAAGTAGTTATCGTCTTCATTTAGTCACCTTGGAACCTTCAGTAAAATCAATAAGACAAACTATTTTTGACACTGTAGTTTCTCTTTTCACTATCACGATTCTTCCATCTAAGCCGTTCCTTGTCAAACTAATATAAAAAAAGAAAGCAGTATCGGATTTTAATACCTTTCATCTCTATCAGCACAATAAAATAACGGAATTCTGGTGGAGATTTAGGGTTTTTCTCTGATGTGAGCACCGAAAAATAAAATTAGCCATTTTACTCTTTCTCAGCTTGTTTGAACGCCATAATATATAAAACACTAAAATTAAACTTTGTACTTTTTTAAAACAGTGATGTCATATTTTATGCTCTAATTCAAAAATTAAATGTAGTTTTCGTTAAATATTATGGAATGACACAACGTTCCACGAAATCTTCTAAGATTCCATTTTTTTCCTCCCTCACTAAAATAGGTGTGACACATATTCTTTGACATCGCATCCCCTAGGGGTGTGAGGGAACAATAAATTAACAGAAAGTTTATGTGACTTTCTTGGAACTGTTAAGATGGAAACTTGAACACATAATGTATAAAGTACTATTAAGTTTATAGCAATTTTTTCTCCTTATTTGGTTCAAACAAAAATATAATTATTTTAAAGTCAAATTTCTATACTATGCCATTTTTTTTTGCTTTTTCACGTAGTTATATAATTAGACACTTTAATAATTCCAGTTTGTTCAGAGTAAAACATTAAAACTAAGATTAAGAAAATCAGATAAAAATCTTTAATTCAATATTTTTAAGTCAATTTTTAATACCAAAACCAATATATTTGATACCTTTATGCTTCATAATTGTAAAAAAATCAAATCTTTTTCGAATTGACAACTTGATAAATACAATGATAATTAAACACAAAATAAAATAATATAAAGAAATGATAATAAAACACGAAAAACGTATCCATTCAGGGCGAAAAATCTAGAAATTCCTAGCATTCCATTCAGGGGAAACATTTCTGATTATAATGACTTCAAAGGCAGGCTTGATATTTGACCACAATCCCTTGACTATACATTTGACCGAAAATCCTATCAGACATATACTGACAGACTTGACATTCGACTACAATTCCTTGATCATACATTTGACCGAAAATCCTATCAGGCATATACTGACAGGCTTAACATTGGACCAACAATCCCTTGGCCATTCATTTGACCGAAAATCCCATCCGGCATACACTGACAGGCTTGATATTTGACCACAATCCCTTGACTATACATTTGACCGAAAATCCTATCAGGCATATACTGACAGGCTTGACATTGGACCTACAATCCCTTGTCCATATTAGTAATTAGAAACATACTATTCCAAATAAGATAATCCGGTCCGAAAGCTTGTTTCAAATTGTGAGAGTGTGTGAACAGTTATTACAAAATGCACTCTTGTTACAAGAATTAGCATTTTATTGTTGATTAGCAACAAAACAAGCCTGTTGTTACGACATGGGGTGTGGTTTTGATTGAACTATCACCAGAGGCAATTTTTTGGAAATGGTTTGTGATAGGGTAGTACCGCAGCTCAGAACCAAAACAAATATGACAAACTGTACCTCCAGTCCACGACATTGGTTTGACAAGCTGGGCAGGGCGTCGATGTCAACGATCAGATATTAGAGAAATTAATCACACCTCAGCTTGTTAAAATTAAAAATACATTTCCAAGCTCCCCGTTTTTCGTTATATCTCCCTTGGCAAACGATAAGGAGCGTCTAATAACGCGTCTTGCCATAGACCGCTTGGATGCGGATATTGCTACAGCTGCGAAAGAGCCTAATGATAAACAGATCGAGACTTTTAAGCTGGAACTGCAAAAAGGCGGTTACGCACGATCTGATATTAAGAGGATTGGGCTGACAAGTAAAGCCTCAAAAGGAAAGAATAAAGCACTAACTCCATTGGGTGATCGGATCTTAACGAATTTTGATATTTAGAATGACCTCGTGTTTCAGAGCTCTGATTTTAAATCCCGACCGGCGTTAAGCCTCTGATTTTTCTTTTAAACCAATCTATTGATTCTTAGAATTTTGCGCTCTTGAGCTCTTGGCTCTTTCGACCTCGTCACAAGTGCCATATGAGCTCTTAGCTCTTGTTTTAAACTACACGTATACCATGTTTGTAATAAACCTGCTCGTAATCCTTCTGTAGTTTGGAAGGGTTGGAACAAATTTAGTTGTGCCGGGGCAATGTAGCTCTGATCTACATAGCGGCCCATATGTCTGCCTTCCCGCCGCGAGCGACTCAACAGGGCTACCGCCGCCGCTTTTTGCCCCTGCAAGGCCCGGATTTTTGCTTGCTGGTAAGAAATATAGCCTCTTGCATACGGGGAATATTTCTGTGGATGAGTGGCTCTGCTGTTCTCCAGTATTTGAAATTGATCGTTTGCTTTACTCATCTTATCTTGCCAGGCGTAAACGGCGCCCAACATACCTTCTACCCAAATATTGACGACGCCTTCCAGGATATTAATATACAGGTAGTTATCAGGTTGGATTTTTTTTCTATCGATAGCTGAAAAATGTGTTGATTGCAAATATACAAAGCTTGCTCATCTAGCTGTTTCACAAAATTGTTTTTTTAGGATGAGGTTGGTTTTGAGGGGGTGAATTTCGAGTTTCCACATATAAGCGTACAACAACAAGATTGGTACATAGAATAGGGTAATAGAGCACGAGAATTAAAAAAATCACCCTTATTTGAACGTCAGACTAAAAATTAGGTTTTTTTAGATTGACGTTCATTTTGAGGAGGCAAAGTTCGTTTTTCCGCATAAAGGTACAACAACAAAATTTTTATGTAAAATAGGGTACAAGATGATGGTAAAGGGAAAAAATGACTATTTTATACAAACTTTTAGAAACGTTTGCTATTTTATTTTTAATCTTTTCTTTTTTTTAGGAATCTCACCCCCCCTTAAAAACTCCGTATGACTAAAGTACTCAAAAACAAAATTAGCAACAATACTGAAGGGATTCAGTTTTAGCTCACCTGTGTTAATTCTATTCTCAACAAACGAGAAAACACAAAATTTCTATCCATATGAACAATAATACCCCTTTACTTCCACGTGTAATTCTGAAGTGCAAACATTATTAAAAACTAATTCCACAAAACTGAGACATCTACAAACATAATTAGTTCCCGATTTGAAGTTTTTCTGATGACTAGAAATATCATCCTTTGGGCTAAGGACAAAATATGTGAAATTACCTTTCTTATATAATCATTTTGCTATTTTCGTGTATGAAAAGGCAAACAAATAACTTGATATATGTTAAAAAAAATATTTATTCTGTAAATAAAAGTGGTACTTTAATTGAAAAAAATCTTGTAATTTACTTAGTTTGGCATCTTAATCAATGTTTGAAAATTCGAATAGGTCAATCTGAAGAGGCTTCTGAAAATCCTGATTGGCTATCATTTTCTAATTTTCTGATAGAGTGGAGGGGGCGGGGCTAAGAATTACTTTTTGGAATACTTTTTGGAGGAAAAAATTAACCGGTTTTCTTCGGAGGAAAAAATTAACCGGTTTTCTTCGGAGGAAAAAATTCAATTCCCTGATGAAAATGCCTAAAAAGGGCATTTTGAGCAAAAGTACTATGCAAGAGGTATTTTTCAAAGTCTAGGGGGAGTCCCGGGAATAAATGTCCTTTCCTGCTCCTCTTACTTAACGTCACAGTTTAAAATTGATAGAGTAAAACTTAAAGAAATTTGTAAAGCATAAAAACTCTATAAGCATGAATATCAGACACATATGTCCAGACGCTGTTAAGAGTAAATGGAAAAGCGTCTTGCAGTCATCAACCACAAAAACATCAATATTTTAAACGACGAGACATGACCAGAAAAAGGTGACTTAATAAAAATTATTCAGCTTGGGCTTATTTTACTAAGCCCATTTTACTTTCAAGACCTTACCCCAAAAGAGTACCACTGTTTCTGTTCTTTTATAAAAACATTTTGACTGGAAAAATTTTCAGTCCCGAAGAGCAAGTCCGACAGACTCTCGAAATTTCTTCAAGTCTGAACCAATTCGAACTAACCCACTGAACCCAGGCACGGTGAAAGAGAGAGACAAATGCACAAAAAGTGTAGGGTACAGAATCACACAATAACAGACATAGAGACAGGCAAACAGACGGTCAGACACACAGGCACGGTGAGAGAGAAAAACACACACAAAAACACTAAGTCAGACACACAAACAAACAGTCAGACACACTAAAACACAAACACAGACAAAGAGAAATACAAATAGATGCTCAATCACACAAGCACGGTAGGAGAGAGATAAAAACACAAAGAAAAACAAAAACTCAGACAGAAAAAACACAAATACGCAGAGTTAGAGACAGAGACAGGGCCTTGTCTCTCTGATTTTAAGAATCGATTCGGAGTATTTATCTCATGGTTATCTATAGTCAAGAAACAAACAACAAGGATATGTATTAAAAATACAAAACTATGTGAAAGTAAAATCAATTAAAAAAATCGCAATTTACGAAGACAAGAAAAGGTACCACCAGCTCTTCATTATAACCTTTTGGTTCTTCATTGTTTCACCAAACTTAACACTGGGATTCGATGAGTCAAAAAAAAAAAAAAATCTGTTCTTGTTGCTACCATTCACATTACGAGCTATCCCAGAATTATACAAAATTTTTTTTCAATTTAAAAAGGGCAAAATCTCTTTTCAACCAAATAAGCCCTTGTCGAAATTTTTACGAAAACAAATGACCATCTGAAAATTTCAATCAGATGCATTTCGGGAAAATACAATGCATGTCTGTGGGGGGGGGGGAAGATATCTGCCCTCGGATCACTTTTACTCTTAAAAAAAGCATTGTAACTTCTGATTACCAATCCAATGAGCCCTCTCCAAAGTTTATACGACACAAAGTTTATAAAGTTTTTATAAAAACTTTATATGCCCGAGGGCGTAACTTACAACCCTAGCCCTGAGGGCTATGGGGGATTTGCACGGTTCATTGGCAGCCATTGAGGCATATGCACAGGGGCTGCAGTCCGCATTTGCCCAGGTTGAGCAAGCGCAGGATCTGCAAGCCGAAGTGGCAGTATTTCCGCCGGCCGTTTTTTTGTCGGCCATGCGCCAGCATCTGCCCGCAGCGTTTGCGGTTGGTGTGCAGGACATCGGCATCGCGTCAAGTGGCGCGCATACCGGTGAAACAGCCGCTGAAATGGTGCATGATCTGGGTGGCCGTTGGGCCATAGTCGGCCATTCCGAGCGCCGCCTGAATCAGGAGGAACCGGATGATCTGGTTGCCCTGGGAAGTCACGCTTCGTAGGCGGTCATTGCTGACAAAGTCTGTCCATCGGATTCCCTCGATTGTCTAAAGCCACTTACACTGAAGAATGTTGAGACGGCACTGGACAGCTGCAATTGCAGGCCAGGTTTCAGCCCCGTATAGCACGATCGAAAAGACTGATCCTCCAAGGATATTTATTTTGATGACTCGTCTGGTCATTGGCTTTTTCCAAACATGGCAGAGGCCTTGGCCGCGCGGGCAGCAACTTCATGGTCGATGCAGCCATCCGATAACATAAAAGAACCAAAATAAGTGAAGTGGTCAACATAAGGCTACTGTCTAGGAGGCATCCTTAATTTGTGAGGGGAGCAAGGCTACTTATAACCAGTGGCGTCAATTCACGACAATTAGGGGGGAGGGGGCAAGAGCAATTCTGTTTTTTTCCAAGGAAAATACCGATAAAGGCGTTTTCAATGAAAATACCAGAAAAAGGTATTTTTAAAGTCCATAGGAGGTAGTGGTGAAAAATCTAGGGGTCGTATGCCCCACTGTTCTTTCTCAATCGGCCCCACTGTTTTCACTTTTCCTTCCTGGGCAGAATCGTACGGGAGCCACGATTCTTTGCTGCCACTATCTTTCGATTGAAAAAAAAACTTGTTGTTGTTATATTTTATTGCTAAATTAGAGTACCCAAACCTCTTTATTTAAATCATGTTTTATTGAAATTGTAAATGCCTCATGATTTTAATATCTTAAAAAAATGTTGGTATGTAAAATAACTTACTTGAAATATTTTTATATTCATTTTTCGTAAAGTTTTTAAATTTTTTTTCTGTCCTTAGATCCAAGGGAGATTGGCTCATTACGAGTTTTATTACCTGCTTAGAAGAGCAGGTTCAGAACTTTAGGGATATGTAAGAGAATTCTGACCAAGGGGTTAGGTGTCAGCAAAATGAATTTTTGCACGAGCGATCCTTGAAACAAGAACCTAAATTTGGCCGGTTTATTTTTTCCGGATTAATTACCAGGAATTAGACCAGGAATTAGAAAAAAAAATCTAAAGTGAAACCTGGTACCTTTTTTGAAAACGGTCTGAAGTGTAAAAAAGGGAAAATGTGAAAAAAAAAATCGGATGTGCTATAAATTAAAAAAAAAGTACTTCCAAATCAATTGGCCGGATTGAAAATTCTATATTTTTTAAATTTATAGTTGCACGATTATTTTTGCGTTTTTACATTTGACTGTTGAGATTGAGCAACTGAAAAGTCCCTTTAACATCATGCGCCAGCAATGGCTCTGGAGGATGTTTATCTTTTTTTTATTATCTATTCATTTATTCATCTCTTTATTTTTTTTGTTTCTTTTTAAAGCATCTATTTAGGCAAAAAGTTACTCCCACGTCAACTAGTGGTCATTGATTAGTTTAAGAAGCGTGGATTTCTGGTATAACCAAAGTTAGTATGTATTATATGCTCCTAGTGCGACAAAAAATTACTAAGTGCCGGGGAAAATTCAGTTTGGCCGTAGATAACATCCAGTTTTCACGTTAAAATTTAATAAGTTCCGGGAAATCGAACAGAAGATTGAGGAGTTGCTCTAAGGGCACCGGCCCTGAGAGCCAGCTGAAACTTCGCGGTTCCGTGATGGAGCCGCTGGGAGTCTCGTAGATATGAGCAGTGGACTAGAGCTTTCCCCCCAAAAGATCGAAGAGATCGGGAACTACAAGAAGGCGGGTTTCACCTCGGACCAGACGGTTCGTTGGTGCCCCGGCTGTGGTGACTACTCGATTCTCGCGCAGATGCAGAAGGTGATGCCGGACGTCTGTGCAAAGCAGGGAATCCCTCGCGAGAACGTCGTCTTTGTGTCGTCACTTTTAGCATACATCTGTTTTAAATGATATTCCTCTACTTAAACAATTTCTGAATGATTATTTTTGAAGGTTTTAGTTCTTGGCCAAGTACATAGTGAATATAATTATAAAAAAGCCCATGAGGACTATTTTTTCCTTTAAACTAGTTCATAAATGTCTTTCTTGGCCAATGATAAAATTCTGGATAATTCGATCGCTGACGAAATATGACAGTCACTTTTAGCATATATCTTCTTTCAAGTGATATTCCTCTACTTAAACAATTTCTGAACGATTATTTTTGCGTGTTTTCTTTCTTGGCCAAATTGAGAACTGTACACAGACGAAAATTACGCGTAAAACAATGAAAAAGACAAGAACTAAAATATTGTGCGAGTAACGCTTGCCTCTTCCATCCTACCTTAAGAATACTTTTTGCTCATTTTTATATACTGTTATGATTTTGTTTATTTATGAATAACTGCATAAGGCTTTTCCACAGGATTTCTACTTAGTCATTAATTTTACTGTGAATGGCTCTCAAAACATAAAGTATAGTAAAAAAGAGAACTAAACTGAAAATGAAATCCTCACAGAAAACTAGTTTATTAAAAATATGTTAAAATGAAGAAAAACGATCTCAATATGGCCCGTTTGATGATTAATGAGTTTAAAAGCCGGCATAAAAATATCTTCTGAATAATCGACGGTTTTTGTAGCAAACGCAACATTATTAGAATCACGATAAATCACTTCATCCATGACAATTTGATTGTCTATAAATTTTTCAGCGCCTTGCAATGTGTGGCTGAGGTGCAGTTGGTTGTAATTCCTGGAATTCATTCATATCTTTTTATGTACAAAGAATGAGTACATGATGTGATGTGATGTTGCTGGTCATACCTCGTCATACCTTTAATTCTTGCAAGCTTGCGTGTGAGTATTGACCGGGTTTGGGATCACCACAGCCCACTAAAAATACTGTCAGCAAAGCAATTACGAACAAAGAGTATTTCATATTTAAAATCTCCCTTTTGTAAAAAATTTATGACGAATTAAATTTTATTCAACAGCTCTAATGTCCTTTAAGCAACAAGGACAAGGATCTTAATACCAGATTCAAATAATGCTGTCCAGTACCAGATGAAAAACGATTAGGTGTTTTTGTGCTGAATAATCTTAGATATGGTCTTGATCTCGGCGACGGTCTGGCCGGACAGGCCCATATTGCGTTCCTCGGCGGGAAGCGACGGGGGTGATACAACAAGGAGGAATTCCCATGGCCCGTGCTAGTTAAACTAGGACCCTGAAGTCCAGAAATATATAGCCAGTTTGCTTTAACCTTTTCAGGCTAAGGCTTATCAGACCCATTATCAATCAATGGGAAGCCAATGGGAACCAGGGCATGCCAAAACAGATCTTTATTCCAGGTGGGAGAGGGAAATCCAAAGAATAGCAACTACCAGAAAGCAATCTCTCTACTTAGGTAAGACAACTTCTGGGTCATCCAATCATATAGTCAAATGAATAGGAACTATAAGAATGTATTGACAAAACAATTCCTGGCGTGGCCGGTTATTTGGTTTGGGATGGGGGTCAGTGACATGACTCTGTAAGTTCAGCCACAGTCTACCCATCTCTAAACGGGTATATGGAGAAATCTGGGGAAGGTAAGCAGGAAGAGTGTGCGAAAGCAGAAGATTGCTAGCGGCCACCCCCCCCCATGTACTTCCTGGGTGAAGGGCCACAAAACGGAGATCAGCACAGTCGGTTTAGACCTTAAGGCCGTCAGTAGTGCCGTAGTCCGTCATACTTACTTACTACTTATTTACAGTCAACATTCAAAAGAAAGAAGGTTCTTAAGCGATACACCAACACCCTTTAGGCTTGACGCCGATGATATACTAAAAAATATATAAATTCATTAATATATTAAAATATACTTAATAATATGTCAAAATAGTTCGATCGTCATGGGTCTAGGCGTTTACTCCCCCCTCCCGGAAAAAACCCCTCGCGGATAGTACCGCCCGAAAAATACCTGGAAGGGGATCAGGAAGAGGACTGTCCCTTCCTCATCCACAGCTCCAGCTCATTGTCGCAGAAACTTCGGAGTGTGCTCACTAGATCGGAAATTGAGAGCTCTAGGCCTTTTTTAAGTCCAAAAACCGCGGTACCGTTTTTGTTAAAGAAGCACATAGTAAAGGTAATATACTTATATTGTGGGCGCGAACTAACAAAGTGGTTTTTACAGACATTAACTGAAACTAAGAAAAAATTAATAGAAGGGAGCATGAATACCAAACCTACTTTAAAGTTGTACTCTTGACGCAAGGGACTACACAAGAAAATTCTGTTTTTCTGTTTAATTTTGCAAAAGGTGTTCATTTTTTTCTTAATTTACGCACTGAGCCAGGTACGTAAACATGGGCTTCAGATTCAGCCCAATCCCCTGAGGTGGATCCAGGAGAACGCACCCTTCAAGAGCTTACGGCTGTAAGTTCCAAACTGGTCAGGGACAACAAATTTTTTTACCCAATTCATATTCATCATTCACCCTACTCCATACAAGCCAAATTGTGTGGCCCTCTTTGTCCAGGCTGCGGCCCTTAAAAGTTTTAAGCCAATAATCAAAATGGCATTTTTTAGTCCGCAATTTTGAGGGGGCGTAAACCAAGTTTTTTCTTATAGGCTACATTAAGGTCTATGTGGTCCAAGAATTCATGGCCTTAAATCTCAAGCTATCCAGAAGAAAAAAAATGGCCTTTTTTTGCTCGTTTTTTGGGTCCGGTTTTACCGACTTGTGACTGACGTTGCGGATAATGCCAAAATTTTTCATTCTGTCAAATAAGGAAAATACTTATATGACGTTTACTGTAATTCTGATCTCGGTTGGTAAATGCAGCGGGTCTACCAACTCATACTGTGATTTTACGGACTGCACCACTATTTTCTATTCGATTAAATAAAGAACATGAAAATATGGCATGACATCTACCAAAATCTCAATCTTGGTCAGTAAATACAGCGGTTTTACCAATACATGCCCCGATTTTGTGGATGGCGCCACAGTTTTTTAGTCGGTTAAATGAAGAACTTTAAGCTTCTGGCAAGTCGCAAGTGATTAAATATAGATGAAATATAAAAAAACACTTACTCTACAACCCCCCTCCTACCCCTACTTTGGTATTCCCCATGGTGCCCTATTTGTTCCACTTATTTTTCTGGTATGGTTAATAGCCTTAGATATAATTTCAACCGTCAGATGAAATTTGTAGATGATTCATCTATTCTAGAAATTTAATGTAATAGAATCAAAGCGACCCCTTAAAATTCTCAAAGCTTTGACTGAGGAAGCTAGTACTGTTAGATAAAAGTAAACCCCCACCAATATAAGCATCCTTAGTAACTTAGTTAATTTGGAAAAAAAAAATCCTATTTCAAGACATGAAAATATAAATTTGAATTTTAAACATGTTTTTTTGCCTAAGAGGAAATTGGCATAAAGAGGCACGAATCGACCGTAATCTTACTTAAAACGTCTAACGAGGCACGAATCGTACGTAAAACTTACGCAAAGATATCGTCATTGTAACGCCTAAAGGTCGAACATGGTTTTTCACGCTTCTGAGATACTACAAAAAAACTGTTTATTAAGGTACCGTCTAACAAAAGATAAAGAAGGCGAAGTTTAGTCCTTTTTTGATCCTCCTCAGGATCAGGTCGGGCCACTGCCCACGGGTCTTGTCCGGGTCTTCCTTGATCGCGCGGGTGAAGCGGCGCTCGATCACCTGGCGCATCATCGCGTAGTCGTCGCCCGCCTCGATATAGGGTTCCGCGTCCTCGGCCATGCCAGCCGCAGCTTGAGGCTCCGTTTTGCCCTTCTTGGCCACGTTGCGGATGGCGAACTTGCGGTAGTTCGCCTTCATGAACCCGTCCGGCCCGGCCACGATCATCGCGCCATAGGGGTTGGCGCCCTGGATGTGGCTGTTGTCGTAGACCTCGATCCGCTCCGGCGACGAATGATCATCGCCAAGTTCCATTAGACTACGCATATTGTGACACCATATATTCCTCACAAGGGATTACAACTGATAGCTCTCATGTATATGTAAGTCCTAGTATTAATAAACGTGCTGCATATGTTGCTTTAAGCCGGTCAAAATATAACAGTACAGTATATTTTGCAAGAGAAAGGTTTAAAAAGCATATTGCTAATCATAAAAAATGGAGGCTAAAAAAACACAAGTTTAAAGAGGTAACAACTGACTTAATGTATGATGAGTTAAAGTATCTTTTTTCTAAAAACACAATGTCTGATACTGCTATCAAGCCAAAAAATGTTATTTTTTCAAAATTTGAAGTTTTCTGACGATAATTTCAAGATTAAATATAGAAATAGTCAACCACACAATTTTTTTTTCAAAATAGGAAGAATTCTAGAGAAACCGTAAGATTCAAGAGCTAGAAAATTGCTAGATTCCATATCTTGCAAGAATACTATCTTTCAAGAATATCCCCCCCCCCCTCTAAAATTATATATATAATTAAAGGAGCTCTACAAGCACTGATTTGGCACCCGGACTGTCAAGATAGGTCCAGAAATTTGGATCGTAAACGTGAAGAAGAAGAAAAAGGTATTATTTTATGTTTTTTTATTGATATGTCATTTACTGAAAAAAAAGAAAAATATAAAATTAGAGTTGAGACTTTCAAGACACGATATAAAATCTAAAGATAAGCATATTCATCACTTCGGAAAACATAAGCATATCTTTCTCCATTTGGAAATTTCTAAACAAAAGTTGTCAAAAAAATGCATCTCAATTAGTACAATATTTACATTTTTTTAGTCTAACTATTGTTTGAGAAGGTTATATCAAAAACCATTTCATAAGCATTGAAGCTAGTTTTGCTACCTAACTCTCTTCATATGGTAAGGTTTAACTCGACCCACACGGCGTCGTGGCCCTTGCCGCTCCGCTTGGTCAACGTCTCGCCGGCGACGATCAGGCGTGTGTCGTACGCCTTGCGCTGCTTGGGCAGATCGACGCCGACCCCGCGCCGGAACAGCCGTTTCAGGCTGGCGCGCAGATCGCCGGTATGCCCGTCCCAGCGCCCGCCGGTGGAACGGGTAACCCGCAGCAGCAGATGAAACTCGCGCCGGGTACCGAACCCGCGGTACCCCTCGATGACCAGATCGCCCGCCCTGCCGCGCCGCAGGGGGCGCCCTACCCGGTTCAGCAGCGCGTGGGTTTTTGAGTACATCCTTCTACCTTTTCTGACTAAAAATATTAAGGTGGTTGAGAACCAATTTGGTTTTCGGTATACGGTGGGTTGTCAGCATGCGCATAAGATTCTGTCTTCTTTACTGGTCGATAATTCTTAAAAGGGAAATGGTTGTTATATTTGTGCTTTGGATCTTTCGAAAGCGTTTAGTAGAATGGTCCATAGTCAGCTCCCTTTTCCTCTGTATAATTCCGGGGTTAATCTCTCTGTTATAATGCTTCTTAGGTTTTGGTATTCAAATTTTTTCGTCAATTAAGATCTGCACCAGACACAATAGGCCGACCTAAAAGCATTTGCGGTACTATTAGAGGAATTTCCTTTTAGGTAGTAAGCCCTTCCCAACCAAAAATCTTGACATTATATAAAATTGATTCTTGACCTTAAATAAATAAGTGAAGACACGTATTAGTATTGAAGCAAAGATATTGATTGCAACCGTAGCTGCTACTGCTAATTGCATAAGATCATCAAAAGTTTAACGGCGATTCTCTCAGGACACAGGTGCTATTATATTCTTTTATATGCAGGTTTTTTTACGTAATTGAAAACGTGTTTCTTCAAAATGCTTGACTTATTTGACAAACCTGCTTTACTTTACCATTAAATCCTCCTAAAATATAGTCCAAATTGTATAAGTCTAATTTATAACATAATATAAGATATTTGTGCATGACACTGTTATAATACATTATTGTTGTTTATATATATTAATAATATTTTTGTTAGAAACAGTTTTTTGATGAGAAAAAAGGTTCCAAATTTAATTCAGTTTTAGCTGTGAACATCATTCTTGTCTAATTAGTCCAATTAGGCCAAATATTGGTTTGGAAATTATGCTATGGATAGAAAACTATAGGATTGCCAGGGAAAATTATAGAATATGATTAAATGCCCCTGGCTGAAGTGGAACGGTGATGTCGAAGGTAAAAACAGCGGAAGCGGCCGCCAAGCTTATTCCCGACGATGCGATCGTCGCCGTGAACTCGTCCAGCGGTCTATGCTGCCCGGACGCGGTGCTGCAAGCGCTGAGGCCCACGGTCGATCGCATGGTGCGACGGCTGATCCGCGACGCCCTCAACGACCTCGCGCCCACCCTGACCGGGCTGAGCGGCTTCCCCGGCCCCGTCCCGGGCGACGGCGCGCCGCTCTACACCGACTCCGGCCAGCCCACGCCCTTCGAGGAGGTGGCCCTCAACACAAAATGATTATAACCGTTAGATTATTTATTTGAAAATTTTGTGCCTTGGGCAAGTGCCTCCTCTGCCTCCCTATAAAACCGCCTCTATCTTTAGACGAGGTAGCAATGATATTACGATAGACTAACCTTACTACATGCAATCTACTCCATTCCACAATTGGCAATGTTTTGCCACTCAGTCTGGGATTCAAAATTGAACTATTCTTATAAACTCCCAGACGATACAAATATGTCCTTGAGGAAGCTGAATATCTACTGTGGAAATCTTGCGATACGGGAAGAACTTCGCGTATTCTTATTTCAACTAAGAGTAGCGGCTATGGGTGTTATGAAACTGAAAAGCCCCCACTACTTAAGCCATAGGAGTGAATATAAATAAAACTTATAAGGGGGCAGATGTATTTTGTAATTAACAACCTGAGGTGGATTGAACTATCAAAAATGCGATTGGGGGTAAAACTAAGGTAAATTAAGTTGTGCGCAGGTTACAGTCGACTGATGACAAGGTACGTATATCAATACACACTAGGACTGACTTAGTAAAGAATGACCCAGATGAACAAAGACCATTTAAAAAGATTTTTTTTTTTTACTGAAAAATATGGGCTGAAAAAAAATTCTGAACTACAAAAGGAATCTTGGGTTTTTTTTCTCATTTGCCCTATGTAAGGACAAAGCTTTAACCCTTAAATTGCTCAAAAACCAATAAACTAATTATGCCAAGAAAATACACGAGATATGTCATATAAGGAAAACCATTTGCAAACACCATTGTCATTTCCAGCTTAAAGAACCCATAGTTGTACACATTCTTATTCGTGGCTACATTTCTAATTCAACTACGTTTAGGGACAGTGCTAAATAAATAAAGCTAAATTACAAAGTCACGATAATTTAATAATTCTTGATTAGCATAAAACAGCGACCCTGCCTCCCAAGTTCTGCTTCAACAAAATATCTTGCGTCGCTATATAATGCCATTGCCCTTCTGCATAAACTGCATATAGCACCTTTTTCGAATACCTGTCGTCCTCTCAATGTGCATAAGCAAGAGTTCTGTTTTTTCGATTAGCCAAGTTCCTTCTGAGACTTCCACCATGGACGAGTAAGTCCTATAGCATGTGTAATCATGGTGTGTCCGATCCAACAGTCTGTGTTAACCGTGTCGCCGAGAATTTTCTGAAAAACGCTGAGGGAAGAGCGAAATTTTCTGAAAAACGCTAAGGGAAGGGGGATTTAACGAAATTCCTATAGAAATTTCCTTTTATTTCTTTAATTTCTCTTTGCCAACTCATTTTGCATATGGAGATGTTCCCGGGGAGTTCTACGGGAAAAATTTGTAGTGCATTCAAATTTCGGGGAAAAATTTCTACGGAAGGGGAATTTCCGAATTGATCGGAAAAACTATTAGAAATTAAAGTCTTCTTCAAATAAAGTATACAAAGGAAGAAATTTCAGGCAGAATTGTCCAAAAGAGATTTTACAGAGAGGAGAGGGATAATTTTAGCGAGGATGGCATTGTCCGGACGGAATTTTACAGTTCCACATTTTTGTAGACAAGAGCTTGAAACTTCTACAGTAGGGTTCTCTGAGACGCTGAATGCGATGGTGTGATTTTTGTTAAGATCATATGACTTTTGGGGGTGTTTCACCCTATTTTCCAAAGCAAGGCAAATTTTCTCAGGCTCTTAACTTTTGATGAGTAAGAAAAAAATCAGCATAAAAATCCGATTCATTTGCTATATATTTTGCTATTATAAAAATTATTTAATCTGTTTTGCAAAACAACTAATTTCATCTTCTTTTATTCGCTAGAAAGTCAAACCATTAGGCGATTGGACGTAAGGTTAGCAGCTCGACCATAGCACACCCCTGCTTGAGGGAAAAAACGCAAAATATCTCAGTTTTTTGCCATATCTGCTAAAGCGAATACTGCTACTGCTAGCAGCTAACTGCAGCACATCGCTGCTTGAGGAAAAAAAACGCAAAAACATCTCAGTTTTTTGCCACATCTGCTAAAGCAAATACTGCTACTGCTAGCAGCTCACTGCAGCACACCGCTGACTGAGGGAAAAAATACAAAAAAATCTCAGTTTTTTGCTATATCTGCTAAAGCAAATGCTGCTACTGCTAGCAGCTCACTGCAGCACACCGATTCCATTTCCGTGTACTTCTATATAAAGCAGAAAAACATGAACAGATCAACACTACCCCTGGTATCGAGTGAATGAACAAAATAACTAACGCATAGTCAAACAGTTCGTGGTAACGAACTGTAGTAAGGAGCGACTCGGCTCAATAGTAACCAAACTCTAAAAAATGAAATTTTGATACCAATAGCAACATCAAAAAAATTCGCATTTTAATGCTGATTTCAAATATATAACTTTCATCAAGATTAGTCTGACCTATCAAAAGTTACGATCCATAATTTTTTTATTAAAGTATTATATTTTCATCATTATTTCCATTTATTATTGCGCCCTCTACCTTTTTTTAATAAAAACAAATTTCAAAAATTACAAAATGGTTATAACCGTTACTCATTGAAATTTTGCACCCCTAAAATTTCAGCGAACTGGGCAAGTGCTTTGACCCTCCCCTAAAACCGTCTCTGTTTTCATGTTTTCAAAAATGTTCCCGGAGGGGAGTAGTCAAAGACCAAACTAAGCGGAGGAGAGGTGCCTAAAATTGCGTTAAATCTCCATACCTAAACTGCGTTAAATCTCCTTAGTATTAGCCAAAAAAAACTCCTTCCTCGAGGAAAATGACGGCGTCCATATGGATGAAGCGCTGGATCTGCTCGTCGCTGGCCGATTGAGGTGGCTTGATGTTGAGCGAGATAGGCCCTCGCTGCAGTTTCTGCATGGAGAGCAGGCCATGGAACGTGTCTGAATTGCGTGCAGATGCTTGATAACTGCGGCGGGCTTTTTCCGTGTCGCCCAGGGCCTCGGCGGCGCGGCGCACCCTTTCCTTCTCGTGATCGAGCCGCAGGGCCTGCTCCGCCCGTTCCCGCGCCATCCGGGAGTGGTGCAGTGCCTGTTCCCGCACTTCCGGGTGACCGGAGGCATGAAGGGCGAACGTGCTGAAGGTTGAATTTATATGAAGGATGTAAAAACGAATAATATCTTTTATATGAGGCTATTAAAAATCTGTCTAAGATGTTCTGGTAGCCTGCTAGTCCCACCCCTCAAGAAATGACCCAGAAAGTACCGTTTTTAGTACCATATGCCACTTGCAGATGGCGAAATTTATAAAAAAGCATGTAGATAGGAGAAATAGCTTTTAAATGAGCCATTAAGCATCTATCTATGATCATCTGGTAAACCGCTATACCTGGAAAAAAGAAGAAAAAAAAACGAAAAAAAAAAAAAACAAGACAGATCCGACCCGCTGGCAGTCCTTGGGCCGAAATTCAAACTCCAACGTCCCATCGGTAAACTCAGCAGGCCAACGAAGAATCGGGCCGTGGTTTTTAAACTTCTTGTAAAGCTCGGGATCGGCCACACAGCGGGCTGTGCCGTCGGAAAATTTCCATTCGCCTCGCAATGCCTGGCGTGACGAGAGCTTGGGGTCCGAAAAATCATCGTTCAAACCATCGGCGCCGGCTGGTGGATCTGTCGCAAGGCTTACGAAGAAAATGCAAAGGAGTCGCTTCATTGATCGAGACCCATTCTTTGAACACGGTGGTGAAAAAAATAGTGGGAAAATACTAGCGAAGAGCGTCTATTTCGAGAATTTAATGAACAACGGAGGAAAAATTCTGAGGAAATACGAGTTGCAGTTGAAGTAAAGCTTAAAAAAATGAAGCAGGCTGACATAATTGCGGTACATCAGGCATCACATTAAATCAGAACAGCTGTCTGACAAAACAGTTAATGTTGTCACAAAGGAATCGTCAAATGTTCTTGTACAAAAACTGTGTTTAACGCCATAAGAAACAAGGATTCCCCCTATCATAAGCCGTGTTCGCGCCAACATCAGTTGTCGTAAGGGTTGTACAAGTTGGAACCCTTTTGACACCTGTTGAAATACTTAGGGAGCACTTATGGGTGGATCCTAGTGCATTTGACATGCCTATTCTTTTTACTTTATTTCTTTACGTCTCTTCAACTTCTTTAATGTTGTAAATGTAAAAAACACTATTCAGACAGTAGAAGCAGAAAACTGAAAAAATTGCCTCAAGTACAAGGAAAAAATTGGATAATCATATGTAGTGTAATCATGTGATATAGGTCTCTCAATAAGTGCTACCTGGAATGATTCATTTCCTCTCAGCTTTAATGGTCCAGCAAAGATTTCTTTGTTGCAGCTGCAACAAAACTGCATATCTCAATAGCAGATAGCAAAGAATAAACTTTGCTTGAGGATTCAGAATCTGAATTAGGATGTTCCTGACTCTCCCCCGTAGTCTTACAGATAATAATGAACATCTTTTACACGCAATGATTACTTTTAAGTGCTCCCTCCATCCAGTTTCGCAAAATTTGTTCAATCGTGTTCTTTTTGTCTCTGTGATAAGACTACTTTCTTGAAAAAATTGCAAAGCATTTAGGTGAAATTCTAAAGAAATTAATGACTTCTTTCAAAGTTCTTGTACAATTCTTTATAACAGGTATCAAACTTTTAGGAATAGTTGATGAAGGAAGCAGACGTTGAATCATGACTTGGGGGAAAGAGTAGTGCTAAATTAAAAGACAGTATATGCATACAGTTTATAAGAATGCCATACATGTATTGTCTGAGGAATGGAAATGGATCATTCATATGATAAATTCAGATTTTCCAAGCCCAATTAGTATGGAAGGAGTGGTCGTAGAAACTTCAGAGGGGCCTCGTTTCATAGAAAATGAAAAATTCTAGTCTTTTTTTCACAAGATAAAAATGACTGGAGGGCAACAAGCCCCCTTCCGAACACATTTTTTCAGTGAATCGGTTAAACATCGAACCGTATAAATCGTTAAAGGGCTACGGTTTTACTGGTTCACTATTCAAATTTACCAATAAGAATAATATTAATAAGTCAACATGTAATGAACATTTAGTTACCATGAAGTTTCAACCTGTCAAAACATCATCCAAAATCAATAAATGCAGTGATTTTTCGACACACTTTCCATATTAGGTAAAAAGCTGAGAAAAATAAATAACAGGACAAGATTAATCATATCAGATGAAAAAAACTGACATAATACCTGCCATAACCTTAATCCAGTTCATAATTGCGTAATTACAGCCATAGATCCATTTTAAAATATTGTTTGTGAAAAAGTTCATTTTGCTGACATGCCGGGTGAAATGAATTCTGCAGTACCCCTCAGCCACTATACAAGCCCCCCGCCTATTTATTGGGATGATTTCTGCTGCAAACCGGAAATTATTGATTATATTGAGGATGGGGTGTAGCATAGAGTAAAATATAAGCTATAAACAGAATGAAATAGACCTAAGTTGCCCGGGCAACGTGAAGTGTTGCGGCAACCTTTATCCGGCTTCACCGACTAAATTGTTGCGAGAGCAGCACTTTGGTTTTGTTTCTTCGACCAAAACTCTTAAAAACGGAATTTTATATACCAATAGTTACAACGAAATAATAGAATTTTAATGCTGATTTTAAATATATAAGTTTCATCAAATTTAGTTATACCCACCAAAAGTTACGAGACTGAGAAAATTTGCCTTATTTTAGAAAATAGGGGAAAACACCTCTTAAGAGTAATAGAATCTTAACGAAAATCACCATCAGATTCAACTTATCAGAGAACCCTATAGTAGAAGTTTCAAGCTCCTATCTACAAAAATGTTGAATTTCGTATTTTTTTTGCCGTATTTTTTCCAGGGGTGATTGTATACCTACCCACCCCCCTGATGGAAATATCCCCCCTCGTGGAAAATAGATTCCTGCTGAAAGTAAATTATCGCCAAAATTTTATTCCCACTGAAAATTCCCCTAGACAATCCCCTCTCCCCTGGAGGAAACTCCCCCACGAAAATTGTCCGTATATTTCTATACCGGGTGATCTGATCACCCGTTCGTATGTTAAAAATACCCCATTTTTTCTAATTTTTCAGAATTAACCCCCCCCCCTCCCAATCCCCCCTCGCTACAAGGGCAGGTCAGTTTACTCTTTAGACATCACCTCGTGCAGTTCGGTGCTGGACCATGTAAACTTAGAATTTTAACTTGAGGGGGCAGAGTAGAAGGGGAGAAAATGAAAAATTTGGGGGGGGGGTAACTAAATGCGTCCAGGCATCAAAATGACATACCTGCAATATCTTCTTGAGGTATTCGAGTTTAAAAACTTTCACAATGCTGAAAAGCGGGCAAGGAGACTGCAAACTTTGTGTTTAGGGGGAGCGAATGAGGGGAACAGCCTAATCTTCGATCTACCTAAGAGTTGCTGCACTATAAGAACCTCTGGAACATCGAATATATGCAAAGAAATTAGGTGGAAAAAAAACTGGAATAAACTCCTGATATTCTTCAAAGAATTTCACATATTCACCCTTCACACAATGTGATTTTCACACAAGTGAAATGTGAATATCACCTTTGTCATATCACTAAAATAGAGTACTTTATTTTTAATGTCAAACAAAATACATTTAAAAAGTGCTCCCCTACCCTGTTTAAGTTTATTTGAAAGTTGATTCTTACCCTAGTATATAATTATGTGTCAACATTTTGAATAAACACGGACACAAATATAACACATATGGAGAAAATTCATCTTGTTGAGCACAGTTACTCCTTCGTGATATACCAACCTTTAGGTACGTAGTGAGCGTGCGCGTAAGGTGCTGGAAGATCTGTCCTTAGCTGAAGCCCATCGTCAACGATTGACCATTGCTGTTGTTGACTATTTGGATGTTGCAAGTTTGCGCGCAGCGATTGGTTCATGCACCCATATCGGGCACTTAGTGGGTATCCTAAAGGCAACTAAAAACGCAACTTACGAACAAGCTCATGAACGCAGCTGTGCAGCTCTCGTAGACGCGGTTGTAGATAGCAGCGTCCAACACATTAGCTACTTATCCATTGTTGGTTCAACGCCACAAAATCGTAATGCTTGTCTTAGGTCGTCGCTTTTGGTGACCATCTTCCGATTCAGCCTCTTGGTATGCGGTTTGCAAACCGAGACGTTTTCGATCCTGTTTACTCGAATCACCAGTTTATTTGACATCAGCTGCGAAACGGCAAATGGCCCTGAATCCAAGACCTTACCTGCAGGTACCTTTCAAACTCATTTTCATTTGGCTGGTCATTGGTTCAGGTCTGATTCTCCTGTGTGCCTTGTCGATGAGAAGGAGTTCGGAGACCGAGGCATTCGCGTCTCTGGATGAACTGATATCCGATCAAGTTAGCGATAAAGGCGAACTGGGTCACCCGAATAAAAGTAAGGAGCGACATTAAAACTTAATACGAAAAGAAATTACTCTGTATATGAAAGAGGCTTTTCTTCCTCAACGCCCCACCCTTTACGCTAAAGTTTTTTCCTTTTTTCAAAAAGTAGAGCTAAGAGAAAGAGTCAAACTTTACCGTACAGAGCGGGGCGTTAAGGAAGAAAAGCCCCTTTCATATACAGAGTAATTTCTGTTTGTTTAAAGTTTTAATGTCGCGCCTTACTTTCATTTAAAAAAAACCTGTTTTTTTATTTAATTGTGACATAACTGTAAGTAAGGAGCGACATTAAAACTGCTACTCTGCTAAGTGACATTGCTACCAGGCTGGAATCTGCCAGACATGGTATCCTGGATGCCCTCATTAAGACGATCATAAACCTTGTAGATTCCTTGACGAAGACATTATCGGACAGCAATGAGCTAGATAATCAAAGCTCGTGTAAGTATGAGTTTATCTTGATAGATTGATGGATTTTCCGAGCTACGAAATCCAAGGACTAACTCCGAATAATAGGTGCTTATAGTAATAAAATTGGTTTCTACAAGTTGACTACATGGAAATCGTGACAATAATTTACTATGTATGCTACGGGTTGTATATTATTTGTGGTCTCCTGTTGATAGACAACACACTTTTGTAATCTAATACTCTTCTTTTCTTCTCTTTACAAGGCATACCGACTTTGGAGAGTTGGACTGCGTTGGGACGTATTTCCAGAAAGGAAGTGGGACAATGCAACTGTGCCGTATTATATAAGTGACAAGTATTGTAAGTCCTTTTTTATCACTTTATAAATAAGAGTAGAGAAAGAGGTCCTTAGAATTATGACCTAAAAGAGGTTCTATGAGTATCTATGTTCCCGCGTTTTGCGCACAGGTGAAGATTCCTCTAACGGGGGATGATAAGGCTGGAGCGAGAAGACAGTGAAGAATTTGTGTAATATCGTACTTATTTGAATTCAGTGTGACGAGGAAACGTCGCACTGGAAATTGGTAAACGTCGACAAAAAACGTAGATATCTGATAAATAAAACAAGAATGTATTTCAGATGCATGGGAGCTACTTGCCCGAAAATTTAAATCTGCAGAGTAAGGAATCTTTAATATTTTTCAAACGACAAGTTCAGGACAGTAGTAAAACTTGGCCAGCAAAAACGATTAATGAAGACCTATGCAGCATTCAAAATACAATGGTAATTGAAATGGAATATTAATGGAAAATTTACTTTTAAATCACTGTTATCCTTTGTCCTTGCAGACTTCTATTCAATTGAAAGAAAATATATATCCAAATCTTGAACAAATAGCCGAATTCTCTCAAAACTATTTATTCATCAGTTAAAAATCTTAAAAGGGCTGGAAGCTATCAAAGTGCACATGGATTGAAGGAAGGTAATAGTACAGCTGAAACTTGGAAGACTAGTAGCCTAAAACAGCCACACTACAATGTAGCAGCAATTCTCTGTTTATTTTGGGGATTAGATTAGGGCAAAACTAATATCACAGCTTCATAATGCATGTAGCTGATCTCAATCGTACTTGCCTAAACAAATATTATACTTTTTATTCTCGAACAGAATGGTAACAAGTTGAGATGGAGGATGCACTTTACGACAAATTAATACAGGATTAAAGGAGAATAAAGAAAATAATTATTTCATGCATTCTATCGTGATTCTAGAATAATTCTGGGACAAGGATCAAGATGAGCTCTAAGAGTTAAAAATGAAAAGACCAAAATATACAGAATCCCTAAACTGATCAACTGGTTTATAACTATATCTTAGACCATTGCAGCCATTTAGGGTAAGATTTGGTCTTCTCCAATTTTGACTGAAAACGGCTCAATATGTTTTGGGAAAATTCGTATCTTGGAATGTTCTGGCCATAAAAAAAACGATCTAGATAGGTCGATGTAGATAAATAGAAGTAAATGAAAATTCGTGAAGAGTCTTAATTTTGGAAAAAAAATACTATAGGTTTGACGTCATTTTTAAATACATCAGTGTTGCAATGACGTTATCACACTTGTCACACTTATGTAGAAAAATTGAAGATTTTTATGCACGGAAAAGTTTACATTAAATTGCTTAAAGAGCAAAAAACTGGTAGTTCAAACATATTGGTATATGTTTTGACAAGATGACCCCTAAAAATCATAGGATTTCTCAAATAAAAGTAAAAGGCGATATTAAAACTTAAAAAGGATTGAAATATTATTTATAGCGGGGGTTTGCCTCCTTCCTAACCCACTACTCTTTACATTTAAGTTTGGCTTCTTAACCAATACTTCAAGAACGAATGCTGTAATGTTCAGGATGAGATAAAAACGTTGTTTTTTATCGAACGTACTTTTCTAACGAAACAGTTTTTAATGATTGTTTTTAATTAAACACAAAAAAAAAAAATTTCCGATGGTCACCAGAGTGTTAGCGCTACTCTTTTTTTATGTTAATATACAAAAACAAAAAGTGAAGGGCCCAAGGAATTTAACTTTCAGGGAAATTTAGAAGGACAAATGGCGCTCAAGTTTTGAATTTAGGAGAGGAAGAATTGTTTTTTTTTTATCCAAATAAACGTTCCAGCTTTGGTAAGCTCTATGAGAGGTCTATTGTTAAGAAGCACTGCAAACTAAAATACAAGATTTGCTGCCAGGTGATCAAAACAGGGTATCAGCAATATCAAAGGAACTGCTGCCTATGTCAAACACCCAAGTAGTTTTTGGAAGAAAAAGAGGCAAAAAAAACTTGATTGTGGCCTTGGCAAGCATTACCAAAATTATGTTTGGTACTTTCAAAATCCTTACCTGATCTTATCAAGCATCTTGCACAACATTATCAAAATCACGACTTGTATAATGAGAATTCTCTAGGGTATTATCAAAACTTTAAATTATATTATCACAATCTTGCAAGTTATTAACAAAAACTTTCAAGGTAATATCAAATCTTACCTGTCATTAATAAAATGTTTTCAGCTAAAACCAAAACAATCACATAGCACTATGTTAAACTTTGTCAATAGTGCAAATGATTTCGATGGCCTCACATTCAATTTTGGTATTGTTTGTGTTTTAGGAATCGTTCTTAAGGAATTAGGACAAAAGGTCAGTCTTTGGAGAGAACAAAAAATAAAATAAATAGACAAGCATCCGTGATCTTTCTTCTCGTAAAGAAAAATCCACATTTTTGCAGATGGGAGCTTAAACCCTATGCAGTCGGGATCTCTGATATGGTTTTTTGTTTTATTTTTATTTTCATAAGAAACAAAAATATAAACTGTTACAGATATAAATCACTACGCTAGGGAAAAATTTCAATTTTGCTAACGTGTAGGATTAACAATATAAAGATTCTTAAAAGCCTCCTAAATCAAATAGTCAAATTGTGTACCCAGCCATAGAGATAGGCCAAGGGACAATATTCATTTTTTCTTATTAGTGGCCTTTTGGGACTCCGTTTCCATCTTTTCTTGCTTCAAGGAAACTCCGGTGATTGATAAGAAGTGTTTCTAATTTTGGGGTTTCACCTCTGAAACAAGAATTTCAAGTTTTTAGAAAAAAAAAAATTAATTAATTCGTCTAGGAATAGGTGGGGAATGCCCATCGTCGCACTTACGGGAACTATCCGGTTGTTTTCTCGTTATTTTTTTTCCTTTGAAGATTAAAAAAAAAGACAAAAAGTTTAGTGCAGCATCTGATGATGCACGGTCTGATGATCTTTGTGATCCCACTAATGCAATAGGGATTGGAC
Source organism: Alatinidae sp. Z8VKAUB7J3 (assembly GCA_010016025.2). Lineage (NCBI taxonomy): Eukaryota > Metazoa > Cnidaria > Cubozoa > Carybdeida > Alatinidae > Alatinidae sp. Z8VKAUB7J3. Next base: position 73,880,536 of record JAAAKM020721499.1, on the reverse strand, counting down.
ATCCTGCTAGTGAAAAAGACAGAAATGATGATGTATAATGCATTGTATCAGTTCCATGTGCCACTATGATTCCTTTATATCCATTATCATCCTGAATTACGTTTCTAATTTTGTTTGCAATTTCTAACCAATGATTTGGCATGATATTTTCAGAATATTCTGAAAATAATACTTCTGTCTCTATGTTTGCAATTTCTGCTAGCTCAGGGATTGAATTGTTTAATTCTTCAGCAGTTAGAACAGGTTCCTCGAACAAAAATAAGCAAGCAATAAGTTCCATGAATAAAATCAGTTTCACGAGGAGAAAAATCAATTTGCAAGTTTTATGAAGAGAAAAAAAAACATGCAGAAGTTTTACGAACCAAAAACAGCACGCAGCAAGCTCACGGACAAAAAGAGGACAAAAATCAGCACGCAAAGAGTTCTATTAACCAAATCAGTTTCACGAGCAGATATTTGTCAAGTTTCAAAAAGAGAAAAATAAACGCTCAACAAGTTTCATGAGCAAGAATCAGGACGCAGCAAGTTCTACAAAAAAAAAATCATAATCTAAGGGCATTTTTAGCCTCCAGCTTATCAAAAAGCGTATCTGCAATATCTTAAGAATGGCTGAGGCTATCAAGTCAAAACTTTCAGGACACGTTAAAGAGCATGTTTGAAAATGATCAGAGGGCAACCATTCCCCCTCACATGTCCTTTTTAGATGTCTACCTCTCAAATACATCCGGTTAAAATTTTGAGCTATCTATTTTGTTCAAAACGGTCTAAAAGTCGAATAACTCTGCCTCCTGGCATGGCCGATGTTAACATAAAAGGTTGGTCTTTTAGGAAACTGTGGCATGTTTTATCTTGGGAAGATGGAGAATCTAGAAAAAGTCGGTTCATCTTATAAGAGTTTGAGAAACCGAAAATACAGATCAAAAGAAAGAGCCAAAAAGAATTGTACAGAAAGTTAAACAGGGACAGAAGAAATAAATGGTTTAAGCGAAGAAATTCAACCATTTGACAATTCTACCGAAATTTCTATGTTACATACAGGCCTAGGCCTAGCCACCGCAAGTCAAGAAGACGACTACGACCCAGGAAGTGAAGGCATTATCGAAGAAGTTAAAGAACAAAAGGATAAGGTATGTTAGAAAGAAGTTTTTCCCCGCTACAGAAACTTACTATGTGCACTGTAAATAACATTTCGAAACACCATCTTGTGGGAAGTTAGCCACTTAGTCGAAAAATATTTTACAACTCATGTTACATTTTTCGAATTTTTCCTACACATTTTATTACAAAATTAAGATTTTCGTTTCTATTATATTTCTGATTGGGTGACAAATTGTTTTCATTTCTATGGGGAGGTACTCTTTGTGTGGGAGGCTATTTATTGTCATTGACACTTAAGAGCAACTAAAGCTGCCAGCTGCAATTTTTTACCATCATTTTCATACTATTGTCCCCAAGTGTAGGTCAATGATGTATTCAAAATTAAATTAAATAAATTGAATTATACATTTTTATTTGATTTTATTAATCTTAGTTTTAATGTTTTACTTTGAGCCAACTACTTTGATAATGTGTTACTTTTTACAAACACTGAGTCTAAGGGCATTAAATATTTTGGTGTTTGATCACCAAGATCAAAACTGTCAATATTGTAAAAATAAATCCTTAAAAACGCTTCGGCATTGCTGAACAGAACTGAATGCAGGGAGTTTATATCTTAGTTCTTGCAACTAGTCTATTGCTTTGTGTATTTCTTGTAATTACTTACTTTTTTCATTTTTGACCGTACATGTCATAGTTTGCCGCCACGGCGCGGTTTTCCGGCGCGGGAGATGGAAACTTTGCGATGATAGTCCGTGCACCAGTGTCGGTTTCCAAATGCACCCGGGTTACCATGCCCATGATGCCGGCGCCTTCGCCAAACAATTCAACTTGAAAGCCGTTAACCGCATAACCCAATGACTGGCTTAAGAAATCTGTGGTGAGATCGTCGGGAGATGAGGGGTAGGTCATGCTGGTTGATCCTGGTGGTTAAATCAATAGCGGCTGTAGGCGCAGTGCCAAAACCGTCAACGGCGGTCAATTATCGGGGGGATGGAAGAAAGTTGTGAAAGACTCATTCTTGAAGATGATTGAAGCACAGCAGTGCACAACTGGTGATCTACACACTGCTCTAACAAACCTTCTGTTTCAAGAAATTGCAGTGCCAAAGCAAAAGATGATCTGTTTTGCATCAGACAATACATTTGTAATAATGGGAGGATAATGTGGTCTGCAAGCAAAGCTTTCGCTCGACTTATCAAATCTATTTGTCCTCTGATGCACATTCCATTTATTTCATTTGGGTGCGAGAGCAGCAAATCAGAAGCTACCTGAAGGCGTCGAAGAATTCTATCAATAAATTCGATCGGACGTATCTGGAGAAAATAAGGCATAGGGAGGGGGGAGGCACCCTTCGATCACGTTTGATTCTTAAAAATGGGACTAGAACTTTTAATTTACAATCAAATGAGTTTACCTCCAAAGTACATACACCATACCTTCTCAAGAAACTTTTTTACCCTTGGGCATAGCTTACAATCCTTACCTTCAGGATCTGGGAGGTTTTATCGACCCTGGATGCATTATAATATCGCTTTTGGACTACTTTGAATAAATCGCAATTTCAAAATTTTGATTGGATACATTTGGGGGAAAAGGGCATGATAAAACTGTAACGTGAGGAGTGAGGTGTTGAGGAAGGGTCAACCCCCCTCACACGTAATAATTTCGGCTCGATTTAAGTTTTAATGTTGCTCCTCACTTTCAGTCGAAAAAAAAACTTTTTTTAATATAATGAAGCTTAAAGACCAACATTTTTCTAAAGGCAATAGAAAAAGTATGTCAAATAAAGTAAAATATGTAAAAATGAAAAAAGTAAGTAATTACAAAAAATACACAAAACAATAACCTCCTTACAAAAAATAAGATATAAACTTCCACTATTCAATTCTGTGGAACAATGCTGAAGTGTACCATCTAAAAACTAATCCCACTGTGCCTCAGCGGAAACTTATGGCGCACTGAGATGTACACTGGGTGGCGGGGAGTGGACAACCCTCTAGATTAGGCATTTGGGTTTCTCCTGTACATAAACCCTTAGAAGCTGAAAAGTATGATATCTCTAAACAAGGCCGCATCCAGCATTTTTGTTTGAGGTGGGGGGTATTTTTCAGGGGCGGGTGCAAAAAACTTTAAATGCATCAGAAATTTATTTATATACATTTTTGCTACATTTTTATGAGACGGAGGAAAATTTCAGGATGGGAGTTAAAACCCCTTACAGCTTGTGTTAGTGGCCCTATAGAAGGAAATGTATTAATACAAGTAATAGGCTATTACCTTCACTGTTTTATGTTCTTTCCAAGCATCATATTTACATTGTAACAATGCACCCCCCCCCTTAAATCTCCCATATATAGTTCTAGGAATGAGGCTATACAAAACTCAAAAAGAAAACCTTAAACATGGAAATTTTTGCTTTATTAATTTGTAGCTGGCTATGTTTCTAGACTATTGATGAAATGGTCTTTTTTTTGTTATTCACATTTCTAGTTCATTTTGCATATTTTGTCCCACAATTCTATCTTAACGGAATCGGCGGGAACCAGCCGGCTGATCAACTGGTTCGTCAGCCACCGGTCGGGATGGTCGGGCTTGGCGCGGACCAGCAGGAACCGGTCGCGGGCCGCCAGTTCGTCTATCGCCACATCGCCGTCGGTCGCAATCTGCCGGCGAGCCGTCTGCAACAGCGGATAGGTGCCGTCGCGCGTCACCAGATCGGCATTTCGATGAACCCAGGTCTGCAGCCAGATGGAGTCGACGGCATTGAGATCTGTTTCGGGCTCATGCCGATCGATCAACGTGCGCAGCGACATGTCGGACCTGTGCTCCAGATATGTTTTACCCGTTTAAACCCCCTCCTCCTACCCACGCACTTATCTGGTCATTAAATGTTGTCTTCAGTTGTCTTCAGTTTAGTGTTCAATCCAATATTTTTATTTGTCCCTTCAATTTTTCTTTTATATTTGCATAATATCAAATATCGATTTCCTTCTAAAGGTATGCAGTTTTTCATATTGAATGCCATTTACCCCATATGTTAGCATAAGTGTTTTATTATCGAAATTGGATCTTTGATTGAAATCGTGGAATCTCGGTCTGGATTCAAATTTTGGGACTTTGTCTTATGAACAAATATTTGCACCAAAATTTAATCATTGAGACTAGTCTGTAATTTTTTAGTGTCAATCGCCATTTAAAAACTCGGAATGAATTGTTCTATGCAGCCTAAACAATCTCTTAAAGTACCCTAATTGAATATCTTCTAGCTGAGCCGCTTTCTCATGCCCCCAAATCTCTGCTCCGTAATGTGGAATGAGTATTATTCTCGATAAAAAGACTCCTTTATGTAACAACAAATTTTTCATTCCCATTACTTTATTCCAGAATATTGTATGGAAAAATATATCCAAGATAATTAATTTTATCCCCAACTTGTACCTCCTTCCCCTGACGCCGTGCGCTTCTTCGTCGCCCGGCGCATGGACGTGTTCTGCCTGCACGTCCTCAGCCCCCAGGAGCTCGACCCGCCCCTGGCCGGTGACCTCAAGCTGATCGACGCCGAGGACGGCGAGGAGACCGAGATCACCGTGTCGGGCCCGCTGCTCCAGGCCTACAAGCGCAACCTGGCGGGCTTCATCGGCGGCCTGCGGGAGTTCTGCCACAAGCGCGGCGCCCGCTACCTGAGCGTCTCCACCGAGATGCCCTTCGATCGGCTCGTCGTGGAGCAGCTGCGGCTCCTGGGGATCGTGAAGTAATGGGGGAGATCATGAAGGGAGAGCCAGGGGTCAGCTCCCATGATTTTTTGAATAAAATATCGTTAACAAGTTTTTTTTTCGGGGGGGGGTGTGTTTCAATCTGAAGTTTTAATTACAACGGACGTATACACCTCTTGGAAATTTATGAGTAGATGTTGAAGATTATATAACTTACCTGTGGCTGCCAATTGTATTTCCATCAAGTACACATGTCAGTTTCTAGTAGAGGATATTTAACACCGCATCTGCGTCGTATTTATCACAATTGTCAAAGTTAGGCGTCATTTCAACAGAATTACACTCACTGAGGAACAAAAAGAAACTGTTTCCCAAAAGATAATGGACGCCTTGATCTTGGCATATTGCAAAGAATTCTCAGTCAGCTTAAATGAAAAGACTGTAATGAAGTAGACTAACTTCAGTAAATCTGATGTACACCATTCTTGCTGGAGAAAAAAGGGAAGAAAAAATACCAAACGTAGGAATTCCAATAAGAAGGCAACGTTAATTTCTCTTATGAGATTTGGTTACATTTACAGGGTTCAAATAGCATAAAACTATTACACAAGTAATCTCTACGAGAACCCGTCATTCTAACATCTACTAACAATCAAATCTTCTGATTCAATTTACAGGTGAAAACCCTTGAACCATTCAAATATGGCAAACAGGTCAACGAAACTCATGCATTTTAAATTGAGCGAATTTTTTATTTTCAAGTTTAGCTGCTGTTCCCGTTGATAAAAGCTCCCGGGTGTGGAGTCGAAATATACGGAATTTTTTTATTAATTAACGTTTTGTTGGTTTAATTTGCATTAATTTGTTTTTGTTTTCAAGTTTAGCTGCCGTTCCCGTTGATAAAGGCTCCCAGATGTGGAGCCGAAATATTCGGAATTTGTTTTATTAATTAACGTTTTGTTGGTTTATACCAACCTTTTGCTAACTGTTGTTCAGTCTTTCTCTCTGTTGTTTCTCTCTGTATGATAGTATTTCCCCTTTAGACAGGACGCATCTTTTAGACAAGACGGTTAACTAGAATATTTTATGTTTTTGTATTTTATGTATTAAAAATGGAGGCAAATGACCAAATTTATGAGGCTTGAAAAGTATTAAGGTATTAGTACTCACATTTGTTTTATATTTTACTAATTAATCATTAAAATTACCATAATGCGTATTAAGGCGTTAGATAATAAATGTTTCCAAGTTCGCGGTTAATTTGTACTAAATTTAATTATCAGAATCGTCCCACCAAAACTATGAGAAAGCTATTTAGCAAAAAAAAAACTAATGTGCAAATTTCGTTTTAATTATTCATGTTCAGTGAGCCAAAATCAAAACATTTATTAATTCAAAAATGTTCAGAAATTAAATTTTAAAAAAAGAAGTTTTTTAACTGCAAGTAAAGAGCAACATTAAAACTTAAAACGAACAGAAATTGTTCCGTATAAGAAAGAGGTTGTGCCCTCCTCAACGCCTCGCTCTTTAAGCTGAAGTCTTTTATTGTTTTAACAAGAAGACAAATAGTTCGTGGTAACGAACCTATCTATTGGATATTCTGAGATTGCCAATGGCTATAAATGTATCAAAATACTGTATATTGAGCATCCCAGTTGAGGAATTAATAAATTCTCATTAGTATTGCTACAGGCACAGGGATGGAAAGGAGGTGGGCACAAGCCTCGACGTTCCTAGGGGGAGTGGGGCAAGTGCTACCAGGAGCTTTGTTTTCAGTGATCTTTAAGGGTAATTTTTCTTTTTTTCGCATCTTTATCTAGTCTTTAATGTCTTCTTTTTTCCGGGGGCATCGCCCCCTAACGGGATCCCTGCAAACACATTTGTTCGAAAAAATTTTGGGAAAGAATAGTTCCATTGCTTTCATTTACATATTTTTCAGTTTTTATTCAAAAATTTCGCATGGGAAGGGGTCTACTGAAATTTTCTTTTTTTTTGGGGGGGGGGGAGTGCACCAATTTGTCTCTAACTTTATAAGTGTTTCTAGTACCACTAAGTGACACTGGGAATATAATAATGGGATAGGAATTACATATTTGGAAAAATTGAAGAATATTGATCCATCTTTCTTTTCTTTTCACGAAACGGGTTACTAAAAACCAATCATATTTTATTTTCATTTCACAAGATATATATTTCAAAACCCCCTATCAAAAATTGAAGAATGAAACCCACCCCAAAACGGATTTATCTGAATTTTAGACCCCCTGAAAAAACTCCCTTGTATTCTTGAGAAAACATTAGCTTTGTTGTACCTATCGTAGCTTAAGAAATTGAGACAATAACATTTGAGTTTTATAGCACCTTATCCCACCATGGCTACTATGCGAATGTTTTCATAGTTTTAAATTAACTTCATCTTTGCCTCTTAGCCTTTAGTATTTAGCACAAGTCCTAGATACGTGATTGACATAAGAGGAACTAATCCGCTCTCTTTGGGGGTGTTGGGGGGTTTGAGCTTTTTTAATGCTCGAAAATAATAAACAACTTTTCTTCAATAAGTTAAAAGAAAAATGTTGCGTCATTCTTACATATGGGGACCAAATGTATTTAGAACTTGCGTTTACTTGAGCGAAAATCAGGTCTACACATGATTATTAGCTAAGACCAGGTGTTTTAGTGCAGCTGACAAGTGTCTAAGTAAGATTACATAAAAAACAAGTTTTTTTTAACTGGAAGCAAGGAGCGACATTAAAACTTAAAACGAATAGAAATTACCCCGTCTACGCACGCCCCCGCTCCCCCCTCACCCCCCCACTAATCCGATCCCGGGTGCATTCTGACGGAAGTGAACCGGCTGATTTCCACGGACTGTGTGAACAGCGCGTTCATCACCGTATTCTTGGCGGTCATCTGTCCGGACACGCTCACGCTGCAGTATGGGACCGCCGGTCATGAAGGCTATCTGCTCAACGCCCATCACGAACCCAAACGGCATTTAAGGGGTTCATCCCCGCCACTAGGTGTCTTCCCTGAGCAACAGTTTGTGACGGCCGACATGTGCGACCTCGCACCTGACGACGTCATCTTCGCCTGCACCGACGGCCTACTTGATTGCTACTCACCGTTATTATTTTCTGCCACTGCTGGTGGACGCCGTCGACGCCGACACGCCTCCCTGCGCCTCGGTCTTCAAGGACGGCGAGATCGTCGGCCTCGTCACCTCCGGCGGCTTTGGCCATGCGATCGGCAAGAGCATCGCGCTAGCCTATATGCGCCCGGACCTGGCCGCGCCCGGAACCGAGGTCGAGATCGGTATTCTCGGTGAACGCGTGAGCGCGCGCGTCGCCGCGGAACCGCTTTACGATCCAAGGAACGAGAAGCTTCGCGGATAGTCCGAGAATTTCACGGTCGACGCTCCGGCTCCATGGGGAGACACCAGGACTCGAACCACTCGCGGACAAAGGGTCTCAAGTCTAGCGCGCTAACAAAACAAGCTGAAATATTTCTTAATCAAGGCCTCCGGTCTTGGCACTAGCAGAACTAGGAGAGGTTAACGTTTGAGACTCAGCCTGGTTTGAATATTAAAAAGTTTAAAGAAACTAAATCAATTTAAAATAAAATAAACTAACTAAACTAAAAACACGCTGTTTTGCTACAAAGTGCACGTTGAAAACCATAAACATGAAATGACATAGTTGGAATGAAATTAAAACAAAATGAAAACATGAAATAGTTTCCATATTATACTTGGTGCATAATACACGATACCACAGTGCACCCTATTGAGCCGTTGGAAACGTCACAAAAATTATCGAATGGGAAGTTCTAAGAGGTCATTAAGCAAAATGATCAACAAAGTATTAATAACTGCTTTTACTACTTAGTCTCTTACCGTCAAGAGATTCATAATGTCTTCTGTGACCCTTCAAGATATAGTCTATTTTCCTTTTGACAAATTATACATTTTGTATAACGCTGGTCTACTTTTGCTGGTGAACATTAATTCACTTCTATTACAGTTTATGGTCTCTATTGGGTTTAAATGGCACCGGCATTAAGCTTTTGATTTTCCTTTTAAAGCAATCTAATGATTCTTAGAATTTTGCCAGAGCTTATACCATATGAGCTCTCAGCTCTTCCAACCTCGTCAAAAGTGGCATATGAGCTCTTAGCTCTTGTTGGAAAGGTAGATCCACTCTTGATGACCTAATTCAACTCAAGTGTTATATTAAGAAAGCTTTTACAAGAAAGCAAGTTGTATATGCAGGTTTCTTTGACATAAAGAAAGCTTATGATAGTTTGGACCCCTTTGCAATCTTTAGGCAGGTTTGTAAATTTATTTTTGGAGAAAGCTTTGCAAAGTCTGGGTGGAAACTTCGAGATCCTAACAATCCTTGAAATGCTCTTTGTGATTTTTCATTTTAAAAGCCTAATTAGGTTTATACAGACATGTAAACTATTTTAAACTATTTTTAATGGGTGCCCGTCCTCTTAAAAAAAATAAAAAAGCAAACAAACAGTAAGATGTGATTCCATTTATACACCTCTTTAGCTAAGCATCAGTATCCAGAGCAAAGAGTATGAAACACCATCTAGTTCCACTTATTTAACACCTATTGTTGATTACAAATATTGAAAAGTATTGGCTACAATCTCGTCTTACTCAGCTTCAACTGGAAACACACAGACTGTTGAATGTCTTTTAAAGTCTGGTGCTGATGTTAATATAAGAAATAATTATGGTGAAACTCCTCTTCATTTAGCAGCTTCAAAAGGATACACACTGACTGTTGAATGTCTTCTCAAATATGGAGCCTATATTAACTCTAAGGACAATTATGGCTTGACAGCTCTTCATTACGCTATTTTTTCTGAAGATAAAGAGCTTGTTACAACTCTTCTGAAGTATGGATCTGACATAAATATTACAGATAAAAAGACCTTAAAGCTTTTGAAATAGCTGTCTATCGTGCTTGACCGTGACAGGGTAGTAGGTGCCGCATCAAGCTTACCGCTGTAACTTGCATAAAAAAGTCAAGCTTCTTTCGCTTTAGATCGAGATTCGCTTCGATTTAATAAAAAAAATTAATTTAATAATTAATTGAATTTAAATCAAATTTTAATAAAAATAAAAATTAAATTTTAATTTAATTTAAATTTAATTTAAGCTAATTTAATAATTAATTCAATTCAATTTAATAAGATTTATTTTAATTTAGGTTCGCTTTCGTCGAGCCAGATTGTAATGTTACTTAGAATTTTTCTTAGAGAATGAGCTCACACTGACCCCCGTCCCAAACTGAAGAATTGGGTTCACCGGGACTCGAACCCGCGTCCTCTCAGACAAAATTTCAAAATTACTGATTCTTTGCTGACAGCTTTTATTTATAACTCTCCTCAGCCACATATTTTCTGACGAGAAGATCCTCTTCTTGAACTGCTGGTTTGTTTCCCACCCCTCACTCGTGTGCAGGAGTACCGAAAGTGCGTCACTATTGCTGAGACGTACTTCATTCGCAGGGAATAGTTGTTGATCTTGCAAGCGGCCTTTATTTTCTTGACGGCTTCGGTTGATTGAGCACGAGTAATACATATCAGGATCATATGATGCTGTAGTGTAATTATTCCTATATGTTTGTTTTTGAGCTCATTTAGGTACTCTAATGCTGATTTTATAATCTTGACACAGTTCAGTCCCTTCAGTAAAAAGTGGATGAAACATAGCTTCATTCCTCTCTCTCATGTCTCTAACCTTTCTCCTAAGATTGTCAGAATGGTTGAAAAAGTAGGCTATACAAGATCTATAGTTTCTGATTGCAAAGATGTCGACAAATTGTGTGACAGACTAAAAACTTTACTGACAATAACAATAATTGCAACAAAACTGCATCTCAATGGGCAAAAGAAACTTTAACAAATATATCACAAATGCAAAATTAATATCTATTCCCTTATGATTTCTGGGAATATTTCTGGTCTACACTGTTGTTATGAAAGTAAAGAGTAACATTAAATCCCAAAATGAGCAGAATTTATTCCATATAGGAGGGAGAATGCCCCTTAATCATCCAAATCTCCACCTTATGGTCACAGAAACCAGAGGGTACTCATTAGATCAGAAATTGAGACTTCAAGTCCTTTTTTTATATGTCAAAAGTGATTGGAGACCAACCAGCCATGGAGGGGGGGGAGATTTTCTGTGGGAAATTCTTAAACAAGTGAACGAGAAGACAGTTTGAAGCAAGTTATTGGGAAAATGGCGTCCAATGGTCTTCGAAAGTCGACATGGGTGGAAACAAATGAAGCTGGAGTTGAATGTGAACGAGGGGATGACGAACAGGAGAATGAATCTGACACGGTGTTCCAACCTACTTGTCCAAGAACAGAATAGTTAGTGGGAACGAGGTTGCTAAATGATGTTTTTCCTTCGATGTCATCTCATATCATATATCATGGACACTTCACGTCTCTTTGCAAGCGTTTGCCACTTTATAATGCTTTACCATACAACTGTTTGTCAGAATAACTATCGACGGATTATTTTCGATATCCGACTGAATCTCATCGGTCCAAGTGACCGATTCTCTAACAGTAAGCTGTAAAAAAATTTGATTCACTCCCAGTTTCTAAGGCTAAAATGAGAGAAGGGCTGAGATCGCTTGGACACATTACAGTGGATGAAGGATGACAGATTGTCCAAAGAGTCCCTAAATTGGGTGGGAAAACGTCGTAAGGAAAGATTAAAGGAAGTGAAAACTTCTTGAAGGGGGTGTGAAGAGGGAGGTTTTAAATAGATTGGGGTGGAGGAGGAATGTCTTGTGACTGATTAGCCAAACCGGCCATTCCTTCAATATCCCTTCGCATCAAATTCAAAATTTCCTTGCCAAAAACGCCCTGGAAAAAGAAACTAAAATCCAGTCCTTTGAAATTAAAGTTATTGGTTAGATTTAAGGTGAAATCAGGATGTGGGCTGCCGATAAAAGTTTGATCCTGATCGTTGACGATACCGTCCCCGTTTAAATCTTTAAATTTAATATCGCCGGCTCTGGTTCCATCCTGTTGAAAAGGGCTTTCCGACACTTCGGCCTGCGATTGAAATATCCCTTCCATGACATAGCCGTAAAACTGGCACAAGATGGTTGGCCCCCAACCCCCCATTGCACTTCCCGGCTGAAGGGCCAAGAAACGGATATCAGCACCGCCGGTAGGGACTATAAAGTCTAATGCCGTATCCTTTACCTTTTTTTACTTTTATATTGTTATTAAATAGGTGAAAAACGGAAAAGTAATGTGTTGTTTGTTGACACAAAACAAGTGAAGCAACTATAAGGGCAGGCACCACTATACTTGGAATCAAATGATTCTACACTTTTTTTATTGTATTGTTTAGTTCCGGAGAGGCAATGTGCAAGAGTGTTACCCAAATTTATAACTACACTTCCAGTCAAAATTTAGGATAGCCATTTTTTTCAGCATAGCTGAACGGTCTTGTAACTGTATCTTTTGGGCTATTGGGTAGGTTAACCCCCCATGGCTATGCAGTTTGCCCATTGTGTTTAAAAACTAAATGTTGCCTTAAGAATAAATTTAATAAACAGAAACAAGTTTTTTCTTTTTACTATAAGTAAGAAGCAACATTAAAACATGAAACAAGCAGAGTTTTGTATATGAAAGAGGCTGTGCCCTCCTGAATGACTTGCTGTTTACAATGAAGTTTTTTATTGTTTTAAAAAATAGAGCAGTGAGAAAAAAAGCGAAACCCTGGCAGATACACAAAGCTTTTGGGCTGCGAATAAAACGCTCTCCGGTTGGTCGAGCGGGCTGTCAATTTCCGCCAGTATGATGTCGATTAGCTGGTCTTGTGTGTACGGCGTGCAGTTGTTTTACTGTTACGGCGTTGGCGCGGCCTGGCTGCTGATTATTCCCTGGCTTTTAGCAATGCTGGGATTCTATACATTTGCCCCGTTATTTAGAAAAATGGAGGCGTTTTCCCAACCGGAATTGCTGGCAAAGCGCTTCGGCAGCTGTAGCCGGCGACTGTTCGCACCGGCGGAACTCGCCAAAGCACTGGACCGTCCTACCTCCCCCAAAGAGAGTGGATGCAGTCCGGTTTCGTCAATCCGGACTAGACATTGGGTTTCGTCAATCTGGATATCTACAACATTTGCTTATTCTACCCACCAAGTTTCATCCCGATCTCTCTGCTCTAAGCTTTTTCCAAGATTTCCGGTTTACCCCTCTAACTTTCCCCCAATGTCCCAGGAACTGGACTAAAATAAGAGCTCTGACACATGAGTTCCTTCTAAATATCTAATTCGAAATTACCTCACGAATGGTCAGCCGCTCTTAAGTTAAAATTACATCGGCGCCAAGTTAAGTTGAATATGAGACGTTACTATATTATGAAATTCAGTAAGTGATGATAAACGCTTGTGGACTATTAACCCGTGGTATATGTGAAACTCTGCCTCTGGTCGTACCTCCTGTCTTTTCTCAGGGCCTGTATTTGGGGAGGGAGAGGTCAAAATCCTGAGTCACTCCTAAGAGGCATAACCTTCAATGAAAAATGCTTTGAAGTATTTTATAACGTTCATGCATTTTTTTTTGTAAGTCCAAATGAGATTGACTCAAATCAGAATCCACAAACAAATTGAAAAATTAGTTGAGTACTTTTTTCTTTAAATTCCAGTTGCTATCCATTCACATTTACACAGATGCCTCGTTTTTCTGACGCGCAATGGTTCAGCTCAAACTGAAAAACTCCAACAAAACACAAACGGCCAAAACGACGACGTATTGAAAAAAAAGAGAAAAAAAAAAGATTTATCTCCGCAAGAAAAGTCCGGCCCAAATTTTTGACATAATGTAACAGAATAGCGTTACTCAGATAAAATATTATTTTATGTTTTTTTTTTGTTATTTACAGAAGCGTTTTTCCAAAATCCAGTATGCCCAAAAGTTTGAGCAAAATCTGTTCGACAGCATCACGCTGAGCGACGAGACTTTCACCCTTTCCTTGAGCGATGACGCGGACGGCCAGTTCGCCTTCGACCCCGCCACCGGGGCGGTGACCGTGGCCGGCGACCTGGATTTCGACGGCCGTATCGAAAGGATCGAAGATCGTGAACGGCCGATCCTCTTCGGCGGCTCGATCAATCTGGAACAGCGGGCGGGCGGCGCCGACCGGCGTGCGCCAGTTCGGCAGCCAGACCGAAAGATGGTCGAAAGATGAATCTGATGTCGCGAAGAACGTGGCCGCATCCAGGAGAAGACCTGTCATTCCGGAGATATAGGGCAAGCCTTTGCGTTTTAACACCCCCAGAGCGGCACTGGTCTTGGCCATTTGCATCAACGAGATCAATGCTTCCTGCATACGCGCACCGCCACTGGCAGAGAAACAAATAAAAGGAGTATTATTGGCAAGGGCAGCTTCTACGCCTTTGACAAATCGCGCACCAACCACAGAGGCCATAGAGCCTCCCATGAAGCTGAATTCAAAGGCTGCAGCAACGACGGGTTTACCATGCAATTTACCTTTCATCACAACCAGAGCATCTTTTTCGTTAGATGCTTTTTGTGCGCTGGCAATGCGCCCTTTACGGAGGACGGAGTGAACGTCATCACCCACTCGCCGGACCGGGTCGAGGGCGTGCAGGGCGGAACCATCGCCCGGGAAGAGAACCACATCATCAGCGAGTTCGACATCGATCTGTTCTGCGAAGGCCAGGAGTGTGACCGCGCGATGGAGACGATCCTGCACGAGATCTTCCACGGCATCGGGTTGGGCCATGCGGCGGACCCCAATTCCCTGATGTACGGCGCGTCCAACGGCAGCATCGTCCTCTCAGAGCACACCCGCAGAGTCCTGGAAGAGCTCTACCGCTACCGGTTCATGCCCAGGAATCTTAATGAAAATCACACCATAAGATTCAGTATATAAGATAACCCTGCTGCAGAGGTTTCGAGCTCCTATCTACAAAGAAAAGGAACTTAGAATGTTTTGCCAGTAGAAAAGATCATTGATGGGTGTTTATTTATTGTTGTTTTTTCCCAGGGGTGATTGCATCAAACCAATGGTTCGAGAAGATTGGAAGAAGATAGTTTAGAGAAAAATGAAAAGTTCTAGAGCCTTTTTTAGCGACCAACGATTGTAGGGCAACTGGCCCCTCTCTCATGCCCCTTTTTTCAACATATATCCGATCAAAAACGGGGGTAAAGAGATATTTCATAGAGTTATTGCATACACAGGAATCTTTGGGAAGGAGAGAGGAAGACAAAATTTCGAGAATTTATAATTTGAAATACTTAAGAAAAAACGCATTGCACGATAAATAAACTGATTATAGTAAAATTAAAAAAAGAAAAATCAAGATGTTTCTGGGAAAGTGAGAATTCAGTTCCCGGGCTCGTCTTGAATGCCTGCGGGCTTCACCCGAGCATAAATAAAATACGTATAATTTTATTCCCCATGATGATTTTCCCCCATTCATAAGATAACTTATTTGTTAAAGTTCTACCCGCCTCCCAATGTCACCAGATCCGGTCGTGATTTAAAATAACAGCTCTGAGATACGATATCCTTCCAAACATCAAATTTCATTAAGATCTGATCAACCGTCCGTAAGTTAAAAATACTTCAATTTTTCTATTTTTTCCGAATTAATGGGCCCCCCACTCCCCCCAGATGGTCAAATCGGAAAAAAGACTATTTCTAATTTAGTCTGGTCTGGTCCCTGATACGCCTGCCAAATCTCATCGTCCTAGCTTACCTGGAAGTGCCTAAAGGTCGGCACGCCGTACGAACTCGGAGGTCACGCCGTGCTGTTTTTTATATTTAATTATCATTAAAATGTGGTATTGTTGCTTTGCCTGGGGAAAATAGTAGAAACAGTGCGTTCTCTTGAAGTATTAGTCTGTCTTTCATTAGCCTGTTTTCTGAATTAGTTAAATAAAAAAAACGAGTTTTTTTTTACTGAAAGTAAGGAGCAGCATCAAAACTTAAAAAGAACAGAAATTATTACTTATATGAGAGGGTTGCCCTCTCCTCAATGACTCGTTTTTTACGCTAAAGTTTTATTTTGTCCCAAATCTTTAAGAACAACTCCTGAAACACATGAAACAGACTTTTTTGTAATTGGCAAAAGGGTAAAGATTGCGGGATTGTGGGGGGGGGGGGGGGGGGGGGGGGGGGGGGTGAATCTCACAGGACAAAACCAACCAACACACCGTAGAACTTACATTCCCGTTGCAGAAATGATAAAATAGTATATGCTATCTAGTCTAACGTATAGGAGATGCGTGAAACAGCCAAATAGAAGGTGCATAGAAACGAAAGCAACAATTGTTTTATTGATTTAAATGTCTCATCAATAATTACCTGTACTTAACTCTGTCAAATATACAAAAATAAGGGCCGGGATCCTACTCTGGTCTCATATTTATATTATATAAGAAATTGGTTTCTTAGCATTGGTTCTTATATTTAATTTTTTATAGTGGGAGAGAAGTAAATTATCATAATTGCCAAATGCTCGGAGAATAAGTTCGTTGTCACAGAGCTACTTAAAGATTTTTTCTGTTTATTTTGGCATCGAGTGTTCGATTTTTGAGGACAAACTAGCTATTTGCAAAAGATGTGGTATTTTCTCTATTAGCTTAAGTTTCTTGCATTTTTGACTGCTTACTTTGACAATTGAATTACAGAAAAAAACTATAACACTAACTCATCGCCAGTAAACAATCTTTTTTACGCACTAGTTTTGAACGTCCCTCTCTGTTTTTGCCATGTAATCTGTGAAATGTTTGTATTAATCTTTAGAGACCCGTATTGTAATCATTTATAGAAGTTTCATTTCGATTCTTTGTTCTCATATCTAAAAACTTGAATTTTACATAATTGTTTTTTTGTGACAAATTTTATTGTAATATAACATTGGTATTCGACACGAGAATAGGAATTTCATCAAATTGGAACTTGCCTCATATTTTCTCCTGAAAGACGTGAAGGTGTTATACTCCTATGTCACTCTCTTTGCCTTTAGATCTTGTGTAGTATCCTTACGAGTGGGTGGTCGGATCTGAATGAAACTTGATATATAGAAATATCTCATGCCTTATATGCTCCCTTGTCAATTCGGATTGGATCCAGGGACATTGCGGGTAGAGGGGGGAAACAGAAATCTTGGAAACTGAAATTTTGGAATAAGCTTAGAGTAGAGAGATTGGCATGAAACTTGATGGGAAGAATAAGTGCAAATTTTAGATACGTTATTGAGATAACCTGACCGGATCCGATCTCTTTGGGGGATTTGGGGGGGGATTTCAAGTGCTTTGGCGAGTTTGGTGCTTCTTGATGTGCTTGGACAGAAAAAGGCTATTGAAAAAATTGAGTCACATTCTTATTTACAATACCAAAAACATGCTATGAACGATCTCAATAATTTGGAAACAATAGTGGAAGGGATTACGAATTCCATAGACAGATCTTTAGATGTACACAAAGCCATTCGGGCAAAAGAAAATGCGGAGAGGTTAAGACCCGTAATAGAACCGGTAATTTTTTGTGGACGACCGGTAATAGCTCTATGAGGCCACAGCGACTATGGAGACTTAAACTTAGAAGCAATGTCACATGATAATGAGGGGAATTTCAGATACCTATTGAGGATGCATACATACTGGGGATATTCTTGAATGTATTCATTTAGATTTTGAGTACTACCCTAAGGTCTTTAGGAAAATGTTTATGCAAAAAAATAAGCCTTTACACATATGGGTCTAAGGATACATCTATAAAAAAAAATCATTAATTTGATCAATAATAGAATTTTGACAAAATAAGCTAAAAGTACACTAATTTAAAAACAAAACTATATACAAAGAGGTCTTTTAGAGAAAAGCAAGATCCAGAATCAAAACCGAAACCGAGAACAATAAAGTCCTGATATCTTTTTAAATTATAAAACAAAAAATCTGGAACCAATAAGGACTTCTGTTACTGTTGAATCACTCCTTTTGATGACAGTTGCATATATGGTTGATTAGATTCTGGTGCATCCCAGTCAAATCTCCATGGTTTGTCACTCTACTTAGCATCCAGAAAGCATTCAAATACATCTGTTGATTCAGCAGAAATAGTGTTCTCCTTGAGGTTGTTCTAGAGGTTCACAGTCCAGTTCAAGAAGAAGCTGCATCTTGCTCTAGTCCTTGCATGAAGTTTGCTGGATTTGTTTTGGGTGTCCTTGTGTTATGTGGGAGGGGTCAATCTCCATCAGCTTATTTTCTTGATGTACGTCGTCGTCGCCGCCTCCGTTGCTGCCGCCCTTCTCCCCACTTCGCCTCCTCCTACGTCTGCAGATGGATGGGGCATGCACACCCCAAACGTGACGGCCCGTGAGCTCTTCCAGCGTCTGGGCTTTCCGGAGGCCTTCGTGCTGAACTACCAGTGGCGATCTGCGATGGAAGCCGCAGCTACCTCTCGACCTTCGCCGTCCGCCACGTCATCTTCTGTACGCCGGCGTCTTGGCTCGGCCGGCTCATCCTCTTCCTCCTCCCCTCCCTCAACAACCGTCGATGCCACTGCCGATGCCGCTGCCCGGAGATGTCGTAGCGCATCCGTGCGCTGGCGGACCAGCTCGGGTTGAACGTGTAGCTGCCGTCGAACCATACCGCCGAGGTCGCGTCGCTGCGGTCCTCCTCCAGGTCGGTTCCGAGCCACAGGTAGCTGCCGGTGAGGTTCACGTCGGCGGTGTGCCCGTCGCCGCGGAACTCGGCCTTGGAGAAATTGCCCGAGCCGTTGAGCAGCCCGCGCGCGGTGAGCGCGAGCGCCTCGCCGTAGCGCAGCTGCCCGGCCAGCAGGTAGTCCGAGGAGGTGCCGCCGAGGCCGGAGCTCTTGGTGAAGCGGTTAAAAAAACAAGCTTTTTTAACTGAAAGTAAAGAGGAACATTGAAACTCATAACGAACAGAAATTATTCCGTATATGAAGGATTGCCTCCTCCTCAATACCTCGCTCTTTACGTTAAAGTTTGACTGTTTGTCCCATTTTTTAAGAACGGCTACTGAAACACAGGAGCCGTTTAATTAGAACAAGAAGATTTTTTAAAAGTGCTAACAGCTTTAGCGTAAAGAGCAAGGTATTGAGCAGGAGAAAACGCTTCATATATAGACTTATTTCTGTTTGCTTTGAATTTGAATGAAGCTCCTTACTTTCACTCCTGAATGCCATTATCGGCTAGGAGCTTGCAAGTACCGCGTGTAGAAAGTAGTTCAACGCCAGACTCTGCAAGAGCGCGGGCAAACTCAACGATACCGGTTTTATCTGACACGCTTAAAAGTGCGCGACGAATAGGACGATGTATATCCATGATGGTTATGATTTCCTCAATGATTAGTTAAGGGCTAGCTTAGAAAGGCTGTATTTTAGCTCAACTAGGATGAGAAAACGATGGAAATCATGTTAACGAGGTTGAGAAAAACTGAACTTAATCGCCAAAGGGGTTTTTGAATGATAAATGTAACTATCAAATTTTATTTTAATTATTTATGTACGGTGAGCCAAAATCAAAACGTGTATTAATTCAAAAACGTGCAGAAATTAAATAAAAAAACAGGTTTTTTTAAACTTCAAAATGAACATGAATTATTCCGTATATGAAAGTCACTCTCCTCAATGTCCCGCTCTTTACTCTAAAGCTTGACTCTTTTACAGAACTCTACTTTCTAAAACAATACAAAGCTTTAGCGTAAAGACGGGAACGTTGAGGAGGGAACAGGTTCTTTCATACACGGGATAATTTATGTTTGTTATAAGTTTTAATCTCACTCCTTACGACTTCAATTATTGAGAACATAATTTTCAGTGTAATTGTTGCATGGCATTCATATTTTATTTAATTGCACCAAAAACCGAAGGATATATCTCAGTCTTTTTGAAAACAAAATGCGTCACTACGGTGATGGTTCCCAATCTGTGATTTATGCACCTATGAAGGTGTGCTACTAGCTAGTTGGTAGCAGCCAAGAAATTAAACCGCGGAAACTTGACCATTCCAAAGCGATCACCGTCGTGTTTCATTCCGCATTCCCATAAGGCACTTTTCGGTCCCATACTCCCTTTTATATTCCTCTGTGCTATTCATTCATTTCAGCAAATCTTCCAGATAAAAAGCTTATCTGCTTCCTGTTTCTTTTATTTGACTCTTGATTGTTTATTCTAAAAGTATTTCTAATAGCCATAGTCATTATACAGATTGTCTCGTTAAATTTGTGATTGCTGTGACTTCCGATACTCGCATGTCCTTTTTCTGCTCTTACCAAAATCGCATAAAGTAAGGTCAAATTTGACAAAGTACCTCTTATTGAAAAAGTAAGGATTCCCAACTAGTTTTACCCTTACAAAAGTGAGGGTGTAATACCCGAATTGATGAGTCCTGGGTATTCCACTATATAGTTTTCTATTTGCAAGTATTAATCCAATTAAGTGCTCCGATAAAACTTAGCTAACCAGTCCCTTCGCCTTCCACTTCTTCGCTGATTAACATATGTCCAATTATGCTGTAACTTCTGGTTTTGTTTCGATGATTAGAAACACTACATTCGAAACAGTAAGTTTTCATTGTTCAGTCAATCAAGTGGAAGCCTGCCATTAGAAATAAAAAAAAGGGCTGCAGCATACATGGATTTTTGAACTGCTATGAATGACAATACTTAGAAGGTAATAAGAAACAATTGAGTGACTCCCAAAAGGGAGAGAGGGGCTTCTGTGAGCTTCGACGGTGAATCGGAGACAAGAGAAAGCAAGGTCATCGGCATAGTCAGCGTCTGAAAGTACTCTATCACCGCAATGCAACCCAAACTGGAGGTAGTTTATGATCCAAGTCATAATGTAGTGGAAGACACAATTAAATAGCTCTGTTGTAGCACCACAGCCTTAACGGACTCCAATATCGATTTCAAAAGATGGGCTACGTCTGCCATTGACTTGCACGCAGCTCTCAGTCCCTTCGTGGAGCCACTCAGAAAGGTTACAGTACTTCGCTGGTGCTCCTATTATTTTCAGTATAGGTTGTATTAGAGTAATTTAAAATTGAATCCCATATCCCAGTTATGTTCGGGAGCCATCTTAATCGCAAGGACCTGAAGAAAGAAAAGAAATACAAAGAAAAGGAACACTTTTTAATGCTAAACTTGACAGTTTTTCAGGTCTTAGGCGACGCTTAGAGGGGATTATTCGTTGGAAATCGAAGATTCAGCGATAGGAAAAGGCTGTTTTATCAAATCAATCCGCTGTCTTTCTTCCAGAAAAAAATCTAGACATTTGGAATCAATCGGATGTTTGAAGAGCACAAATTTCAAATGTCAGACCACGTGAGCAGTTGGAGTGGACGGACTGATGTTGTTGTTGCTGTTCCGCGGAGATATACTCGTCGTTGGTTGCGGGTTGTCGACGATGCTACCACCGATCGGTTGATTCGTTGAATCATCGGTTGATGTTGGACGAAATGGTAAACTTCCATGAATCTGTAGGTCACTCAAATTGAGATTTTCAATCCGAACGGCAGACGCTCCCTGTTGTTCCTGCCGACGTTCCCAATCCGTAAGATGTTGATTCCACTTTATTTTCCTCCGCGTGGGACGTAGTTCAGCAATGAATGATTTATGGTCCTTAATGTTGTTAACGCTCAATGTAGAGTTCGCGGCCGAACGGTAGCTTTCGCTTGCCAGCCTCGGGATCCTCCGGATTGTTCACGGCCCCAAACTCTTCCGATTCATTCTCGGGATAGTTGTCGATGACGAGTTTGATTGGCTGGAGAACGGCCATCACGCGATTGGCCGTGCGATTGAGATCCTCACGAATGCTGTTTTCCAGCACGTGCAAATCAATCGTACTGATGGTTTTGGAGACACCGATCTCTTTGCAAACGTTGCGAATGGCGCGGGGCGTATAGCCGCGGCGCCTTAGTCCGCTGATCGTGGGCATACGTGGTTAATTATCAAAATTGACGTGTCTATATATCACTCCAAAAATCAATATTGAATATTGATATCGGCAACGATATTTGGAACTTTCTGGTTATTTCTAACTTTTTTAGCCATCTAAAATTGGACATTCAACAGAAAAATTCCAATAAACAAAATTGTCTCGTTAATATCTCGTTAAAATCAAATGTAAATTTGAAGTTTCAAGGGGGGTGGTGTGCAGCTGCCCCTTCTGACCCCCTTCCTGACGCTCATGGAGAGGGGTCATTTGAATGGGAATCAACAGCTCTATTGAACTTTTCAACTGAACAGAAGTGGGAATATGAGTAAGGCTTATACCACACTAAAACATCTAAAGGCCGGAGAGGCTTCATTCAAGAAACAGTTTCCCTTAGCCTCGGATCAACCTCCTCTATGACGACGACTAACGCAAGCCCAGGGAAAGAATTTTTGCGACCGAATGTTTTTATATCAGGTACTGGAAATTTGTAACACTTAAACAGGAAAAACACCCAGTAAAGCTTAACAGTGTCTTGAGAACATTTGACAAGTTTTTTCTTGATGTGGCTGTAGCTCTTGAGCCCGTGCTTACTGGTTATTGGCTGTTGTATAGTTAGACATATCAACACCTCGCTATTTACGCTAATGTTTTAATTTTGTCCAAATTCATTAATAACTTCCCCTGAAACAGAGGTGACGTTTTGGACCTTGGGGACAAGTGCTTTTGAGACCTTTTTTGTGCTTATTAATGCTATTTAACTGGTGCTTTATGTAATTTTTCTTCGTCCATAATCTCTTTTCTTTCGTTCAAATTAATTAAAAAAAAGCTTTCCGAAAAAGAAGTTTTCTAAAGATAAGCGAAGGCCATATCAAACTTAAGATCAGAAGAAATAGAAACATATAACTCAAACTGAAAACAACCAGAAATTACCACGTTTCCGTCACTTCTCCTTCCTCGAAGCATAGACCCATGGTAAATACCAAGGTGTCTTCTTGGATGCAATTAAGTTCACCAAAAATACAATCATTAATCTTCCAATACGCCATATAAGATATTAATTCTTAATCCCATTAGACTAAGCCTATGCAAATAGAAGACAAAGTTTGTTTACCTTATCCGAATGGGAGATTATTTTCCTTTTTAAACTTGGTATAACTTCTGAGTCATCCATATGATCATCCAAATCACTCATTTCTGCTTCTCCATCAGCCTAAAAACAAAAATTCATTGAATTTAAACACGCGGCTGCGCGCATCCGCGAGCGACGTACGATAATAGTTGGGGCCCCAGCTCCATGTCAGTGTCTCGCCATTCTGCGCCCAGTTGACAAAATAACCTCCTTCGTCACTCAGCTTGGTTATCGGAAGTTTGCGGCTTTTGCGATTCACCTCCACCGGCTCGGAGCCGGCCTGCGGCAATGGCACCAAATAGGTTTCGAATTGCTCCGTGTAAGCTACCCACTTTCCATCCGGCGACGGAATGATGTCGTCCGCGTACCGAAATTTCAGATGGTGGCGATTATCGGACCCGTCAAGACGCATCGAACAAATTAAATTGAATATCCAAATCAAGCTTAAAATGAACAAAAATCTTTTACTATTGAAGTATAAATAAAATTTAAAACGAACAGAAATTCAATAATTTTTGTGTGAAATTTAATGTATTAAATAATGTGAGTTAGTTTTTGATATTATGTGCTTCATTATGTTTGTTTTGCAATTGTTATGTTTTCTCATGGTTATTGTTATGTACCGTGTTTTATTATGTATGTTATTATCATGTGATATTATTTTGTGACGTTTTTTTTTTGCTATGGTCCAAAACGGCTTCCATTCCAATAAATATCTATTTATTAATGACAGTGTAAAATGAAAAATGACCCATAAAGCTCGATAAAGGCAAAGATATACTAAAGGAATCTGACTTAGTTCTCTTGACGCTTGTAATATGCAGGTTTAACTTAGCTTTTGTAAGATTATTTGCAGAAACTAAATTTCAGCTGGGAGCAAACTGGAGTATCGGGGAAGGCGAATTGGGGTCTGGAAGGGAGTTGCTCTCACCCCCTACCCCATAAGAAATAATACCCCTGCTTCTCTCTTCTTCAATAATTAAGTTTCAGTTTCTTGTTGCCGATTATATATTTTTAAACTAAGGATTTTTTGAGTGGGGTTCTCTAATACGTTGAATCTGATAATTTGATTTTCATTAAGATTCTTGGAATTTTATGGGGGGGGGTGTTTTCTCCTCTTTTTTGAAAATAAGGCGAATTTTCTCAGGCTCGTAAATTTTATGGGTATGATTAAACTTGATAAAGCTTATTTATTTTGAATCAGAACAAAACTCCGATTGTTTTGATGTACCTATTGGTATCAAAATTCCCTTTTTTAGAGTTTTGGTTACTATTGAGCCGGGTCGCTCCTTACTTACAATTCGTTACCACATATTTTCCGATTAGATTTTTGGAAAAGACCCTAGACATAAAGAGCAGCTGTATCGTCTAAGAGCGATGTCCCTTAAGTTGGCCACTATCAATTTAAAACTTTGATTCATTTCAAAATCCAAATTTTTGGGATCCCTTACTCGAATAAGACCATTATTTGAATTTATTTCAAAAGTTAGGTCTTCGTTACCACTGCCAAAGCTGTAGTTAATACGCTGTCTTCTTCCGTCTGAACGAACTGCTAGGACCTAAAACATATTAAATACATCTTTATTACTATTCCCCATGTTTATTACTCTTCAGTCTACGCTATCAACAGTTTTCTTATCGCTTCTTACGCTGGCGCACAGGGCGTCGAATTGACGTTTCAGTTGCTGGGTCTTTTTTGCAGGGACAAGGAGCCAGCTTGTCACCCAATCTTGCTGCATCAGGGATCAGCATTATTTTAACTTGATGGCTTACAAAATTGGCATATTTTCATAAATCATAATTTTTCTTTTTTATTCCCAGAGACTTTATGTGCCTAGAGGAAAATGACAGAGCACATTTTGAGAATTACTCCTTTTATGAAAACTTCAAAAGTATAGTATAAACTTTTTAATGATTGCAGATCGTTGCTGATCAGCATGCATCAACATCATTCAGTGCTAACTCTCGCAGCTGCGTTGAAAAGGAAGAAAAGATCTGTGCCTCTTTAAAAATCATCTCCCATTTGTCAAAACAGATTATTTACAGTGAGGCTGAACTCCTTTGATATTGCATGAACAACTGAATTTTAGGAATGATACATATTAACTAGCTACGACTAGATCTTGACTTTCTAGAGTAGATGTATCAGAATAACCACATTAAAATTTATCATTCTTACATGGCTCCATAACTCGAAGCAAAGATATATTGCAATTCTGAGAGGAGCTAGCAAAATTAGAGTGGCATAGAGAAGTAATTGAGAAATCGAAGTGTAAGGGTTCGTAATAAGTTGTAGTAAAATAAATGCATCACTTTTCCTTCAAAAAAACTGTGTATTCTCCCATAACAATACTATATGTTAAGAATGGGCAAAATGCGTAACTTAAAGTCCTCCTTCACAAACTTGGGGATTATGCCATCCCTAAAGGTATAATTATTGGATCTTTCAACTATGAGAATGCCAAAACAGAATTTTGCGTTCTACAGAACCAATGGTGCTGTTTGGAAGGAGGGCAGCAGGGGGGCACTTGCCCCCAATAATTCGTAAAAAATTATAATGTTGTTTATTAAGTCAAAGCTTGGGTTTGATTCTGGTAAAAACGTATTAATTACTGAAATCAATACAACAGTAACCAATAAACAATCCACATTAAAAGTCTTGTTATGAGTAACGTTAGAATTTTACCCGTTGTATCAAGCGATTATGCAACTATACATTCTGAGCCTGAGAATAAAAACATACAGTCGATGCCTGCACGAAATTTGAAATTACCAGATCAGCAAGATTCTTTTGGTAGCACGGCGGTTGATTCTTCTGGGTGTAGAATTGTTGGAAGTTTTACAGGTCCTGTAGCAGTAAATTGTATTGTTCTTTACGGCCCATGGGTTTTTTCAAATTTGAAGAAAGTTTGGAAGAATAGGAAAAAAAGTCTTCAAAGCAAGACTGGAATATTGGAAGCTAAGGTAATGACACTGGTCAAGTATGGTTCTAAATTGCGGGAGCTCTTAAAAATGAAGGATAACTTGCTAGATGTTTTTCAGAATATATGTCAACGTATTGTTTTGATACCCAACTGACTGACCGTATTTCAAACAGTATGCTGTACGTAAAATATGGTTTAATCCCGCTATCTAGGGCTACACTTGCATTATTTTTTCTTTGGCGTTGAAGATGATCTGAAATATTAAAAATGCATGATCACCAACATCAGAGGTACCCATGTGGCTGCGACGCCGATTTCCAATGCTTTGAGCAAGATAAACGCTTCGCTGAACCGGGCCAGCATGATTAATGCCGCCACGCTGATCACGCCCCAAACGGCGCGATTGAGGGTCAGTGCATCCGCAAAGCGAAAGTTAGATTTTTTAACTGGTTGCGATCCCTTGGGTTCGCGAACCCCGAAAACCAAAACCACAATTGCAATCGTCGCGGGTACGGTGGCGATCCAAAACACCGCCGGAATATTGCCCGCGAACAGGATCATCGCGCCTACCGCGCATTGCATACATATGATGTGCAACTATAATGCTTAATGAACCCATCATTGCTAAGTTAATTGCTAATTGAGCATGCCATGAAGTTGTTAAAATTTCATATAAACCTTTATGTCCTTCGCCCGTAAATGGTCCCTTATGTGCCTCTAGTATTTCCTTCATACTATGACCAACTCCCCAATTCGTGCGATACATATGACCAGCAATAATAAATAATACGGATAATGCTAAATGATGATGTGCAATATCGCTTAACCATAATCCGCCTGTTACTGGGTTTAAACCACCTTTGAATGTTAAGAAATCATTAAAACAGTGATGTCTACTGGAAATGTAAAAACATGATTGGGTATACTCCTTCTAGAATATTTTTACCACATAATATTTTTTTGTCTTTTAAAACTATAATAACTTTACTATCGTCTTTTATTTTCTTATGCTAATTTTCTATTTTATATTGAGTAGAGTTCCTATTAGGACTGAACAATTTATTTTAGTTTTAAGTCAATATAAACATATACCTATAAACTTAGATTTTTAGTCAGATATGCTTACATTTTAATTTCCTTTATCAAAACAGTCATGTTTTCTATTTTTTTTTTTAAATTTCAAACGACCAGACATCGTGACGGAAGAAAACTTGGAACAATATCTTACATAATCTAGTTGATATTATGAAGCTATCCGTAACTTTTCAGGATTAAAATGCAATAGGTGACACTAATTATTACGAAACTACATCATTGTTTTACGTTATCATTTGTACCCGTTGCGTAAACACTTAATTCTGTCAGATTTAAAGAGATTGAATACAACGTGCACCAATTTGCACAAATTTCTAGCCCAAGGTGAAGATTCTTACTTACAAGTCCCTCTCCCGTGACAGACATCAAGTTCACCGGAAACAAATAAATGGGTACACCAACATGTGTAAATTACCTAACTTAAAGACCTTTTGCCTGGGGTTGGTGAGCGGGTCATGTTATATCATAGGGCATAGTTATTGGGCCTTTCAACTACTGAATAAAATGGCTATTTCAAAATTTTTACCTGACAATTTTAGGACAAAAGGGACGGGGGATGGTGCTTGGTTGCCCTCTAATCTTTTTGGTCACTTAAACAGGGACTTGAACTTTCAATTTCCGTTAAAATGAGCACTCTTACAATATTCTAGGACTATTGGGTCTATACGGTCACCCCCGGGGAAAAACAAACAAACAAATAAACACGCATCGGGAGTTAGTAAAGTCATCAGGGATTCGAGTCTGGTCTCGTTATCTTAAAGAAAATTTGCACCTAGAATTCAATTTTTAAATTGAATTTTTGGTTTAAATCTTTTTGGTTAAGATGTATCTTTGCATCGATAAACCAACAATTTTACGAGCAGTCCATAGCAGATGGAAGTTATCCAAGTACGTCACTTTGGTAATCGAACAATGGCCGTGGATACAAAGATACGTAAAGAATAGCCTTTTATTCGCTTTGTAGCTGTTTGTGGACATGTAGCTTATTTTTGGAGCTATCTATTTCCAAGCGTGAAACAACCTTTAAAGAAGATGTAGACTGTGCATATGCTAGTCCAAGTCTTGGTCAGCCTTCGACATAGCATTTATTCACTCTGGACCTCTGCATTTTCCCAAGGAAAGAGTAGCAAACAAAAGTAATTTTTAATGAAACTCAAATTGTATTCCCACAAATGAATTATATTGCCATTTTTAGGACGTCACTTACTCTCTAAGGAGTTCCACAAGCATATCCAAAATTTGAAATTATTTTAAGTGCTGTCAAAATTCAAGATAAACGGTGATGAATCGTAAATAGTCTTAATTTTCTTAGCTTTACAGCAGCTGCCACATACCGAGTTGGCGTTAAGAGAGACTTTTTTTTTTATTTCCTCGTGGCGCGGTCAGCAGCAAGAGCCTCTGCATCTGACAACAGAATTCCAGCCTGGCCGGGAAAAGTATCGTGATGGCACCGAAAAGCGGCAGGTGCAGGCCAAGTCTTAGCTCCGTACCAAAGGATCAAACAAATTAAGGTTCCGATAATCTTGATTTTTGTAGCTTGTTTAACCATTGGCTTCTTTGAAATATACCTTATTCTGCTTAAAATGGTAGAGGTCTTGATAAATTGAGTAACAACTTCGTGGTCGATACAGCCGAATAGCCTATCAACTGGAAAGATGGGAGATTGGCTGTGTATCGTTCGAACAGCAAAGAATATTTAATTTTTCTTATCCTCTTTGCCAATCGCGTTTTTTCTACACGCCTCACATTAGAAATTTTCTTGAGTAACGTGGAATATCTATTAATCTAAATCGGAAGTGGGTACAAGATTTATAAGCCAAAAACTGTAGTTTTCATATACTATTTTATTTTTCGATGTCGCGGCTATGCTTATATTGCGTTTCTTAGCATCTATGTTGACAATCCTCGATTGAATGATTTCTAGCTTAAAATTCTCTTTCCTATTGAGGGTGTCGTTTCTACACGATAAGCTGCTGAATAAATTCGTTTTCCAAAAATTCTTATAAAATTACCACTGTGCCGCGCACATTGACTAAGTAATAAGAAAACATTTTAAACAAATTAGCGAAAGCTCAAGATCCGTTAATCTATTCGATTTTTTAGTTTTGACGAATAATATTCGGTTGAAATGCACGAACACTACAAGAATTTTTATATGCGACATGATACGGATACAGGAAACAATATTCGAATAATAATTCGGTTGAAATGCACGAACACTACACGAATTTTAATATGCGAAATAATACGCTGGGCGCCCAGGCCTTCAACCTCGGTCTCGACCACATCCCCCGCCGTGAGATACGTCCCGGCCCCATGGCCGACGCCCTCCGGCGTACCGGTGGAGATGATATCGCCCGGATCCAGCGTAATCAGGGTCGAGCAATGCGCGATCTGCTCCTCGACGGAGAACACCATCTCGCCCGCGACACCGTCCTGCTTGGTCTCGCCGCTGACCTTGAGGGTCAGGCGCAGGTCGCGATAGTCGGGCACGAACGCGCGGGGCACGAAATAGGGCCCCATGGGCGCGAACGTGTCGTGGCTCTTGCCGCCGAACCTCTGGAAAATCATGGTTTAAATAACATAATTAGTTATTATATAACGGCCCAGAGAACCGGCAGCTGAGCCTACAGGTAAAGAAATAAACTTTTGGGACTCAAGAATATTTGCTTGCATCTTATCTTAAACTTCCACTGGACGGAACGACCTATGGATGAGACTGTAGGAGAGCTCACTTTGTAGTCATGTATAATTAACGATAAATTAAGTCAAATGGAGTAGAGGCTATTTTAGGGGAGGGATAGACAAGGCACTTGCCCCAGGTGCATAAGTTTTAGGGGCGCAAAATTTAAAATAAATAACCTAACGCCCTCCACTTTATTTTAAAGGAAACGAAACTTTAAAAATGAAAAATGATTATACCAGTTAAATTATTTAGTTGAAATTTTGAAACTTCAAAATTTCGTTGTCCAGGACAAGTGCCTCTCTGTCCCTCCCCTTAGACCACCTCTGCGGAAAACAATACCATCGGATTTCACACAGGCTACTAAATAAGCAAGATAACTGAGAAAATCTACATCTCCGTTTATTAACATATTTTCTACCGTTGAGCTTGTACTTTCATTTAGGAGTATGGCACAGATAGAGAGGGCTTTGTCACTAATTTACTGAAGCCGCTTTCAAATTTAGAAGGTTTGACGCCTTAACTATATCTGCAATCTTTCCAGTTTTATAAAGTATTTTGATGGACTGTTTTTTTATTTGATACGCCTGATTTGTAATGTCACCTTTGAACACAAAATAACTTGCCTCTTCCTTAGATATGCCATACTTATCTATTAGCGACTCTATATGCTTGTTTAAATTATCTGCTTTGATTTTTTTATTCTTCACCTTAATGCCCAACAACTCCCTATTAATAATCATACTACACAAATTACTTAACACAAAATCATTATGATATTGCCATTCTTTCATAGCAGATGCCTTCTCCATCTAGAGGGTCCTGAAATTTGCCTACATTACAGTTCTATACCTTTTAAAATTTTGGCAGAACAACATTTTACCTTAATTTTCAGTTATCGGTTTCTTTTCTCAGGCTTTAGCTCTGAAAATGTAATTCCTATTATTTGAATAGAGTTGTAAGCCATATTATCAAATTAATGAACTGAAAATGATGTAAATTGAATGGATGAGATAGGTGGGGCAAAATTAGCAATAACTATACTAATCACGAGTGAACTGACTAGGTGACAGGCTTGATCAAATTGTTTTTCTGTTGCACCGTTACCCAACCTGGTACCACGTGTAGGTGGCCCAGTCGGCCGGTCCCGAATCCTGGATCATCTTGACCCATTGGGCGTGGAAGGCTTTGGATTCCGGCGTGTTCATGGCGGCCGACAGCTTGCCGTCATCGCCGACATTCAGATCCCGCTGGCCGAAATTTGAATAGGCCGACAGGAAGCCCGGATGGATCGTCGCCCAGGAGCGCGAACCGCGCACGCCGATGCCATAAGCACCGTCGATGTCAGTGTTCAGCTTGGCCGCGACTTCGACCAACTCGCCCATATTGGTTGGCAGGTCGACGCCGGCCTGATCGATGGGTTTTAAAAATTATCAAATAAAAGCTGCTGTAATATTACTAGTTTCGATATATTTAAGCTGTTGTTTAATTGCAAAAAATATTATTGCTTCTGATATATTAATTTTCTCCCTAATTCTAGTAGCAGAAATATAGTCCTTAAATAGTTCAAATTTAAATTGATCTAAAATTACTATCAAAGACTAAATGGAACCCAAAACAAACTGAAACTAAAATAAAATATTATCACATCAAACACGAAGATAATGAAGACGAGCAATAGGTAAGTAAACAATTTATAAAACGATAAAAATTAAAATGAACACGTGCCCTATAGCAAATTATGCTCCTGCACCCGTCCTGTGTTTTTGCACAACCTTCCTGTTTATCTTTCCCGAATTTCCCCAGGTACACATTTAGAGCTGAAATCAATGGGTTTCTTGTATCTATATTTATAGAAAATGAATATAAAAGATTTACATTCATAGGAAAAACAAGATTTAGAAAAGAACGGATTTATAATTATAATGGAAAACAAGTTTCTGATGGTAGAATGGTACATAGTTATGAGGAAAGAATTGTAGATACAGAATGTAAAAACAGAAGAAAAAAGAAAAGAATGATATTGCTAAGCAGGGCTGGTGTTTTTGAGCTTTCCCCAGAAGTTGAGGGCAGCTTCCAGGCAACTTTCTGCTTCGGTTTTCTCCTTAGCGCTA
Source organism: Alatinidae sp. Z8VKAUB7J3 (assembly GCA_010016025.2). NCBI lineage: Eukaryota > Metazoa > Cnidaria > Cubozoa > Carybdeida > Alatinidae > Alatinidae sp. Z8VKAUB7J3. The sequence continues at coordinate 73,848,799 of JAAAKM020721499.1, read as the reverse complement.
AGTTGTAAATCTTTGGAGAGGGTTTCTTCCAGTTCCAGGCCTACGATCAGTTTGTATAAGGTCGTTTGTTGTTCTTCTGGTTGTTCTTCTCGCTGTTCTGTGCCACCTGTGCGTTCTTCGGCTGCCTCTTCGGGAGATCCTTCAGAAACGAAGCACTGTCCCACTTTGACTTTTCGAACTCCGGCAACAACAGATTCTTCAGCCAGTCGTACGACTCGGTGCGGGCTGGCAAAAGGTTACTGTCTTTCAATGTCAAGGAAGACCCTTTAGAGCATTTGTAGAGGGAAATTCCCTGTCTTTTTACGTAGGTTAATTGAAAAAAAAAAACTTTCATAAAACGAATTTTCTCAAAGAAAAGTAAAGAGTCATGTTAAAACTGAGGCCGAGCAGAAACAAAGTCCATAATTGTTAAAACCATTCATCGCCCTCTCTCCTATATTTCATCCATAGAAATATGAATTTTCGCAGGAAAAAACGTTGCATACCTCTAGGGTATACTATAGTGGCGGGCAAAAAGGGAGAGGACAATGGTAAACTTCATGGATGTTCTTTTTTTGTAAGACAACTTTTTTGTAGAAGCTTTATTAAATACAAATATTCTCTCGAGCCAAGTTTCCATCCCTTTATATTATTAAAAACACTTAATTCAAAATGATTTACAGAAAAACATTTCATAACACCTCGGCTCTCCTCCTTATTAAAATTCATCTATTATTTAAATTCTATTTTATCTAATAAAACATTATTTGAGTATTTAACTACCTAACAAAGTATTTAACAACCTAAAAAAATATTTTCTAGTCTTTTCCAATTCCTGAGAAAACATATTCTTTTTGTAATACGCGTTCCATGCGAAAAATTGATCCGTACCACATCAACACCTGCCCGTAACATACGCTCAAGAACATACGGACTAGAACAACTCGCGGGTCCTAATGTTGCAACAATCTTCGTTCTACGGATCATCATTAATTTATCGACAAAAAATTATTTTGCACGCACCTCTAAAACCTCAACTGCCGGCAATTTTTTTCCTTCAAGAAATTCTAAGAATGCGCCACCCGCTGTTGATATATATGACACCTTGTCATATATATCGTATTTTTGAATTGCGGCAATCGTATCGCCGCCACCAGCCAATGTAAATGCACCCACTTGATGACTAATTTGGAATTTAAGCAAATGATTTACAGAAAATCATAGACTAGCTTGGATTTGTATTGCTTATATTGTGGCTTCGTCAAAATAAAGTATGCGATTTTATGAAAAATGCGTTATTAAAACATTAAACTGTAAGGCTTTTGCCGACTATAATCAGTCAAATAAGACGGAATGGTAATCAACACCGACGGATCAAAGGAGACTGGTGTCGGTTTTCCTTCTTAGCACATTTTATGAGGCGTTTTTAAGGCAACCAGTCGAATCGCTTGATTTTTTTTTTCTTCTTTGAAATCGCCCGTTCGGGATGGGGATCGACCGGCCCGACATCCGCGTCGTCATTCACGTGCAGGCGCCCGGATCGGTCGAGCAATATTACCAGGAGGTCGGGCGCGCGGGCCGGGATGGCCAGCCCGCGTACGGGCTTCTGCTGAGCGGCCTGAGCGACTTCGGCTTGCGCAAGCGCCTGATCGAGCTCGGTCGTCCCGAGGGAGATCACGACGAGTCGCTCGACGCTTGGGCCAAGCGACAGTGGGGCATGTTCCTCGACCTGATGCGCTACGTCGAGGCGGGGAGCTGCCGCCACGACACGATCCTCCGCTATTTCAACAGGTTCCATTCGGACGCCGGCCGTCCTGCTGCCTCGGGTTCGCTTGCCGCCGACATCGCGGCCGGGAGGCGGCGCCAACCGCAGGAGGTCGAAGATGAAGTGGATGCGGTCGGTGTCGCTCTCGTTGCGCGCGGCATGGACCGCCTTGTTGTCGAACCACCACAGCTCGCCGGGACGCAGGTAGAGCTGCTCCTCGCCGCTCTCCAGTACGTTCCCCGGCGCACTCTCCAGCACCAGGTGAAAGCGGTCGCGGATCCGGTAGTACTCGCCGCGGTCGACGTGCGGGTGGACCTGATGCCCCGCGGCTCTGCTTTAATCAACTAAGAAAATTGCTTTATTTGGATAGCCTTCTAAATTCCTTTAGAGTATCTCTTGGGCTGAGAAGGTATGGATGGGTAGGGTGGGGGAGGGGGAGTTCAGCATTGAAGACTGCTGGGATACTGGATTTGTTATTAATACTTTTCTTTCATATTTTTATTTATCTCTTATTATTTTTAATTCAGCTATTTATATATTTTTCAATTTTTTATCACGTGTAGGCTACAGTTTATTTTTTTATTTATTTATAATACTTTTAATTAAATAATTCAGGTTTAAGTAAATAGTTGAGTTAGAAGTCCAAGGACTATTCACATATAAAAGATGTTTATCGACCTAGTCATGCGGATTTTACCTATGAGCAAAAGTATGGAGCTAGAGATTATAGAGGTGGAGGACGTAGTTCGGCAAGGGAAACGGCTACTAGAGTAGTGGCTGGAGCCATTGCGAAACAGGTCTTAAAAAATATAAAGATCACCGCATATACTTCTTCGGTAGGCGATATTTTTCTTGAAAAACCGTATCAGGACATTGATTTTTCTAAAGTGGAATCTAATATTGTGCGCTGTCCTGATGATGCTGTGGCCCAAACCATGATAGATCACGCAGCTAATTCCGTCACAGGTATAAATGAATCATCGGTCAGAGAACAAATCTGTCGTACTCTAATAAACCTATTACAGTGGTTTGCGGACAACCGCAATGTTTTAAATTCACCAAAGACTCATTTTCTCATACCCTGCCGTCGCTTTCTCAAATATCTATCCATTTTAACGGAGAACTGGTTACCATTACTAGAAAGGAATCTATGTCGTATAGTTGATGAGAAATTATCTTCAAAGTTTCATCTTGATAGACTAAGGATTTAGCTAGGAAGGAATGTAAGGTTACTGAGGTATCTAAAATTTTACAGTGATCAAATGCATTGTCGACTTCAAATTGTACGGCTTTGCAGAGACAACTACCGCCAATCTTCTCTACGGCATTCATCTTGACGCTTTACCTTTGAGAATTTGATCCAGTGTGGACGTGCTTATTACAGCCCCGTCCCTAGCCAGGGTCTCAGCCAAATCACCATCAGGTGTATACAGATTAAACAACACTAACGCGCCGTCCGGTCCGCCCTTTTCCATGTGAACATCGCCAGGTTCTTTGGAGGCAAAGTCTCCGGGCTTGCGCATCCTAGAGCCAAGTTCCTCACCAGTTTCTATATCGATATAAACTAATAATGTTTTTTTTTTTTTAACTTTTTAAAAACAGCCCAAGCATCCTTACTTCAACAAACTTCGTGTTTTGGTTGAACTACTTTGTGTTTGTTTGTTATGGAAAGGCAGTGCGGTCTTCGTTACTATTTTCTGAATCCCTCCCTTCAAAAAAATCATCCTACTCGCAAAAACGTAACAAAAATACATATAAATACATTTTTGATGTCTTTTTAATTTTTTGTTCCCTCTCCACCCACAAAAATCCTGGATATGCCCTTGACCATGTCAAATACAGAGAGTTGCAGTTCGACTTGATTTTTCTCATGAATAATTAAAAGGAAATTTGCATATTAATTTATGTTTTTGGCTAAATGGCTTTCTTATAGTTTTTATCGGACGATTTTTAGGAAAAAGGAGCGGGGGAGGAGGTCTAGTTACCCTCCAATTTTTTTGGTTACTTAAAAAGGCAACTAGAACGTTTATTTTCTTACGAACGCTTTAATTAATAAAAATATACGTAACTTACGTAACGAAACTCTATATTCATATGTTTTTACTACGTATATGAGGGTGTTTGCCCTATCGTCAATACCTCGCTCTTTACACTAAAGCTTAAGTTTAGCCCCCATCCCTGTTCTGGATGCTGCTGGTCCTCATCGTCACACTCGCGTTGGGCGAGCAGGTGGCCCACGCCCTGGCGGCCCTCCGTGCACTGCCCACCACACTCGATGCGTTCTCGCAGGCTGTGCTGATGAAGAAGGGGAGGCCGGGTACCCTCATCACCGTGCACTGCGCGGATCGAAGTGCCGCGCGCACCGTGACCGTACTCGCCCGGGAGACCGGAACCCTGGGTTGCCGCGTCGAGCAGAGTCGACGCTGGGTCGCGGCACGGGAGGTGATCGAGGTGGACACTCGCTACGGACGGATCCAGGTGAAGAAAATTAGGTAACACATCCCTTCTCGTTACACAAAGTTGTATAAAGCAAACTCGCGTCAGGTGTAATGTATTGAAAGATACTTTTTAATTTTGGCATACTAAAATACCTGTTTAAGCAGCAAACAAAGGAACAGTATATGCGCCAACTAAATCAGTACTTAACCTCAAGCCAGCAGCAAACTGTATTTAGATTGCCGCTTGTAGCTTTTACTATCGCAGCTATTTCGGCTTGCTCTTCGTCAAATTTAACCTCGACTAGCGCCAACGAGGTCAATACAACGGCTCAATGTATTGGCGAAATAGAGCAACCAGCTTCAAATATTTATGTGACCTGTCTGGCAGTAGAAAAAGTAGAGAAAATATAATAGATAAGCTGTTAACGAATTTTTCCAGGTAAAGAAGTGACACGTTTTAAAACTTATATTCAAATGTAAGAACCCGGCTTAAATGTTAGGCTTGATTTTTTTTATAAATTCAATGTTCCGATTTCCCTAAAAATTAAGCAAGAACACAGCAATGTTTAGGTCGTGCAAAATGAAGTTGTACTAAACTTGGTTCTTACGTGTTATTAAATAATAAAAAAAAAACAAGTTTTTTTTAACTGAAAGTAAGGAGCGCGGGACACGGGCAATCGGATAATCCAGTGAATGAGTTGGGTGTTGAGGAATACAGCCAAAGTGCAATCAGTTTATTGAAACACCTTGATATAGAGCGGTTTCATGTTCTGGGCAACCATGGTGGTGCGCTTATAGCTATGCATCTTGCATGGCGTTATCCCGAACGAGTAGACGGTTTGATACTCGCTGGGACCAGTGCGCCTAAACCGATGAAAGAAGTTAGTGAATTTGCGGAGAGCCTGGATCTTGAACGCCGTAGCGCACTGACCAGGGAATCAATTGCTGACACATGGGATCGCTATGGAACCGAAAAAATAGAGAAAACCCATAGGAGGGATAATAGTGGATGTATTTGTAGAAAACAGCCACCAACGCCACATCACATCTCTTCCTTGGAGATTGTAAAGCTATCCAATCAATGGTATAACTTGTCCAAGAGGCCCTATTTTGGATTCACTGGAGTTGTGCTAGAATTATTTCATGAGACCTGCAATAAAAACAGACAGCCAAATTGGACATAGGCATAATACATTACTCCTATATAGAAAAAATCAAGCTCTTTGCTGTATATACTATTTGATGTTGTTTCTTAGTATTAATATGGCAATACCAATTCAATGCACCGGAAGTTTCCATGCTGGGTTTTGAGGCGGACATGCGGGACGACTACATCTACGAAGAAGACGTCTTTGCCCATGCGAAAACATTGACCGAGCGAACCAACAAGCCGGTTTTCTTCTATGCAAGTTTTGGCCAAACGCATAACCGGGATATCGGAAACCAGTTGGCAGAACTGGGCGTACCTTGCTTGAATGGCGCAGACACCGCCTTTGCTGCAGTAAGGAATTTTCAGAACTGGGCAGACAAACAGCGGCAATCTGAAGAAAACAGGCCAGATATTCCCGTTGCGTCCCTGCTACCAGACACTCCAACCTCTTTAAAGCGCTCTTCACTCCATCCCTATATCCCACTGAAATCCTCCTCCCAAATGAAAAAATTAAAAAAAACTAATTCCCCAAAAAATAATATTTTAATCATTTTTCAGACTTTGGGTGGTGCTAATCCTTCCTAACACTCAAAGGAAGTGCATTCTATACAGAAGGTAAAAATACTTCAAAGCAAAACCTTATCCTACACTATTTTGTATATCCATAAACAAGTCATCACATCATCTTGTACCATACTCATGAACAGAACTTCTAAAACGGTGAAACTCATTGAAAATTTCTCGGGTATAAATGTTATCATTCTTTTATATGTGGGGGAAATTTTTCACGGGAAATTGTTGGGCAGAAAGGGTTCCAGAGGAATTTTTGCATGAAGAATTATTTAAACAACTTAAATTTAAAAATACAACTGTTATGAATATGCAGGGGCATTTATGCTAAAATTTTCTTAATTTGAGATCATAGCAATACATGACAGGTAAGCTTGTGTGTAAAAATACAACTTAAATTATATATAATCTTTGTGTTGTCACTCTTTTTTCAAACACTTTTTGGTAATAGTTTATTAGTTGGCTTTTCCAGAAGGAAGCAACTATAGACGATCCCAACCCCTCGTTCCCGCAGCAGTTTGACGATATCGAACAACCGTTCGACGTCATGTTCGGTTAGGGCGGCCGTCGGCTCATCCATGATAAGGACGCGCGCATTGTGCGATAGGGCCTTGGCGATCTCGACCCGCTGACGGTTGCCTACCGATAACGAGCCGACCACCGCGTCGACATCCAAATCTCTGATGTCCAAAGATTCCAGCAGTTCAGCCGCCTGTCGGCGCGCCTTCGGCCAGTCGATACCGCCCCAAGCTGTCTTGGGGGCGTGGCCCATGAAGATATTCTCGGCCACACACGATCTGTCAATTATTTGGTGTAATTCGTCAAGCATTCTAACCCATTCATTTTCTGAAGACAAATTAAAAAAAAAATTGAAAAAGAAGTTTTTCAATTTTTTGAAGGTTTGATTTTTTGCAAAGGTTTGAAGTAAACTTAAGACCAACAAGAATAAATTTAATTATAAATTCAAACTCAAAACGGCCAGAACTCACTGCTAAAGAATAAACAAACCAAAAACAGACGGAAAGTGAAATAAAAGATCATAGCAAGGACAACAGATACTAACATAGATAAATATTAAAACGACTAAAAATTATATTGACTTAACATCTTACCTTTGTATAGGAACCCTAAAAGCATGGATTAAGTGCCCGACAATGGGAGAATATTGGATGTTGTTGTATCTGTATATACTGAGAAGCGCAAGTGCGTCGACTAGTTTATTTACATATCAAATGTTATGCACATTCGGGTCATGAAATGCAAGATTTTGTTTGTGTTTGGATGTTTGTGTTTAATGCGGTACATGGTTTTGCCCCCTGATTTCATCCCCGAATTCTTATTTTTTAGAATAATAAGACTTAGCTTAGAATAATATTAAAGAGAGTTGTAAGGAAGAATATTGTTTTAGGCGATGATCGACCCGAGGTTCGGGATGTAGTTGAGGGCGAAGGCGACGAATCCCCACAGGATCGGCGAGTTCAGACCACACAGAGCCACCCAGATGCCCACCAGGAGGCCGGTCACCAGACCGATGGCCGTCTTGAGCCCCAGATAACGCTGAAGCTCCCGGGTGACCTTGCCGATGCGATTCTCGAGGCCGGGGCTGTCGAAGGCACGGGCGAGCTTGCTCGGGAAGGACGCCGCCTCGAGCAGGATGAAGCAGGTGATCAACACCACGATCAGGATCGTCGACAGCACGCTGGCGACGCCCCGCAACCAGTACGAAGGGATCGCCTGGCTGTTCGCCCGGCACTCTGCCCTGCTAGCGGACGAAATGGGACTGGGCAAGACAATGCAGACCATCACCGCGATTCGACTGCTGTTGCGCGCCGGACAGGTCCGCAGAGTTCTGCTGATCTGCCCGAAACCACTGATTCCCAACTGGCAGCGTGAGTTTCGACTGTGGGCCGAAGAACTGCCTGTCGTCACGGTCGAAGGCAGTGGAACACGCCGGAAAACGCTGTGGACGATGCCTGGCGTGCCGATCCTGATTGCGAACTACGAACTGATGACCCGCGATCTCAATGCCATATATCAGGCATCGACTCTTTCTTCTTTGCCATAAATTCCTGCAATCCATCATCGATAGATTGCTCAAGGCCCGGCTCCTGATAGTCGCTCAGCATCTGTTTCCATTTTCGGTTTGCCCGGACAACCGCATCCTGTTCTCCCTGATCTTGCCAGTTTTCAAAAGCCTGCGTGTCGGAAAGCTCGCTCTCATAAAAAGCAGTTTGATAATTGCGCTGCGTATGTTCGCAGCCGAAGAAATGATTGCCGCAACCCACTTCGCGGAAAGCGTCCATGGCGAGTGCATTTTCATCTATCGCGAGGCAGGGCAACCCGTGCGGGTGGGCTCGTATCGTCGGCAGCTCTTCCTGCGGCTAGCGGAAGCAATCAGCGAGGGTCCCAGAGGCGAGTTCGCTCTCCGCTGGACGGCAAGGCAGGACGCCCGGGATCTACTCTTTGGAGGCGATCCAGTGGCCCGACTCGAGGAGCAGTTTTCTACCGAACCCGCGGGCATAGAAGTACCGAGGATTCCGGTCCAGCGGGCAGAAATGCGAGACGAGACTCCACCGCGTCTTGCCGGCCTCGATGTTTCGTGCTCCGCCGTGGGCGAGGTCTGCGCTCCAGATGAGGACGACCGTGACGAGGGCCGTGGAGGCAGGGAATCGACGTCGCGTCGAGTTTTCTCTTCGCGTAGTCGACTTGCCGCACGGCGTAGCCGGAGTAGTCATTCGCGAGGGCGACCGTCATCGTCTTCGCACCGCTCGGACTCCGGCTCTTGATCTCGAGTCCGAGGGCCACGGCGATCTCAGACGAAGTTCCTCCGATGAGGAGATCCCCGATCCGCACCGCCTGGACGGTGAGTCGCTTCTTCCAGCCGAGGAAACGTTTCACGATCCACTCGACGGGAGCGAAGAGCTCCGGAATCAATCCGATGTTGACCAAATTGGGAAGGGACTCAAACCCAGTACCCCTTCCCCTTGGATACAGCCTTTTGTTTTTCTGTTAGATTTTTCTATTTGGTTAAAAAAATGGATTAATAGGAAAAAAACAGTAACGAAAATAAGGGAACATAAAATTGCGTATGGCACAGGGGGCGTTAGTGGTTTGCAGATTGTCTATGGTCAGTTTTGGCCCTTAAAATTGAAAGTATATAACATTTAATTTGTGATTGAATTAGTTCTTCTTGATGTTTTTGCAATCATTAGTTGTATACGATGAGGCCGGGGAAAAAATATACGGGTGACACATGATATTTGAAAGTTATTTAATAATAACTTTATTAAGACAAAAATCCTTTTCTTTACTTTTCTACGGCACCTCGTATGTTGAAGACTTCAGATTCATCAAATTTTTGTTGAAATTATCCATTATTGTTGCTTCACAAGGACGGATTAAGAATAAAATCCATTTGTGTGTGTAGGACTTTTCAAATATATCTCGTTTTTAGTAAAGCTCTAATTACACTTGAGGATTTATGGGAAATGTTTGTGTTGCCAGCCCCGCTAGTATATATGGTATTTTTTTTTTTTGTTTTAGGTTTGATTTTTTCGTTCGTAAAGCGTGACTGGGCATCGAGCGAGGGCGTGACGGCCCAAACCAGAAGGGCCAAAAACAAGATCGTCGCGTTACGCATGGACTCTCTCCGTAGAACTCGGCGAAGCGATGGTAGTGCCTGAACGTAGGATTCTTTGGCTGATTTGCGGACTCGACTGCGGAATCTTGTCGGGCGCGAAGAGCTCACGAACACGGTGGAAACATCTCGCACCCAAGGAAGGGTTCAGCGCCGTCGATTCCGCAGTCAGGAAACGGCGCGGCCGGTGGCATTGAACCCAGAAACAAATAACCTAACGCGGAGATCGCGTCACAGCGGCGAGGCGATCTACAGCTACACGCTGCGCTTCGGTCGCTGAGGCGAGCGCCGCCTAGATCGTCGGCATGACGCTGGCGTCGGTGACAAGCACCTCGATCGAGTAAGGGTCGCATGTCTCGTCGCGGATCGGCGCGGCGCCCCTCACACGAACGACCACCGTCTCGACCTGACAGGACTGGATCAGCTGCACGCTCATCGACGGGTGGCCGCCGGTGCTCGCGCAGCCCGGAGCGGGGTTCGTCACGGTGGAGCCGCCGGGACACTGCCGCATCGTCATGAACCCGCCGGACGCGCAGATCCCGGAGACGGAGGCCGATCGTTGCTGTTCCCGCCAACTGGTTTTGAAAGAATGCTGGATCAAGGTTCACCGACGTCAGCCCCAGTCCCTCCGTCATCGCATCGTAGGAGCCAATCGCCAGGACGGGGTTTGCAGCGTCCGCTAACTCGATCGTGCCATTCCCCGCGTACCCACCGATGGATACGGCTCCCGATCCAGCCAAGGGTATCGCGGTCACACGAAAATCCAACCGAGCGCTCGTCACGTGAACGTCGCCGGAAATCGACGAAAGATCGTACTCCATCACTGTCCGATCTTGGACGGTGCCGTCAAAAACTCGCCAGCTGCGTCTTGTTCTTCAAAGTCTATGATCCCATTGTGATTGGCATCGGCGCCAAAAAGCATCTGAGGGGTGACCCCACGTACCAACAGCAATTCTTCGACTGAATCGAGTGGCCCATTCTTGGGTGCATAAGGCGGATCAAGTCCTGAATAGTAGTCACTAAACTCGCAACCATATTCACGGGTCTCATCATCTTCGTCGATCCAGTCCATGATGGCGTCGGCGATATCCTCCGTCATATCGGGCAAGCCCATCAGCAAAGTGCGGCCGCCGTTTTCCTGGTACGCGTCGGCCAAGGAGTTCTTATTTATTTAAGTTTGACTTGAGTATTCATTTATGATTTACTCGTGTTAAAATTCACAAATTTAGGAAAGCATATATTACTTGTAACACCGATAAATAATGTCTTTATCTACTTGACAAATATATATTTTGAGCTAAGAGACTTTGTACAAATTCTTATTTATTTAAGTTTGACTTGAGCATTCATTTTATCATTTACTCGTGCTAAAATTCACAAATTTAAGAAAACATATATTACTTATAGGACCGATATATAATATATTTCTCTACGTGGCAGATATATATTTTGAACTAATAGGAAGGCGTCTTAAGCTTAACGAACATTTATATAAGCTAATTCCATTTATGTACATAAATTGGTCTAAATTTACTGCTTACTTTTCATAGAAAATGGTTTCAAAAAAGCAATTTGGAGAACGATTTTATTTTCTTAAATGACTTATCGTCATTTATATCGCATAATAATTCATTTACTAACTTTTCGCGTCCTAAAAATATCGAGGATCTGTACTATTTCTCATAGCTGTTTTGTAAGTAAAACATTAGTAATTACCCTTTTCCAGTACATATTTTAGCAATGGCCATAAAAAGGTTGGTATCCGGCGTTTACCAATCTTTAATCTTCTCGTTCTTTTGCTAGCTATAGTTGTTTGATGTCTTTTTCTCTAAAAGTGAAAATATTTTCACCGTCACTTTTTATTCTTTCTCACAGTATCATCTACGGCTAGTTCATTTATGTTTCTAATCCTTGTTATGAAAATATTTGTCAATTGTTTTTCTTACTTTATTAATACATTATGTAAATTCTGCAATATCTATTCTCTGTTCCTTAGGTCCTCATAAAATATGAAAAAAAAATTGAAAAAAAGTTCCGTGCAATACTAATTTCCCATTCATGCCTTTATTCTTTGGATAAAGGCCTAGGCATAAATAATAGGCCTTACTCTCTTGCATGTTTGCTTATCTTTTGCTTGCAAATTTCTTTAAGCATAATATTGTTTAACAAACAGACAAATAACAAACAAACGGTATGGGAATTAACAAGCTTCTTGCTCAGCAAAATCATTACCATCATCATACTCATAATCATTTTTAGGTCTTTATCTCTCCATTCTCAAGAGATTTAAATCTCACTAACATCATTATTATCATCATTATCATTATAGAGATCCCTGCGTTCCAAGGATCTTTTATACCTGAAAATTACAAACACCCCATTGATCCACCAAGACATCGATGATGTTTGCCTCGTTTTCAGAAACTTTTAAACTGCCTATTTCTGTTGCAAAAACCAAAGTAATTGTGTTTCATAACAAACAAACAACCTTCCTCTAAGCCTTTAAGGATAAAAGGGAGTGCAATAGTTTATGAGCCATTAGTTGGTTTACTTTCCGGCCATCAGAAAGTTTCTGACTGCCGTGTCAATCTTACAATAATACTTGGCATTACTAAAATAGTTTGCAACAAGCTCTTTTAAACAATCAATTCTGTTGTCTAGATTAGCAGTGGAATTAATTCACGACAATTGAGGACGGAACGCGTTCAGAAGTTGCAGGTGGAATCCGTTCCGGGTTCAACCCGCCCTTCGTTTTTGCTGCGACAGTCGGCAGCCAGCATCGAGAGCATCGAAAAACAGGCCAATATGGTTGATCACGACAAACTAGATGCCGCGGTTGATGCGATTCATCAGGCAAGGCAGGTGATTGTCGTGGGTGCATTGGCGTCGGCTGGGATCGCGGAGTATCTCACCTATCTGGGTCGCTGGGTTTCCAAGCGCTGGCTGATGGTCGGCCAGAGCGGTATCTCGCTCGGCAGCGTGCTGGCACAGGCGGGTTCCGAGGACGCTTTTTATTGACTTGTCGAGACCTTACGCCTCAGAAGACTCTTGGGCAATCTGCTATCGTCAAACTGATACGATTAAATTGAGATATAATGTAGATGACATTATAGCAGACAGCAGATAGATGTTAGTCCCCTCCTTAACGAAATACTCCATAAAAAGAAGACGCAAATTCGTCTTTCTTTATTATATATTCTGCCCTCTGACAGTCGTATTTGCCCCATTTTTTGCCCTTTGAAGAGTATTCGGCCCTTTGAAGAGTCGTATGAGCAAAACCTGAAAATAAATTAATTATTCCTCATACCACATTAATATTTTTACTTCAAATGTCATTTATTATTATTGTAAATTTTTAACTTGACTAGAAAAGCCAAAAGGGACTAGTCCGTTTTGTCCCCGATTGAACGGTATCCACCCCCACCCAGATAAGTCAGTGTGTGACCGATATTACATTTGTACGAACAATAAGCCAACAGAAGCCATCTGTAGTGGAGGTTTGGTATTCGACCCTAGAACAGGCGTATGTACATACGCCGATTTGGCAGGCCGACCAGAATGCAAAGGCCGTAAGTATATCAATGTTTTATTTCTTCTCTATTAACTGGTGATCACAAAAATCCAATAAGAATCGAAAGCACTGCCAGCGCGACCAAAGCGCCTAGTGCATCCGCCGCGTGTCGGGCACCAAAAACCTTGTTGCGTCCATCCGACTCACCGCTTAACTCAGCGCCCCAGGACAGATGAGGTACGGTAATACACGTATACGCCGTGTACCATCCGATAACTGCCAATGACAGCCAAATCAACTTCGTGGTTTCACTTGCATCTATCGGAACTGCAAAAATCAACACAAACGTCGCTGCAATGGGGATACTTCCAGCAAGCATCCAACTGCGTCTTCTGCCAAATCTTAGTCGGGTTCGGTCGCTTTTCACAGTGTGTATACGGGTTCTAGACCCCACCTAGATCACCCCATCAATTTACTCTATGTTTAATTGAGTTCGCACCATTTTAAATGAAAATTTCCGCCATTTTTTCAATTTCCATCCTGAGCTTTAAGATCAAAACAGGTTTTGTGAAATAAGAGTTTTATGATATTTCATTTTTTCTATGCCGCCTATAAAATATAATAATTTGATATTTAAAGGATAGTTCAATATCAACATCTAGATAATTTATTTTATCTTTATTGTTTCTTTCAATAATATTAAAATTATGCCTTATTTAATTTTTTCTCAGAGCGCCCGGCTGGTCGACGCCGACCCCGGCATTTTTGAGTTGCAGATGAATGACGTACTCGTATTCGGCCAGGGCCACGTCGCCGAAGACCTCGACGGACGGGGGCTGCACGACCTCAATCCGGTAGACGGCCGCCGCAAACACCGGCTCGAGAAACCCGGCGTAGTTGTCCGCTCCGACGATCGGCTCGGCGCCCGGCGGCAACAGACGCACCTCCGGGTGCAGCACGGACACGTAGCCGGGAATGTCGGCGCTTTCCACCGCCTGCCGCCAGTCGGCGTACAAGCGGTCGATGGCCTCGAGAAGCAAACAATCCACTAAAGTAAGCAGCCGAACCCAATGACGAGTTCCGCTGCCATCGCCCGACCAAACTGCCCCTCAAAGGATCACTTATGAAACTCGCGATTCCCTTCTGCAGCCTTCTTCTTGTGTTTGCACACGTGTCACCATCCAGTGCCGACAACAATTGGGCTCAATGGCGAGGACCATTGAACAGCGGAGTCTCGGAATCCGGCAATCCGCCAGTGACATGGAGCGAAACGGAGAACATCAAGTGGAAGGTTGCCATCGACGGAAACGGCACTTCGACTCCGATCATTTGGGAGGACAAAGAGGGGTGAACAGGAGTAGCCTAAATAGCCCCACAGGGAGTAGATTAGGATACCTCCGTTTTGTTCCAATTAAGCGATTATGGAATAGATTCCTTATCAAGGCAGATTGCCTTGATATGATAAGCCGTTCCAATATTTTTGGAACGGCTTATCATATAAAGAGGAAACTTTTGGGGCATCATGAGCGGAATGCTCAGTTGACCAATAGGCAAAATGTACATGTTACTGCTGCTATTAATACTACTGCTACTACTGTTCCTGCTACTACCGCTACTACTAAGATACTAGTACAATTAAGGCTACCCGTATATCAGCACCGGCTGCAACGTGGGCAGATAGAGGATGGAGCGGATGGTCACCGCGCCCTTCGGGATCGCGTTCAGGCACAGCGCCATGATCATCGCGATGACGAACACCGCCGGGATCGCCATCGCGCAATAGAGCAGCGTGTTGAAGATGGTCTTCACCACCATGCGGTCGCCGAACACGTCCTCCCAGTTGTCCAGCCAGACGAACTCCGGCGCGCCCAGCACGCCGCCCTCCTGGAACGTCAGCCAGACCAGCCAGCCCATCGGAAAGATCAGGAATACGCCGAACGCCAGCAGGTTCGGCGCCAGAACATATCAGCTATTTTTAATATACAGAATTGTAGAAATTCTTTATTGATTTTGCTCGCATTCAAAATCTTATTGACTTTTTTTTAATGATAGCAGTTTAAAACACTAGTTTCCATCCAGCAGTTTAGCAGTTTCCACCCAGTCCATGGTTTGCCCCCAAAACGACAGTTTGCTCCACAACTGAATTTTAGTTTCTTCCAAACTCTTCTCAAAACCTATATATATCTGCATGATTCAAGCATCAACTGAAACAGATCAGTTTTTTGTAAATACTTATCTTTATAGTACTATAGTTTATATAGTACTACTGAACAAAAAGACAACCAGGTAAAGCTGAACACTGGCGGATTATCTTCCGGTTTTTATTTTCTACGAATAACCGGGAAAGCGAGCGAAACAACGCATCGAATTCTGGTCATCAAATAAGCGGGAGTATTTTTGGAGCTAAAACCTCCCGGAGGTTCCAGGATTGCGTATTTACTGCGTTTAATGATATTTTTGACCTCTATTTTTTAGTTCCAGGTTTAGCTTAAAACCTCCGGGAGGTTCACAACGGTATAAGAATTTATTTTTACTTGGGATTTAACCATGGTTAAGTGACTCTATGAAAACAAAACAGGAAGTTTAGAAATCCTGTCCCTCCTTACTGAAGCAGAGATTAATGATGTAGGTAAATTTTTGAGTTTGTCGTTTATAAGGAACTTCAGAAGCTGAATAGGAACTCTGCGTCCTACCCTGGCCAGCTTCCTTTAAATCTGTTTCGTGGATTCGCTATTGTTCTTGACAAGTCACACTCCTCCATTATTAACCAGGGCTTCCAAGAGCAAGTGTTTCCTAGTGGTTAGAAGAGAGCGTGCATTCGTGTCAAACCCAAAGTAAAGAGTCCCAAATCTTGCAACCAACTCCGACCTATCTTAATAACCCACTAATGAAGGCGGTAAGTCTAAATTGTTGTTGCCTTGATTGAGTAATAATTTAAAAGAGATTAATTGGTCATTGAAAGAGAAACAATGCTCATTTCAATTAGTACAAGGTCACACGTGCCAAATTTGACCTTGAAATCAAAAGGACCAATGTCCCTTTGACTTGAAACCATAATTTAAATCATAATTTCAGTCATATTTGTTGAAAATACAGTATGTACTATTTTTATATGAAGAAAACATTGGCTTAAGAGAATTCTGCAATTAAAACGTTCAGAATTTCAACTCTAACACATGACTTCAAAGCATAATGGATATTTGCCAATACCTCTTTCCTATTTCGCAAATACTGCTTTCAAATTTAAAAATACATCCGTAACAGGACTTTATTGAAAAACCTCTTCTTACTGAATAACTTTTATCTTTAGATTGTCGATTTATATTATATTATTGATTATTAGCTTTTTCGAACCAAAATGAAGGGTGGGAGAAAGAGAAACACTAAACACCTATAAGTAAACAATGCTTATTAAGAAATAATAAGGAAATCCCAACAAGAAAAATTGTATGATTAGAGCAAATAAGCACGATAAAGGAACGTAAATAGATGCATAAAGTGTTCATCGGTTGTCCTCTCGAGTGTGTTCGGAGCCTGCCGCACGCTCGGAGGGTCCGGACGTCGCCGCGGCTCGGTTTCGAGGTCCACAGGTACGCCCGGCGTGTGGCGTTGCATTACCTGCCGATGACTCGCGCCGTCGCGCCGATCCCACCGCGCAGCGAAGCGTCGGCAGCGCGGGTCCACACCGCCCTCGTCATGCCCAGGTAACCGCTCTCGGCCTCGGCGGCTCGCGGCACAGCACCCCGGTGCTTGCAGGCGGCTCCTGGCACCCTGCAACGACGCCCACCCCGCCTGAGACGCCGGTAAAGGGAGTAGATATGAACGAAGCAATAGCCGAATACAAAAAATTTGCTGACTAAGAACAAGATTCCCTCGACTTATCTACGAAGCACGCTCGCCACCATCTGTGCGCCCGCCACACCACCGCCGACGTAGAAGATGTTGGCGAACACGATGTCGGCGTAGCCTTTGAGTTGCGGCGGAAGTTCCGCCACATCGGGTAGTGCGCCATTGAACAGAGAATCGGTCATTCCCCATCCAAACCATGCGGCGGTCGGAATGGCCGCGATAAGCCAGGGTATCCAAAACGCCTTGTGCTGCATTCCGGCTTTGACAAACGCAACTTTTTGAAAACGCAATTTCCCAGTGTAGATACAAAAAGCGCAAGCATCTGAAAATGATGCAGCAACAACAATAACTCTATGGTTTATTCGTATTGAATTTCAAAATTCAAAATTCAGGAAAAGTGATATCACTGTATCGGTATGGACACCAAAAACACTCTGAAAACGCTCGTGTAGATGAAAATTTTTGATACGCTATTAGCTACTAACATGAAAACGGAATGAAAACTCAACTTTTTTGAAATGTATCTGTGTAGACGGGGTTCATCTGACAAGGCTTTAAACAGTAAATAGCAGTTTCTTAAATTTATTTGATTCGTGTATTCTATACACTGTCGGGCTAAACGGCAGTGAGAACCGGGGGCGGGGGGGGGGGGGGGGACGAACTGGGGCGGGGGAATTTGGGTGTGGAGGAGACAATTGCCACCCTGTCCCATAGCAAATTACGCACTTGCCAGCCTCCCTTTCTACCCTTAATGCCTGGATATAGCCGTAGGTTGTATAACAAGTTCGCTTATTTCCCTGTGTTTTTAATTTAGAAAAACATTGACATTGTTAGGCTTTATAAATCAACTATAGGTGAAAAATAAGCACATAAGGCTATACAATTCTTTACTTTTGTAATAACAGCGTAGAACAGAAATATTCCCAGAAATCGTAAGGGAGTAGATATCAGTTTCATACTTAATAGTTCTTAATACCTTGCTCTTTACGCTAAAGTTTGACTGTTTGTCCCAATTTTTTAAGAATGTTTACTGAAACACAGAGGCTTTTTAATTAGAATAGGAAGCTTTTTCAAGAGCGCTAACAGTTTTAGCGGAAATAGAAAGGTAATGAGGAGGGGGCAACCCTTCATATAAGGAATAAATCTTCCAAAATTAATTTTCAAATTTTGTTTTTATGGCACTTGTATTACGCGCTTCCCTGGTCATGCCCTCTCCTGATCCGTCTCGCCCGGCGTGGCGCCGAGCATTCTTCGCAGCGATCGCCGCGCGCGCGAGATCCGCGTCTTCACCGTGTCGCGGGACACGTTCTGCCGCGCCGCGACCTCTTCCAGACTCTGGCCCTCGACCACCGACCATGTGAGCGCGTCCCTCTGTTCGGGCGGGATCCGCTCGAGCAGCGCCGCCACGCGGCGCAGCTCTTCCCGTGCATCGATCGCGTCCTGGTGGGTCGCCGACGGACGGTCATCGGGGACCTGTGCGATCACCTCGTCCTCCGTCGTCGAAACCGAAATTCCAAAGCTGGCCAAGCGCGGCAATCTGGTCGAGCTTTACAACCTGATCAACGACGAACAGGAACGCCGCAAGGACCAGTCCGAATTTGTCGAGGCCGTGACGGAATATTCCGAAGCCGAAAGTGAAGTGTTTGACCTTGAATCTTCGGGCCCGGCACGACTTGAACTGGCCGAAAAGGTCGGGCAGCAGGCCGCGGCCTTTGCTTCGACCATGATTGCGTTGCTGACAGTGTCGGCATTGTTCTTGATGCACATCTTCTAAGGGATCGACATGGCAAGAGGTAAAAGCCCGAACAGTTCGCAATGACTACCTGGATTCTGAATCGCATCGTAGAATTCAGGGGCTGCTGAAAAGGGCTAAACTTCCTTTACGGTTGCCCAAACAAATTGCGGACGCAAATTTGCGTGAGTTGATGGCGGTAGACAAGAAGGCAAGAAATGGCGAACTTTTCCTGGTGCTGTTAGATCAAATAGGGAAAGCAAGAGTAAGCAATGAATTCGATGAAAGTTTGTTAAATGATACGCTCGGTTACTTTTTGAAAGACGCTGGAGCCTGATGGCCATGAACAAACGAAAATGACTAATCCAACATCTAATGACGAAGCGTTTCTCATCTCATCGAAGAGACTCATACAAATATCAAGGCCTTTGCCTGGCAAGTAGAAATATATTGTTCTTCCTTATCCCAAGCAATTTGGACCTCCTGGAAAATGAACTTTTTCCTATGGCCCAATCAAGTTTTGTGATAAAATTATATAGATATCCTCAAAATCCCTTAGCGAAACGAATAAAAGTCATTTTGAACCAAGATTCAATAAAGGTAAAGAACCATTAAAAACTTACACCGACACCGTGGTTCTATCGCCATACCTAAAAAACTCCATATTTTCGACCTAACATTTTTTTTTATACAGTTACATTACATTTTAAAATTAATTTGATAATTTACCTGATGACAGAAAGCAATTATGGCACTTTGAATGACGTGAAACTACTTTTACTACTGACAACTCGTCAAAGCACCCATGCTCTAGAAGCCAACACAGCCCTTTAGAGCTAAGCTCTTAAACAATGAACACATACTTCTAGCAAAGCCTCTCCACTAACTTCTACCCAATCCACTTGAAAACGTCCTCCTTTTCTATGCCAGCATTATCAAAGATGTTGGTTCTGATGAACCCTTAAAAGACTTAAAATTATCTTACAAAGGAAAATTCCAAACTGCCGTTCATCCTGATCATCGAGAACAACCAGTACGCCTTTTCGACCCCTACCGATCAGCAGTTCGCGGTCGAGGAACTGGCCGAGCGCGCCAAGGGCTACGGCATCGTCGGAGAGCGCGTCGACGGCAACGATCCGGATGCCGTGGCGGCGGTCTTCGACGCGGCCGCGAGGAGAGCGCGGGCCGGCGAGGGGCCGACACTGATCGAAGCAGTGGTCGGCCGCATGCGCGGTCACGCGGAGGGTGACGACTCGCTCAAGGTGGTGCCGGAGGACGAACTGCAGCGCTACCTCGATGAAGATCCACAATATCTCTTAGCAGCTGAAGAAACCGCGATAGCCTACGGTCAACCCCTCGTCGAGCTGAAACAAGAGCTCCGCATTCAACCGGCCCCACGTGTCGGCTTCATCGTCGGAAAGGGCGTGAACCGTAATGGCGACTCCTTCCGCTTCGAACGTCGCATCACCGCTAGCTGCGTCGGCGCGCGCTTCAAGCGGCACGATAACACCGTTGAGCTCCATCACTGCCTGGGTCGCCGCATCGTCCTCGGGCGATTGTGTCCACAGGATGGGGTCGGACTCCACGGTGCGCCGGAAACCGCAATGCGGCCCCGGGTCGCGTCGGCCAACTTCAGCCGCCGCTCGTTCTGCAGCGACCTGAACAACTCCCTCGTGCTCGAGCAGCCGGCGATCGTCGCGCGCTACTCCGCGGTGTTCGATCGCATGTTCGACATGGGTGGCTTCAGCCCGGTCTCCCCCGAGGGCGGCGTCACCGGCGGGCCGTACACGGTCTACTTCAGCCCCGAGAGCCCGATCAGCAGCCTGCCTGAATGGATGAGCGCGATGGTGAGCGCGATCGACGCCTCGAGCACCTCGGTCGAGGTGATGATCTTCGCGTGGACACGCACCGAGATCTCGGACACATTCTTGTTATGGCCTCTCTAACGCGTCTTGCCCTGAGTCCGAACTAAGTGCTCAGGAGTTCTTCCCATTTGGTATTCGTACGGGACAATTGGTTGCTCATAACTTTTTGCACCTACCCTACGTCAGCACCACCACGATCTAGCATCTCAATTGCCTGGTCTTTGAGTTGTTTCTTCAAAATCTTGGCGTTCGGTGAGTATGGCAGTGCGTCTACGATGAACAAGTGGGTGGGTATCTTATAGGCAGCGATCCGGTCTTTCAGGAACGCGATGACCTCCTCCGTGTCGATGTTTGCCCCAGGCGCTTATAAGAAATAATTTCTGTTCGTAATAATAATAAAATCGTAATAAAATAATAAGTTCTGATGTTGCTCCTTACTTTCTGTCGAAAAAAACTTTTTTTATTCAATTATATCTAAGCACTGGGCCTATGTACATCTCTGGTTATCAGAAACGTGTCAAAAGGTTGGACGTGTTTTCACCTAGGGTACAAACAGAAGAGATAAAAAAGGTAAAGGATATAGCATTAGACTCTACAGTCCCTACTAGTGGTGCTGATCTCTGTTTCTTGGCCCTTCAGCCACGAATTACAATGGGGGGCTGGGGGCCAACAAAGAATAGCTTGTGAAGACGTGGCTGGTGTCGTTAAAAATATGTTGTCGATGAGAGTTGCACTAGTGAGTGAAACCTGCGTTGGGATTGTACATGAGGGAATAAGTGTTTTGATGTCATTAGAGTAATAAATTCGGTTGTTTGAGCATTTTCTTCATATTTCAGTAAATTTATATTAAAATCCCCCATGACCACAAAATCTTTATCGTCTAGAGATCCTAATAAGGATTCCAGAGATTGCAAAAAAAGCGGGGTTGGTGCCGATGGAGGCTTATAAACGACACAAATTTGTAATTTCTTGGTTCTGGCCAGTTCGAGCTCGAGCTGGGTTTGAGCTCGAACCCAGCTGTAGCATCACACTGCAGGATGCAAGGTCCTTAGCATTAAAGAAGAGTCGTTAATATGATACTACTATTACTACTGATCAATTTAGGACTCGGCAGAAGCAACGGAACTGAGAAACTAAATCCTTTGAAAGTTTGATTGGTTTCTTGTGTATTATTCAGAACACACTCAATAAGCGAAGTTAGGTTTCGTGAAACAAACTACGATGCAGGTGCTGAGAAAATCCGGTTTCATAGCCACACAGACAAAAACTCAATTTAGTTTGCTACACATGAGAAAGAGTCAAACTTTAGCGTAAAGAGCTGGGCGTTGAGAAGGAAAAGCCCCTTTCATATACAGAGCAATTTCTGTTCGTTTTAAGTTTTCATGTCCCTCCTTAGTTTCATTTAAAAAAACTTGTTTTTTTATTTAATTGCCATAAAGAATCGTTTCAGATCGCCCTAGAGATCAGATTGATAAGTTGGTATAATTAACCTGCTATTTCCGCCAATGAATAAGTGCTATTTAAAGGATTTTTGACAATTGACGGTCTCTAGAGAATTGAGAGACAGAAGGCTACCCTAGCTTCAATTTTGAATCTCAAAACAAGGAAAATTCAAACAAAGGAATCAATATTATAGATCAATATATTAAATATTCAATTTATTTTCGTTAGTTCTTTCCAGTCGTCTTGATTATTATATTAATTAGTTTTTTAATTATCGTGTATGCTTTAAAAAACTAAAGCCGACTGTTAAATATATATATGTTACTGTGAATGTCCTAAATCTGGTTAATGTCAACATTCACCATAAGGTCCAAAATTCCTTTTTCTCTGCTTGGATTCAATTAGCTTTGAGAGTCAGCTTTTTCAGTCTCATGCAAGGTTTGATGGTAAAAGTTAAAGTTGGACCACCCACTCCAAGAAGTGGGTGGAGGGTATATATTATATACAACTCAATCACAACAGCACCATGCCGCCTAAGGCCGACACAGCTGTGCAAGCTACTCCGCCCTAATCTGTTCAAAACGTTGCTTTAATAGAAGTTCCATATTCTTGTAATCCTTTCTTTTGACATCCTCCAACCCACTTGATGGTGTCTTGAATTCTGTCTGTCCCTGGATGGATGGCCAAAAGCACCATTTTTAGTAATCTGTCATGCTTTGTCTGTAAAATGTGGCCTAAACATCCTAACCTTTTTTTTGGATATAGCATTAGTTAACCATGGACCTATTGATGTCAATGGCTGCACTGATTCTGAACTTGGGATGTCAGTTCAGTCACTTTGGTTTACACTTAGGCTAACTGTTTTATGGCATGCAATTTTAGATGTTCTTACTTCAAATCATACTTTATTCATTGGAATATTCCAATTAACATTTATGGAAGACCCAAATTGGATCAATTTTAGATACAGTTTATCCAAGGTGGACAAATTGGCATAGCCAGTTCTCCAAATCTCTTGTAATTTCTTAAATTTATCTAATCTTGATGTTGAACTTTTCTGCACCAAATTGTAAATCTCGATTCATGGATCATGCAGCACTATTCCATGGACATCATCCCTGTGATTTAAATTTAGCCTAATATTTTCTCGAGAAGGGTTGTTTTTCTTTTTAAGTGGATCCACAGAGGTTTAGTTAATGACTTAGAACAAAGCTATTCTTTTTTGACCACTATTATGTTTGGGCCAGGACCTAGTCACCATACAAGGCTGATTGGAAATAGAAATGGCTACAAGGCCTCTAATTTTTGAATTTTTAATCATATGGATGAGCTTGCAAGTTTCTATGGGATTCAGCGCGAACAAGAATAATGCGATGACGTAACAGAAAAAAATAAATCTTATTTGCAAATAAGGAGTTTTTTAATTTTTTTTTCTTAGTACAAAAATGAAAATAGAATGAAAATTGCAGTGAAACCACACCAGGATTTACCATTAGGCCCACTAGGCCCTGGAGCTTTCACTTTTCCCGAAGCTTTGGGGATTTCCCCGAAAATCTTGCAAAAACGGAACGGCGAAAACGCATGGGCCTAGAAGCGTCGAAGCTTTAAATCCGGCCCGGGAGAAACAAAATATTGAGCTGGTGAACTTTCAGCAATTCACATCGTTATATATCCCATATTCAGTTTAATTTATTAATCATATGATTTCCCACCATTAAAAGCTCCATCTGATTCGAGTAGTGACGAAAGCAATTGTGTCGTAGTTCTCAAAAACTTACCACCAGGAATGTGACAGCTCATTAAACCGAAAAATCACTCTGGACACTGTTGCTAAGAAAGCAGCTATTCGTAAAGTTGTCCCTTCCAAAGACAAACTGAGAGTGCACCTAAGTACCGCTGAAGCTGCCCAGCAATTGTGTGATGAAGCAGCTGTATTATTCCAGCCCAGCACTCAGGCAAATTATTCCAAATGTATACCTTGGGCTTATCCGAAATTACCGTGATAATATTTGTTTATTACTGGTTGAGTCTCTAGTGCCGTCTTACTTACTTTTACTTACTTGTCTTGAAAGAAAAGATAATATTTGTTTATTACTGGTTGAGTCTTTAGTGTCAAAACTCGCTTTGGTAAGCAACAAGATGGTCTTGTTTAGCTAACGTAATTCCCATCGATGCGAAATAAGACTTATTTTGCACTCTTTGGCAGATTTCAATTTTGGAGAAGAAAAGAAGTAAAAAGAGGGTGCACTTTCACAAAAACAAACATTTTTCACACCTAAAGCTAAACATTACTTCCAATTGTAGAAAAAACATTGAAGAGACGTTATTTCAAAACACTATGCATAACTATAACTATTCGTACTATTCATATAAAGCTAGAACAGAATTGTCGGTAAGATCTAATTTTGATCGAAGCGAGATGCACACAAAATCTAACTGAACCGTAAGCATCATAATACACTATAAAATAGATCAACTAATTTGCTTTCGCAGCAAGATCGGAATTGATGCGGATATCAAAACAAAATTGTACCCCTAGAAAATATAGTAAAACTATACATATATATATATATATAATTTGTAAAATGCAATGAACCTTATCTGTATTATTGCCAAGCACGGAATCTATCGTCTTTTTAGTCGTGAGCAATCATCTGATCAGCGCCTTAGAACTTCACTTGAAAACGATGAGATTGACGCTAAGTTTGGATTTGAATGTCTCAAGGAAAATGGGGAAAAAATTGGGTACCTCTTGAATATGCATACTGTAAGTAATCTTGATAATTTAAGCCCTTCCTCCAGTAGAACTTGAAAAAATAGGACCTGTGAAATTATAAGAAATGTTCTAAATGTTCTTATTTTAGTGTTCTGAACTCTGCAAACTGAGAGTAATGTTTAACTCTTAGTTTCATCTCAAGAAATATATGGAGGATTTTGCTCTTGTTAGCAGGTCTAGTGCTTGAAATTTACCATAGTAAGAAATAAGTTCGACTGTTTCAATATCTGAATTAGACTATGGTATGTCAATTTTGTGTTTTAAGATTGATTAAGCAAGTAATTATTTGATACTTGGTCTAGGCTTTCTCGTAGGGCAATGCCGGAAGAATTCAGACCTACAGAGATCTAAGAACTTAAAATCCCGAGGATTGAATGGTATTACGCTTGTGTTGCTATTGAAACTAGTTCCAGTGGTGTCAATCACGTGGGGGGATATTAGCCTCCGGGATTTCCCCCAGGAGCGACCGGGCTCAATAGTAATCGAAACTCTTAAAAAATAGAATTTTGATGCCAATAGGTATATCAAAAGAATTTACTTGTTATGCTGAATCCAAATATATAAGTTTCATTGAATTTAGTCTTACCCATCAAAAGCTACGAGCCTGAGAAAAATTGCCTGATTTTTGAAAAAAGGGGAAAGACCGCCTAGAAGTCATAGAATTTCAATGAAAAACACAACATCAGATTCAGTGTATCAGAGAACTCTACTGTAGTGGTTTCAAGCTCATATCTAAAAAAAATGTGGAATTTTTAATTCTTTGCCACAACCAACGACAACAACAAATCCAAAAATTTGTTAATTGCCAAAATATTGATCGTCATGTTTGGTGCATTAGTATTGGTCATGTCCTTTTCGAACAATCAAAAAGCGAACAGCAACAAAAAGGGAAAGAAAGATTAAACAATATACTATGAAGTCAAAACAGAAAACATCGTCGACCGTTCGGAGCAGAAGAAGAAGAAGAAGAAGAAAGAACGAAGCGTATACAGTGCATTATCACAGGATACTGTACTTCCATTATTTGCTTGGTTGATCAGAGGAGTGCTATTGATTGATCCTTGATCAAAGAACAAGAGATTAAAAAATTCAAATGTTACATTATTATAAGGATATTGAATAGCTCTTACAGGAAAAAATTAGTTCTGACAAAAGTAACATAGTAAAATCAATAAAAGAGAGATTGACTTTATTTCATGTTAACCAGACAGAGACAGAGAATTCACTTATTGATTGGCCACTAAGACTTTCTGCCCCGCCTCTAGATTTTGAAAAATACCCTTTTTCGGCCATTTCATTGATTTTTTTTTGGTATGATAATTCAAAAACACAAACAAAAAAAGCGCCTTCCTCCTATATTTTGAAAATAAATTTTGCCCCTCAGCCAACGCCCGCCGCTGGAAAGGCGGATTCGGAATTGCCTTCCATTGCACCTCTTCCGCGGCCAGATCCGCCACCCAGGCGGTTGTGTGCCAGTCGTTGTCTCCCCCCAGTTGCCAACCGCCCACAACGTAGAGCTTATCTCCAATCACAACTGCATCGTGCGATGAGCGTGGCTCGGGCAACGGAGCTAGTTCCTCCCACTGTTTCGATTGCGGATCGAAGCGTGCGAAATCGGCAACGGAGCGCAGATCGTGGTCGTCTCCCTCCTCATTGTGAGCTTGGAAGCCGCCGACCCGGTAAACCTTTCATTCTTGGGACTTAGGACAATACATTTTTCCTCCCCCAGCTGGGCTGCCAGCCCGACGCCTGCGTCGTCGACATCAGGGTCGCCGGGCGGGCCATGCTCGATGTTGATGTCGGCAATGCCGACGCCCAGCCCGGCGCCGACATAGGGTGTAATGCGATACCCGAGATCGATGTCTTTCCAGACATTTGTCAGCAGGTAGTAGAGATTGGCCGGTCCGTCCGCAAACTGCGGTGGTTGAGCGGCAAAGAACGTATAATCGTCGGCGGTGTAGCGCTGGTAGGAAAACTCCAGCTCGCCGCGCAGACCGGACTTATTCCTAGCCTTAGCGACTTAGTCTTCTTAGCATTAATTTTCAAACCTATTCTAGTACCCTAAACTCGCAAAACCTCTAAAACTTCATTCATTTTGCTCACGCTTTCATCTAAGATACTTAAATCATCAGCATAATCTAAGTCAAGAAGAGTTTTTTCTCTCCATTTAATTCCTGGTCTCCGATTGCCTTTCCTGTATCCTGAAGACAAAGTCCATCAAAATGATCCATGTAAATGGGGATAGAACACAACCCTGCTCAACTCCTGATTTAATACAAAACCAGCTGCTAACCTCATTTCCAACCACGATGGTGTCGCCGAAGTAGCCAGCCTCGCCCATATCATGAGTGACGAGGATGACCGTTTTCCCGAGGCGGCGGAAGATGGCACGGAGGTCAGCCTGGAGGTCAGCGCGGATCATGGGGTCGAGGGCACCCAGAGGTTCGTCGAGCAGGAGCACGTCGGGGTCTAGCATCAACGCCCGCATCAAGCCGACGCGCTGGCGTTGCCCGCCGGAGAGTTGCACCGGGTACGCGGTGAGGCGTTCTTCGGGGAGTTGTACGAGTTCGGCAAGCTCATGCACACGGGCGGTGATGCGTGATGTTGCCCATCTATCCTGGTTTTACCCAATTTTTGTCTCGTAATTCAGAAACTTTTTTTCTCTTTAATCATCTTGAAAAGGCTATCCTTTTCAAGAACATTTATTCTTACCACCACTGGTTTAACTGCGTTTCCAGTTGACCACTTAGTTCAGATTTCCACTAGATTAGCTCCCATTGCGACTTAACTAGTGAGGATATAAAGATGGTTTTGACCCCCCTCCTATGTTCATTACGCTAATTAGTATGGTCCAAAAGTCTCTAAGCGTGACACTTTAGCCTTTCATGGAATCAGATTTGTTAACCATGAAACTAATCCGATCCGTAGCTGCTCCCCTATGCCCCAGAGACATTTCATCAAAATTGTTAGATAGCCATCTTGTTTAAAAATAGTCAAAGGTCCAAAAAATATATCTCTGGAGATTATATGAACCCCATACTGTTAGGGGTAAGGTAAGTAAATTATGCTTGTTGCCTATTGTTTAGTTATAGGTTTTAAAATCAGAAAGCGAAACATGCTTGACCTTAAGTGTCTGATTAGCTAAGAAATTTCAGAGATCACTCCATTTTGCTAAAAGAAGAGACATTAGCGGTAGGGGGCCCGGAAATCTCACTTTAATGTAAAATGAGAGCGAACTAGTAACTAGCAACATCTAGTAACTAGTAACTCTAGCCCATAGTAATTGATCATATAAAGGATCGGTATAGTTAATTATAAATGGGAATTATTTAAGTTTAATTGGTTTCATGTCTGTAGGGATAGCTGAAACCTAGTAAAAAACATACCATGACACATATCG
Source organism: Alatinidae sp. Z8VKAUB7J3 (assembly GCA_010016025.2). NCBI lineage: Eukaryota > Metazoa > Cnidaria > Cubozoa > Carybdeida > Alatinidae > Alatinidae sp. Z8VKAUB7J3. Next base: position 73,820,684 of record JAAAKM020721499.1, on the reverse strand, counting down.
GACTTATCTAATAAATTGTAGTAAAACCAAAATAGTATAAAAGGATGAAATTCAGTAAAGAACGAACTCTAGCGTATTGTGACCGAATTATTAAAACATTAAAATTAACTTGCCGGAAGTGATGAAATCATGGTTGCAGAAGACCAGCTCGTCGATAGCGTCCTTACCATTTTGATTTTTCCCTCTCCTACTTTAACTGTTAAAACATTTGTCATAATCCCTTATGGATTTTGGTGCTTGCTCATGCAAGGCAATTGTTTGGCAAATGTTTTGCCGTGGGAAGCAGTTGTTCGCGAGGGAAATGTTTCGTCACGTCACCAAACAAAAAACATTTGAAATGTTTCACAAAAATGTTTGATCCTTTTGCCAGCGCCTTGTGCGGAATTTAACGCTTATTTTTTTCTTAGACCCTGGTCAAACGATGAAACATTGTTGGTCAAACATTCAGAATGAGGTTATCCCATTCTTATTCTTACTGTGTTAGAATGAGGAATATGTTAGAGGTTATCGCTTCAAAGAACATCGTAGCGGGGTTCACAAAGACTTTGCTAGGAAATAATGAAATAATTCAAACGATTTGATTGGTTGGCTGGAAAACACCTCTGGCGAAAATCTGCACAGAAAAGCTGAAATTAATTTCCCTTGATTCATTTCTAGGGTCTGATTCTTTATCTGGTGAGTTTAACTATGCTTTTCGTGCGGGGTCGTAACATCGTAGTGGGGTTCACAAAGACTTTTACAAGCAAATAGTGAAGCTAACCGGTCAACAACAGGGCAATAAGGCCGACGCTGCCGACGATCAGCCGCCACCAGCCGAACAGGCTGTAACCATGGCGGGAGACATAGTCGAGCAACCTGTTCACGACGATCACCGCTGCTATGAACGCCGCGACGAATCCGGCGGCGATGATGATAACGTCGTCGAAATCAAGCAAAGCGTGGTTCTTGAACAGATCGTATGCGAACGCCCCGGCCATCGTCGGCATCGCAAGGAAGAACGAAAATTCAGCCGCCGAGCGTTTGTCGGCGCCCATCAAAAGCGCGCCGACTATGGTCGCACCCCTTATTATTTCATACCATACCAGTTGTAAGAAAATTTTAACTTCTCTGTAACAGAACCAAGAACTTTATTATAAAAGAGTCATCTGTTTTAGAATTTATGATCTACATTGTTTTGAGTTCTCCGACTTTGTTTCCTTCTGTTTCCATTTTCGGCAATCCCGGCAATAACAGGTACCTTTTGGAATCCTTTTCAACTTAACACAATTGAGATGAAACCATTCAAATTAACAACCATCTGAGTCACAACCAATCCACGATTCTCCGTTTTCTGTATCTGTACTTTGGCAATAACAATAAAGCATATAATCCACCTAATCAATATACAACTGCTACAGTTTTAGAATTTATTGAAGTTGAACTCACGTAACGGTAAAATAAATTACTAAATTCATATCGTTAGTAATTTGAGAAAATTTAGCTATGTCAGGGCATTAAAAACGAAACAACCGGTTCCCAAAATTGTATCAACAAAACTATTTTGGTCGGTTTTTCTTCAACCCTTTCAGCTATGTTATTTTACAATAAAAGTCTTGCCAAGACAATTTGAGTAATTACACTTAATTATGGCTCTATAATAAATATATTTATTAAAATTTACAATCGTTGAAGATTATAGACTCTTTAATGTCATAATAGCAGCGTAGACCCGAAATACTCGCTGATATCATAAGGGAGATATCAGTTTCACATTTGTAATGCGTTTTTAAAAGTTTTTTTTTGTGTGCCCTCCCCCTAAAAATACCGCTCCCCAAACAAAAATCCAGGCTACGGCCCTGGGGATTATAAATTCACCAATTAGTGCAAGAGTTAAAAAATATTCTAAAGAAAGATGTTCCAATGAAGACAGACCCCGCTTTGCAGAGTTAAAGAGGGTTATTTAGTGCGTTGCTTAAGCCGGTGCCAGGGGCTCTCTACGATAAGGGACCTTCAAATTTGATTAAAAGTATGAAGTTTCTCTTGAAGATTATAGTCTTAAAAGTATACTTAATATCCAGAAGAAAGATTTTAAATACAATATAAAAGACCAAACCATTGGCCAGTGTAAGGCGAGGAAGAGAAATAAATAAACTCACTTAACTCTCATTTTTACCTGCACCTCAGTTTAAAAAAAAGTTTATGGTAGTATGACCGATTTGTGTCGTGCAATCAATAGAAAAATCTCTACTAGTAAGAATGATGCATTCCACTTCTACTCTTCAATTGAATGTCATAGGGTTTACATTAGCTCTCCCATGTGGTAGGTCGTGGGGGATTCAGCGGGGTGTGATTGGTATTTTTGGCTTTGTGGTGTTGGGGGGGGGGGGGGGGGGGGGGGGGGGGACGGTTAAATTGGAAAAAATAAAAAAGTGAGGTATTTTTAACTTACGAACGGTGATCGGATCTTAATAAAATTCGATATTCAGAAGGATTTTGTGCTTTAGAGCTCTTATTTTAAATCCTGACCGGATCTGGTGACATTTGGGGGAGTTGGGGGGGACCTAAAATCTCGGAAAACGCTTAGAGCGGAGGGATCAGGATGAAACTTAGTGGAAAAAATAAGATATTTGATCACATACAATGCTAAGACTTTGGACACCCTTAGACCCATCACATAGAAGTCCATAGCATCTTATAATACAATCCTGCAAAGAGAACAGTTTACAACCATAAGTTTAAGGATAGGGTTACATTACATCTGTGCTTTCTATGCAAAATAATTTCTTTGATGTTATACATTTGAATGTACTACTTAATCTCTAATTAGAATAGAAGTTTTAAAAATGAATTAGGTTTCAGCTTCCTGTTCAAGAGAAAAATGATGTCAGACATCAATAGATAAATAGATAAATGAAATATCACATGCCTGAGATAAATTATTGTATGGTGGTGCATTACAAGTGTTTGAAATCTGTAACTGAGTTGCATAACCATTGCATAAATGCATAGGCCTACTGTAACCACAGTTACCTTGGGTTAAAGATGCTCTTTACTATCAGACTGAAATGTAACAATCGGGGGGAAAAATTCTCTTCGTTGGTAACATGTTTTAGTATACCTATAGACTTATGCATGAACACCATAAACATCCAGTGAAAACCCAAGATTATAATATTTGTAACATTTTTTCCTGATTAAACTGTTAGCCAAGTAGTCCCCAAATCAAATCAACATTGCAGAGGAGGGGGTCGAACCAAGCACTTCACCCCCTGGATATGTCCTTGGCTATAGGCGTTAGAATGTTGTATCGTCACTGGAGGTATGAGGTAGTCACAATGTGTCTTTCATCATTTCTTCAACTTCACACCAATTGGGTTCTTTTAGGGTGTTATTTCTTTTCCTTTACAATCATTCAGTTATAATCTGTTACAATCTCTTCTTTGGATTACACCTCAGTGTTTATGACATCAGACAAGGAAAGGAAATCCCTCGTTTCCGGACAAAATAAATAAGCAATAAAGACACAACATTAATAGTTCTTTAGTAACAAGAGAACAGCCCTAATAAATTAAATTCACAATGAGTGAAAATCAACAGCCTGGACTATAAATAAGACAAGAAAAAAAACACGAAAATTTACAAGTGTTATAGTGATAATTCGTTTGAATAACAAGAAATTTTTGTCCCACCACCTGAATAATTAACAAATCTACATCCTGGACCATCATTTAAAACTAAACCAATAAGGGCTGCTAAAGCAAAGGGCATTTACAAACTTTCTGAAGTAATGAAAGATCAAAATGAAGGAAAAAAATGGGGTTAGAAGATAAGCGACAGCGAGAATAAAAACGTGCCAGTCAGGTGAGTTTGTTCTGTTGATGGGAAGCATGGATAAAAGATTACATCCGATGGCTTTTTGATAACCTTAAATAAAGCCCAGAAGGTAATTTTGGCTTACCTTTGGTGACAATTAGAAAAAGTAGAAAAATGTAGGACAGGTTAGCTGATAAGCTTAATTTGAGATAAGCTACAATCAATAGTCTAAAACATATTTGCTAGGAATCGGGAGCGATTTAAATATATTCTGTTTTTTCTACGTTACCTTAATTCAGTCATCTTTATACTCTTCATGCAAGAAGCTGAAACTCTATTCATGTAAGAGCGTCAAGCACGCAACGGAGCCAGCCAAGCAAGCATCTTGCGCGAGTGCGTCTCCCGGCGGGACCTCCTGGCGCCGCGCGAGGGCATGAGTGCGGACGTGCCGAAACTACGGGAACGGCGTCTGCTGTCGATGGTGGATATGCCCATGAACCATGCGGGCATGGACCATTCGTCGATGGCCGGCATGGATCATTCCAAGATGGCGGGCATGGACCATTCGAAAATGTCCGGTATGGATCATTCCAAGATGGCCGGGGTGGCCAAAAAGGACGACCCGTTCTACCCAAAGGGCAGCGGTCTGATGCCGGAAAGAGTCACCCTTCCTGATCCATAAACTCTCACCACATATTGGTCAAACTGACTAGTAAAGGCAATGCGAGAACACGGAATCAAATGGGAAATTAAAATTCTACTGGACTTAAATTATGCTAATCCTAGATGAAGGTTAAACATCCTAGATGAAGGTGTTGGCAAAATGATTGAAATTTCAGAAGTTTTGCGAATTCAGTGAGCGAGAATAGTTTTTGAAAATTACTGTTAAGAAGATGATGTCGCTAAGACTGGGAATAAGTGAAGATGAAAAATTGATGTTGGGTAACGAGAAGATCGATCAAGTGGCCTGAAGTCCCATTTTATTCCTTTACAACTTTCAGTTGAAAAAAACTTAGTTTTTTTTTTTAATTTAATAACAACCACAAGCCGAACACACACAATATCTTTGGTTTATTATCACATAAAAATCATAGCTATAAAGATGCTTAAGGTAAAATTAAATGCTAAGATTGGCCGGAAAATAACACAAACAAATTATTGCTTATATCGACCATAATCGTACAAAATTTTAACTTTAGTGTAAAGAGCGAGGTATTGACGAGGTGGGAAACTTCCTTATATACGTACCATGATTGGGTTCGCCCCCTCGTGAAAAGGCCAACCTTCGGCTGCCCGATGTGCGGGAAGGCGAAGAGGACACCGTGGCACTGCCGCTGGAGAACATCGGCGAAGCCAAGCTGGTTCTGACCGATGACTTGATTACCGCAGCTCTTCAGGCGGAAAAGGCGGCGCTCGCCGCCCGTGGCCAGGATGACGAGCTGTCGCAGGACAACATGCCCAACTGAGCCACAGGCTCTAAGGGAAAGAAGAAGAACGCGCCCGAACCGATCCTTGGCGCAAGAGGAGTGGAATATGGCAATCAGCGCGAACCGGCTGGAACTGCTGCAAATCGCTGACGCGGAAACATTTCTTATAAGATTGACTCTGGCATCAATTCGATGCAAAAATGACATAGCGTTGGCCCTGCGTCGTCCGGACTAGCCGCAACGTTGCTGCCTGGTGGGAGAACTGCTCATTTCGTTTTGAAATTGCCTCTGAATATGTAATCCACAGAAACTCCCACGTGCAATATTTCCAAATCATCTGGGATGGGTAAAGTATTGCAGCAATGCAAGCTTATTGTTTTGGATGAGTGCACAATGGCGCACAAAAAATCGCTCGAGGCTCTCAAGTGATCATTGCAAAATTTGTGAGGAAATTCCAAACCCTCATCGCAGTAATGGGCCGTTTTTGTTTAATAAATGCTGTCTGTCTAACATACCTACAAGCAGTGCAGTAAGTACACATGAACTTACATGTAAAAGACACATCACTATCAGTAATTCTTATTTACAATTCATGAACAACATCAGTAAATCGCAGTAATGGGCGGTTTTTCATTTAATGTACAATATCAATAAAACTTATCTATCTGCATGTATAATGTCCATCAAACTGCTATAATAAATACACAAGAATCACCAGTAAAAAATATCACCATTAAAAATTCTTAACTCAATACATAAATAAAAACTTACAATCATCTGATCCATCTATACGTCAGTTTTATGAAACAAGAACAGGCATTTGATTCAGCTGATAGAAAAGCCCCAATGAAGGTCCTATGCTTGCATGGCCAGAATACCGATCAAGTAAATTATAATGATTACTGGCATGTAAAGAATAGTAATGCTTGGGTTAATGCAAAAATTTGGTTTAATAGTTGATCCTTTGTGGAATCAGGAGTATATACTACTGTGGGTATATTACCCACAGTATATATACTGTGGGTATATACTACGTTTATATGAATCAATCTATAAAAAAAAATTATAAAAGAATTTCTGCGCCGCCGCCGAGAGCGTGGGCGAGGTGGACGACGGCGTGGTCGACGTCGCCGCCCTCGACTTCCCGACCTTGCCGCCCGACGCGACCTTCTCGCCCGCGTTCCTCTTCCGCGGCTGCTTCGAGGATGCGCTCAGGCGCCACTTGCCCGAGGACGAGCGCGAGTCGATCGACCTGCACCTGCTGCGGCGCGAGTCGTGCGACGACTGCCTCGAGGACACCGAGCACGCCACGCTCGTGACGGAGATGACGCACGCGGACGTGTGCTTCGAGTTCGACCGCGAGGCCTGGCGCGCGAACGAGGTGGACGTCAGCAACTGCACAGAGTGCACTTAACGTAAGCAGCAAACGTGCGCTCTCGGCAACTGGAATGACAGGGCCAGCAGCCCAACGTGTCATGGTTACCGTGGCGTTAGCAATTTCCATAATAACGACCTTTCTTCATCAATCAAGGTCTCCGTTGAAGACTATCGATGACGATGGCATGAAACAACAATCATCACCACGTAAGCGTTCGGGCTCATCAACTGCGACTGTCCAAACAGGTAGTAGTAAGACTCCTCCATCCAGTCCACCACCATCGTGGCTCTCTTTTGCCGCTGTTGTGGCGTACCATAAGGAGGTCAACGCCGCGATCCGCCGGGGCGCGATCCAGGCGGCGAGCTACGGCGTCTACGACGAGCGCGGCCTGAAGCGCTTCTTCGACGTCATGTTCCTCCTCGACCGCTCCTTCTGGGAGCAGCCCTACGCCCAGGACTGGCGCGAGGACCTCGAGGACCCCGAGATGCACTCGGACGTGAAGGTCGCGGAGCTGTGGAGCAAGGCCAAGGAGCTGAAGGCCAAGCTCGAGGCCGGCGCCGACGCCGTCCCCGACCGGGAGCCGGACACCAAGGAGGTGCCCCGTGGGTAGCCACCAGACCTACTGCTTTTTAAGACAAGCTCTTATTTTTTAATCATCGAGCATTAAATAATGGGTACTTAAGTGTTACACGAGATATACTCGAGAAGCGAATTTCGGTTAATGCCAATGAAATAAAACAGACTATAATAAAAATATAATACTTTATTAGCAAAATTGTGAAAACTACAAAAAAGAATTATGCAAGGCTCAAAGCACTTTATATTAAATACTTCAACTAATATGACCAAAATATCAACTAAATATTTAATTAAAATATAGCTACTATGCGTTTTTTTTCAGCTAGCCGAAGCGAATTGTCTGGTATTAATACCGTCTAAGAAGTCAAAAAGCTTAGGCAATTTTTCTGACATAAACCCACCAGCCTTATCGGTGGCTTTTTTCATGCCCTGACTTAAGACATTTGTCGCATCAGATTCACCAGCTGTCGACGCAACATATCCGCCAGCAATCGCTCCTACAATTGCAACAAGCTCTAAAATGACCATAAGAACTGCAGTTAATGTCTTTTTCAGATCTTCACTAATCGGTAACAAATCAACCAAGCCTTGTGCAATTTGTGGAGCCTCAACAGCAAGAGCAGCCGAACCACCCATGAGCCCAATAGAAAGTGTTCGCTTGACGCAAGTTCCGCCATCAGGTGAGTGTGAGCGCGACGCAGGTCGATGCAGCGCTGACAACGGTCGAAGGCGAAGGCCAGGCGACAACCGAGTTTCAGTTGCAGCGTGTCCGGCTTGAGCTGGGCGAAGAGCCAGACCAGGAGACGATCGCGACGCGTTTGGTCGAAGCCGAGGCGTTGCGCAACCGTTTTCGTTCCTGCGAGAAGATAGAAGATGCCATCAAGGGCGTGCGCAAGGCATCCATCAAATCGGTTGGCAGGAAGCGGACGGAGCAACTTCCGCAGCCATCGCGTGCCCTGTTGATGAAGGCAACTCAATTATGTCATCTTCAACGTCAGAAAGCGTAGTAAGCTCAGCTTTAAGGTTTTCAAACTTCTCACTTTTAGGGTGCATGCCCAAAAGCGTATTGGATGGTAGCCCCTTGGAAAGGACTTTTTCCAAAACATCGGAAGTCTTCCCATAATGCACTGGCAAATCGTGATAGCCACTTAGCAAATTCGGATTGATCACCCCAAAACTTGCATCCATTGCATACCGCATTACAGCATTGGTCATTGCCACTTCACGGGATATCCGCAATAAAGCGTCCTGCTTTTGCGGATCTTCTGCTTCAATATTAAAGAATCTCTTTCTTTCTCCTGTCCTTTTCCCTCTGATATGTCTGTTAATACTATGAAATTACTGTGTGTTCCCATCTTCAGCGACTAAACATGGGATTGCCCTTTTTAATGGTTTCTTAAAACGTACGAAAGCTGCATTTTCTCTCTTCAAACTCCTTAATAAATTTAAATGTCCTAAATTACATTGTTTGAGGATTATTCTCTCTTTTGTACTTCCTACCACTCGAATACGGTTGTCCTGTTTGGTATCCTTGCATCTCCAACGAATTCTCGGATATAATAGAAGCAATTCAAAAAGAAGGTGCCCAATGGAACACCAGTCTTGGTAATGGAAAATGTTGTACAAAGTGATTCTCAGGCAAATTAGACGAGTTCCGCGAAATCGAGTTCCGTGTTTTGTCCCCACGGTATAGGGCGAAAAACCAAAACGCGGAACTCGCGGAATTTCTCTTTCCGTTGGAAAGTCCATTTAGTTCTCTTTTTTACCAACAGAAAGTTTAAAGAATCTAGTTTTTGAATAAAAAACCTAGAAAATCATTCCCCAGGCCCCATGCTCTTTCGAGTTGAGAGATATCTTTCACTCCCGGATCTCTAATTAAGCAATTGCTATTGTCCTAGTGGCCAACATGTAAGATGCTCCTCGTTAAGTATTCTTTAATTTTTTTGCTTTTGTACGTATAATTTGTGATTGTGTGAGTAAATTAATGTAATATTTTCGTTAAGCGCAAAAAAAACATAAGAAGTAGTAATTTTGGGTAAGGGGTTTAATTTAAGAGGAAAATGGAAACAAAAAATCTGATTGAGGGGGGATATCTTGCCTAGGGCAGCAAAATAGGTTGTGCCGGACCTGTGACAGAGTAGATTAATTTGTAAATTTCAGGTGGTCAGGGAGATGATCAATTGACCAAAAAGGCAATATTTAGGGATCCGTTCTCATTTACTGATATATGTGAGCCATTTAATGTTTGGAATTTCAAAAACCGGGTATTTTGATTTTGAAAGGTTAACGACATTCATGAGTTAACAGAAATCGGTTTTACACTTTGCAGGACAACATCATGACGATTGGCGACGACATGACGAAATTTATGATGAAAATTTTTATCATTAAAAAATCGTCGGTTTTGACAAACCTCACTTCCATCTAGGAGACAATACCAATAAGCAAAAATGTCGCATTTGGGAATCTCGGAGTCCAAACATGACTGTTGAGGAACAACCATCCACAACATCTATCGCTCTAGCGGGCAACGTATTGGGATGCATGCGAGACAACCTAGCGCAAATGTAGATGGTGCTAACGTTAGCCAGCACCAAATCTGACTACTCTCCGATTAACTTGAGAAGTGTAGACTTATGTCATGACGACACTTCACCTTATGTGCGGTTTGCCGTGTTCTGGTAAAACGACGCTGGCAAAACGGCTTGAAAAAGAGTTGAACGCATTGCGCTTCACTCCGGATGAATGGCATTGCCGTCTGTTCGGACAAGACTTGGACCATTCGGAGCACGATCGTCGGCATGACACTATCGAAGATCTAAAACTTTTTACAGGGACAATTTGGTTGAGGACATAAATGAGAAAAACTGTTTGAAATTACCATGGAACTGAACAGCTGTGTGAACAAAATTGAGCTGAATGAAACTTTGTTTGGTAGTCTAGAATTCAAGATACTTCTATATTTGTTGTCCCAATCATGGTGTCTCTCCCTCCCCCTCCTATGAAGTAGGCATGCCCCTGTAATGGTAACCATTGGATTAAGATCCATTAGGGAAGTTTCTATCACTTCTAAGCTCATCTTAATCTTGAGTTTGTTCTTTTGTCTAGGTTAAAAGTTATGTCTTCCATGATATCAGCCAAATTTTTATTACTCCAGATACTGTGTTAATCGACCCCAATAAGTTACGAAGATTGTGCCAGCCTAAACCAAGTTGCCGTAGCGGCGATGAGGCCAGAAATTTGGGATCAATTCTGGGCATTACCAGATGGCTTGGGCAATTTGTATTTACGACCTGAAGTTCCATTGCATGGCACGGTTGTTCTCTTAACTGTGTGGCGTTTTTTGTTTGAACAACCCAGATAAATTGGTTCAGTTGAATCGGTATTTTCGTTTGAAAGGCTGTGCTTTGATAGAAGGCAGAATTCAATGTCTCACCAATATTAAAGAAAAATAAATGCAAAAATGACCCCGAGTCTTACAGGTCTATAATGATTACTCCTGTGCTGGGAAAAATCCTTTGGTTCGTTGAGAAGAATAATATGATACCTCATACTCAAACTGGTTTAAAAAAACACCACTCCTCAACAGATGCTTTTATAGTATTAACAAAGGCAATAAATGAATCCCTATATAAAAATAATATAGTTGCTGCATCCCTAGACTTTGAAGGGGCATATGACAATGTGAACCACCAGATCCTTTTGGCTAAACTTGCAATTCCTGGATTACCCCCAAAGCTAGACAGAAAATTTATCCATGCAAGCGGAGAGAGCCTTTGCATCGCTAAAGGTTGTTTTTGGCACGAAAGTTAACATTGCGCCAGCACATAAATAAGGCCAGACTTCCCATGTGGCGGCGTCAAACGCAACACTCGCGGTTTGAGTCGCAACACTGTTACTATCTACTGAAAACGCATGTTGATGCCACTGACATAAATTGCTTAGCCCCTCGTGTGGTACGACTACCCCTTTTGGTTGGCCTGTTGTGCCTGAGGTATAGATAACATAAGCAGGTTGGTTCTTTGCGAGTTGCAAAGCGGGCAAACTTTCAACCCTTAAGAACTTCATTAAGAGTTTGCACCCTAAACATTACTAGCACTAGCAGCAGACTTCTTGCCATGGGTAGCCTGCTGAATTTTAATTTGTTGTCAATGGTGACTCCAAGATCTTGCACAACCTTAACAAAGGAGACTGGGCAGCCTGAGAGAAAATAAAGAGCAACAAGGATTCTATTTGCTGAAGTGAATGGCATGGCAATTCAGAACATTGATTTCAAGAAGAAAAGACTCAGTCTATTGATCAAGCAGTCAAAGATTATTTTGTAGAAGGACATGATAATAACTTGACAAGGCTGGTCTCATTTTTATGGATATGATGAGGCGTTAAAATATATTAACGGTAAAAAACAAACTGTTGGAAATGCTCAACCGATCATCGGCGTTTATAACGTCCACAAACGCGGGGCAGGGGATATGTATAACAAAGGTCAGCTTGTTTTAAATACCCTGCGTAATGTTATCGATAATGATTCCCTGTGGTTTTCAATCCTTTTGGGCATACAAGAAACATTTAAGTACCAATCGATTGATGCCGTCGATATCTTCAATTACATCAACCAAAAAACCGGGCAGGATTTCGACTATTTTTTCGAGCAGTATTTAAAGCACCGACTCAGCAATCACCACAGGTGCCATTGCTGTTGCGGTCAGTCTTTCCTTGCGGCTAAATGGCATGTCGCAATGGATTATGTGGGAAATTAGTAGTCTATTTGAAAATATTGGCACAGTCGCTGATGGAATGAATACCCTATCTAAACCGGTATCAGTAAAAGACCCTACAACTTCAAATGAATTGCAAGTCACTTCAGGTGCAATACATTTTGATAAATTAGACTTCGCATACAAAAAACAGGACCAAAATATATCAACGTCAATATTTGAGGACCTAACACTCAAAATTAATAGTGGTGAAAAGAGGGCCTCGGCATCTTCGACCTCGCCCAGCTCAATCACGACGCTTTCGAAATCGTCATGTTCATGGTCGTCGTGCCCGTCATGGTGCGACGGGCGCGCGTCCAGATCATCTTCGGCCGCGGCGCCCAGACCCAGCACGACGCGGGGGTCGATGATGCCATCGGTCATCGGCAGGGTCGGCAGGGTGCGGGGCGCTTCGGCCTCAATCACCGCGCGGGCCTTGCTCAGGCCGTCCTCGCCCGCCAGATCCGCCTTGGACAGAAGTACGATATCGGCGCAAGCGATCTGATCTTCGAACACCTCGGACAGCAATATTCTATTTCCAAACAGAATAGAAATTCTGAAATAATGCAAAAATCCTTACTACCCAGATTGTCTGAAAATATAGACACCTTTCAGGAAGTAGATAGTCTGCTACTTATGAAACAAAGTTCTGTGGTGAAACCCCACAAAGCATGTGGTTAGAATTTGAGGATGCTACTATCTGAGACTGAATTCAGTAGCAACAGCTGGTATTCATTTGTGCTGGAAACAAACTTTACCCCCATTCCTATATGGGTTATACCAGTTAACCTTATTATACCTTGGTAGTCCTTCAGCTGTTCTAGTCTTTCAGGCTTCTAATAAGAAACGCATCTCTCTTGGTCTATAGCTTTCAATCAAAGTGGCTTTAGTCGGTGGCTCACTAATTTTTATATACCGTGGATTTTTTTCAGAGAAAGGTAGCCAAGATAGTTCACTCTCTGCACCTTCTGGGGTCGGATTTCTGCAAAAATAACAAATTTGTCATACAACTGATGTCAAATGGTAAACAACCTACTCAGTCAAAAAATTACATTTTCTATATTATTTTTCTGATTATATGCGGTGCTATAATCAGTAGAATATAATTTTTATAAATTCAGACAATACAAGTTGAATAAAGAAAAACTTAACGGTGATTCGTCCGATTATGGATTTTTATTGACCTGTATCGGGTTAGGCGCTGTCTTGGGAGCCGCATTTTTACCGAGTTTGAAGAAAAGATATTCCATAGATATTTTAGTGGGTATAAGTATTGCTATATTAGCGGTAACGATGTGTTTTTTAGGCGCGGCTCCAAGTTATTTTTTGGTTTGTTGCGCGATGTTTGTAGGCGGTTCCGCTTGGTTGACAGTTTTATCCAGTTTGAATGTAACCGCGCAAACGGTTATTCCTTCGTGGGTGCGAGCGCGGGCAATGGCGATCTATTTCATATTTGTGAGCGGGCTAAAGAAGCTAGGTATCTATTTCACACACTCCTCCTCCTCCTCATTATATTCAGAAATCCACTACATACTTCCTCCATTGAGCAAACACCTTGCTTTAAAAATTTTCTCCCGGCTTCTTCACATCCCATCCACAATTATACACAAAGATTGATGCTATTGTTAACGGACTGGTAAATTACAAGGAGTGGAAGGAATTGAAGTCAGACCAGAGACTGAATAATTTTTATACATGGAAAGTAGCCAGAGATGTCAGACATAATAACAAAGCTCAAATTACATTAAAGTAGAAAAAGCAGCCGCGTCCGATCGGCGGTCTGCGACAGATCTACATCGGCAGATGACAAATCCGAGGTCGCCGCAACGATGCGCAGGTTGGGAATCTGGGTCGGCACCGCACAGTCTTGAAGGGTCTCGGGACCGGCGAGCAGATCATAGATGGTTCGCTCTCGCTGTTCCGGCAGGATGCCAAGGCCCGTCGATGCGTTCCCCTGCGGATCCAGATCAATCAGCACGGTCTCGTATCCGGCGTCGGCCAGTGCGGCGCCAAGATTGATCGCGGTGGTCGTCTTTCCGACACCGCCCTTCTGGTTGGCAATCGCAAGTTCGAGAATTTTAAACCCTTTAGGAATCATTGGAAAAATCGTTTCCTCGGTATAAAAGGTGAATCTTAACCCATGATGAAACTCGATCTTGTCACCGTGCCAAAAAGAGTGAAAGAGAATACCATTATCTTTTACGACCTGGCGCTGTTTTTTTAACGATTGTTCCAACTCATTTTGAGTAAGGTGATGAAGCACTTTGTTGGAATAGATACAATCGAACGTTCTTGCGGTATCCATCCGAACGGCATCCAGCAACATTAAATCCGCGCCTGGTTTTTTCTCATGATATAAATCCAAGAAAACCTATGGGGACACAGATTCACTCCTGTTAAAAGTTAAAACAGATAATTTATTAGATTGTTTGGAAAATGGTGAGTCGCTAGGTAACCACTGTCTCCAGTTTCTAATCAAACCATTCTATTGTGGTGCAATCAGGCCTTCAAAGCCACTTAAAAAAGATAAATAAAAATTGTTTTTTAGGAAAAAGAAGTGTCCAAAATGGCGTCAAAATATCCTGATGGAACAATGCCAAGTGACCCCTCTAAAGGGGATAAATTATGGCCATGGGAGAAAGACATGAGTGCTTTCCCAAACCTGCCTCATGTAATCAGAAGACAAAGCCGGGGGTCACCAGGAGATCCCGCGCGTCGATCTCCTCCGCTCCGGTTGCGGAGACCTCTCCGATCGCGGATATCAGACCGCTGGAAATCGAGACATCCGCCTCGAAGGGCTCACCCCCGGTGCCGTCGACGATAGTACCGTTACGGATGACGAGGTCAGGTCTACTGGTCATGGCGCGGGTCCGGCGGTTAGGTGCTCGGCGCAGTATACCGGCGGGTCGCCGTCTTGCCATGGGAATGGGGCCGATCACTGCTCTGTGTCGGTAAACCAGTCATCCCGCCGGAGGGCGGGACCCATTCCCTTTTTCTTTGAGCCGCGCCTTACCCTGTTCCGATCCATCATCCAGGCGATCGTAAAGTGTGTTGACCTCGGTCCCTTCGACCGCCGCGACACATGCCCAGGTCGTGTGATCATGGGGCGGGATCTTTTTGCCGGGACGCATCACATTCAGATAGAGTGTCAGCCCGGTCGCCGGGTCTTGAGCGATTTGGAAGCGGTTCTGTTTTTCATTCGCATCGGGTGCGGGAAAGTCATTGTCGCCCCACAATTCCACCCGGCTGGCAAGCTTGAGAAGTTCCGCTTTCACATTGTCCAGACGAGTCCGGTCCGTAAAAATCCTTTTTTAGTAAAAATTAAAACAAAAAAGAAGCTTGAAATTTAGGCTTGCTTTAGTTTCTTAACTGAAACAAAAATGCAAAAAATATCAAAGCTGAAAAAATTTTCTTTGCTTAAGACACTGCCGTATAAACGACATGAGATTGAACCAGACGAACCAGATATAAACGAACCAGAGATTGGTTCATATCTGCTTTCTAGCCCTTTTTGGCCCTCGTGGTCTTAGGAACTTGTTTAATACATGTTAAACTTTAAATAGACATCAAACTTAGGCTTGATTTTCGAGTTTACTAATCTGAAACCGGCGGAACGCCGCCCAGCTCGAAAGTATCGTGGCGGCCCACGTGTCGAACGACCTCCGGTGCGGGGACTTCACGCGAGATCAGGCGCACCCTGGCTGCGAAACGCTTGGGTCCCTCGCGGAGAACCTCGCCGGCGACGCTGCCGAACTCGGGCACCTCCCATTCGCCGAGGTCTACCTGACTCGCGGTCTCCGCGACCCGGAACGAAGTCAGGCGCCGCAGTCGGCCCGCGGCCCCTCCCGCCCAGAGCTCGTAGTCCGCGGCAGGCATGTGTTCGAAGGAGAACTCGGTCTCCCCTTCCAACAACCCTCGCAGACTGTAGCGGAGGTCCGAATTCGCATAGGTCACGCGTCGGACTCTAAGATCGATTCTGGAGGGGTGTTTCGATGCGTTGGCTGCGTTTCTTGCCTGTCGTTTGTGCTCTGCTGGTCCCAGCTTGTCGACAGGCGGTGTCTCGACCTACGCTCGTCGAACTGTCGCCCTATCCTCGTGAGAGTCGCTACCACGTCGCGGTGATCGAGTTCGCGAACGAGTCGACGTGGAAGCCCAGCCCCGGGGCTCTCGACGGGCTCAGCGACGTCATGATCCGGGAGCTGATGCAATCGGGGCGGTTTCACTTGAAGATGAGATTCGATGTTTACTCCACAGTACTGCACATACATAATGCAAAGCTGTCATTGTAGTTTAACAGTTAAACTAGATCTAAGTTGCAATGGCAACATGAGCTGTTACAGCAACCTTTTTTCGGCTTCGCCGAGTAAATTATTGCGAGAGCAACACTTTGGTTTTGTTTCCTCCCTTCGATTAAACGCTGAAGCTGTTAATCTGTAAGGACCTTAAAATAAATACTAGGTACACCAACTCACATAAGTTGAAAGACCCTCATTACTGAAGATGATTGTGGCCTTACAGCCGAATATTACCAATTGTGTTTTTTCTGTAATTGGGAATACGTTTTATCACCAATTGACGCTACTTCTCCGAAAGAAAAAAAGATTTTGAATAGAAATAATTATTTTATAAATTTAAAACGATGCTAAATTTTTTCTTGAGTCTGATTTCAACCGAAAATGACATCAAATCAACCTGTCAAGTCGGTTGAACTCCTTTTTAGTTAGATGGTGAGTTTCCAGAACCTAATCATTATCAATTATTATAATTTTTGTTACCTTTGTGCTTGAAAAGTTGGTATAGGCAAATCGATTGATCTGTGTTTCTTCAACAAGTGTTCATAAACGTCTACTCAACAGTGTTTCGCCGATTGTCGATTGTGGTGTGCATTATCTTGACATGATGTGTCTGATGACAGCGGCCAAGCCGGTATCGGTCAATGCGATTGGTGTGCGGCTATCTGATGAAGTTGCGCCAGAGATGTATAACTATGGCCAGCTTCAGGTTCGCTTTGATGATGGATCGGTTGGCTGGTATGAAGCTGGCTGGGGTCCAATGATCAGCGAAACGGCCTTCTTTGTTAAGGACGTCATTGGTCCCAAAGGCTGCGTTTCGATCACCGATGTCGAGGAAAAAGGCGCCGGATCGCAGTAACTTGGCCCTCAAATAATTCAAAATCAAAAGCAGACACTGGCTGGGCATCGGACCCTAAAAGTAATACGACCATTAGCCCTGGCAAAAAGTACTGCCAACCTCGTTCCCCCTTTGATTGTCCAATGTTTTTCCTAAAGCCGGGTTCTAACGTTTTTCTGGGTTTACTACAATGAAGGTCCATCATTTTTCTGACCTAATTTATTGGTTTGATTGAGAGGGTGGTTTGGGTTCCCAATAGGCAGGATCCCAAAATGGTCCCTTAGCCAAATCGCTATGTTCCTGAGGTTGATAACGGGGATCCGGACGTGCTGGTCAACACCGGTGTCGGCGGGTTGGTGAAATTTTCCACGGCTTACAACGAATGCTCGAATACCTTAGCGTCAGCTTCGCCAATGTGATGCCGGCCGTCGCTGGGGCGACGGTGCTGATGTGGGCCCTCGGCAGGCCGCTGGATCTTAATACGGTGGGCTTTTCCGCGGGCGCTGGGTTTATGCTCGGCGTGCCGCTGGTGGCGTTGGTCAATTTTCTGGGGCAGTGGTCAGCCTGGCCCAATTCGCCCTTACCGGTGGCCCTGGCCCTATTGCTGGTGACGCTACTGGCAGGCGTTGCCAGTATGGGTTCTGGCAACCACCGGAATTCAGTTCACACTTACAAGTTCCCAACTACCATGACTATGATTATCGTGATGTCCCGCCAGAAGCGTTTCCTGATAATGCTTGGCAAACCAACGTCGACTATATGTATGATTTCCTGTCACAAGCACAGCAACTCGTGAATCGTGTCAAGGAAGCCATATATGTCGAGTATGGTTTTGATAGAGATTTGTTTGTCAGCAAAAACAACAATAACGTCACTGTCCATGATGGCAACGTGGACAGACAAGACTATCTTGAAGAGTGGGATGCCAACTTTGGTGTCGGATGACATGATCTATCTCTCGCCAGCGCCGTTGTATCACTCGGCACCTCAGGCAGCGACCGGATTGACCATTCGTCGAGGCGGCACGGTTGTGGTGATGGAACGCTTCGATCCAGAACGTTTCCTGGATCTCGTCAGCGAATATCAGGTGACCCACAGCCAGCTGGTCCCAACCATGTTCTCGCGCATGCTCAAACTACCGGAAAAGGTCCGAGCCGCTAAAGATCTCAGTAGTCTTGAGATCGCCATTCACGCTGCAGCACCTTGTCCTGCCGCGGTGAAAGAAACCATGATCGAGTGGTGGGGACCCGGTTCTCACCCTATTCGGCCTCCTATTCCAGGAATGGACCTGGCCAATATACATTCCTGCTGGACCTTGGAAGATGGTCGGAATATCGCTGCCAAGGCCAAGCCCGGTTCGAACGTGGTATTGATGGGGGCTGGTTTCATTGGTTGTATTGTTCTTGAGGCTTTGGCGCTTCGGGGCGTGAATCTTACTGTGGTTGAGATGGAAGACCGTATGGTGCCACGGATGATGAATGAAACTTCGGGTGGTTTGATTAAGAAATGGTGTCAAGAAAAAGGCGTCGCTGTTTTTACTTCAACCAAGGTTGAGATTGATCATTATGTGCGAGAACGAGTCAGACACTAACGTCTTGCGCGACCCTTTTTTGTCGAATCTCCGGGACGAGGGGGTGTATCTCTCTGACAGCCATGGCGTGTGCCATCCGTCGCAGCCGAACTATATTGCAACGATCGCCGGGGACACCCTTGGTTTTCCTCACAACACGACGTCTCCGGGCAAGTCCCCTCCGTTGGGTGGTTGGGATTACGCAGGCGACAACGTTCCCCAGCAGGTGTCGGAGTCCGACACGAACTCGCCGCTGGAGATCCGTAGTATTGTGGATTTGCTGGAGGATAAGGACGATAATCTCGCTCGCCCAGCAGCCCCAAGCTGCTACACGCCGAGAACCCCAACAACAACCCCATCCAGCCTATCAGGCGTATCCCTTGCCTCATCCTGTTCCTCCTCTGAAAACAATGTCGTTCGCGTATCGATGCCCGCTAGCCTTTGAGCACAGCAGCTAGCTTGTCCCAATGCTCAGGCGTGGGATGCTGTGCCTCAAAAATCGAAATGCCAGATGCCCCACCTGCAAACGCACGCCGTGCTGCTTCCGCAAGTTCCTCGGGATCCATCGCGGGTACATACAGTCCAGCATAGAGCGGTATTCGGCCAGGTCATCGCCGCCGACCATCCCGGTCGGCTTGCGTCGCTGATGGCCTGCTGTACCGCGTCGAAATGGATGGGCGATACCGAGCTGATGAAGGGTCGTCTTCAGGCGGTGCGCGAGTCCGGGACGCTGGAAAGCATCGTGGCTGCCAATATGGAGCGTCGATATGGGCCGGGCTTCCAAGAGCGCCGCCCGCTCCGCTGGGAGGCTTTGCGCCAGACCTTTCTCGGGACCAGCCTCGACGGTTATTTCGGCTGCATGAATGCGTGCCTTACTCATAACGTTGAACCGCGCCTCGGCCGCATAACATAAAAGAAACTTCTTCTTTCTTTATGTAGCATGGAATCAATACCTATTTTACTGAAAAATTTATCACATGATATGGAAAATTATTTTTCCTAATATTACCAATTTAAGGTAACAATTTAAGGAGCAATAAAAACATAGATTAATTTAGAGGAGTTTTTAAAGCCAAAGGGCGAAATTAAAAATCTGAAAATAAAGTTTACTCGAGTATAAAATCATCAGATAGATCCTTTTTCTTGGATTAACGCTTTACTGAAAACATTTTCTGTTTTTTGTACAGAAATTTATAGAATTCAAGATATTCAGAAGAACATTCCAACCTCAAGTCATATTCATACCAATGTCTTGCAGACTTTCATGAACACTATAGGCCACCAGCTTGAGATTATCCTTTGGATTATGACCCAGAATTGAAAGTCTTGGCATGGATACTAAAATACAATTTGTAGTCAATAATTACAAAACCCATTCTACAGAAAATATAGAGTGGATTATCTTGGATATAATATTGTTGGATACTCTTTCTATATATAACGTTTTCTATTGTGACAGTAGTCGATTCTGCTCTACCTCTAATGGGGCCAAAATATAGCCAAAGACTGTATAAATACTAACATAAGGTTTCTTTTCTTATGTTTTGGACTATTTAATAAGAATTCTAAATCATTCGATTTGCTAGCATACCCTGAAAATAATGCAAATATAACGAAATAATGAATAAAATATTTCTATTGAAATAACAAAACGTAGAATATGATCATAAAAATAAAAATGAATGTTTTGAATCCATTCTATAATATACATCATTGTGTTTTCTATTGACTTTACACTTATTCTATTTTGGGATTATTCACAAGTATTAACATGGTTTCAGCTACATCGCATTACACATTTCATCATTCCTCTCCATTCACTTTTAGCTCTTAATATAATGTTTTAATATTAAGCTTATCTAATTGTTTATCTATTTTATTGTTTGATTTTATGAATATTATCCAATAATGTTGAATAATTAGTTACCGAATTAAAAAAAAATAATTTCACCCTACATTTTGTTACGGTACTTGGTTTTTACCAAGGTTTTACTAGTTTGGGCACTTCCAAATAAGCTAAGACGATGAAATTTGGTAGGCGTATGAGGGACCAGAGCAGATTAAATTAGAAATAGTTGTTTCTTTGAATCGACTATCCGGGGGGAATGGGGGGGGGGGTTGCGGGTAATTTGGAAAAACTACAGGGTGTGGAGAGTCGACGTCATGTCCGGTCTTCGTTGGGCCGGTCTTCGATGGACAGGCCGAGTGCATCCACCACCAGGTCGCGGTAGCGCGCGGCAAACTGTTCACGGGTGTGGTTCGTGCGCGCGATCTCGAGGGCGGCGCCCGACATGGCCAGCGTCTCGTCCCACGGTCTGGCCGCGTGTGCCTCGAGAGCGGCGCCGATCCGCTCGACGGGATCGCCACCGCGCATCAGAGGGTCCGGCAGGAGCGTCCCGAACGCCGGATCGATGTCGAGGCCACACTGCGCAGTGAGGATCGGCACGAGAAGGTGCCCTAGCCATCCCGACCTTTCTTTCATTGTAGCCGTAGAAAGTGGGATTGAACCACATTTTTCGTACAGCCTACTGTTTGAAATACGGTCAGTCAGCCGGATACCCAGAACAATCCGTTGGCAATTTCTCTGGAAAACTTCTAGTAAATCTTCATTCGCTTTTCGGAGCGGCCATGCTTCAGAACCATATTTGACCACTGTCATCACTGTACCTTCCATTATTCTAATCTTGGTTTGCAAGCTTATCTTCCTATTCTTCCAAACGTTTTTTCAATTGTGAAAAAACACCATGAACCTTGGCTATTTCGATGACTTTGTAAAAGTTAAGCGAAGTATTAACTTTTTTCGATCGCCAGAAAGTACTTTATAAGCCCGTCGATAAAAATCTACCAATTTAACGAAGCACTTTAAGCACTCGATGGGGCCGTATGAGCGGTTTATACTACTTCCGTGTGCTTGTAGTAAGATACGAGGGATGACTCCAACAACAGCCTAGAATAGAGCGAATACAATGAGAGATTGCCTCGACTATGCGGCACGCGTATTTCTCTCTGAGACGTCATTTTAGTTTTGTCGGTTCCAAAGAGTATCCCTAGGTTCGCACAGATACATTTACCGGCGGTCCCAGCAATCCTGTTGAATCATTCAGTTCCGATGGACCACGTCGTGTTTTCTATCACGTCGATGGAAGTGAAGTAACACCAGGTAATCTGAGTGCAACCGGCGGGGTGGTCAGACAAAAGCCTGATATTGCTGCTGCCGATGGTGTTGTTGCTGATCGCTGATCGCCTGATCGCGCCACACTACCGGCTTGCCTACAACGAAAGCGACAGTCTCCCCGGTACCTTGTTCTTGGTGAGAATCGGCGAGCTGCCGACCTGCGGCCCGGATGCGGGCGAACACGCACAGTTTCGAATGAAGCACAAAGCATGAGAAGACAAGATAAAATGCCTGATAATTTCGAAACACTCCTTCTTCCTGATCCTAATTAGATGCTTTGTTGGTTGTGAGATGTGATTAGCGAGAGCAGTTCTTTATTTGGACTGGCTGCTGGACACAATACTGACGTGATTTGCGGTTAAAGCACTAGTAAATCACACAAAATTGTAAATAAAAATAACGCGATTTCACTAATACGCATTTGAGATCTTCGTAAGCGTGTTAAGCAAGAAATCCTGATGTCGACACGACTAAACATCGCCAGTTATTGCTTACCGCAAAAAAATCCTGGACCGTCATCGGATCGATGGATGATTTGAATGCCGCCAGTCTGGAGGATGTTCACGAATGGTTTAAAGCCTACTACGGCCCGAATAATGCCGTATTAGTTGTGGCCGGAGATGTGGAAGCAAAAGCGGTTTACGAAAAAGTAAACCAATATTTTGGCGATATTCCCCCCGGTCCGCCGGTTGCCCGCCATGAAGAATGGATTGCAAAACGCACCGGTGAACAACGCCAGCAAGTGCAGGATCGTGTTCCCTCTGCTCGAATTTATAAAGTCTGGAATGTGCCGGGTTGGGGAAGCGAAACGTTAGGTTGTTGCATGAGTAGACTGTAGTTTTGTTTTAGTGTCTAAAGGATACAACTAACTCAGAGCTAACTCAGCGCATGATTTTGTTATAGGTAGAATTGTCTTCCACTTGTGTGACTGCAATGAAAGCCAAGGTATATTCTTAAATCTTCTAGTTTTCTTTTCTACTGTTATTTCCAGTGTGATATAAGTATTTATTTCTTGGTGTCGGTAAACGTGGGAATATTTCTTCCAATACTTTGTGAGGCAAAATGAGAAAAGGCTCAATAAATTCTGGATGAAATTTAACTCTAGTAAATGAAGAAAGGGAACAACTCTTAAATACGAACAAAAAATTCAACAAAGTTCCTTTCCAAGTGTTCCCACTCACCTCAAGATTTCACTGATATTTGCATTTAGATGTTTCAATAGAATACGTTTTACTGAATATTTATAATTGTGAAAAAAGAAGATTATTTTACACTCAGATTTTTGGTGCCAGAAGCAGTTTTAACAGAGCTTTAGATTTGACTGACCGGTTTTCAAATAATAAAAAAATCATTTATAACATTATTAACTTTTTTATAATAATTAATGTAAATATGTTCTAAGGTTACATTAGCTAAATTAATGAATCAAGCTTACTGTCAAATGTATACCATAAATTGTGTATACATAAATAATTTTAGTCAGTATGTACAATATCCCATGACTGACATAGAAACAAGCTAATGTTATCAAATTCCTATTTGTATGCTCTTTCCAAATATACTAATTAATTTACTTGTAAACACACTTACCATACTCCCCATCTGTTTGCTCCATTTATTGCCCTAAGGATGTATTTCTTTATTGCATCAATACATTTATACTTTGTAGCTTCTATGTTAAACCAGTTTTTTCTTCAGTCTGGAATTTGTTTTTTTGTTGGATTGAGTGCATAATTTCCAGTCGCTCTGGTCACCGGATCGGCCCGTGGCATCGGGCTCGGCGTGGCCAAGGAGCTCGCCCTCCGCGGTTGGCGGACCCACGTGGTCTACCGCTCGGCCTCCACCCTGGCCGAGCTCGAGGAGCGCTTCCCGAACCGGACCCACGGGGCGGACCTCACCATCGCGGGCGACTGCCGGCGGTTGGTGGAGGAGGTCCTCGAGCACGACGGCCGCATCGACGGCGTGGTGCACGCGGTGGGGGAGTACATCGCGGGGCCCCTCGAGGGGCTGGGCGCGGAGGACTTCGAGCGCCTCCTGCGCAACAACACCGCAATCAATTTTCTGGAAAGCGTTAAAATGAAAAATAAAAGAAAAAAAAAACAGCTCTAAGAAAAAATTCAAAATTTTAGAAACCAGAAATTAATGATGCCTATTCTACCTATTCTAGATGCCCTGGAAAACAATTCCATGCACAGAGATATTTCTGCACTATTTGAATGGGCAGTTGCCGCGATAGATGAGAAAGGAACATTACTGGCATTCGACATAAGGGAACACAATTATCCCATAGAAAATATAGATTCAGAGATATAATGATTCGTAATGGCGGGCAAGTGCAAAAAATTTAGACGATCGATGCTGCTCCTGCTGCAATCAAAGAGAATGAAATTAAAAATTATTTTGGTAAAGCTTTCTGTTGTAAAATAGTGATTAGAATTTGGTTACTATCTATCATAGTTTAGGGGTAGGCTTATCTTGCTATCTCAAAAGTGCTTGAGCTAGGTGAGTTGAATTCCTGGAATGAACTGCTTGAGCTAGGTGAATTGAATTCTTGACCAAATAGTATGTCTTGGGTTTTAACAAGCTGCTATATCTACTTTTGGTGAAATTCTAGTTGAGTGACTTCTTGCTATCTTGGAAAGGGGTTAGGCTAGGAAAATAACCTCGTTGGCCAGCGCCTGGCTGATGAAGTTCGACACCACCCGGCCGTCGCGCGGGTGCATCCGCGGCCCGTAGGTGTTGAAGATCCGCGCCACCTTGATCGCCACCCCGTGCTGGCGGTGGTAGTCGAAGAACAGGGTCTCGGCGCAGCGCTTGCCCTCGTCGTAGCAGGAGCGCAGGCCGATCGGGTTCACGTTGCCCCAGTAGTCCTCGCGCTGGGGCGAGACCTTGGGGTCGCCGTAGACCTCGCTGGTGGAGGCCTGCAGGATCTTGCAGCCCAGCCGCTTGGCCAGCCCCAGCATGTTGATCCTTCTATCAATAAAATCGAACACTTGCTCATAATCTATAAAACTGAGGACCAAAGGAGTTTGACACTTCAGGCACTTCTCAATTATTAACCTAAGACAATTCTTAGACTGTTCCCATCAAAGAAACTTAACAAAGCTTCCTAGGCTTTCGAAGCACTCATTTGTCATAACCACAATTGACTACTGCCATTAACAATGCTTCTAGAATTACCAGAGCGATCACACCTGATCGGAGAAAGACTGAGATGGCTAGGACATGTTTTGCGGATGAAAGTGGCATATTGCCAAAGATAAATCTTGTCGGGCAACGCCGCTTTCGATGGTCCGCTCCAAGCGCGCGGAGCGCTTTACCCTAGGCGATATCGCCTACAAGACCGGCGGTCCCGCCCGCTATGTCGAGGTCAAGGAAACCGGCGGACGGCTCGGCTTCATCACCCCACTCACGCACAACTTCTGCGAAAGCTGCAATCGGGTGCGCCTAACCTGCACCGGTACGCTCTACATGTGCCTCGGACAAGAGGACGCCGCCGACCTGCGCGAGCCGTTGCGCCGCTCCGAGGCCGACGACGCTCTGATCGAAGCGATTCACGAGGCGATCGCCCGCAAGCCCAAGGGCCAACGCCCGCTCCAGGTCCTGCTTGGCCCGCGGGAGGTCGTCGTGCTGCAGGCTGATGAACCCCCGCCCCGCATACGCGCGGGCGAAGTTGTGGCTGGCCGAGACCACCCGATCCAGGTCGCGGCTGGCCCGCGCTCCGTCGCCGCGATCCCAGTAGAAATTCGCGCGGTTGTTGAGGATCTCTACCAGCACCTCGCGCCGGCGCAGGTTCTGCAGGTAGACGCCGCGGTTGACCTGCTGCTGCCCAATGCGAAAGCGATCCATGTAGTAGGAGTCGGGGTGGGCGGCGCCGCGGGCCGTCAGCTCGACACACGAGGTCACCTGCGCTTGACCATGCGGCTTGGGCACTAGCGAGGCTTTGGACGAAAGGTGCGGCCTCGAAGTCGATGACACTCCCAAGCGGTGCAGCCGTCTGTGGTTCACCACGTTGGTGCCACATATCGGTTGCATCCACAAAATCCCCTTTCCAGACCTTGAGGAGAGCCCCTTGGTTAAAGTCGAGCATGAGGTGAAGTCTCGCCGGATACCCAACTGCTGCGGAATGCGTAAATTTGGTGCCTTGATGCATCAAGAACGCTCGGTGGATAATCGGCTCGTCTTCCACCTCAACAATGATCTTCTTGATGAAGTTGTCAATCTCTTTAATTTTTCAAAATGGTATATCTCATGAAGGAATTTCTCCTAACCGAATATGGATGACATATACTTTGATCAGCTCATCAAGAGCTATCGATTGCCTAAAAAGTCCAAACTTTGAAAGCAGCAAAGGATACATTCTAATTTCTTTAGCAATAAGAGAACTTTTAAATTCTAAGAAGTGCACGTGATAACATTCCTCTACTGCAATCCCAAGTACGAAAAACCAAATGATAAAGTCAGCTGCAATCACGAACAGAAATGGGTAGAAACACAAACAAAAACCATCCGGTCCAATACGGGTTTTTTGTTTTTCTTTTCTCTTTTTGCAGTGAAGGAGTGGAGCAATGCAAGGAGTGGGCAACTAATACAACACAGCAAATTGATTTGGCCTTTAACATATTTTTCATGGTTTACTTTTTTATACGTGTAAGTTGACTACGTATCTTTATTTTTTCTCTCAACTAAAGGCAGTGCTTTTCTTATGTGCGTATCTAAGTGGTAACTAAGAAGGGTGTGTTTTTAAATCGGCGATCCAGGGGAGAAAGAGTTTAAATTTTGGATACAGATTAAATGCAATTCTGCATTTTTGTGGCAGATAGAAATTTTGAGAAGGCCATTTGTCGTCGTAGAAACTTCGAAAACAGCTCATTCGATTAAAAACTGAAAGGACAAATGCCCTTTTAAATGGTCGAAAGTGATTGAAGAGTAACTAGCCCCCCTCCCTCGCCCACCATATCCCCGAAAACATACAATAAAAATGTTGAAATAGCCATTCCGTTCAAAGTAATTGGACCGGAAATTATGTCTTTGAGGATGACAACCCCCCACAGTCCTCAGGGCAAGGTAAGTTATGCCCTGGCGGCATACAAGGTATATACAGAAAGGGTTATTGTATAAACTTCCTTAGAAGGTTCTCGTTTCTCCAGTCTGTTGTGTGTGTGATATTGATGCTGTTGCTGTTGGGGTGCCCTGGCTGGTTTGAGCGTAACGTAACGATTTTTCAAATAATGCTTTCTCGGAGAAGAGGCTTTCTCCAGTGCAGACTGACAATCCGCGAGGGAGGTAAAGACAACGTGGCCAAATCCTTTCAAGCGACCCGTATCTTCCCAGACTGGAAAACGGCAGCTTTCCAGAGTGCCAAAATGTTCCTGCAAGAATTTTTGAACCTCCTCTTCGGTGCAATCATAAGGAATCCCTTCTACAAAACATGGCTTGTTGAAGCCGTTCCCGCCGGACACTGGGACACATGCACGCTGGTTCATGCGATTGCTATGGATGGCACCCGTGCAGCCATGGTTCTGGATGGCCCGGTGAACAGCGTGAGCTTCGCTGGATTCTGTGAATGGCTGCTGGCCCCTGTTCTTCAGCAGGGTGACATCGTGGTGATGGACAACCTGAACAGCCACAAGTCCGAGCGTGTTCAGCAGATCATTCGCTTCGCCGGGGCTGAGCCCGTGTTTCTGCCTCCCTACAGCCCGGATCTGAATCCCATCGAGATGGTCTTCTCCAAACTCAAACCATGTTACCTGCGCTTTTTAGGGAAAGAATTGCACTTAATCTTTGAGTGCCTTTCCCTTCGTACTAATCAGTTTTTCTCATCGGTTTTCACATTTGTCTGAACGTTCCATTAGCCCGAGAAAAATAAAGATTTCAAGCTATTTCCGTTTATATAGTCATTATTCAGATCAGTCTAAGTTAAAAAGTCTTGAAACAATAGGAACTGTTAAAATGGCTTAAATTTTTTCACATAAGATCAACAAACATTTACTAATATTAGCTTGCCAAAGTCAAAAACCTTGAAGAGAAGAATAGAAAAACATGTCTAGTCACCCCCAAAACATTCTTCCCCATGGAAAATTCTCCCCTTACCTCCCACAAAAATCCCCCAGAAAAACTTCCATATATTTCCCAAACACAAAATTCTATGTGTAAACAATGCTCCAATTGCATAGCACACAGCCCTTTCCCCAGGGTTTGCAGAGTCATGTTCTTAGACCTTTCATCAATACTGAATCGAATGGCTATCTCAGATTCTGATGTCAATTGATGAAAAGGGGTGTGGGGGGGGTCTAGTTGCCCTTTACTGTTTTGGATCACTTAAAAAGGGCAGTAGAACTTTAAATTTCCGTTAGAACAAAATCTTGGAAAACGCTTAGAGTGGAGAGATTGGGATGAAATTTGGTGGTAAAAATAATCCTCAGTCCTAGATACGTGATTGAAATAACTGGAACGGATCCGCTCTTATTGGGGGAGTTGGGGGAGGAGGGTTAATTCTGAAAAATTAAAAAAAAATGAGGTATTTTTTACTTACGAAGGAGTGATCAGATCTTAATGAAATTTGATGTTTAGAAGGATATCGTGTCTCAGAACTCTTTTTTCCGACCGGATCCGGTGAAGGGAAGTTGGGGGGTGGAACCTAAAATCTTGGAAAACGCATAGAATATCTTAGGGTTTCGTGTTTAAGTTCAAAAATATAATTGAGCGCAGTGGCGCTTGTTCTCGCTCTGTACGCTCTGTATTGCAAGGACGCAATGCCATTTGTTACAAAGAAATTATAGCAGAAGAAACAGCGATTCAATAAATTTACTATTTTAGCCTACTTAAAAATGAGGTATCACTTTTGAAGTCGTATCCAGGGGGTGACCTGGGCTCTACTCCCCTCTCCCAAAATTTCAGTCCGACACGTAAAAACGTAACACAAATGCAAATAAACTAACATTTTTCAAGTTTCTTTTTGTAAAATCTCCCCCAGGGAATGAATGGCAGCTGACAGTGGATAGAGTGATGGGTGGTGCATCATCAGCCAACGTCAATCGTTGTGTTCGAAGACGTGGTAGCTGTCCTTCTTTCTGCTCATCATAAGCCTTCTGCAGCTCATCAAGCTCTTCTTCTGTAAAAGATTTATGTTTGTCATGTGGGATTTCTTCATCTTCAAAGAACATATCACCATCAGCAGAGTCCCAGCTTCCATCGTCATCGATATCGTATCCATCATCACTATCAAACAACAAGCTGCCACCACTGCTTCCATTATCAAAACTAGATATATTCAAATGAGAAGAGAAAAACAGTTCGTGAAATTGCTGATAGTGTATTAGGCAAGAAAGTTGACTGGGGCTAGGAATATTAGTGAAAAAACTTTATGTTTAATAGAGAGGAGAAGGGGCTTGTACAAGAATTGTCGGAGTGATAGAAATAAAGTGGAGAAAGCATTAAATATGAACTGAGAAAATGTGAAGTGGAGGCCATAGATAAAATTTACGAGGATCTGGAAGATGTAGCTAGACGGAATAAAAGTAAATTTAGCAAAAGTAAGTAAAAGTAAGTGTAGTAACTATCAAGGCATTAGTCTGATCAAGGTAGGTAACGCACGTACAGGGCTCCAATCCCTTTCGGCCCATACATCTTGTGCGCGCTCACGCTCACCAGGTCGACGTTTATCGCCTCGACGTCGAACGGCACCCAGCCCAGGCCCTGGACCGCGTCGCAGTGAAACAGCACGCCGCGCTCGCGACACAGCGCGCCAGCCGGCAAGAGTCTGTGCAGCTGTTTGACGCACACCGCGAATCGCTTCGATTCGCACCTGTTCTTCTTCGGTCTGCAGCAGAACCTGGACGAGTGGATCCACTGACCGCGTGACAGACAGTACGGATGCAGCGTAGCGCGCGATGAGCACCCCAACAGCTAGTATTTAAATAAAATATAGTTACAATTGATTTTGCAACCAAATCAAGGCTGATTGTGGGGTAAAAAGAAGTTGTTTGACCAATTTCTTGTGTCATGCTCGCATCATTAGTGATCAAAAATGTATAATGTCTATTATATAACCGATAAGTACCAAAAAATTGTTTTCTTAACACGTTTCCACCTCAATAGCTCCAATTCTAGTTTTATAATTGCAACTGCTTTCCCTTTCCTATTAGGAAACTCTTCCACTTCGGTAAATTTATACATATTCATATAATTTAGCAAGGAAGAAAGTCATTCAATTTTTGCAAGACAAAACGAACACTGCACGGTGAGTGAACAACTTAAAAACTGAAAACTAACTTGAAATGTAAAGCTTTAAGCACTAATCAATTTCTTTGACCCCATGAGCAAACCTACAATCATCATCAGATTTAAATAGAAAGATGGTAGTCTAAGAAAATTGTTAAAAAAAAGGGATCAACCTCAAACAAATTGCTATTAAATGATTCTTCCACTACCCGATCCAAAACTATGTGCTGATTTCGAATCCAAAAAGTTTGCCACTCTAGCTCTTTTACAGATTTTAGTTTTTTAAGGTCGCCTTTCATATACGGAATAATTTCTGCTCGTTTTAAGTTTTAATGTCGCTCCTTACTTTCAGTTAAATTTTTTTTTATTTAATCGGTTAAAAGAACTTGTTTTTTTATTTAATTCAAAAAAGAAAAGCATATTGCCTGTTGATTACGCATTTCATTTGTTATTGGGAAGTAAACAGACATTTTTCGGAAAGACGAAATTTTCTCTGGGGGAATTCTCAGTGGTGGGATATGGGGATGGCCTTCTCTTAAATACTTCGCTATTTATGAATTATGACTTTGTATTCCAGTCCTTTACGAACAACAAGTGAAAAATAAATATTTTGCTATTGAAGCACAAATGAAACTTAAAACGAATAAAAAATAAATAAACAATCATAGTAAAAAAAAAACATACAATAGGTACTATTATAAATGAATAAATAAATCTTAAAACGCGTGAAACTTAAATTGGATAATGCAAATCGAGCGTGAAACGAACAACAATCATTACGAACAATAGTTTGGGTTTTGGCCCCTTCTCGCACTGTGAAGGTCTATAGCCTACTGCGTCATTAGCATTTACTGAAAACAAATTATATTAGAAATATTTTCTTTTGCACTTATTACAACATTGAGAAGCTATGGGCAGGATTTTCCTCTATTTCATAAATGACAAAATAGAACGAAAATTTCTTTAAATTAATTCTATTTTCATCAGGAAAGAATCAAACTAATAAACAATTAAAGTCAAGCTTATCTTTTTATTAAAGAAGGAGAGGAGCGGGGGCAGAAACAATAGTAATTCTTGAAGAAGCTATACATAACCTACGGTATTCTAACTAGAAGGATAGTTTTTTTTTTTTCCTATTTGATGAGTAATTGAGCAAAATAATATTTTCTTCAAATTAGTTCCATCTTTTTCAGGGAAAGGAGCGTTGGAATAGACAAACTTGGTTGCTTCACAATAATCTTCATTGAACAAATATCCTTTTGTGCCCCATCCCCTAAATTTTTGTGTTGACATCCCTAATATTGAGGGAGGGAAGATTGTCCTATTCGAACCCTTTCCCTGAATTTTTTTCAAACTCTTAATTGCGTTTTAAAAAATACAAAAAAACGGTACTTACACACTCTGTAAAATAGTAAAATACAAGGTAAGCTATTTAAACAGTTCAGGCTATAACTTTGCTTGAGATTGTTTGATGAAGTCTAGAAGAAAAGACTTCTTGTTGTATCCTCTCTCCCAAACTTAAGGTTTCCCCCATAGGATTCCGTGTCCTCACTTTTTCTTTGCAGTGCTTCTTAAGACAAAGTCCATCAAAATGATCCATCTGCTTAACTCCTTACTGCCTACCTCAACCGCAGCAATGTTATTCTCGTAACTAGCACTAATCGCTTTAAAGTATTTGTCTGGTATATCACATAAGGAATAAGACCTTCGCTAAAGCTCTTCTATCAGCTGAATCAAAAGCTTGCTCATAATCTATAAAACTGAGGACTATAGGGATTTGATGACTCTGGCACTTCTTAATTATTATTTGAAAAGTGAAAATTTGGTCGACAGAACAGGGGAGAAAAAATATCAACACAAACAAATATAAACAAAATCCAAAAACAAAACTAAGTCGCCCACCTTAATAAATTGAGGCGCCCACCACATACATGTGGATTATGAATAATCTTAAGAATAAATGTGGATTTTCTTTAAAGAAGTTTAATACGGTAGCTGTTAGATGTCAAAATATTTCTAAATAATTTTGTTCCCAGATCGATGGTCGTGGGTGATTTCAACAACGATACTATACCAGATATAGTTGTTACTCATAGCAATACTGATTTGTTGAGTGTGTGGTTTGGATGGCATTTGTTGCGGCCTGAACGCGGGCCTCGCAGCGCAGGACAAGGGCTTGAGCTACGTGGTCTTGGAGAAGGGCACGATCGCCAACACGATCGAGAACTTCCCCGAGGCCAAGTGGGTCTACGCCGAACCCGACCAAAGCCCTCCCAAGGGCAAGCTCTGGCTGGATGGAGCGCGCAAGGAAGACCTCGTCGATCGTTGGAACCAGATCGTCAAGGACAATGCGCTGGACGTGCGCACCGAGGAGCCAACTCATAACAATCAATTGCTTTGTCCGCTTCAATTCTACCGAAAGGATCGACGTTCTAGAGAGTTGAACAGGTCCATCCGCCCCGCCTATGATGCCGATGGCTGCAGCCTCTTTTAGGCTAAAATCCATCCAGCCGATAGAGGTTAAACCTAACGCACCGAGTAATGTCGCAAATATACCAAACTGTGCTGCGGCGCCTAGGAATAATGTCCGCGGATTGGCGAGTAAGGGTCCAAAATCCGTCATTGCACCCACCCCCATAAAAATAATGAGCGGGAACGCGCCAGTTTCAATGCCGATGGTATAAACCAAATGCAACAAACCATCGCCTGTAGCGATCTCCACACCAGGAATGTTGGCCAGCACACCACCAAAACCATCAGACAAAAAGTAAAACAATATAGTAGAAAACAAGTGCCCATTTATGAATTTAATTGCCCGTATTGCCCAATTGCCCGTCCAGTTGGCTTTATAAAAGTCGAAAAAACAAACAGACCGTTACAACTTCGCATCTCCGTCAAATTTGACATCAAACCCCTCATCTTCACCATAATCATTACAACAACAAAAACCCAATGATGGTGTTAAAGACTATTTTGAAGATACTGTCTTATACACAGATATTAGTTTCATTATGTATTTACATATTGTATGGTTGGCTTTATTAAAGTCATAAAAGCAAACTTTGTTTTTTTCACCAGAAGAAAAACATATAATTTCATTTGGATAGTTACTGGGTTTTAAAAACAAGATCCTGGATTCCACAAAAGACTAATACCAAACACCCCAAACTCGTAATCTATAAAGTCTTCAACTCCTCATTCAACAGAAAATGTAGGGCTTCCCCATTCCCTGTCCCCTGGTGTAAATCTGTGAGTGTCACATTTTCGTGTGTGTTAGGCACACTTCAACCATTCCGAACCTATTCGCTCCATAGATGTTAATCTTCCGCTATATACGGGGTGGGCTATCTGGTGTACACAATTTTTGAAAATATACGGAGTAATTTCTGTTCGTTTTAAGTTTTAGCGTCGCTCCTTACTTTCAGTTAAAAGAAAAACTTGTTTTTTTTTTATTTAATAACATCAGGACCAGGAGCTTTATTGATATTGAGGATATTGATTGCTTGTTGGACTTAATTTAACGTGGGGTGAATCACTTTTACATTTCTGTAAAAACTGCAGGGTGAGTTTGCTTCCTGCAGGTAATAAGGTCTTTGGCAGGAATTAAGGCAACGCTTATTATGATCTATCAAACAGTTCGTGGTAACCAACTGATGTAAGGAGTGATCCGGCTCAATAGAGCAACACAATAATGTTGGAATTCTTTGTTGCAATACTGGCCTCAAATTTGAATTTAATATATTTGAAAATTACGAAATTTGTTTAAACGATGTCTATTAAGTATATAGTTATATGTTTTCACGTCGGACTTCCGCATTTCGTTACTACCCTTAAATCTCCAATAACAGATATCGTAGTTCCTTAAATGTCAGGTTTGATGCGAACAAAATATTATTTGCACAAACATATTTAATTCGTATTGATTTTTGGATTTTTTATTGCAACATTAGCCTCTTGTTCATAATGATCAATCTAAGAAAGCTTTAGTGCTTTCTTCGGCATGTTCAACTTTCCTCTGCTCGAAGGTGATGCTGCCGCAATTGCCAACCCTAACACGATCCTCATCACACAAGCCATGCAGGAGCGCTTTTTCGGTGATCGACTGGACGGCATACGTGCTCTTCATCGTCATTATCGGTGGCATCGGCACGCTGGAAGGCCCGATCATAGGGGCACTGATCCTGTTCTTCCTGCAGAACTGGCTGTCCGATTTCGGCACGTGGTATCTGATGCTGCTCGGCGCCATCGCCATCGCCTTCTGATTTTAGTGACACTTGCATGCTTGGAATGCGTACTTTATTTATGTTGATATATCCCTTCCTAGTTTTTTTATGTTTCGTTCTAATATATTAATATTGTTATTAAATACACTGAGAATCCAGGGGAAGAAAACTTTCTACCCTTTCAACCAACTAAACCCACTGCCCCAGCCTTAGACCTTAGACCTCAGCCTTAGATCTCAGAGACACCTGGTCTCTGAGAGGGGAATTTTGATGTGATATGATGAATCTTATGCTGACTCCGCAAATAATTCTGCAAGGTTTTCCAGTACGTATTATTGTAGTCGTGAGAGATGTTATCACAAACAGTTTATTTTATTCTAGTAGATATACCTTGCTGTTACATTAATTAAAGCTAAATAATATCAAAATCTTGACTTTAGAACAAACAATTGCCTCTCAAATAATGTTTTATTAGGCAATCTTGTTGAAGCATTTCTGCTCTGTGGTAGCTGCTATAGAAAATTTAATAACATAAGCATAACTGCTTAGAATGCTGTTTTGCAATTGCTTTAAATTTTGACTTTCTTGGTTAAAATTTGTAAAATTCCCTTTTTTCATTCATTTTCAGCATTCTTTGCTTGTGATGCAAATCAATTGCAGCAATTTCCATGCACCAACACTGCTTATTTGTTGTTATGAAAGTATAGAGGAACATTAAACCCCTAAACGAGCAGACTTTAATTCTTACAGTAGGGGGGTTTGCCCCCTCCTTATCCTTAACCTCCCCCTCGGGGTTGTAAAAAAAAATTTGGAGGATGCTCATTTGATCGAAAGTTGAGGGTTCTAGTCCTCATTGTAAAGTTGAAAGTGATAGAAGACTAACCAGCCCCTGTCCTAGAACCATTTTTAATGTCTGGTGCTTTTGTTCCTTTTTAGGGCGTTTGATTCGCATTTTGAGGTAGCTAAATTTTGCTTTCTCTGTGACTGCTCAATTTTCGTTGCGGGTCCGCAATTTGTTCGAGCACGCGCGACGACGTTGCTCAGGGGTGTGAACATTTGCGCCAGTACACCGCCCCACGGTACCACCATATAGCGCCCTAGGAATGCATTATATGCCCCCTACTGCACCGATTTATGCTATTATAGAGCGGATCCGCCAAATGGCTTTTGTGTGTGTACTGGCGTGTGTGTCGCACGGTGAGATCACCAGTAAACGAACTGCCAAGATACCCGCTAACTCTTTCCATTGCTGACCCTCGCATTCTCGCATTGCCCCTACTGAGTCGCATTGATTCGTGCTCTGGATGAGGTATTTTTAAATCACGAACGGGTGACCAGATCTGAATAAAAATTTGATATTTAGAAGGATATCGGGTCTCAAAGCTCTTATTTTAAATCCCAACCGGATCCGGTGACATTGGGGGAGTTTGGGGTGGAGGAACCTAAAATCATGGAAAACGCTTAGATTGGAGGGATCAGGATGAAACTTGGTCGGAAAAATAAGCAGAAGTCTTAGATACGTGATTTAAATAATTGGAACGGATCTGCTCTATTGGGGGGGGGGGGGGGGGGTTAATTCTGAAAAATTAGAAAAAATGACGTTTTTTTAACTGTATTGGGTTTCTTTGACTGGCAACTATGCAAAGCGACTTACTAATGACTCCGCTAAAGAAGAGTTGGTCACGGCCAGTCCGGACCAGCAGCATATCGCGTTCGTAAAGGCGAGTGATCTTTATCGAATGGAATTGCAAACAGGTAAAGTGACCCGGATCACGAACACTGGAAGTGAAAATCGTCTTAACGGCAAGTTGGATTGGGTCTATCAGGAAGAGCTGTATGGACGAGGCAACTATCAAGGATTCTGGTGGTCGCCCGACTCCAAGTCGCTGGCGTATCTGACTCTGGATCAAAGTCAGGTGATCAATTTGTGCAGGCCCTGATACGCCTACCAATTTTCATCGTCCTAGCACGTCCAGAAGCACCGCACTCGCCAAAGCACTGGCCCCCCTAACTCCCCCAAAGGAAGCGGATCCAGTCCAGTTACGTCAATCATGTATCTACGACATTTGCTTATTCTACCAACCTAGTTTCATCCCGATCTCTCCGCTCTAATCGTTTTCCAAGATTTCCGGTTTCCCCCTCCAACTCCCCCCAATGTCACTAGATCTGGTCGGGATTTAAAATAAGAGCTCTGAGACATGAGTTCCTTCTAAATATCAAATTTAATTTTAGTCTCGTTGGAGGGGGATTTTAAAAAGCTAAAAAATGGATGCGCTTCTCTAATAATGACAAAGGAACAATATGCGATCATCAGAATCCTAATATACGCAGTAATACACATTTTAGACAGCTTGTGACGAAACAAAACAATTACCTATTCAAATAAGCTCGTTCAGTAAGGGGTCTAAAATTAACAAAAATGAGCATTTGACGCACGAATGTGCCTCAAATAACAAATGGATATTTGTTATAACCCCCCCCCCCCCACAAAAAATGGATAACGTTCTTGGATCCACTAGAATACATATTTTCTTTCCTTTTTCTATTTTTTTCCGAATTAAGCGTCCTTCCATTCCCCCAGATGGTCAAATCGGGGAAGCGACTATTCTAATTTAATCTGCCCGGGTCTCTGATACGCCTGCCAACTTTCAGCGATCGCTATATTCAACACGCATCTAGTTGTAAAAATTGGGGAGGTCCAAAATTCGAACCTGAGACCTTGTACCTTAAGCGAAAATTATACCTCAAGACCCCCCCCCCCCCCCCCCCCCCAAAGAGAGCAGATCCGAACCCGCCGCATCAATAACGAATCTAGGCCATCGGCTTCTTTTTCACACCACGATTCACTCGCCATTGTTCACATAAGATGTTCCTGTTTAAATATTAAAAACATTTAATTTTTCATATTTCGTTGGTTGCATTCTAACATTCATATTTTATGTTATATAAAGTATGTTTTTTTTGTCCAGATGAGTCCAATTTCCAGCAATTTTATCTTGAAAAAAATCCCTCGATTGCTAATATTTTTTTGCAAAGATATTTCGATGGGACCATAAAAATTCTACTGGCCAGAATTATTTATAAAGCTTGTATGATGAGAATTGTGTGTTCATTACTAATTTATCTTGGCCTCTAGAAAGGTTAGGGTCCTAACAAGAAGAACAATAAGGAATTTCTCAAGACAATGGGAAACAAATTAGAATGAATATTTCCGCTCTATGTCCAAGAGCCTATCGGCCAACACATAAATATATAAGAAGAAAAAACTTACAACAGGATAAAATCAATAAAACTAAAATGAAAAAAATTTCAAAATAGTCCGAGCATCCTTACCTCAACGAAGTTCAACCAGGACTGATAAATAAATAGTGATGAAACGAGGCAATTCATTGAAATGAAAGACAATGATTTAAAAACACGTTTTTAATGCCAACCTTGCAAATTTGGCTGCTGATCTCATTTAACTTACGAAGACGCGATCAGATCTTAATGAACTTTCATATTTAGGAGGACCTCGTAAATCATATCTCTTATTCTAAGTCACGACCGGATCTTGTTTCATTGGGGGAGTTGGGGAGACCGGAAATCTTGGAAAACGCTTAGAGTGGAGAGATCCGGATGAAACTTAGTGGGAAGAATGAGAACAAGTCTTAGATACGTAATTGATGTAACCGGACCGAATCCACTCTCTTTGGGGGAGTTGGAGGGGGTGTAAATTAGTAAATTGAGGCATTTTTAACTTAAGAACGGGTGACCGGATCTTAATGAGTCTTCGAAAGGTGTTCCCCTTGCCCTTTGGGTGGCTTGCGGAGCGGGATATTCATGAATCCTTTCGATTTTTGCATTTCCAAAGGCTTTTTGTATTGACTGGCCCATCTTTGTAACGAACCGATGCCTTTGGTTTGGAGGTTGTTTTTTGTCGACGGCAGCTAGTTTAGAGAATGAGTTAAAACATTTAATCGTCGGTACCTTGATGTTGGAAGATGTGACGCCCGACGATATTCAAAGTGAAATGCCGCTGTTTAACGAAGGCTTGGGATTAGATTCCATCGATGCGCTCGAGCTGGGAATGGCGGCAATGTAGAGTCTGCCCCGTCCGTTATTTACACGTAATTTCTTCATAAGAAAATGCTTATAAGAAACTGCCCCGTTATTTACACGTAATTTCTTTATAAGAAACTGCTTATGAGAAACTCAACATTCAGATCGTCAACAAAATAAAGAAAGCATTTTTACTTCATTTTGACTTGTTTCCTGCATCATATTACTCGGAAGAAATTTGTGTAATATCTAAACATTGCAACGGCTTGAAAAATCATGTCTTTGACTGTTCAAGGAGGAAATCTGAAAACGTTGAGAAACTTGGCCCCAATTCTTGATTTCTACGATGGTCAACTCTGGTTCAGTAAGCCACTCTCCATCTATAATACCAGCTTGTTGAAGTGCAACCTCAAGGGCGATATCGGAATCGAGATCAGGATCGGTCGGGATATCGTCCCCCTTGACGAATTCACCGTTGACTGCATACACTTCACCACTTTTGTCAACGTGGACAACCATTGCCGTCCCCTCAACTGGTTTTCCTTGAATGCTCTCTTGGAATCTCATATGCATCTTTCCAAAGCTATCTCTCTGCACTTGGATCTTATTGTCGACAGGTGCCGGTGCCATTACTTCATCCCCACTAGCCCCCCCCTGCTACTGTTGAGTTGCTGTTGAGCAAACGAAATTACGACTGTTCTTGAGGTTCAAAGAACAAATGACAAAACAGCTTTCGGACTGAGTGTTAAGAATTAATCCTGCATCCGGATGCAGCATTCTCCGTGAAATAAGTTTTCGGACACGCTCTTCAACTTCCCTGTTTACATCCGTAAGAAACACTTAATCTTTTTAATTCATTAAAAGAAGAATGGTGAATATCTTATTTATATTTCGAACTTGTGACTCACAGGGAAGGAGTTCTTATTTCCCATGATGACACAGGAAAAAAAAAATCTTACAAAAAATTATCATTTTTCAGTTACTAGCAAAAATAAATACAATATGTTCGTACTAAGACAAAATTAAGAAAACCCAGAAAGTTCGAAATTGTCAATTATACAATGTTTCATAATCACTCTTGATTGACGATGTTTATTGATGTATACCTCAGAATTGGCATTAACATTAAATATAAAAACTTACAAAATAGCAAACAAATTGGCATCAAAATAGATTTTTCCATGGTAGTATGACCTTTAGGCATTTACAAGATTAATGGCCATATCTTGCACACAAGAGAAGGGAGGAGGGAGAATTACCCTCTAGGTATTTTTCGAATTAATCACATACCCAGCATCAAGGCAAAGAAACAGGGCGTGAAACAAGGCAAGAAACAGGCGTGAAACGAAGGCGTGAAACAAGGCATAGAAGGGGAATTGATTGCCCTCCCGCCACTTTCAACACGTAAAAAGTGTACTATGATTTTCAACTGAACGAATCCCGAAGTTTCTACCACCAACATATCCGTTCGAGCTGGATCTGTTAATAAAAAAAAGCATTAAAGATTTATCATTACTCACCACTACAACGGTCTAGCGTTGCTCTGGTAAGATCATTACTGCAGCAATTTAGACCAATAAGTAATTCTAGTGCCCTTTTTAAGAGTCAAAGTGATCAGAGGGCAATTATACCGCCCTCACGTCCTATTTTCCCAAAATAAATACGATACTTATTCCAACATAACCCTTTTTTCCGAAAAATGGGTCAAGGTCACATAACAAGGCTTTCCTGTTGACATAAATCCTCAAAGTTGGGGAGAGGGGCTAAAGGTTGTGTCCCAGCGCATATTAGCTTTTTATGGAAGGTGTGGGTAGAGTGAACCTTAGAGAGGAGGCTTGGACTGGAATTGGACTGGTAATGTAAAGTTTTAGTTCACTTTCTAGCTTGGGCTGGGGATATCCTCAATTATGTTGATTAGACTATCCATAACTGCAGGATCTACAGTCTGGAGGGCAGTATCTCACCCCGATCTTGCCCAACATTGACTATGAGATTTATTCTTCGTGATGTCTCAAGTTCCACTATTCTGATTGTTCTGGAATAATTTTGATAGTGAACAATCTGCATTGGTCTAAAATTATAAATATGGTTTTAACAGTCATTTATGTTTTACTACTGCCTATGTAGTTGAAAGAAAGTAGAATGCACAGAAAGAAAGTAATATTTATCAATATTTAAAAAAAAATGTATCGAAGCTAGGAACTATTCTAAGATGCAGAACCCTCCTCCCTGACGAGTCAGTCTTGCCTCTGTTCATATCCTACATCAGAGAGGTCATGGAATATAATGCCCTCTTTTTGTTGGTGCAACAAAAAGCGACATTGCTTGTCTCTGATGTCCTAAAAATTGAGCAGTTTGCAGAACCACACCTGGAAACTCTGATGCCAGACCCCTACAATCAATCAAAGATTGTTTCAGCATGGTAACTATGTTGGTCTTTGTAAAAAAAAAAAACAAAAAAAAACAAAAAAAAAAAAAAAAAAAAAAAATGCATTCCCCGATGCTCATA
The DNA here is from genome assembly GCA_010016025.2 of Alatinidae sp. Z8VKAUB7J3. Taxonomy (NCBI): domain Eukaryota; kingdom Metazoa; phylum Cnidaria; class Cubozoa; order Carybdeida; family Alatinidae; species Alatinidae sp. Z8VKAUB7J3. Next base: position 73,779,880 of record JAAAKM020721499.1, on the reverse strand, counting down.
GTGTCTTTTGATTTAGTTCAACATTCCCTTCAATATTCTCTGAAGTTTCACCTTAATTGTCTTAGCCTTTTGGGACCCACCCAGTATCAATCATTCCCCCCTTTCCCCTTAATCATATAACAATCCAATACGTCCTATATGTAAATATTGGGCAAATTGCATAATTTACGACCCTTGCCTCGGGGGCTGTGGGGTTCACGTCGTCCCTGGAAGTATAGTTAATGGATTTTTCGACTGTTTTGAACAAAATGGCTATCTTAAAACATTTATAGGATGTTTTTTCAGGGAGGGCCAGCTAATTTTGTCTCTTTTGTAAAATTCTCAAAAACTTACACGGGATTCAAACTGAATCCCTCCTCACGGATACGGCCCCGATTATTGTTTAAATCAATGATAGTGTTGGACGATAATCTGATTTGTCGATATATCGATATTTTTACTTTCAATATTTGATATATCGATATTGATATTTCCAAACAGTTTTTCTACCCAGATTAACTCATGGATATGAGAAAGTTCAGTAACGAAAAATTGTAAATAAAGAGCCATTTACTTTTCAAAAACGAAAAACGAATTATTTTTTTCCAACTTTGAATAATGTAAAATGCACTACAGCTAAAAATAAAAAAAAAAAAAAAACCGGTACTATCTAAGAACGTTCTAGAAGAAAGAATAACCATTAAGGAAGAATCTGTATTAGTAAAAAGATATAAAAATGATTCCCTTAAACCTTTGCATAATTTGTGTAAAAAAATATTAACGCTCCAGAGATTCAAAAAACAAAATTGGTTTTCAAAATGGAAATTAAATGGCACACTCAAAGGAGATGAAAATCTTTCTTAAAACGAAAAACAGACAAACCCGGAAATAATAGCAAGCAACTCAACGAATTTTACGAACTTTTCGGAAAAAGGAAAAAATTCGACTGGGCGAATTTGGGGAAAAAATATAGGGTGGGGGGGGGGGGGTTAGTCAACGTTGGATCGCTTTTGACTATTAAAAGGTGAATTAAGAACTTCCAATATGTGATCATTTGAGTCCCCTCCAAAGTTTATACGACCATCTCTTCCATAAAAACCTTATATGCCGCCGCAGCATAAGTTTAAACCCTTCCCCTGGCTCTGGAGGGGGGCATGTTGACAACTTATACAATCTAGAACTTATTAATTTTCACGCAAATGAGCCTTCACAAAATTTTATACAAAAATCCCTTCCATAAGAAGTTATAAGGTTTTTCGACTATGTTGAATAAAGTGGCTATTTCAGAATTTTGATCGGATGACTTTGGGGAAAATGATCGTGGGAGGGGGCCTAGGTGCCTTCCAAATTTTTAGTCACTTAAAAAGGGCGCTAAGACTTAATTTCCGTTAGAGAGCCCTCTTGCGATATTCTAGAACGCTGGGTCGATACGATCACCCCTGGGGAAAAAAGCAAAACAAATCCACATTTTTGTAGACAGGAACTTGAAACTTCTGCTCTTGGGTTCTCCGATACGCTGATCTGATTGTGTGATTTTCGTTAACATTCTATCTTATAATGACGTCAGTCGACAGACTGACAAACAACTTATTGTTGCACAGTATGCACTGGAGGTAAATAAAGAAAAACTGGATACATAATGGCTAATCATGCAAAAAAGTGATTTTCCTCCACTGCGAGCGGCCATGGTGGCTCCAATAGTGTATTTTCTATTTCTATCTTACGCCATTTCTTAGGAGTTTTAGGCCTTTTTACGAAATTCCCTTAATTTTTTTTTCAAAATAACCTTGTTCAGATTGTAACCTAACTATCCCTAGAATTAACCTTCGGTTATCCACTAGGTATAGAGGTCGTTCCCCCTTTGCTTTCCGAACATAAATAATTAAAACGAAATTTGTATATTAATTTTTTTGGGTAAATGGCTTTCTCATAGTTTGAACTGGAAGATTTTGAGAAAAAAGAGCAAGGGAGGAAGCCTAGTTGCCCTCCAATTTTTTGATTAGTTAAAAAGGCAACTAGAACTTTTAATTTAATACAAACATTTTCATTAGTAAAAAAATATATGTAACTTACGAATTAACCTACGTAACGAACTTCTATATTCGGATGTTTTTATTGCGTATATGAGGGAGTTCACCCTCGTCGATACCTCCTTCTTTACACTAAATTATTTTCCAAAATAGACGAAGGGCATTCAGGTGAGCTTTTCAAGGAATGTTGAGGGAAATTTTCAACTAAATCAAAAGACGCTATGTGCATGCACATTGTCAAAAGAGTGTATCTCAAGAATGGATTTGGGTATGAAGTTGAAACTTTCATAGAATACGTAAAAGGGATATCATTTGATATAAAGGCAATATGTAAACGCTACTACTTCTATCACTGCTACATTTACTACTACTACTTCAACGGCTAGTTCTATTGCAACTACTTGCAAGGCCAAGAGCACCAAGATGAAAATTTCAAGAAGCCAATTGGAAAAAATGACTATCTCAAAGTTCTTATCGCAGGACCTGGAGGGAAAAAGGAGATGACGGGGGAGGGGGCTTGTTGCCCTCCAATCTCTTTTGAATCTTAAAAAATGAATCAGAACTTTCAACTTCCAATCAAATGAGCCTTCCCTGAAGGTTTATATAAGCTTCTTTTCCATGAGAACAATATATGCCCCCGGGGCATAACTTACAACGGCTATCCTCGGTCTCTGAGGGGTTGTGTCGACCGAAGTTTTGTTAAATCAAAGAATTAAACAATAACACATTAAATCAAAGACAAATAGTAAAACATTTTATTTTGGTTAGTTCAACATCCCTCACAACAAGCCCTGTTAATTTCAACTTCACAGAGCTTCAAGCCCTGTTCCTAAGATACTGCTGTTACACCCTGTTGACTACCTGCATACAGAGGACCTGTTCTGATTCAGTTCATCTTCATCGAGTGCATGATTCAGTCTTTGACCTATATGGATCAAAACTAGTTTATATTGTTTGGCCAATTTCACAGAGGATTATTGTTTGGACATTTATTTCATTGCGCAACTATTGAAATTGTGTACAGTGCTGTATAGCGCTGTGAACAATTTGCTTTGGATAATATAATGCATGCTAGAAGGTGTTGTTTGTCAGCCACGAGTGTTGTGGACTCGGAATTACCATGGAACACCGCAATCTAGCAGTGAAATGGCATGTTGTCGCTTATCAAATAAAAACAATGGTCATTCTTAGTTTATAAATTTATTTTGAGGGTAAAAGCATGCAAAAACTATTCGGTGGGATAATGTACGCCAGAGGGGTGTCATGTGGAGTGGTATATTGTGCCAAGCTGACTTCAAAGAAACGAAGAAAAAGTTTTTTCTTCATCAGAAGTAACATTAATTTGGATTTTTCATTAAGTTTAAACTATCAGCAATGTGACCGCCACGTTCAGTCGCTACAAGTTCGATATCGGCTCGACGGAAGCCCAACAATCGGGCTCTAATGAGGTCTTCCAACTGGCATACACCTCGGGTATCCGCGACTGGGGGTTGAAGGCGGATTTCGACTACGTGCCAACGCCTAACCACTATGTCCGCTTCGGGGCCTCCGGGACCTATCACACCTTCAGCCCCGGCGCTTCGCAGGTCAAGTCGCAACTCGATGGGGAGGAAGAGGCCCAGCCTCTCATCATCCAACCCTCCGGCGAACTCGACGCCATCGAGTATGCGGCGTATGCTGCGTATTGCTGCGCTTGACCGCGCGGCAGAGTTGGGGAACGCTCAAATCAGGGTCGTCCAGATTTTTTTGTACAAATCGGATCATTTTTTGCAGAAACAAATCGTCGAGATTAGGCGTCTTTTTTGAAAGAATATGCGTCGAAAAATTATCTTTTGCCGCATATCGGGCTTGTAGGGCTTTTCTCAACTCCAATAGTTTGGCTAATCGCACAAACAATTCTTCCTTGTGAAAAGGTTTGACCAGGTATGCGTCGGCTCCGCCTTTGAGTCCTTCAATCCGGTCTTCCTTCGTTGCTTTTGCCGTCACATTGAGCTTATTTAAATTTAAAGAACAGTTATGTTTTGAAGCACAACTTAATATAATGCATATACATAGACTTCAAGCTGCTTTAAATGTTATAGGGAAATATATTGAGGACAATAAGTTGAATCAGTAAGTGAAAAATGAGTGATATATTGTTGTAATTATGAAATAAAAATGTTTCTAAATCGAAAATATTTTTCTTGTTAGATCTTTTAGCAGGTCACCACTCCTCTCTCTATATGCGAATACTCTCGAAGTAGAATAGAATCTTAAGATCCGTTAGTTAGTCTGCAGTCAGCTGTTAGAGTGTATCGGAGGGCACCTAGCCCCTCCCTTTCCACTTTTTTTCTCCAAAGACTTCCGATCAAAATGTTGAGATTGCCATTTGATTCGACATAGTTGAATAGTCCAATGACTATGCCTCTGGGGATGACATAACACCAAGGCCGTACCCAGAGGTAATTGGGTTTGAGTTAATTTTAGAAAATAGGGGAAAACAACCCCTAAAAGTCATAGAACCTTAACAAAAATCATAACATCAGATTCAGAGTATCTGAGAACCCTATTGTAGAAGTTTCCTATCTACAAAAATGTGGAATTTTTCATTTTTCCAGAAGTGGGCCTCTCTGAGGAGCGCCAGTTCCTTCGGCGCAATTCCGCGGGCAATCATCATGGCGTGCAGGGATTGCGCGGCGCCCTCACCGACCGGCACTTGTTCTTCGTTGGCTAGGAAGTCCCAGTAAATCCGCTGGTACTCCCGTGGGCGCGGTCGATGTCCATTGCGGATCGCCAAGACGGCCCAGAATTGCTGTTCGTAGCGGGGCGAGCCGGTGGCCGCGAAGGTGCGTGCCAAACGTGTCAGATCATCGGAACTTTGTCGCAATTCATCCGCAAGCAGGACGGACAGATGTCGGTTCTCACTGCTTGGACAATCCCTGCGAACAATACACACACGACAAGAACAAGCCATAAGGTGTAACTACTATTGTTGAGATTATGGCGCCATGATTTGATATGCTCTCGACCCCTAGCGTTTATCGCCAGTTGTCTACTTGCATCGGATTTCCAATAGGATAGCAATTCTCCAACAATCAAAACAAATGCTGGGAGTAGCAACACAAACACGAGCGTCCAATTGGGTGCCCAAACAAAGCCAACCTGTTTTGTTGAGCCATCATTCAATTCAAATATCACACTGTGATTGCCAATTAGATTGGACAAAAATATTAGCGCCGGGCATGTACTGGGGCAAGTGGGTCAGCTGGAAGCACCGCACGATCTACGCCGGCGGCCCGTTCCCCGGCCAGGCGCAGATGGTCGCCCGCTGGGACCACCGCTACGGCCGGACCCGGGCCAAGGGTCAGTTCGACGTGGACGCCACCTACGGCGGGGGTCGGGGCAAGGTCTCGGTCGGGAAGGGGATCGACCAGGCGATCACCGACGGCAAGAACCTGATCGCCAAGCTCCAGAAGCAAGGGATCGATCCGAAGGTCGAGCTGGCGGTCCTGGCCGGCACCAACCCGTACGTGATGAAGCTGATCGTCTTCCTCAATGGAAAATTGCCTTCCCCGGCGAAAAATATCTCGATGGAAAAATGCACTTAAGCAATCCCCATCCAGTAAAATTCCCCCTCCCCCCAAAAGAAAAAAAATTGTATACTGCCCAATCACCAATACTATAACCTGTATAAACATTGGGTAAAGTTCTAAGCTTGCAGCATTTCCCCAGGGACTCACGAGGGTCAAATCATTCTCAAACCCATAGTTATCACATTTTTGGACTGTGCTGAACAAAATGACTATATCAAAATTTTGATCAGGTGACTCTGGGAACAAAAGGCCGAAATGTTTTTTTTTACTTTACTTTGTCTATTAACGTATTCTTTTTAAAATCTCCTTTTTTCATCAAATTTTTCTTTTGATTTTTCTTATTTTAAACGTTACAACTCCTTCCTTTCTCTAGTTTTATTTTCGACTTTTTTCGAAAGCAACTAATCTTCTTTTTGCAAGCAACATTTTCCTGTTCAATAGTATTTTGAAACCTCTTTTTGAAACATAAAAGAAAAGTTTTAGTTCAAATATTTTCCCCATTCGTTGCACGCTTTTATTTGTCCGTCATTTTGTTTTTCTTTTGAAAAAAATCACTTTCTTTTTGCTTGTGAATATTCTCTTGCTTCTTGAGGGTATCATCAATCACGCCTTCCCTGGTCCCCATTTGGTAGTATCCATGGCAACTGATCATGCCAATTAAATTTGAAACTGAATTTCTTGCTCTAGTGCAAAACAGACGTTTAACTTTTTTGTCAACTTGGCGCAAAGTGAATGCTCAACACTGATAATCTAGGAGCAAATTTTGCACTAAAATAAAGAACTACTTAATATACTGATTAGTATTACTTCCTGAGACCCCCCCCCCCACCACCACAATAAATTGTCTGAAAGTTCTATGGTCAGAATGCTACAAAATATACGTTTCGCCATCGTCGCCAGTAATTGTAAATTTGTTAGCGATAATGTCGTTTGCTGCACCGCCGGTATTCAAGAAATCAGTGCCGGTTACTATCAGAGTGCCTGTGCCGGCGTTATATGTAGCCGAAGTGATTGCGGGGACTGGAACGTTACTGACAGTGATGCCATTGCCGGTTAAATCGGAACTGTCACCTGCTGTAACGCCTCTGTTCCAGTCGTCTGCAGCGGCCAGATTGTAGGTCGTGCCGCCAACCGATGATGTGCCGTTTTTATTCAGCAACAGATTGACAGCCGTTTTGTCTGTGGGTCAAAATATTTTTAGATTCGCCTCTGATTGTCCTCAATTACGTTTTGACATGCTTAAAATGTAATATTATTTTAATTGTTTAATATCATTACTGTATTTGAAAACAAATCTTAAAATCTGTTGTTCTAACTGAGGGACTGTCTTCTAACACTCTCACTGATTACTTGTAATGGAAAATGCCTTTCTTTCATTTGTATATCTGTTTTTGCAACCAAGCAATTATTCTAGAGGGAAATAAAAAGAGATGAAATGGGGAAAATGATCCAAAAGATATTTTTCATTTTGTTCTCTAGGATTTGTACCTTAGAGATACTAATATAATAAATAAATAAATCTTAGACGAGTAAAACTTAAACTTAATAATAAAATCAAAGTTAAAACGAAAAAATCACTAGAAACAAGAGTTTGGCTACTCGCCCCCTTTCCCCACTCTAGCTGTAAAAGTCCAAAGCCTACTCCGTCATTTGCGTTTTATTGAAAACTATTTACATGCAAATCTGAGGGGTGTGAGACTTTTCGTGGGGAATTAGATTTTTTGCATACAATAGTGAATTGGGTAAAGTGAAAGAAACTGATCGAGAACAACAACAGGTTATAGCAGCAGAGAAAATGAGAATCAATCCCGCTGCCCATGTACAGGTCAGCCATAGCAAATTAACCAAATCGGGCAAATTGAATGGGGGTTGAGCTGCATGGGGAATGAGTTAATTAAGGGTTGGGTTGCATGGGTTGAAATGAACTGGATTGAATTCATCTGAGGTTGAGTTATACGGAGCTTGATTTGAATGGGGTTGAGTTGATCAAACGGGGACTGAGACTGAGTTGAATGAGCTTTGAGTTAAACGGTAGTTGATATTGAGCTGAATGGGGGCTGGGTTGAATGGATATTGAGGTAAAAGACGGTCAAATTGAACGAGGTTGAGGGCGAATCCACGCCTGAGTTAGTAACAAGAGGCTAAAAAGAGCAATAAGAGATGGAAGTCAAAATCCCGGACCTCGGGGACATTGAAGAAGTTGAAGTCATAGAAATCTGTGTTGCCGTCGGCGATGTAGTCGAGGAAAACGACACGCTGATTGTGATCGAGTCTGACAAGGCTTCCATGGACGTACCGGCGGGTGTAGCGGGTACGGTCGAAGCGATAACTGTTGCCCTGGGTGACATGGTCAGCGAAGGCAGTGTCATCGCTCAGCTTAATGCTGGCGCGGAGGAGGCATCTTCTCAGGATGTATCACAGAGCTGATGGATGCTGGCGAAGAGTTGGGTGGCCTTCTGGGCAAAAAATGTGTGGAAGCTCTTGGCATTGAGCCTGCGCATGCCGAAAGCTACGGCAAGGCAGCGATGGTTGGCGAGAACGGCGAGCTTGAGCATGCTGCTGCTATTCTTCATCCAAAACTTGGAAAGCCACTTCGTGCAGAAGTCGAAAAAGGTGCAGCACTTGTACCCTCTTCCAAAAAAATGGGCTCGATGGGGCAGCCACTGGACGTGCCACTTGGTCATAGGGGTGCGGCCTATGTGCGTTCGCATCTTGACGGGATGGAATGGTTATTCTTAGATCTTTATGCTGGGCATAATTATAATAATTGCACAATGCCTCGGCTTCAATACTTGCGTCAACAAAGATAAACAGACTTATTTAAAGCCATCTCCATGCGTTTTTTACTGCCAGGCAGTAAAAAAAGAGAAAAAGGAAAGAAACAGAAACAATAACAAGACAAATGTTAAAAATTAGTCAAACAGGAAATAAATAAAATGTAAAAAAGGTAAAAAAAAACAACAAAAACACATAGATGGCAAAATATAACATTCGAGAATTTCCTGTCTAAAACCTAATAATGAATTTTGTACAAAAACACAAGAAAACTAATAGTAGTATTAATAGTAATAGCAGTAGTACTAGTAGCAGCAGCAGTATTAACGTATTGCCTTTTGATCAACAAAACATCCCACTCATCAGTTCCTGGAAGCTTTAACTGCATGCAATAAGCCATTGCTATGACATTGCTGATATGTTCTGTTGATATACTTGTTGAATTTTTACTTCTGAATTTTTCTCATATAATCCTTGAACTTTTCATCTCAATGCTCTTAGCCTTACAAGCAGTTGCAATAGAAGCAGTAGTTGAAGTAGTAGCAGTAGTAGTAACTAAAATAGTGCACCCCCTCCAACGCCCACCATTTTTCCAAACGCACCCAGTCAAAATTTTCAGATATTCATTTTGTTCAACGTAAATGAAAGATCCCAAAATTAAGTCTTTGAGGATGAAACCGCCCCCAGAGCCCTCAGGGCGAGGATTCCCAAATGGTTCTGAGAGAAATTTTGAGATGGCTTCTTGTTGTCGCAGAAAATTAGAAAAGTCTCTTTCGATTGGCAATTAAAAGAACTAGTGCCCTTTTTAATAGTTAAAAGTGATTGGAGGGCCTCTAACCCCCCTTCCACGCCCACCATTTCCCCAAACACATCCCATCAAAACTATTTCAGAAATTTGTAAAAGGCTGGGAAATAGCACAATATATGTCATCACCAAATTCCCTTCAATTGAATGGCTTGACAAAAAGATCAGTACAGAGAGTCAAATATGTCCTTGCCAAAACCAAGCTAGCTTGAGGAGATTAAAATTTGGTCCTACTCAAATACAGTAACACCCCTATCAATGGATTTGCATTACCAGCCCAGCTACTAATGAGCAGAAACTTGAGATCAAATATCCCATGCACAGGGAAACTTCTCTCCCCACCTACAGTTTATCACAGTAAATTCAGAAAACATAGATTATATTTCAAATTCTCGTTGAGCAAGTCTGCAGTCATTCCCAGGTAGCTTTTATTGTTGGCAGACGAATTGTCTGTTGTAAACGACATGCAGTCGATGAGTTCAAAATCACGAACCATATATTTCTGTACTTCAATAAACTTAGCTTCAATTTACACAACTAAATTCTATCCATTCATTAAAGACCAAAATCCATCCATCCACTAATATATAGGCAGTTCAATTCGTCGCATCACCCTGCACCATGCCGGTATCATTTTTCTGTGCCATGAAGAAAGTACTTGAGTACTTAAGTACCCTTAAGTACTAGTTTCACGAGACCCATGTCAACGAAATTTTCATACCTTAGTATTGAGATGGCTTTGGTTTTTACAACAAAAAATTCATGTTTTCCTGAGGTAGCCTTGCTGTATGCACATGACAGCATGCACGTCACAACTACTGGGATTCTCGTATTTCCATATGCAACCAGAATTAGCTTGGTTTCTTTCCACTCAGGTGTGGGGACAGTTTTCTAAAACAAATCTACTGGAATGACATTGGCCTCCACCCCAGTGTCGATTTTGAACTTGATCATCCATTCCTGTTTATTTACAATGACTTCATCAGTCGGTTGACAAAACGAGATTAAACTGGTAATGTAACCCAGAAATGGTATCTAGGGTAAATAAAAGTTAAGATACGCGCATAAGAATAGCCCTAATTATTTACCACTACTGCTACAACTAAAAACTCCCTGCAGCACTAAGCCGCCTGAGGCCAACACAGCTACACACGCTCTTCCTCAGCTTATTCTTCTTAACATTAATTTTAAAACCTATTCTTACACCATGTATCGCAAAATCTCTAAAAGTTCATTCATTTTGCTAATGCTTCCATTTAGGAGGCTTAAATCATCAGTATATTCCAAGTCCAGGAGAGTTTGCAGCATTATTAGTAATAATGGTATGGGCGGTAAAGATGTAGAAAGTAGGATAGGAAAGGTGCAGGGTTTGTTGAAGAAAAAAATCAGGAGAATGGGATAAGTGTTTGTAGCTAAGAGTAGGATACTAGAAGCCATGGTTCTGATAGCTGTTAATTATGGTACTGAAGCTTTGTTCCTCTAAAATTTAGAGGACAAAAGCGTCAATTGAGGGGGGCAGAGAAAAAAGAATTTGGGAAAATACCTTTTTTGTCATTTTCATTGAAAATGCACTTATTTGGTATTTTTATTGAAAAAAATAAGAAAAGTCGTACACCAAGTTGGTTTAGTGTTTATGAACATCATTACCTTTTTTCGCAATATATTTTCTTGCCATACTGTTACGCCTTTCTCCATACTGCTACAGTTTCACACTGTTCTGCCTTTTCTCAAGTGAGTAACTACAGTATGAGACATTTTTTTTGAATCGGACCATCCCCTTCTGGAATACAAAAATATCGAAAGAATTGCAGTTTTTCTATATATTTTTAAAAGAGAATATTCTCCGTAGTTACATGCTGCCAAAAAAACTCCTTGGAATGAGTTAAAAACTTACTTAAAAATAAATCTAAATTTAACCTGTTAAATACCTTTGTTTTCATTTTTCATAGTTCTATCCATATTTTTTTATGTGGAAATGTTGTTTTAAAGTAAATATTTGCATTGCTCGGCTGTAATACTTTTCTAGCTCTTTTTTTCTCTTGATTTGTTCCCCTGAGACCATATCCTTTTCGATGTAAAGTCCAACCGATAAAATGACGTACCACGACGTACCGAGTCAATTAAATCGAACGAAAAACAAACTAATTGAAAAATTTTCCGGTGTTTTTCTAGTTTGAACTACAAAATCAAAATTACCGCTGAAACACAAGAAATACTTTTGCAGTACTTTTTACTATTTATATGTTTTTGTATAGAAATTTTTGTATTTTACATTTTTGGATAGGTAATAAATAAAAAAAAATCCAAAAATACATCCAACAAAAATCAGGAATGTCTTGCGACCATTTTCGGGGCTCAGGGGCTGTTAGAAAATAAAAAAAATAAAAAAAAGGAATACTAAAATGTTTAAACAGTCAGATTTGACAAAACAAAACTTTAGCTTTCGAATATTTAGTTAAGTGATACTGAAATAATATGTTTTCGTTTTATTTTTGCTTTTATTACTTTTTTGAAAATCAAAATATTGAAAGACATCAGCCTTGAGAAGGGAAGGAACTGATATGGCACAAGCTCGGGGGTGTGGCTCAGAGGACTTGCGGGATGAACACAGAGGCAAAGTTATGCAAATATTCCAAAGTAGCTCAATGATATAAGAAAGATAGAAAGTAAGGGGAATATTAATCTAAGATAACATTTAATGTCCATGTACTAATGTTAATGTTAAGGACACCCCAATCCTATGGATGTGGTCGTGGATGCAAGAAAAGTAAAAATAGAAGACGACTTATTAAAAAACTAACGTGACTATTTAAAGTGAAAGGGACAAAAAGTATTAAAAGGTAAATCTACATGATGTTAGCATTTTTCACAAAGACATCAGATTGCGACAGCAGCAAGGCATATCTTCTCCATGACAGACCCAAAAAACACCACCCGCGAAATTGAACAACTTGGGTCATTCCTTTCCAGCGAAATTGCCGGATTTGGCGAACTGAAGCGGGTAGAAAAATTTTCAGGCGGACAGTCAAATCCAACCTTCATGCTTGAAATTGAACCCTGCTTTGTGGGCCATCAGCTTATAGGCTTGATCATCATACAGTGGCCCAGCACTGTACTTGCCGGAGCTTTCTGTGCTTACACTAGTCATCGGCTGGCGATCCGATTTTTGACGAAGGCAATGGCGAATATTGCGTTTTGGTCAAGCGAGATTTCATCGAGTTGCTTGAAGATATTTCACGGCATGACCTTCACATGCAAACCATGCATATTGCTGCACTTTGGGCTGCTGCCCATCACATCGCTAAGTCGAAGGACCGACCAAAACCGATGCAAGAGTTAAAGCCAAGAGTGCGAGACTTTCTGGTTGGTTAGCGCTTAGAAGTAAGCCAATGGGTCGATGTCCCTAAAATACTTATGGCCATGCAGAAGTGATAAAAACAGGATAATGCCGGCCACATGGCGTACTGCTTGTTGCCACTGTTTTGGTATTGTCATTTCTTGGATTGTATTATTCAGGTGAGAAGTTAATTAACAGAGCAAAATCTTCTAGAATTACCAAACCTGTTGCAATCGCCTTGATGATCTCAATTGGTATTGGTTTACACAACTTTGGTGAAGGACTAGCTATAGGTGCTGCAGTAGGAATGGGTTCAATTGCATTTAGTACATTTTTGATTGTAGGTTTTGCAATGCATAATACTACTGAAGGTCTTGCAATAGCTTCTCCAATGTCTAGAGAGAAAAAAGTAATTTGGAAACTTGCTGGTATGCGTAATAATTTATGTTCGTTTTAAGTTTCAATGTTATTCCTTACTTTCATTTTGAAAAAATGGAATTTTGATACCAATAGTTACATCAAAAGAATCACATTTTAATGCTGATTTCAAATATATAAGCTTAGTCTTAGTTTCATCAAGCTTAGTCTTACCCATAAAGACTTAGGAGCCTGAGAAAATTTGCTTTATTTTAGAAAATAGGGGTAAACACCCCATAAAAGTAATACAATCTTAATGAAAACCACACAATCAGATTAAGCGTATTAGAGAACCCTTTTGTAGAAGTTTCAAGTTCCTACGCAACGCCATGGCCAGCCCGTCCATCGTCTTGTCACCGCTTGGCGTGTGGTACTTGTACATGGTCGGCCCGCCGCCGGTGGCCATCAGCACGGTCTTGGCGCGGACGAAACGGAAACCTCCGGTCCGCATGTCGATCATCAGAACCCCGGCAAGGGCGGACCCGTCCCTCGTTGGGATCAGCCCTATGGCGCGGTGCTCCTGCAGCTTTTCAACACCGCTGGCAAGCACCTTTTCCATCAGGCGATTGATGATCTCGATGCCTGTCAGATCTCCCTTGTGGACCGTGCGATCGGCGGTTTGCCCGGTCTACTAAAATGTGGAATTTTGTATTTTTTTTGCCATAAGACATGTCACAGATGTGTGTTTATTTGTTTTTTTGCTGTTTTTTCCCAGGTGTGATCGTATCAACACAGTGTCGCTATAATCTCACTAGAGGGCTCATTCTAACGAGAATGAAAAGTTCTAGTGCCCTTTTTTATGTGACCAGAAATTAGAGTGCACCTAAGCCCCCTCCCACGCTTATGTTTTTCCCAAAGTCACTCGATCAAAATTTTGAGATAGCTATTTTGTTTAAAATAGTCGAAAAACTCATAATTATGTCTTTTGGGGTGACGAACCGCTTCTGAAAAAACTACTTTGCCTGCCGCTTTAGCTGACGTTGTTATTGAACCTTCATCATTAGTGATATGAATAGGCCTAATCGGAGGTTTATTTGATCTTATTATTTTATGAATAGTATTTCAAGAGTGCAATGCTCCTCTATTCTCACAAAATTTCCTCGAGTCATCCTGTTTTGCTTTTAAAACTAATAACTATTCCTTGTGTACTTCATGTTTTGGTCACTTTCCTATGTTCTCAATATTTTATGAATTCATAAGGCATGTCTATAGACTTTCCTTTTTGCAGATAAATGTCGATTCCAATTAGATATTTAAATATTGAAAATAAAATTTTTAATTTTTAAAATATTTAAAATATAATTTAAAATTTCAAAATTACTTTAAGAAACAAGTTTCTTTTTTACAATGGAAATCATTTTTCGCCTCAGTGAACATGGATCTGGATTGTCAATGGATAGGCATGTGCGTGGCCATGTAAAATCTAGGAACAATTGTATTGTATTTGCTCTATGTTTAGGCTGTAAATCTCCAGTCTAGGAACTGATCCTTAGGAACTGTCCAGTCTAGGAACAGATCCTTATTAAGGATCTAGGGCCCTTACTACTTTCTCGCGATCGCGATCCCCTGGAACGCGTACCGCGGTGTCCCGGGGTGCTCTAGACTTCGGCGGTAGTAGCGCTCCGAGGCGTCGCGCATCTTGTCGTAGCAGAGCGCATACACGTCGTCCGGGTGGCGCCCGACGGCGCTGAGGCCACCGGTGATGAACACGTCGTCGAGCGAAGAGGCGTCGGTGGAGAGATACGCGAGGGTGGTGAAGCCGCCGAACGACTGTCCGAGCACGCTCCAGGTGGTGGCACCCAGATGCTCGCGCACGGCCTCGCAGTCGCGCACGATCGCGTCCGCACGCAGATGGGTGAAAATACAAAAGAAGCAAACAAGTCTTAAATATATCGATAAGTTAGTACTTCCAGTAATATTTATTTATAAAAGGTACGAAACAGCTTAAATAAGAAACTCGAACAATGTAGTAAAGCTAGATCTTTGGTGTCATCTCTTCTGATTCTAGATAAATAAAAATAAGAAACAAAGAAAAGAGAACCAGTCTATCATTTTCTAAATTCGATAGGGCACTAGAGTGTTAGTTCCGTGATGCTTCTATTCAAATTTCTTAGAAAAAAAGAAACGAAAAAAAGTGAACCAGTCTATCATCTTCTCAATTCCAAAGACCCACTGAGTCAAAATTGAGGGTATTATCGTGAAGTCTTTCCAGTTGAAGTTACCTGATATCAAATGGCATATTGAAAAGAAGCGGGGAGGAGTTAACTCGGGATCGACTCGAAAAGGTCCCCTCCATCGTTGTGAAATAAACAGCATATCCCATCCTTTAAAAACATATTTTTATCCTTCCCCTAATGAATGTTAATTACGTACATCCGCGCCATAAACACTCCTAAACGTGGCTTCCCACTTACCAAGTGACAGGCTATTAGTTTACAGTTTATTTATCCAGCTATAACACAAAAATCCATATGCTACAAGCATAAGCAAGGTGATTTCTTATTGCCAGAAACTTTGTTGTTTTTTTTCAACGAGACATCAAATGAAAAACTATAGATAAACCACAGAGCATTGAGCTCAAACAATTTCGGTTTCAAAAATTCTAATGCTATCTAGATTGCTATGAAAGAAACAACAACAACAAAAAACTTTTGTGCATGCTCACCAATGGTATGCGCAGTGCAGGTACTGGTTTCTTGATTCCCTCCTTCAGCTTGGTAGTGAAACAAGGGGTTGGGGGAATCATCCCATACTTCATGTGCCCTCCCTCTCTCCATAACTCTCTTTGTTATTCGCCGTATCCGTGAGCTGAAAGGAAAAAGCCCGCGCAACACGCGGGCTTTTCTTGTGGCCTGGCCGATGCAGGTCAATTCTTGGACTTGTCGACCAGCTTGTTGGATTCGATCCACGGCATCATGCCGCGCAGCTTCTCGCCAACTTCCTCGATCTGGTGCCCGTCGTTGACGCGGCGGATGCCCTTGAAGCGCGCCGCGCCGGCCCGGTATTCCTGCATCCATGCCGAGGTGAACTTGCCCGTCTGGATGTCGTTGAGGATGCGCTTCATTTCGGCGCGGGTCTCGTCGGTGATGATCAGCTTTTGGAGTGTCTCGCATGTCACAGAAATCAGTGCAAGTGCCTTATAAATCAGCCAAGTTTCTGTTTCAAGCTACTCTGACAAACAATTTACAATGGCTAACACTTTTTCCATTATATGAAAAGTTGAGACAAAAAAAGCCGATTTGATTTTCCCCAGTGTTTTTTTACGCTTCAAACGCTACTTTGTCGTCTGAACTATCAGAGACTGCGGCTAGCACAGCAACAATACAATCAAATCTGACCTTCACACTGGAAATAGAGTGGCATGCGTAAAGCCAGCGAATTTGGACGGTGCTCTCGAGCATTTAATCACAAAATAAATCGATGGAAATAAGCTCCACTTTTTTACCCGAGAGTATTAGATGGCAGCCTTCATTATCCAGACAAACCAAAAATATAACTCTAGCTATGATTTTTTCATTATTCTTACGATTTTTAAAAACTTTGACGAATTTTTTTTTATATCAGCACAATTTGTTTTTCTATCTAGTAAAAGAAGTATATTTTTCATTATAATTATCTGACATTTGTTTTTCAGCATTACCAGAACGATTGATAGATTCAGAAACGGTGTTGAATTACGCTGTAGGACAAACTGCAAGACTTGTATGTCGTTTGAATTTTAAAATTCAAACGATTTGATCGGTGACTATGTAGGCTCAATAGTAACCGAAAGTCTAAAAAAAACGGAATTTTGATAGCAATAGATACATCAAAAGAATGGGATTTTTAATGCTAATTTTAAAGATAACTTTCATCACGTTTAGTCCTACCCATCAAAAGTTACGTGCCTGAGAAAATTTGCCTTATTTGAGTAAAAAGGGGCAAACACCCCTTAAAAGTGAGAGAATCTTAAAGAAAATCACACCATCAGATTCAACGTATCAGAGAATCATATAGTAGAAGTTTCAAGCTACTAGGGGATTTTTTAGTGAAGGTGGAGCCAGGTATCCTGGCATTACTTGAAAAACGATTAGAAATTAAATTTTAAAAACAAGCTTTTTCAACTGAAAATAAGGAGAAAAATTGAAAATTAAAACGAACAAAATTAGTATGTGTATGAGGCGGGTCGCCCCCTACTCAAAAAGTGCCTAAAAACTAGCGTGAAGAGCGAAGTGTTGAGGAGGGGGCAACGCTTTCGTATACTTAATAATTTCTGTTCGTTTTAAGTTTTAATGTTAGTCCTTACTTTCAGTTGAAAAAACTTTTTTTTTTTTTTGTTTAATGAGCAAAGTGGAATTATTATTCATAAAAGATATTAGTTAATTTAACTTGTTTTCTAATAGTGATCATACATTCATTGAAGTATTGAGATGTGCTGCGCTGTTGCTTTGGTTTTGTCAACTCTGTGTCAACGTTTAGCTTTGCTAGGAGTAAAGCAAGATCCTTTTTGCTTGAAGAAGCATGAAATTAGGTAGGTAGATGTTTACAAATTCACTTATCATTTTTGCTTTCTGTGGCTGTTGCAGGTTAAACTGCATTAAAGTTAGTATAGAGAGGCATATATTAGGTGTTAGCTTGTTTGGTTTTTCATCAAACAATTTCGCATCGAGCTAGAGGTATAGATTTTGTATATGTTTTTAAGCGGCTTTTTCTTGTTCGGAAGGTGAAAAGGTCTAGGGCATTGAGGTGTTTTGCCACTCCTGTTCATTCGCTTTGTACTTTTGAACTTATTTATATGTTACCAAATAGACCCTGACAAACGGTAGTAACAGTATGCTCAAATTGCAGTTTATTTTCTTTAAAAAATATTTTTTGCTAACAACTATTTTGCTTTTGGTCAGGCGACAAAATGAACACCAGAAATGAATTCAGAGTCAAAAATTGACCATAAAAGATGTGTGGGGTAAAATTTTCAAAAAGATCTGTTTAAAACACTAGGGAAGTGAAAATTTTGGCAGTAGGTTTTGTTAGTCCACTAATTTTGTATATGATGTTCTTTTGTTCTGGATTGCTGCTAAAGTCCAGGAAACAGTAAAGAACAATATACCGAAACTAAACCAATTGATTCCAGGGTTCTTAGGTCACGGGGATGTCTATCCATAAATACCTAAGCTGATCTAAAGTATTGGTTCCCACCAAAGGCCTTGTTTTGTTTATCTCACAGATGACAAGATGATGCCTATAAGGCAAACGTTCCAGATTGTTGGTTCCAATCGGCCGTTCCGATCGCGGTCGACGACACGTTCGATGTTCCTCAAGGCTCGGTCAATCGCCCGCTGAATGTGCTGGACAACGACATCGCCAGCATCGCCGGCGGCATTTCGATCATCAGCGTCACGCCGGGATCGGCCGGTTGCAACATTGCAATCGTCAGCGGTGGACAATCGCTTCGATACAACCCGCTGCCTGGATTCGCTGGCACCGAACAATTCACTTATGTCATTCAAGATTCGGCTGGTTCGGTCAGTTCGGCTCAAGTCACTTTGAATCTGTTGCCCGGTGCACAAAACGACGACTTTTGTTTCCTAAAATTACACCCGTGTACAGACAGAATAGTAATGAAAAATCCTTGATTTATCAGATTTTAGAATTATCAATGTCATTGACTGAATTTCAATAGTAGAAACCAAAAATGTGAAATAACGGATCAGTGACCTGAACGACTTCCAGGATAAACGAAGACCGTTCCCAGAGTACCCCAAGATATCTATTATAAATGAAGACTGGGACACAGGGACACAACTACAACGGGGACGCCGGGGGGGGGGGGGCATATACAATAAAGATACGAAAAAAAATGAGTTCGTTGATGTAACAAGTTTACGGATGGATTTGTCATGAGGGAGGGAGATTTTATGCAGGAAGAAATTTCCATGGACAAATTTTGCTGGTGAAGGGGGAGAATTTTCCACAGGTAAAAGAGGCAGATTTCCCACTATTATTTGAAATCGACCAAAAATTAATTGAAAAAAAAACAGGTTTTTCCAACTCAAGTTAGAGAGGAATTTTGAAACTTAAAACAAAAAGAAATCATACTGCATATGAGGGGAGATATTCCCTACTAAATTTCTTACAATGTACACGAAAGCTTAACTTTTTGTCCAAATTCTTTAAGAACAACTCCTGAAACATAAGCAAATTCAAAGAATTTGGAAAACCTTATTTTAAGCCAGAAATGGCTTCACAAAATATGACTAACTTTCCTCCTAGAATATGTCTGTAGTGAATAAAAGCATTGAGATAGATTTAAACATTAATATCACTTCCTGCACTCCCCTCATCGCACTTTCTGGCTGAAGGGCCATGAAATGGAGATCAGCACCGCCGGTTTGGACCTTAAGGGTCTAGTGCCGTCGTCCTTACTTACTTATTTTTTATCTCAACTTACAGAATACGTCACCAATGTGGTGGCTAAAGGCCAGAACTAACATTTCATCAACGTTTCATTTCTCTGTTTGACTGGTTCGTTGTTCTTATCTTAAATTCAAAAGGTTTTGACAGTGGTAGAATGTCTTGCCAACTGTTAGTAATTTTGTCATAGAATCAAAGCTTTTAGGTCAGTTAAACTGTTCATTTGCGTTCAAACAAACATATTTCTTGTATATAATATTTTTCAATTACTTGGTAATATACACAGAATCAGATTGTATTTAATTTAAATGACACAAAAAATGACAAGCAGGTGCTATGTTTGTATGTATAGTAACACAACCATTGCATGTAAATGTTAAATTACTAAGAACACCAGGCATCTGTCCTGTATTCTGCACTGTTTATGTACTACTGCCACCGGTAGACTATTCTCTTCCATTAATTTGTAGCTTTCCTGGAGGTAGAAAATTGAAATTTTACTTTTCTTTTTTTACCATTTAAAAAACAGGACTTGGATGACAAAAATATAATTTTTTTTTAAATGTGTCGTTTTTGTCGATTGTATCATTTTTTATTGAAAAATGTGTCATTTTCGTCAATTGTGTCATCATTTCGACTGAATGTGTCATTGTGTCAAGCAACATCAAATTGTGTCACTTTGACACAAAATGTGTCAATTTGGCATTGAGAATACAATTTTTAAGTTCTTTATCAAGGGAATGATAACAACTTTAGGAGAATTACAGCCTCGACATAGTTTTTGCCTTTCGTGAAACGTTCGGAATATGTTCGTTACTTTTGGCCTCATCGTCTTAAAAAAACCTATCAACACACATCGTCACCTCACGGACAAAGATGGCCCTGAGATTAATAGATTCAACTAGGAAACAGTGTATCCCTGTCTCACCTTCAAGTTGGGGATGACAAAGGTATTAAAGTGGTTTCTGTAGAATCACTAGTCTAGCAGAGAGATGACTTACACTCTGGGCACTGTACTGCCACCGGGTGGCATTACTTCTTTTCCAACTGGGAAGCCTAAAATAAAGGTATAGACACTTCTAATCAATTAGCTTCTCAGAATTTTAAATTGATTGCAAATTCGTCCTCTTCAGGGTAAAGTCGTAGTTTGGTGCCCTAAAATGGCAGAGAACAAGAATTTCCCCTGGTCAAATCTGTATGGTCACTGAAAAAAGAGCTTTAAATTTACGTTTGAATGAGCTCCCTCCCATTTATCTTGGACCTTCGGTTTGATACAATCACCCCTGGGAAAAAAAAAACAAATAAACATACATCGACGATGCCCAGAACAATCCTTAGGCAATTTCTCTGGAAAAAATCTAATGGTTCAGAGTCATATTTGACCACTGTCATCACATATCTGACCACTGATGACTACTGTTATCGCTTCTGTCTAACAAAGTGGCTCATTTTGTATTTTTTTGCCCTTCCCTTTAAAAAAAAATCATGCGTACATACGCTGTAAAAGAAAAATTGTCTTTTTGTTATTATGTCTTCACGGTTTTTCCTATGGTTTAAGGAAGGATTTTGACGCAAGCGTAAATATAAAGGTGTTCAAGCAGCCAGTAATCGTTTATGATTTTTCATTACATTGAAGCTACAAGGCATATATAGAGACGGAAAAAGTAAAGAAAGCAAAAGAAAAGTATGATAAATAACTTGGAGAAGAGGAGAGACTTAAGAAAGAAGAAGAAGAGAAGATGTTAACATGTGAAAATGTTAAGATACGAGACTTTGATAACAATGTTTGTGATGAAAGAAGTATACTCCTGATAAATTTGAACGTGCTGAGAAGCTAGTACAGTAAACTAGCGAGAAACTGCAGAAAGCCATAAGACTTGACTGAAAAAGGCCTTGCCCAAGTTGTGCCAGAGGCAGCCTTAAAACAAGTTAAAGATTAGCATCCGAGCCGCAATGACCCCTCCCGTATTCGGTATCATCGGCTGGAAGAATTCCGGCAAGACCACGCTCATGGCCCGCCTTGTTGCCGAATTCTCAGAGCGGGGATATGTGGTCTCGGCCATGAAACATGCCCATCACTCCTTCGACGTCGTTCATCCCCAATAATCTTGGTTGCAGTGGTAGCTGCATCCTAGTAAAGAACGAACCACGGCCAATAAAATATAATGTCGCAGTTCCTGAAGTATTAGCGGTTTATTTACTAGTTTATAATTCTGGAAAATGACAAATAGCTTTACAGTACTAAATCGAGATTCACAAAAAAATATATTTATAATAACCTATATATTATATATATTATTATATATTTATAATAATCCTACTCCATTGCCAACTAGTAAGTGGTTAAGTGTGCTTTAACTAATAAGCTTTGATAAATTTCAGACAAACACGGTCCATGTGAAGCACATCAAAATCTGATTGGCTCATTCTCAGCACAAAATTGCGCCGCTATCTCACACATACGAAATTCGCGCTATACTATAAATTAAATTTCAAAAATGTTTTTTTCAACTGAAGGCAAAGAGCAACATTAAAACTTATAAGAAACAGAAACTACTCGTACGACGGTCGTCAACAACAACACCAGCAGCACCAGCAGCAGCTACCGCAGTAGTAGTAGTAGTAGTCCCTGTCCGTCTTCGTATTATGATTGTTCGACAAACGACGACACCATCACCTCCATAATTGAGTGGTTCATGATGATGATGATGATGATGATGATGATGATGCAAAGAAGAAGAAGAAGAACAAGACGTTGTTGTTGTTGTTGTTTCCTTGCCGTCGTCGTCGTTCTTATTAGTAGTTGTTGTAGGAGGAGGAGTACTACGAAACAATTTCTTGATACAAGAAGCCCTATTGCACTTGCTTCTATGTGGGTAGTCTCCCTCATTAATTAATATATAGATGTCTCAGATCCATCAGAAATTTGACCTTGCATTTCAAGAAGATTCTAAACAGTCGTTGCCCTACGGATCCTCTAGATCTCCCCGAAACCTCCTTTATAACCTCTCAGTTAGCACCAAGAAATCACCTGAAACAGAAGTCTGACAGGCAGCCTGCTAGCTGAAGAATGGCAGAGCAGCAGGAACTGACAGAATAACATTTGGGATGATAAAACATTACTGAATTCCTGCATGCATGTATGGCTTAGACTTTTTGCCAGTATCTGGTAAAGCCGCACATTCTATGACAATCCAGTTAAAGCTGTTCATTTGATTAGTTATTTATTAAATAGTGATTATTTAAAAAAAAAAAATACTTAGTCTTTCTTTGCAGAGAATTATTTCTTTTTTTTCAACGTCTGCAAGCAAAGCTGCACATTTTTATGTAGACCCAATTGAGGCAGTGAAAGATATTCCAGATGGCTCCAAACTTCTTGTTGGAGGTAATTTGTCTATTAATCCTTTTTTTTATTCATTCATCTGTTTAGATCAAAGTTACCAAAAATTAACATAAGACATAATGACTCTTTTGTAGTATAATCACTTTTTTTTTCATTTTATTTTTATTAGAATAAGGCAGAAGGCGCAGCTGGAAAACATTTGTTAAGAAATATAATTTTTTAAACTCTGGGCTGAAAGTTTTTGAGAGACAGGCCTAATCAAAATTTTGCCATGGGCGCAAGAGAGGCCAGAAGTGCCACTGGCTTAATGCACCCAAGGTTCTTCACCCCTAACCCTTTGTTCCGACGCGTCGCATCTGCAATTAGTTGCACTTCAAAGCAATATTTTTGCACGTCGGTACAACACTTCTTGTGTTAGAATGCAATAATCCTGTTTTATCCTGGGAGGGCGTCATAAATTTTTTTTTAAAGGAACTGGGAACTTCCTGGGAGGGTGTAAAGAGGGAAATTTTAAATAGATTAGGTTGGAGCAGGAGCGTGCGTAGCTGTGTTGGTCTCAGGCGGCTTGGTGGTGTGGCGAGTTGATATTATTATTAGTAGTAGTATTACTCGAAATGAAGATAAGTAAGCCATATGATGAATCTAAAAATCTGGATTATTTCTCTCTATGCAACAGAGAATTTCAAGTTTTGATACCAATTCTCCTTTTGATCCGAAAGGTGTTGAAAAGTCCTTTTTGGAACCAAAATGTCGAGGAACCCCTCCCCCCCCAACTCAACCAATCAGGGCGAATCCAGTACGGTTCCGTCAATCAAGCATCAAGGACATTTGCTTATTCTATCCACCAAGCTTCATCCCAATTCCTCCATTCCAAGTGTTTTCCAAGATTTCCCCCCCCCCCAATGTCAAAAGATCTGGTCGGGTTTTGAAATAAGAGCTCTGAGACATGAATTCCTTCTAAATATGAAATTTCATTAAGATCCGATCACCTATTCGTAAAGTAAAAATACCCCAATTTTCACGTTTTCTAAGAATTCCGGTTTCCCCCTCCAACTCCCAATTTCCATTCAAATGAGCCACCTGTGAAATTTGTACAACCTCCCTTACACAAAAGCCTTATATACCCTTGGGGCATAACTTAAAGCTCTTGCCCCAGACTCTGGGGATTTGTGTCGACTCCAAAGTTTTATTATCTGATCTTTGAACTATTTTTGATAAAATGGTTATTTCAAAATTTTCACTGATGCGTTTGGTGAAAAAAGGGTGTGGGGAACTAGTTATCCTTTGGTCTCTTTTTGCTTTTTAAAAGTAAACTAGAACTTTCAATTTCCAATCAAAGGAGCCCTCTAATGTTTATACAAGCATCGTACAATTTTTAGGGACACAAAAGTCGGCAGCCTAGTTGCTTCGAAAGACCACGTACAATTTTTAGCACAGAAAATAGGACTCGCTTCTGTTAATTTTTAACACACTGAGATAAGCGTGTACTAATTTTATCAGATTTTTATGTACAAGGCGCATAATTTAAGAATTATACGCATTATTCCCTAGCGTGAACAATCCCGTACCAACATACTGCGCATGCTAAATGTACGAACATACGGAAGTTCAAACTGCCCTGTTGGGTGTTATGTACAAACATAAAAGGTAAAATAGAAACACATGCGTAATACCAGCTCAATTTGTATATTCAATTTAACTTTTACTTGAACAGGCAGATATTTCTAAAGCTCAACAAAGGACTTGCAAGGCCTATTACTAAATATGGTAGCATGATATTGGGACCACAGTACAAAACAGATTCTTTGAAAATAGATAACCTTCAATAGCATGTTATAATTCTTCTTCTATAATTCTTCTTTATGACTTGGAACATGTTGAAAATAAACCTTATTTCCTTTGATCTTGAGATTAAGAAGCTGTCTTCTAATATTATATAAATCCTTGTCATAAGCAATTTTATTGATATTTTGGATTAATAGGCTATGACCTCTGTCCACGTAATATGTCAGATGATTCTAATGAACCGGAACCGAAAAGGTCAAAGAGATTTGCCTCCGCTATTGTATTGAAAAAAATAAAAACAATAAACTATATGTAATTAGTTTATTAGGTATAAATTTTGTTTATTTTTATTCATGTCTTTTATTCATGATTCATGTTTTTATTCATGACTGCTGATGATGAACACTGTAGATGTGTTCGAAATATCCGGTTAAATAATTTTATATCTATTCACTGTCAATAGAAAGGTATCATCCCTATTTTGAACTGTTTTACTTTCGTCATGATTTTATATTGTATAATTTTATAATTGTATACAAAATGTACATATGAAATAAAATAGCCAAAAACTATGGACTAAAATGACACATGAATCAATCAATGAAGCATGAAAATATTCACCAATTTTTTTTTTACATTGTTAAAACTCCAGACGAGCGCGTTATAGAAAACATTTTTTTTTTAGGTAATACACGCCAAAAAAACCCTTATCTGTCTGCATTGTACACCTGTGATGGGCTAAGATTTAAATCTTTCCTCTTCTGCGAAAGTCATAATTTGAATCAGATGGCATCATTAAAAAGTTTTTCTCCTAAAAAAAAATTCATCTTTTCCAGATTTCTGGATCAGCTTTATGTGACGTATTTTTTCAAAAGCTTAATTGTAATTATCTCATTAGACAAGATACACTCTCGTCGATTGGCCGATTCCGAGATCCTATAGCTTATTTGAATCTCAAGATAATTAGAAGATTCTGTGAAAATAAAAACTGTTTTCGGTAATCCAATAATGCAATATCACTGAAAACCAACTATTGGTTTACCTTTAATTAGTATCAACAAATTTCAAAAAGTTCGGAAGCTAAAAAATCTGCTGTCTTGTCCAAATAATTGCCCAAATGGCGTCACGGACAATGTCCACTGGACTTGTATGCAAAATTGAGGACTGAATTTGCTTGGACTCACTGGCAAACAAGTGACCTAAACCTATTGTAGTCTAAAGGTGGAATACCGTGTTATAGGATTGACTGGAGTGTTAGGCGAGTGAACCCATTTATAAGCTAAGACAGTTGCGGTAACAAAATTAATAAAATATTGGTTGCAAGAACTATTGCAACTGAGATTTGCTAATGAAGAAGATGACAGCAACCGTTCAATTAAATCTTTGAAAAACGAAATTTAACCTCAAAATAAATTTCAAAATCAATGTGGCTGAGGCCGCCGCGTTCTTCGACGCGGTCAGGCAGCAGGCTGGTGATGACGAAATTGTGCTGATCAGCGCAGAAGCCTTGTGGCGTCACGTGACGCCGCCGGTCGCACTGGTCAAGAACGAGTTTGCCGCCGCCGGCTCCGAGGAGATCTACTGGGACCGGCGCCGGAATTTCGCAAAGCGGGTTGCCGATTTGGCGGGCTCCGATGACATCGAGGTTGTCGCGGTGCTGCGCCGACAGGACGATTGCGCAGAGTCCATGTTCAAGGAACGGATTAAGGGCACTTCGTTTGCCGATACGTTTGATCGTTAGAGTGGAGAGATCTGGATGAAACTTGGTGGGAAGAATAAGCACAAGTCCATGATACATGACTGACATAATCGGACTGGATCCGCTCTCTTTGGGTGAGTTGGGGGCGGTAATTCGGAAAAATTAGATAAAATAAGCTATTGTAACTTACGAACGGGTGATCAGATCTTAATGAAATTTGATATTTAGAAGGATTTTCTGCTTCAGAGCTCTTATTTTAAGTCCCGACCAGGTTCGGTGACATTGGGGGGAGCTGGAGGGGGAAACCAGAGATCTTGGAAAACGTGAAAATTCCGGTATCTTTATCTGAACCAAATTGAAAAATTTTGTGGATCTGTAACTATTTCTCATGGATAATAAATTGTATTGTCTTGTGTCATAATTGAAGATGTACTGGGATTGTCCTAAGCTGAAATTTGAAATGTCAACGTACAATGAGAAAACTTTTCATGTAAGTTTAGTGTTTACGAAGTGATCACTAAACTCCGTTTTCTTTTTCTTTTTACCCGTAATAAGATGTGTACTATTTACTGTGGCTGTTGATCATCTGTGAAAGCTTTGATGCACTATGATAACTTTGTAAATTATAAGTTCGTTAGTTCGTTTATGTAAGATCCCGGTGTTTGTCGGAAAGGCGTGCTTGGGGTGGAGCAGCTTGCGCGAGCGACTGAAACACACACAATATAACGATGGCTGGCAATTTGAGTTTGGGCGGCACTCGCCACGCACAGTCGCGAAGCGACGACAGCATGTAGCTGCGGGCGCAAGCCCGCAGAAAATGTTCAACAATTGACGTCAAGCCGCGAAGCGGCGACAGCAAAGCCCCTTATCCAGCCTGATCGTTCTGCCGCCGCTTCTCGGCTGCAGTAAGAATAGGTGCTCCAGGTAGCCGCAGGCTGCCGCCTGCGGCTTCCTGAGTTCGCTCAGAAAGTTATAAAGGTTTAAAAGAAAACATATAAAAGGGGAACAGAACAAAAGAATAAAACAAACATAAACCTTGAATATTACCAGTACTGAAAAAAAAAAGTAAACTAGCAATTTATGTTATAAGTAATGAAGTGATCTATTTATAACCGATTGCAGGTATGAAAATGTGATTCTAAGCACCTACCAACACTGCTTGTTTCTTTATAAGGCTTTAAAGATCCTATGGTGATAAGTGTACTTATGAGCATTAATTTTAAAAGCATTTTTTGTTAGTTTGGACAGTAGGCTACCCCTAATTTGAGATTTGAAAGTCAAGAAAAGTGGCTGAAACCACAATATTCTGCATATACGGCATCTTGTTTCTTTCTTTTTTTCTTTTTTAAATAAAAAAATTTCTTTTCTTTTCTAAATAAAATAAAAGAATAATTTCTTTTTTTCTTTTCCTCAGATAGCTGGGCAGTGGAATATCGCAGAGAGTTGTTTAAGGGCTCATTTTAAAGGAAATTGATGTGGTTAAATCCTACCGTAATTAAAAAGAATATTATTAAAATATAATATTTTTTTACGAAAAACTATATATCAGTGCAGATAAAGACAAAATATCAATTGAAGACACCTCTCAAAAGTGACGCCACTTGTTATCAATAATATGATTAAAGTATTACTCTCAATAGCCTTATTTAGCAAAATTTCTTTTGAAGGGGGAGTATAAAATTAGAAAGAAACAAAGTTGATGAGTTACAAGAAAAGTATAAGGAAACTAGTAGGCTGCAAAGTAAATTAGGGAAACTAAGAATTTTCGGGTCTACTAGACGCCAAACTCGTTCCATTGATCTGAATCAACAAATGA
This sequence comes from Alatinidae sp. Z8VKAUB7J3, assembly GCA_010016025.2. Lineage (NCBI taxonomy): Eukaryota > Metazoa > Cnidaria > Cubozoa > Carybdeida > Alatinidae > Alatinidae sp. Z8VKAUB7J3. The sequence goes on along the minus strand of JAAAKM020721499.1, from coordinate 73,751,932 downwards.
GGTTTACTGAGGTAAATCAAAACCTTTATGTGGATTATTCTTTGAAACAGATAATAAAGCGCAACAAGTTAGATTTTAAATCACACCTCGCAATAACTCTTGCATTATTGAGAGTTCAACAAGTTGTAGTATTTCCGGCTTTCTACTAAAAGGTGGCTACAAATCCATTGTCTCCGAAAAGTCACCTCCACAGCTTGATGCCGCAATCCCTGGAATGTAACTATCATAACACAGTAGGAGAAAAACAGAAAAAAAAACAGAAACAAAAGAAAACGCCGAAAAAAAAAAACAGAAAAAAAAGTAGCTGTTTTTTACTACCGTTTTTGTTTCTGTTCCGTTTGTTTTTCTAACGGTTTTTGCCGTTTCTGTTTTTCTTAGGTTCGTAAATGAAAAAAATTAATTGACAGCTGAATTGAGGTTTAACTTTACCCATTTACCAAATAGCAGCTTTTGAAATTGGCTTCTCCTAGATGTAAACGGAATATCTAGGACATCAACTCGTACAAATAATGAATTTTCATTAGAAGGATTACAGCAGTACCCTCTTAAACGTCCCCCACATACCAATAGCATCATTCCATTGAGTTAGCTTTTTAGTTAGATTTGCTATTAAAAGTTTCCAGTTTCTAAGCAAGTTTTTATTATTTTGTAGTAAGAAGTTTATTGTCATTCTAGTTCTGTGAATGAGAAAAACGCGTCAGTGGTCTTTCTTTTGGCAAGCAATGCAGAATTCCAAATGTTTGTATTAAGAGCTTGAAACCTTTACAGTAGGGTTCACTGATACGCTGAATCTGATAGTTAAATTTTAATTAAGATTCCTTGACTCGTAGGAGGTTTTCCCCCTTTTTTCAATTAGGAATATTTCCTCAGGCTCGAAGCTTTTGACGAGTAACGCCAAACGTGACGAATTTCATACGCTTGGAATCAGCACAATAAGTCGATTCTTTTGATATATTACATAAAAAAAACTAGTTTTTTTTAACTGAAAGTAAGGAATCTGAGTGGAAATCTTGGTTTTAAACAGAATATATTCAATGGTAGAAGTACCTGGAAGCACTAGTGGAATGAATAGTGTCATTTTCGCTGACTACCCACATGACTTCTCCTCGGATAGTTGTTTATTTCTTTGCACTTCATTCGATGAAACATCAAAAGTTTTTAATATCAATGTTCTCCGCCAAAGTGTTCTTGAACGAAAAACCAGACAAGATCACATTCATAATTACAATATAAAGCCATTTTCAATATATCCCTGTAAACACTTCCTATTTGGAACTCTAAATTGGGTGATCCTTTAATAATGGCTCCCTCCTTAGATTTCGAGAACTACATTATTGGGGGCATTTTCACCAAAAACGTTTTCTGTATTTTCATCGAAGAAAAAAAAAATTTGCTTTCCCACTCCTCTATATATTGAGCAATATATTTATCTCCCAATAAATTTTCACGAATTGACGCCACTGTTAGAGCTTTAAACTATCTCATGATTTTCCCTTTGTAAGTAGGAAGAGAACTTAAGGATCCAACTAGGTAACTGGAAATGCATCTGTATACAGACGGTGGTATTATGGGTGCATACCCCCCCCCCCCCCCAAAACCAAAACGGCACTACTACTTATCCGGCTGTCCTACTAAGAAAATTCTCTTCCTCCATGTAAAAATCTTCCTTGCAACTTGCAGTCCCTCCCCCAGGGACTGTGGGGGATTGAGTCCCCCTATAGAGGGCCAAGTGCCGAGATGCCCTCCAATGTTTTCGGTCGCTAAAAAGGGGACTAGAACTTTTAATTTATGTTTGAATATGCCGTCTCACAACATTCTAGGACCACTGGGTCGATACAATCACCCCTGGGGAAAAAAGCGAAAAAACAAAATCAAACAGTTCTTGGTAACGAACTGTAGTAAGGAGCAGCCCGGCTCATCAACAGAACAATATTTTCACATGCAAACTTACCATATAAGAATATAGATTATAGAATGAAACCCATCATTCTGTCAAAGCAAACCTGCTATAAATTATAGCTTTTTTAGAGGAAGTAAATCAGAGAATATTACATATTACTATTAACTTACAAATTAAATTAGCCACAGATCTTCAATTCTTCTAATATCCTTCCAGATTATTAAATATGTATATTCTGTTAAAATTGGTTTTTAGATTCTAAAATTGGGACCATACAAATTTGCATGGTCAAAACCAATAGCTAGACCAACCTTCAACCCAACCTTCTTTTAGAGTCGAAAGGGGTGTGAACCAGAACCTCTTCCTTACAAGCCTTCTTCCAAATGCATTTGACCAAAATTTTGAAATATCCATGTTTGTTTAAATGGTCTTAAGGCTATTTAACAATTCCTATGGGGTTAATACATTCCTTCTGGGCACAGTTTAAGGATTTCAAGTTATATCTGGAAGCATATAAGGTTTTTATGGAAGTGGTGGTCGTATAAACTTTGGAGAAGGCTCATTTGTTTGGAAATTGAAATTCCTAGTTACTGTATTAAGAGTAAAAAGTGATCGTAAGGCAAAAAACTCCCCTTGTGTTGGGGGTTTTTGTTGGGGTGGGGGGGGGGGGTTATGCGGGGGTTAAATTTCCATGGAGGAATTTGTCATGAGGGAAGAAAATTTCCATCTAGGGGGCGCGGGATTTTTTAGCATTTTTTTAAAGGAACAATGAAAAAATAAATATGGAAAAGTTTTTTCAACTGAAAGTAAGGAGCAGCATTAAAACTTAAAACTAACATAAATTATTACGCATATGATGGTTTCACCTCCTCCTAATACCCCGCTCTTTACGCTAAAGTGATTTTATTAATTTCAAATATGTATTCTGCGGCCTTTGTGATTCATTGGTTTTTTTTTTCCAGTCATTGCAGGTGACGAATCATGGTACTGCGGATAAGAAAGACTAAAATTACTGCGTGGGCTTTATTTTAACACATACCTCCTTCATTACTAATCGTACAATCTGTAACAATGCCCTAGTGTCTAAGCCCCGTGGGTTCTCGCGTCTAAGTCCCGCGCATTAGCGCGAAGGCTAGCAAGGATGTATATACTACGAAGACTGAAGACTTCAGGAATCATTGGAATACATAGGTTAAGCAAAGAGCTTTGGCTATCTTTATTTTCCAGGAGTCAACTTTTAAGAAATTAGCATATTTACAACTACCAAAATCACCAAAGCCACTTTGACGGCAAATATTTCGATACCACCTGGAATTTTTGTGGCATGTTTTAGTCTCTATATCTTTTAGTCTGTAAATAGGCCTTTCTCGGAGATGAAGGTGATGAAACCAAATGAAATGCAGGGTGGTAATTGGCCAGTTTAGGATTTACAACTGGCTAAGGCTTTTTCTTGAATAGTCGTATTTTCCAGTTTGGGTCAAAAATTGAGCTTAGATCCCTGTTTGCTCATTTTTCAATTCTCTGAGTAGGCCAAAGATTAAAAAAAAATTTAGGGCATAATACAGGTGTATAAACGTCATATTGATTGGTAAGGAGGCCATACTGGAAAAGTAAAAAAGGTAATAAACAGTAAATTTCATTAAAAATCAGGTGAAAACCTTAACACCTACGAAATTTGGAGGAGGATAAGACGATTTCCCCATGCAGGTGTCCAGAAAAAAAGTAATAGTAGACGAGTGGTTGATTATACAATGATTATAAAAAATCAAGTTTCACATGTTAAGAAGTGAAAATTGTCAGTAAAACTGAAAATGAACTAAATTGTTCCCTTTGCGAGGAGAGCTTATCCTCCTAAGAATTCCACTCCCTCCTGTGCCCCCTGGCGTCCCCGTTGTAGTTGGGTCCCTGTGTCCCGGTCGTCATTTATATTCCCTGTGTCCCGTTCATCATTTGTATCCCGGTGTCCCAGTCTGTATATACATTCGTTTTTGAAATTGTATATGAAGAAATAAATTTTTCTATTTTCCCCCTTTTTTCTTTTTAGTTTTTTTTTTGGTTTTACGTTTTTTTAGTTTTTTTTTGTTTTTTTCTTTTTTCTTTTTAGTTTTTTTTTTATTTTAGTTTTTTTAGTTTTGTTTTTCTCCTTAATTTTTCATTTTTTTTCCTTTTTTTCTCCATTAAGCCAAGAATCAGCAAAGATAAAGTCAAATAATCTTCAAACAAACACAACTTAGAAACAATAAGGAAATTTTTTCCAAGGCAATGGAATTCAATTCAGGGAATATTCGTCGCTATTTAAATAATCTTCCAAGCGTAAAACTACAACATATCGCTCTCAATAAATAAATGAAACTCAAATGGAAAATTTACACTAAATGGAAATGTGCAATAAATAGCCGAATCTAACTCAAAATGAGCATATATTAACATGAGTAGGGCTGATAACTCCTATGCCTTCTCAAGACCAGAACACAATTTGCGCGCCTTATCAAGCGAACTCCGCCGCCTCAATTGACGACGATTCCAAATACACTGCCCTGCGAACTAGGAAACCCGGCCCACAAAAAAAAGAATTTCGGAAGCCCAAATACGGATTGATCGATTTTCCGGAACACGCCGGAAACCCGTTGCGGATCTCAACAGACGCCCCCCCCCTTAGTCGCACAATTATCAAATCCAAAACTCACGTTTGGTTTCAACAGCAGTATCGTGAAAAAGGCAATTCCGTCAATAAGGCATTAGCGGTTCTGCAAATCGCGCCTGCGACATGGCTTGCCCGCAACCGGCCCCCTGCGGAGCTTTCCAAAATGTGATGCCATATTTATCAATCCGGCCTGAGGTCCACACATTCCGTCAAAACCGCACAGGTTAGACCCTTACCAGTTTCCAGGAATAAGTCGACATCGGCGGCATAGGAAAAAAAAAAAAAGAAAAAAAAAACTGGGACAAAACCAAAGTGTTGCTCTCGCAACACAATTATTCCGATCATTCGATGAGCTACCGGGACGAAAAAAGGCTATTTCGTGGAGCATATATGTCAACATCGCTCTTTATTTTAGACAGCACTAATGCGCTGGATATAAAAGAGTAGATTTCACGAACCATTGGTGATAAAAAGATTTTTCAGATGACATTTTAGAATTCGCACGGGAAAGGTTGAAAGATTCTTCATAATTTCTTTGTGAACTAGTAGCTGGTCGATAGAGCGTCTTTGTTTTGCCTTCCATTTCTCACAATAACCCTCTTTTTTCATTAAAACTCGTTTTTGTTGGCAAAAACAACTTTTAGAACAATACTATATGGGTTAACAGAATCAAACAGTTCATGGTAACGAACTGTTTGAACCCTCCTCGACGCCTCGCTCTTTACGCGAAAGTTTTTTATTGTTTTAAAAAGTGGGGCTGGGAACCGTTCCTGGTAGATGTAAACTTTAAGGAACTTTTGTAGTTTTTGTAAAGCAAGTACGGTTCACAGCATCAAAGTCAGGAATGCCCCCACTGATAACTGTTACCGACATCTGAGTGATATAGAAAGCCTCTAAATGATTAAAATCCTAGAGTAGATTGCTTTTGAACTAACCGTCTAAAACTAAAATCTAGTGATAGCTTAAGGGACATGACGTAATGAAAATTCTTGACCTCACTATCAACCTAATGAAAATAGTGTCTCTAAAACTTTAGCATCCAAGAGATCTTCTTTCCAAATAGCATTAGGGAAAAAGTCACAGAAATAGATTAAGAAGATTTCTTCCTGAGTCGTTGTTTATTTTCAGTTTCCAACACTAGAGGATAGTCATAGCAAGGCAAGAAGATTTAAATTGGAATGTGCAACACTTGCTGAAGGTGAGAGGTACTGGGAAGCCATAAAACGTTTTGATGGAGCATTGCAATTTACTCCCCTTGATGAAACAATCCATGAAATGAAAGCGCAGGCATATATGCAGGTAGATGGCAGCATTGACATTTCCCCGTTAATTTAGCTATAATATCAAACAATGCAATAACCAGTTATTTAATATCTAGTTCTTTATTATTTTTCCTGCTATGATAAATCAACCTCCAGAAAACCGAAAAAAAAATTAAACAAAATGCCCTAAGATATTGTACGATATATACTCTATCCGTATTTTGAAATATTGATAGATCTTTCGAAATCTTTGGCTCCTCAATTTTAAATGTGAAGTTAGTTACTTACATATCGACAAATTAAAAGATGTGCTGCTAAAATGATACCATATTTTTCCAGCTTTACCAAAATCACAATAAACGTCAAATCAATTGAAGAACTGGTACAATTTGAGCTCAAAAGCATTCAAGTTTGTTTCCTTCACCTCCGAGCCGAACTTCGTCTTTTTTTTGCTGCTAAAGTGGCCAATGTGCTAGGCTTTGCAAAACCAACGAGCTGAAAATCACAGAATTCAGACAAGCCGAAATTCAGAATTTAGACAAATTTGGACTTTTTGGATTGCCGACTTAAAATCTGTCTATAGAGGAAATGTTTAGTAAATATCATTTTACGCAGAAAAACATGCGTGAGCAAAAGATAAGAACAAGAATATAAAGAGAAGAGAGTCTAGAGATTTCTGCAACATTCGAATACAAATGCGTAGTTATAATAGATATTTTCCGAGGGGATCGTCCTTCACGTATCTCGTAGCCGAGCTCGGAAAACGCCTCCAGTAGCGCTGCACGGTTGAACTGAGCAGCACGCTTCTTTTGTCGCAGCTTAACTGTATCGGCTATCTCTGCCAGAACGCCTTCCGCCAACTCGACTCCAATTCCATCCCATTGCTCCAAAAGTCGTCCAATCTTTTGGCAGACCTGATCGTGTGACAGTTCGATGTCTTGTTCTATGACCGCTTTCAGCGATATTGCTCGATCGCGTAGGCGCCGTTTCTGCTCGCGATTCTTAACCTCGGCTGCCAGATCGATGATTAGTGTATCGAATAAATAGATTAGGGATGCAAGTCACTTTTTATTTGCAGTCAGCACATGCTGTAAACCACTAAATACTTTTTTCTTTTATCATTGCTTTGAATATGCCAAAGAGGAATAGTTGGTTGCAGTGTTGCAGGTGGTCCAGTGTCTTAGCTCAGTGTTTAGCTCTTTTTCTAGCTCTTTTTTTTTAGCTCTTTTAGCTCTTTTTTTCTTTATCAGTGTTTAGCTCTTTTTCTCAACTCTACTTTCTAAAACAGTAAAAAACTTTAGCGTAAAGAGCGGGGCGTCGAGGAGGGAACAGTCCCTTTAATATACGGCCAGGATTTTGTAATGGTTTCCTAACGGTGCTAAAGTTCATTGTTAAATTCCCATTTTGGATCCTCTGGGACGGTAGCAACAGAGTCTTAGGGACACCTTCTGAAGAAAGCCTCTAGTTTTGGTAATGGGCCTAATGCCAGACTTGTAGAGAGGGATGATCAATCTGAATGGTATTAGGCCCTTCCATCGAAGAATTGCACCCTGTTTTCTAACACAGAACTGGACACGATCAATGTGTACGTCCCATGAGAGGTCTGGTGAAAAGGGTATTCCCAAAAGACGGGATCAGATAAGTTTGTTCCCAGAGTTTTAACCGTCGTTGTCTAAAAGTTCTCATGCTTTCAGGTATACTTACTGATTCAATAGATAATTTAACCTGTCCTTGTCTAGCTCACGTCAGAAAATTAGTAAGAAAGGACTTTAAATCCCAATCAATAACATCTACACACCGGACAACAACTATTGGTGTCTAATTGCCTAGTGAAATCATTTCTGCAATGGAAAATATTTCCGGAGATAGGAATCACGCGATCTATAGCTTTATCAATCAAGAAACTGTGCAGTGAATTTTCCGTGACGAAAGTAAAACAGTTCAAAATAGGGATGATACCTATTAAGGAAATGAGAACTTCCTGGGAGGCTGTAAAGAGGGAGGCTTTAAATAGATTAGGTTGGAGGAGGGGCGTGCGTAGTTGTGTTGGCCTCAGGCGGCTTTCTGCTGCAGTGAGTTATTATTATTATTAGTAGTAGTAGTAGTAGCACTGTCGATAAAAAGATTTCATCCCTATTTTGAACTGTTTTACTTTCGTCATGGAAAGGCAGTGTGGTCTTCAAATTTATCTTCGCATATAGTATGCTAAAATTCAATAAGTATTAAAGTGTAAACATCGGCTCAAAATTTGTGATACGTATTTAGTTAAAACCATTCGATCGGAAATTAAAAGGGCTAGTGCCATTTTTGTAGTTAAAAGTGATTGAAGGGCAACCAGCCCACCCACACCTATCCCTTCACGATTTTTATTCAAAAGGTGATCGTATAAATTTTGAAGGTGTTCAATGAACTGTCAATCAGAAGCTCTAGTTCCCTTTTAAGAGTAAAATTGATCAAGAGTAAAATTGATCTATTTTATTCAAAATGGTCTATAGATCATATGGCAAGGCTTTTATGGTTGAAAAAAAAACCCAGAGCCTACAGGCAAGGGCTGTAAGTTATGCCCCGGGGGTATTTAAGAGGAATGCCGCCGCTTCGGGCTAGAAATGTCGGACTTCAGAAAAATTCCTTGAGTGCGGACGCACTCGACTGCAACTAGTTCCAACGCCGAGTTGAACCTCTTAAGGATTCGGCCACAACAATAGGTTCTCCATAGCGTCCACATTTCAGACTATATAGTTTATGTCGTCAAGTGGATTTCACTGACCGAATCAGATCCCACAAGGCATCCTGAAACCCAATGCCACCAATACGAACCCGATTCTCCTCCCGTGTCCAGCCTCCTGCCCCACCCGCAGCTATCCAGCCTCCTGCCACACCAGCTCCAGGACCATCTGGGTGGCTGAAGGGAGAGGAAAAATTAGAAAAATTGAAGTTTTTTTAACCTACGAGTGGGTGATTGGATCTAAATGAATTTTGATATTTAGAAGGACCTCGTGATTCAGAGCTCTTGTTTTAAATCCCGAAATAACTAAATAACTAAGAAATGTTTTTATCTAAGGTTCTCAAACGCGGTGTAGGCTTTCACACCTTCCTTAAGCCCTCATATTATACATTCAAGTTTAAATATGTAAAGCAATGGGCCAAGAATGATAATCATTTCAACAAAAGGGTGTCACTTCAGGTCTTTCTCAGGGTATTTTTAGAAAAAAAAATACGATGGACCTTAAAAACGCTTATTTAGTGATATTCACGCATATTTTCTTTGTGTGCTGAAAATATTTTATACATCAGAGCCGTTAAAGGGGGGGGGGTGAGGAAAACTAGGGCGAATTTTCCGGGCACCATGGCTTGGGAGGCACCACAGATGGGGGGTTGTTCAATTTGATCAAATTTTCCACTTTGATTCTGCTTTTTACGCTTATATTTGAGTTGGAAGGGGTGTTGTAATTCATTTTTCTCCAGGCACCACCAACCCTAGGACAGCTCTGTTATAGGGTAATCAATTATTCTGTACATGAAAGGGGCTGTCCCCTCCTCAACGCTTCGCTCTTTACGCTATAGTTTGACTCTTCTCACAACTCTATTTTTTTTAAACAGTAAAAAAAAAAAAAATACTATTTTCATTACTTTATAGTTTTCTAAGTGTTTTCTACTTTCGATAGAAAAAACTTGTTTTTTTTATTTAATAGTATCTAGGGCTGTAATGAATCTAGGGCTAAAATGAGAGAAAGGTTGAGGTGGCTAGGGTACTTTCCGTGGATGAAGGATGACAGATTGCAAAAGATTGTCCTTTTCGGACAACCGTCTAGACTTTTGGACTATCAGTAACAAAGTGGCCATCTCACAATTTCAATTGAACGTGTTTTGGGAAAAGAGGATATCAGGGAGGGGGGCTAGCTGCTCTCCATCATGTTTGAATTTATAAAGGGAACTAGAACTATACATTTCAAATCAAACAAGCCTCTTCAAAAGTTCACATGGTCACCCCTTCAATAAAAACCTTAAATGCCCCTGGGGCATAACTTACAACCCCTACCCCTATAATAATTTATGTTCGTTTTAAGTTTTGATGTTGTCCCTTACTTTCAGTGTGAAAAAAAACAAACTGTTTTTCATTGTTGCTCCTTACTTTCAGTTGAAGAAACTTGTTTTTCTTCGTTTAATCGTGTTCAAGAACAAGTTTGCAGAAAAATTCCGGATAAGTCTCATGGTAATGCGTTGGTTATTTCAAACATCTATTGCTTGTAATTACAGATTATTCACATGCGTCATCTATTTAAACAAAAGCAAGAATTTTTGATAGATGCCAGCCAAAACCTACCGAATCCTAAAGCTGAGTTTCTCTTTTGCATTTGAAAAGTGAATAAGCCATAAAACTATTATGACACTATGAAATATATATTTTTTTTGGGTGGGAGGGGTCTCGCAGCAGCCGGGGCTACTCCGGAAGCCGCGGATTCAGCACCCGCAGCCCGTCCACGCGCAGTTATGCGCCTCGCGGCGGCAGCAGCGGCTCCACGGCGCTGCGCTCGCGCGGCTACTACGACTCCGACATAGAGATTGCCATCGACGAGGACGCGGTGGACGAGGATGGCGACCCGTTGCCGGTCCAGGTCACCATAAGGGTTGAATTGGGCCCGCTGTACACGATGGCCGGCTTTGCCGTCGACAATGCACATCCTTATGGCGCGCCGTTTCCCGTCGGCGGCGACAAGCAGGAGCTGGAGGTCGCGGAGGCCTTCCGGGTCTTCGCCGACTCCCTGCCCCGGCTCCGGGAGTTCGAACTCTGGAACGGTGTCGTCTACGCGATCCGCGCGGGAGAGCTGCTTCGCCTGGAAGACCTCGAGGATCGTCGAGCCCGGCCACGGCAGCACGCCGCAAAGCACCTCGAAGAGCACGGTCGCCACGTTGTAGATGTCCGACTGCACGCCCGGGGAGTCACCGCCGAACTGCTCGACCGGCGCGTAGTACGGGGTGCCGATGAGGGTCGTGTGCTCACCCAGGTGTTTGGCGCTCCACAGGCCCGTCGTGATTCCGCCGTTGTTCAACTTTAAAGTGTAATTTTTGTGATCAGCCAATCAGAGCAAAAATTTAAGACAGTACTTTATTGGGCTATAAAAGACTGAAGCTTGGAGAAAAGCAGTTTTCCCATTTGTATGATGAATATGACAGAAGGTACAATTATTTCTAGACATTACCTGGAAACTGGTTAGTGATGATTTTGGCTTAGCAAGAATGTTTTTGCCATTTCGATTTTCCATATCTGCGTCACAACCATGGCGTCAAAACCCCAGATTAACACTAATCACACATAAGTCTTGGATTTTTCATCCAACAGGCGTGGACTATCACGCTTTTGTGATCTTTTTCAGGCAAAAAATACAAAATTCCACATTTTTGCAGATAGAAGCTGAAAACCTGTACAGCACGGTTTTCTGATACGCTGAATCTGATGGTTTGATGGTTCATTCAGATCACTTGACTTTTAGGGGGTGTTTCCCTTATTTTTCCAAAATCAAGAAAAAAAATTCAGCTCGTAACCTTTGGTGGGTAAGGCTAAACTTAATGGAATTTATATATTTGAAATCAGCATAAGAAATTGATTCTTTTTGTATGTTTATCGGTATCAAAATTCCGTTTTTTAGAGTTTCAGTTACGCTAGAGTGGCTAAGTTCTTGCCTACATACGAACGGAGTATGGTATAAAGATGAAATAATTTCAGGCCAATTGTTTTGCCAAGGATATGAATAGTAAGATTGATCAAACCCTCTGTTTAATTTAAAGCTAGGCAGTACCAATGGCTAGTATCATAGATCAGTCGTGTTCGAAATGAAACATAAAAGAGTATGAGTAACTTATAGTAGTAGAAACTGGTGCTATTCTCGGCAAAAAAAACACCAATGCCATCTAGTATTTGGCAATGCTTGGCACTGTTTCAGACTTTGCAATTGTTTTTCTGTCAGGACTTCGTACAGATTCCTTTTGGTGGCAGCGTACATTTCACACATATTAGACAAGAAGTTAGCCTGTTAGCTACTGTGCCTCTATCACGTCTTTTATCTGTCAAAGCTCTTAGATCTGTGATTTTTATTTATTTATATATGTGCATTGTCTATTTCCAATAGAGTGTGTTTCAGTCCACGAATACTAATAATTTTTTTTTTGGGGGGGGGGAGGTCTGAACTCGAAAATAAAATACATCATTGTGCCTCAGTCTCTCTCTTAGGAAGGAAGGCGTGTGTAAAAAAAAAAAAACTTTTTGACAAAATTTAACTCAGACCCGTAATACAACCAACCACGCCCGAGAACTCTCAGTCACTAGGGATTTCCCTAGTGGATCCCAAGCTATATAACTCTAATGGTCTGCTTCTATCTGTTTGAATTTCGACATCTCCCAAGTGTATTGTCGCTCTTGGTAATTTTATTATTAATAAACTATTCTATTTAAAGTAAAAAAAATATATTACAGTGTTAATAAATTATTTACTATTAATAATAAACTTTTCCTGCTTTATGATGTCCTCTGCAAATATCTTCTCTTTATTTTCAATATTATTTTACATAATATGTAAAAGTGTGATGGCCTGATGGGCACCATCTCCGGCAGCGCCACCGCCAACACCGCCGCCACCGGCGTCATCAGCATTCCGCTGATGAAGCGGTCCGGCTTTCCGGCCCGGTTCGCCGCCGCCGTCGAGGCATCGGCGTCGACCGGCGGCCAACTGATGCCGCCGATCATGGGGGCCGGCGCCTTCATCATGGCGACCTTCACCGCCATCCCCTACACCACCATCATCGCCGTCGCCGCACTGCCGGCGCTAATGTACTTCCTGTCGGTCGCGCTGTTCGTGCGCATCGAGGCCAAAAAGCAGAACCTGCGCCCAATCCCCTGACAAATTGTCAGAGCAATGGTTCTTATTAACCAACAAATTTCCAGCGTTTTCTAATTTATATGGCAAACTACCGAATTAACCAATTTACTAAACCAGTTTTCTCATCTTGTTGGGCGGTGTTGGCCCGTGACGTAGAAAAGTAAAACTATCAATTGCTTTGAAGTTCTAAAATAATAATAGCATATAGACTGTGGCAAAACGTCTTAAAGAGCTACTGGTAAAAGTCTATAAAAGCGATCATCTTAGAAAAATGAATAATTTCACCAAATGAGGCTTGATTTATCTATCTGAAATAAATCATTACATAATGTTTTTTTCTTCATTGATCCACAAGAAAAGAGAAAAAAAAACTAGAAAACCACAAAACTACATAAATACTAGACAACAAACAAAATATGGTATAAGCTTTATCAACAATGAAATACAACAAATTTCACCGATTAGACACCATTTTATTATTACTAACAAAAAAAAAGCGTTTTCAATGGAAGTAAAGAGTAAAATTAAAAGTTAAAACTGATAGAACGAACTTAAAACAAAAAATTATTCCGACATGAGAGGACTAGCCAGTAACCCCCTACCTATCCCCAATAAAGTTTTACAGTACTTTAACAGTTGAAATTATAATACTTCACTGGTAGGGACTGGGAAGACAGGGGTGATCGTTCTCTTATTCAGACGCGATAAAAAAGTGACAATCCTCTAAGTTCCATTTCTTCTACCACAAGTTGTGTCAAATAAAATATATAAAAAGAATGTCCTTTACGGTGGCTTCAGATATATAAGATTAATCAATCTTACCCAGAAAAGCTACGAGCCTGATACAACAGACTACATTTTACAACAAAAATAAATATAAACAAATTTTTGATGCGTTTTTTGAAGTTTTTTGTGCCCCCCCCCCCTCCTCTAAGGATGACCAAGATTCTAGTATACAAATTTATATTTTCAGAAACAAGTCCTGTAGTGCACAGTGGGTTCGATCTTAGTTTGGCAATACAAGATCTATCATTTAAAGTCATCTGCAGCAACACACTTCTGGGATCCGAATTTGTTTCTGATGATGAGATTTTGCTATAGTGTCTCCACACTAACCCATACTAGCCATTGAGCCGTCAGTAATGAACCATTAAATAGGACAAGGGCGGATCCAGTCTTTCGTTCTAGTGGGAGAGGGGGGTTCTTACCAAAAAGAGTGGGGACAGTGTCCTTTTTGTCGGCCACAAGGGTATCCACCCTCCAATCACTTTGAATCTTTAAAAGGCTACTATATCTTCTGATTTATGCAACCACTCTTTCTATACAAACTCTATATTCCCCAGGGCATAACTTACAACCCTTCCCTTGGGCTCTGGGAGGAGGGGATATGTTGACCCAAAAGTTTTACTATCTGATTGTTGGATTATTTCAAACAAACTGGCAATATCAACATTTTGATGGATGCATTTGGCGAAAAGAGAGTTCGTATGTGTGTGGGGGGGGGGGATAAACGTCCTCTGATCCCTTTTGAATCATAAAATGACAAATAGAACTTTCGATCACATGATCAATAGATGGGATTGACATAACCAGGACGGCTCTGCTCTCTTTGGGGGAGTGGGGGGGGGGGGTTAATTCTAAAAAATAGAAAAATGATGTATTTTTGACTTACGAAAGAGTGATCGTATCTTAATGAAATTTCATATTTAGAAGCACCTCGTAACTTAGATCTCTTATTTTAAATCTGAACCTGATCCAGTGCCATTAGGGGGGGGGGGAATAAGCACAAGTCCAAGATAGTTGACTGACATAACCAGACCGGATCCGCTCTCTTTGCTGGAGGAAAGTAAGAAATAAAGGAGGAACTTTTTTAGATCACTCCCCCTAGTTGTTTTAGAAAGTTTCACCTATGTTCTTTAAAAGGAAACTAAGTGGTGGGAATTCAATTCTTGGAGCAAACACTTTTTGTTTGGATGACAAAAAAAGGATGTATATGGCTGCTAGCATCAAAAATAATTCAACAAACATAATTGTAGAATGTTGAATAATTCAACAAACATATAGTAGGGACTGATATAAATGAATAAATAAATCTTAAAACGAGTGAAACTTAAATTGAATATGCAAATCAACATTAAAACTAACAAAAAGAACTAAAAATAAAATATTGGCTAAGTTTGTAACTTGCAGCCCCTCCTCCAGGGACTGTGGGGGAGTAAGTCATCGCCAAAGACATATTTATTATCGTTTTCGACTATGCGGAACAAAATGGCTATCTCAAAATTTTGATCCGTTGAATTTGGGAAAAAAGAGCGTGGGAGGGGGCCTAGATGCGCTCCAATTTTTTTGGTCACTTAAACAGGGCACTAGAACTTTTCATTTCCGTTATAATGAGCCCTCTTGCTACACTCTAGGACCACTTGGTCGATACGATGACCCCTGGGGAAAAAAAAACAAACACGCACTCGTAATCTGTCTTCTAGAAATGGCTAAATCTTACAAATTGACGCCATTTGAACTCAGTCTTTCACCAAAATAGCACTTTGGAGATAATCTTGATAAGTTTATTAACAATAAAACAATTGCCGACGATGAAAAAATTAATATTGGTTCTAAATTTACTTCTACCTATCGATAGGCGCAAACCCTACCGTGAAAGACTACTCAAAGTAAATGTCATCAATCAACCTCAAAACTCAGAAAGTTCTGAAAAATTGATTTGATTGCGTCACAACAAGGATAAGATTTATCTAATGTTTCAGTAAGTGTTGTAAACTTAATGCCTCATTCTTACTTTCAGTTAAAAAACTAGTTTTGTATTTAATTCGCCGTAAAAAAGAAGTGGTGTAAATAAGAAAAATAAACTGTAAGTTCATTTTCCTGTCCTTGTGCACTTTATTAGAACAGAAGGCTCTAAATTCAGTTATAAGTGCTAAATTATGCTGAAAGTATAATTCTGAAACAAAAATTAAACAGTGTTCAACTGACACCCTTCGAATTTGAGCTTTAAGACAAACAAATACCCTGCTTGAGTAAATTTTATAGACTGTCTATCACACTGTCCCTTTAATTCTTTGTAAAGGAAAATATTTAATCTTATCTTTCTTATTACTGTTTCTCAAAATAGAGCTCCTTTTTCAGCCTTCTTCTTTGATATAAACTTGAGCATTTTGTTGGGAGGGGAGGGATGTCATCAGAACCCCAGCTTTAATTGGTTGGATGTAAGTGTGATGAAAAGGGTTCCTTGTAGAATTAATTACAGTCCATAGAGTTAAAGCAAAAGATATGTAGAGTTATCTTCATGTTTTGAAATACTAGTAAATAATATGTCTTTAAAATTACTGATTTAAAGTGTGTTACCTTGTAAGATCTGGATTGAAACTTGTTCTTTACAAGCACCGTGCGAGTTTGTTGTAGAGGACAGAAAGTGCCCTTTTTTTAGCTATTGATGAAAGAAAAAAGGGTTCAAGACTCCCGTAAAGTTCCCTATGTGGGTAGGACCTTGCTGGAATTGAAAGGTTCAGGTTTATTGCTTCAAAACTAATGAAAATCGGGAAAAAAATTATATTAATCAAACAGTTCGTGGTAACGAACTGTAGTAAGGAGCGACCCGGCTCAATAGTAACAAAAACTCTAAAAATGGAATTTTGGTACCAGTAGCTACATCAAAAGAATTGCATTTTAATGCTAATTTTAAATATATAAGTTTCATCCCTAAATTATCAAACGTGATAAGATGTGAAAACCGACAACCTGGACCATCAATTGCGACAACACCAATACGGGCAGCTAAAGCAAATGCCATTGCTAAATTGTCTGGAGTAATCAAAATCTAAAAAACTTGCAAGAATGAAAATGAACTTCAAAGACACGGGCGGTTAGAAGATATGCTAAAACGACAATTAGAGCATGTCAAAAATGAAGATGAGAGCAAAGACACACGCTGTTAAAGACATGCGACACCGAGCATTTGAGCAAGTCAGACGCAGTGCCTACCTTACCTTCATTAAAAAAAAAAAAAGGTCAATAACTAGTCTTCAACGGAGTTTTGATAAGTGATGACCTATCTGATAGATATCTACAAATAGGACTAAGTATGAATGATGAGAAGTCCCGAGTCCTCTATTTTAATTTACTCGTTAGTTTTGTGCCCAATAGTGTCTGTCTAGGTGATAGTG
Source organism: Alatinidae sp. Z8VKAUB7J3 (assembly GCA_010016025.2). NCBI lineage: Eukaryota > Metazoa > Cnidaria > Cubozoa > Carybdeida > Alatinidae > Alatinidae sp. Z8VKAUB7J3. Next base: position 73,735,073 of record JAAAKM020721499.1, on the reverse strand, counting down.
AGTTGGCACCCACTACTGCACTAACATATTTAGGTCTCCCGATTGGGTCTTCGATTAAGAATACATGAAACCGCTTGCTTCGGAATGCTGAACACGAACTAAGAATTGCTTATGCGAGTGTGGTTACTTCTTAGATAACTTCGAAGACCACCATGAAATAATAGGTTTGCAGCTAAAAAAATATAATAGGAAACTAGAAAAATTATTAAGTATTTTGTCCTCCCAATCGCTACCAGTGTCACCCAAAATGAACAATTCTATCGACCTAAATTTATTGATAGATCTAGAACGTAGAACTTATATATATAATAAGTTCTTAAATATATTAATTATATATATAAGTGATAATCGTCACTTGAAATTTTGAAAATATGTTCATTACTTAGAAAATACTCTTTTCAGTGCTTTTTACAGTATAAAATCGAAAATAAATTTCCCTTGATTTTTTCGAGTTATTATAAAACTCAATACAGCAACAAGAAAGAGGCTCCATTGTCCTACGGTAAGACGTGGGAGACCGTCTCGTCGAATATCGGCTAGCGCGAATGGGATCAGTAACAGAGCCGTTCCACACATCCTCCAGGAGATCTTCATTGATGCACTAACATCTTTCTGGACATTTAGTAAAGGTCCTATGGAGGAGAGCGCCATAACAGCGGAGGCAAGAAGAAGATACGCACTCCAAGGCGTCCTTTGTTTTTCTGAGTCGTCGTCATTCTCTAGTTCATGGTACATCGCTTGGTCTTCAATGTCGGTATGGATGTCGTATATAATTGGAGTTCAGAGAAAGTGGTGATTGTTTAGTGAAAAAAAAAATACTTCCCTGGCTAATTTAGGACTTTGAATTGATTAGCCTACTGAAATTTTCCTATCCTATGCAATTAAAATAGTTTTCCCTTTTCAGAGCATTAAGACAATTTATCACTACAAAAAACATCCAAAGCATCTTGAATGGAATGACTTAAAAAGCCAAATGACAACCACAATTTGAAATCTTACAATTAAACTTCTTGCCACACAAATTGTATTAGGCTACCCAGTTCTGAAATAATTGCTGAAGCTGTATTTGCCTGTACGTAGTAGGCTTTAGACTTTTACAGTTAGGGAAGGGGGCAGTATCCAAACTCTTGTTTGTAGTGAAGCTATATTTCTCTTGAACAGTCTCGGAAAGATAAATTAGATAAAATAAAATTAGATTAAATATTTGATATGTAATGGTACTAATTGCTAAAAGCTAATCAGTTCAAAATTTAAATTTAATATAATTTTTATGTTTATTTTCAATGTTGTAATAAATACAAAAGAAAATATTTGTAATATAATTTGTTTTCAGTAAAGCGCCAATGACGCAGTAGGTTTCCGACTTTTACAGTAAAAAAGGAGTTGAGGCCCGCAACTCCCCCAAAGAGAGCAGATGCGGTCCAGTTATGTCAATCACGGATCTTGAACTTGTGCTTATTCTTCCCATCAAGTTTCATCCGATCTCTCCACTCGAAGTGTTTTCCAAGATTTCTGTTTCCCCCTCCAACCCCCTATGTCCTCAGATCCGATTCAAATTGAAAATGGAGCATTTGAGACACAAGATCTTTCTATGTATCAAGTTTTATTATGATCCGATCACCCATTCGTAAGATAAAGATACCTCAATTTTCACGTTTTCCAAGATTTCCGGTATCCCCCTCCAACTCCCTAGTCAATCCGGACTTGTCCCAGGTAAAGATAGGAATGGGGCCACAATTAGTGATAAGGAAAAAGTTAAAGAAAGATGGGTAGAACATTTTGAGAATGTGCTAAACCAAGATACAGTTACAGGAAAAGATATAGATGAAAATAAAAAAGTTTGTGATACCTTGGATGTGAAGGAAGATTTGTTTTGTGAGGAAGAATTAGCAACACTACTAAAAGGATCGAAAAATAATAAGGTTCCAGATGCTGATAGTGTGATAAATCAGTTTCTTAAATATGGTAGCTCTGAGGTAAGGAATAAGATACTGAAGATCTTGATCGCGAGCGATGAGCGCCCACTCGGGAATGCCGTGGCCACCGCCGCGACCGAGATCAGACCGTCGTCGGGGTCGCCGTGCAGACCGCCGAGCGCGCTCACCGCGTCGCCGACCATGTCGCCGTAGACGCAGACCGCAGCAACGCGCGGTGTCGACGGATCGGCCGCATCGGGGGACCGGCATTCGACCGCACATCCGCGCGGGTTGCAACCCCGTGGTATCCATGCGCGATGACGGATGCCGAGCAAGGGGCCACGGTGGACGATCGCGCCGCGCGGCTGGTGTGGATGGACCTGGAGATGACTAAGGAATTTTCTTTTATAGACTCAGAGGGTGACACACCTGTCCACAACACGAATTTGCCTCAAGCAGGGTGTATACTTTTTGCTGAAGGAAAATAATCTCTCAAACCTATATACATATTCTTCTTCCTAATTAGATTTAACTAATGATTCCATATCCATAACAGAGGGCTTAGCTAGTAGGCTGGAATTATATCTCATGGACGCAAAATTCTACCCGCGAAAAATATACGCAAAACAAACGAGCAAACTATAACCCAGCAAAATTCACCCAATCCAAACTTGACCATGTTAAAACTGAACCATGTTTAAATTCATTAAGATCCGATCACCTACTCGTAAGTTAAAAATACTTCATTTTTTCAACTTTTTCCTCTCCTTTCAGCCCCCAGATGGTTAAATCGGGGAAAACGACTTTATCAAGTCAATTTGTGCAGGTTCCTGACATGCCTACCGATTTTCATCGTCCTAGCACGTCCAGAAGCACCGAACGTGCCAAAGCATTGAACCCCCCTAACTCCCCCAAAGAGAGCGGACCCAGTCCGGTTACGTCAATCACATATCTACCACATTTGCTTATTCTACCCACCAAATTTCATCCCGCTCTCTCCACTCTAAATGTGCTATTTCGTATATACCTAATAAGCTATTCATCCTAGGGTAGCTCTTTCAACAAATTAGTTTTGATGAGTTGCTTTATTAAATCATCATCATGAATGTCAAATAGATTCTTTGATTATATGAAAAAAAAAACATGAAAGTTAATTTTTCCTGATAGAAAAATCAACTTTTAAGCTTTATATTAAAACTTTGTCTTTGGTGTATTTCTGGTGTAGTAATAATTGTGTAACAAGTGATAACGGTGAAGAAAATAGTGCTAAAAAGAGCCAAAGACAGGTTCTAGTTGTTAATAATTCACTTCTCTAAGAGTGAATGTTGGCGAATGTGTTTAGCGATTTATTTGTTCAAAACATTCGGTTTAGGTTCTTAACCGTGAAAAATTGATTAACTATCTTAGAATTTCCATTCTCTGATATTTTGATCCTGTTTGGGCAAAAATTAATATTTGGTAAGATAAAATGGCAGAAAACGCACCCTTGCTTTGGCTAGATCTCTTTTGTTATAAATAGAAAATACCATATATAAAAATTCCCTTTCAAATGAGTCTTCTCCAAAAATTCTACGACGATAGGTACGATACAATCATCCCCGGGGAAAAAAGAAAAAAGGAGACATTATGAAAGATACAATATCAGACATATCAGACAAATTTGATTCTATGTACTTTAAGGGGAGGGAGGGACAAGAACGGATGGATGATTTAATTTTAGTATGGTGAGGGGGGATAGCAAAAAAAACATATCTATTATGAAAGATGCCTAGGAAATCATTCGATAACTTTTCAAGTTCAGATCTTGAAGGAATTTTGGTCCCCTCCTGCCTCAGGGGCTGCTTACTTACAAAGATCTTGTACATTAAGTGGTGCGTAAACTAAGTTTACACTATTGTGCGGCTCATATCGAGTTGCGAGATGCACACCAGCATAGAAATAGTAGATAGACTAGCTAGAATCAAACTTTCACTGTTCTATCTACTATTGATATCCCTTTATACTTCTTTTTTGCAAATATCTTCTGCAATTGCCGCTCTAGACTTGCAACCAGTACATTTCAAGTAGAAATGGCGCTTTCGATATTTCCTCAAAAATGAACCAGCTTGTGGATAGGTTCCACAAGCGTCGAGAAAATATTGTCGACTTTCGACTTATGCTGCGAAAGTAGCTGAGATGTTGTTTGTTTTTTTGTGAGTTTTTTTCTTGTTTATTGTTTCCAATTTATTTCATTTTTCTGAGAGCGAATCAAAAAATCACTCAAAATTTAATGAAGAAAAGAAGAAGGAAAAGAAACTTACATCACATTCTCGAATAGAGTCCATAGCGAGGAGGTCATTGCCATGTCTTAGCTGGAATCTAACCATTCTTTCAGCTGAGATCAGATCATGAACTTCGTGCATTTTAACACATTCCAACTTTGAGTCCTTATGAAGTGCTTCTGAAGAGAGTTTTATTAGCTGAGCCAAAAGTAAGGCATATTTTCCCATTCTTTGTACTGGTTTGAGCAAATAACTTCCAAGGTCCATTTTGTCACCCAATTCCAGCCAGGCAGCGGGATGGGACGCCGGGACAACAGGCTCCGCCCTGCCCCGTAACCCGGCTTTCAGGGCAGCGGTCACAAAGATGGACGCCTCTCCGAGGCCGTGGCGTCCTCCGAGGCCAAAACGCGGATCAAACCGCAAAGCAGCAGCGCGGAAGGGCGCGGTTCGGATCATCAGCTCCGGGGCGCAAACCCCACCCGCATTCAGCAAGGTCAAGCGCTGCGCGCGGCGGGATTGGCTCTGCTGGCCCAAGTGCGCGGCCCGCCAACCACGGATCAAGGAAAGGTTGGGGGTCTCTTCAAGCTGGCGTTTCTGATTCGCTTTCCCCCCCTAATTTTTCCACAAAATAAATATTTTGTGGCAGAAAATGGTAGAAAATGCCACTTTGCTGGTACATGATCTTTAAATGTTGAGATTTTCTTTCAAGTGAGTCCTCTGTCTGCATTCTGCGACCAGACACAGCATAGCTTCCCAAGAAAAACCTAAATTTTTCCTTTTCCTTTTTTCCTTTTCCTTTTTTCCAATTTTTCCCTTTCGTCAAGGTGTGAACTGTTTTTGACCATAGTGATTCGAACGGTGCACTTTTTTTCTTTCAATACTTTAACACAATTTTAGAGGAACTAAGCCCCTTTTTCAACTTTTTGTTACTATGGGCTATGGCTCGCTCTTTACTACGTTACAACTGCCGCTGAAGCCATGATTCTTCCTTAAGCAATTGCACAGTTAAATATACCCAAGCACAACGCGGAATTATTGTTTAAGAACACCAAGCAAGGTCAGGGAAAATGAACAGTTCGAACGAATTGCAAGCAATGAGCGATGCGGCTCAATTAACCGAAACCCTAGGAAACAGAGTCTTGATAACAATAGATACATCAAAAGAACAAAATTTTGATCTTAAATCAAAATTCATATAATTCATCGAGTTCACATTTTCTTAGGCTTGTAATTTTGATGGGTAGTTCTAAACTTGATAAGTTGAAATCTTTTTAACCCCCCATAAAAAAAAAACATGTTCGAATGATGCCTTTACTGTTACGAAGATCCTTTTTCTAGAGTTTTGGTCGTTATTAGCACGGGTCAATCTTTGCCAACAGTGCGATATCACTAACTTTTCTAACTATAAGTAGGAAAAAATATTTGTTTGCACATAATTGAAGGTTTACTTAATGATGGCTTAGAGATTCACGATATAACACTTTATGTAGTGTCACTAGAGGTTTTATAGGTTATGCGAAGCATAATTTGTAATAATTGAATATTTTGTTTTTTGGACCTTCTTACTGACATTTTATGTCACTTATATTTACTGGTTGCGATCAAACCTGAAAGCTTAATCACTAAGCAAGCAGATTACTAACAAAAAAACAAACTAATTTTAAAATTTTCAGGTATTTTTCAAGTTTGAATAAAAACATTAAAGTTATTGCTCAGATACCACAAACATTTTCTTAGTTTAAATAATAATTTTAGCGATTAAGATTATTCAACTTTTTTTCATGTCATAAAAACACATTGCATGTACTTATAACAAAAGAAATTTGCACCCTTAGTTAAAATACGCGAATAGTTAAAACCTTAGTTAATATTGTGAAGGGAAAAATACGCGAATCAATATTTGACATGCCTCTAAAGCATGTCAGATATTGGGATTCCATAAAAAAATGTATCAAATTTACTGCAAAAATCAAGGCATATCCGTAATTCCAGGTCTTTTTACTCCGACCCCCATCAAACTTGAATCCAACAATTAATAAACAGATAAAAACAAATTGCACACAAATGCAGGGGTGCCAATTTTTGAAAAAAAAAAAACGTTGGAAAGGGAGAGAACTCCTTGTTTAATAAAAAACGAGATTCACAATTATTTTGAAATGGTATAACCGAATAAATGTTTGCAAAAACTCATGGTATGATTGTATTGAATTTTTACGGTACTCAAGATATAACTATTGTCCAAACGGGCTCAGTACGCTTAGAGTTTTTACTTATTAATAAAAAGTGTATGTACAAAATTCTGTGACCTTTAGATTTCTTTTTCCATGTATAGGTAATCATTGGAAACGATGAGTGGCAGCAGCTCATCAGGATTCAACTTGTGTACATCTAGGCATACAAATCAAGATCACAGTGACTACAATATAATGTAAAGTCATTTTTAAAAGAAATGAAAACTAATGAAAATAAACGAATAGAAATACAAGCCTGTCGCATAAACATATTTAAACATTATTAGAAGTAACCGTACAAAAAAAGCTGTTACTTAAAAAACGGAAATGTCACAAAGCGCAAGACGATTTTTATAGTAAAAAAAACACAACAACAACTTAAATAAGGATATAGCCTACCATTCCATGTTTCCTCAATATCAAGGAAAATCACCACAAGCAAACCATCAATCTGCCCACATCAATATAGACAATGTATTATAGGATTATCGTTTCCCGATTCTCGCAACTTCTGCGAGATGATAGGCACTGGAAAATTGTAAAGCTGGTTAAGGGCTCATTGAGAACTAATGCTGTGTCCGTTTTTAAAAATAAATTTCGTCTGGATAGCACTAAAGTAAAAGCAATATTTCCCAAAAACTTTGTTTTCAGCATCGTTTCCTCATTGCGTCTAATGGCGTGACAATAACTATAACCTAGTGAAAAGGACAGCTTCAAAAGAGTGGTTCGTTCTTTATACGGGTTCCAACTAGGAAAACAGCCAAAGGTTTTTCCATGTTTTTCAACAAAATAAAGTGATTCTATTTCATAATGTCTCTTTGTTGTACGTTTTTGTGTTATTCCAATCGTATTATCCATGTTCCTAGACCGTTTGCTCAGCTATTTATTGTTCGTAGGATTGTATAAAAAGCGGAACATGCGGAACATTGATTTTAATTCATACAAGCTCAGCGGTCCTTGTAATAAAATTGCCACACCAACAGTATGGGATAGTGATAAAAGAGAGTTTTGCCACCTTAACATGGGTTAAGAAGAAATTAAAAAAATTCTGTTGTCACTGATAGCACAGTAGCTCCCAGCAGAATTATAAAAATTCAAAGCTAACTCTATTAGGCCTTTTTTTTTGTTTGAATTTTCATAAAAAGGTAACTAGAGCTTTTAATTTCCAATCAAATGAGCCACCTTCGAAGTTTATACGACCACCCGTTGCATAAAAACCTTATACGTTCCCGAGGCATAACTTAAAACACTTGCCCCGGGGCACTGGGGGCTGTGTCGAACCTAGAGTTTTTATTATTTGGTGATTCAACTATTTTTAAGAAATGATTATCTCAAAATTTATATAGGATGGGTTTGGGGAAGGGGGGGGGGGGGCTGGAGGAGGAGGAGATAGTGGCCCTCAGGCCTCTTTTAAATCTTAAAAAGTGTACTAATTAAAAAGTGCCAAGATTTCCGGTTCGCCGCTCCAACTCCCCCCAATGACACTGGATCTGGTCGGGATTGAAAATAAGAGATCTGAGTTACGAAGTCCTTCTAAATATGAAATTCATTAAGATCCGATCAATACTTCGTAAGTTAAAAATAGCTCATTTTTCTATTTTTTCAGAATTAACCCTCCCCCCCAACTCCCCTAAAGAGAGCGGATCTGTTCCGATTATGTCAATCACATATCTAGGACTTGTGCTTATTTTTCCCACCAAGTTTCATCCTGATCCCTCCACTCCAAGCGTTTTCCAAGATTTTAGGTTTCCAGACAAATAAAAATAATTTCGTATAATAATTCCGGAAAATTCTCTCGTACAAAATTTCCCTTGGAAAGTTCAATCCTGAAAACTCTCCTCGCCACGGAAAATCCTCCTCACCCGAAAAATGTCTGTATACTTCCCAATAACAAATACTATATGTATATAATTTACAAAATGCAAAACTCTGAGCCCGTCCCGTAGGGGCTGTAGGGAGGGGGTGGGTGTGGTTATCTCCAGAGGCCTATTTATTGGACATGACCTTTCAATTACGCTGCACCAAATGGCTATCTCAAATTTCCAATCGGACGTCTTTGAACAACACGGCTTCCCACCGGGAAGATGATGTGCAGACCTAATTTTCACATTGAAAATACTGGTTGAAGACTCAAAGAAATGGAATAAAAAGCTCTATCGTCCTTTCATTGACCTAGAAAAAGCTTTTGATTCGGTTGACCGAGAAATCTTATGGAAAGTGCTCAAATATTTTGGAATATCCACCAAGATAGTAGTACTGATAATCGCCCTGGACAAAGAAACAGAATTCTGTGTACGAAGAGAAAATGGAGTTACAAGATACTTCAAAATCATGACTGGTGTCAAACAAGGATGTGAATCATCACCCGCAAATATTCAATAAATTATATTTTTCATAATATAAATCATTTCACATCAAAGTACTATTTTCTGCCATTTTACGCCGCAATAAAATATTTTTTGCCCAAAAATTTTGGCCAAATGTAAATTCTGCCAATCAAATTTGCATGATCTAAAACCCTTAGTATGGGTTTACATATTCCTAGATTATAAGCCGGGGAGGTACAAAAGTGGATTGAAGATAGTGTTTTAAAGATGGTTTAAAGCAATCTTAATCGCATTTAAAAATACAACAGCTGTTGCGTCTCCAATCAATTTAAGTAAGCTCTATAACACAAATGACACCCAAAACAAACAGAAATTAAATAAACAATCATAGCAAAAAAAAAAACAGTTACTAATATAAATGAGTAAATAAATCTTATACAAGTGAAACTAATTGAATATGCAAACCCAGCTTGAAACAAACAAAATCTCTTCAAAGAAGAGTTTGGGTTTGCCTCCTTCTTTCATTGTAAAAGTCTAAAACCTACTGCGTCATTGGTGCTTTACTGAAAACGAATTATATTACAAATATTTTCTTTTGTACTTATTACAAAGTTTAAAATAAACATACCAATTATAGTAAAATTAAATTTTGAACTACTGGTTATGTCACAATTCAAAATACTCCATTTAAGATCATTTGGCCCTGTTAAAAAATTTTGACTTGTGTGTTTTCTCCCATATGACTATCGCACCGTCACTTAATATATGTACGACTTTATTAATTCCATTAGAGCATATAATATTCCTATATCTTGATGTCTTCTGGATGATATATACTATTTTCTACAAAGTTTGCAGATTCATCTAAAACAAAAGAGTGAAAACTTGTGAGCCATTAATTTCCGCTCCTGAGATATTGCAGGTAGAAAAACAAAGACTTACGCTAAGACATGAAAAGAATAATCGTTCAGTATCAATATCAGTTTCTTGCTCTTCACACTAAAGTTTGTCTTTTCATTCTTAATTATTGAAGAAAGACTCCTGAAACGCATTTTAATCAGAACAAGATGCTTTTTTAATTATTTTAAAAAACTTTAGCACAAAGAGCGGTGTTTTGAAGAAGGGGCAATCCCCCTTATTTGCAAAATAATTTATGTGTGTTTAAAGTTTAATGTTGCTGCTTACTTTCAGTTGAAAAAGCTTTTGTTATTTAATGCTATCATAAATCCAAATACTTTGAATCTTTTGTTAATACATGACATTACGAGGTTAGCTCAGCAACAAAGGCCATGATGGAATCTGGTCCAAGGCGCTGAATTTCCGTTTCAAGCTCATTAGCTATGCGCTGGCCGTATTCAAATGCAGTCTCATCATCCTTGCGCCCGCGATACTCATAACACGGAGAAACATGACTGGTTTCGATCATTAACGGAGCAAATGGTTCGCGCCGCCATTCATTGCCGCCCGCCGAAAGCGCGCCCAGGGTATTGCCGTGATAGCTCTGGCGCCGGGCGATCAGGTGCCGGCGCTCCGGCTCGCCACGCTCGACATGGTCTTGCCGCGCCAGCTTGATCGCCGCTCGCAGTCCAAATATGTTCAAATAGTGTAACTACGTTAAATGGCACTATTAAAATGCTCACATTCCAGCGTGCAGAACGCATTCCCAATATATTTAAATAGTGTAACTACGCTCAATTGCACTATTGAAATGCTCACATTTCAGCGTAAAGAACGCATTCCAAATATGTTCACATAGTGTAACTACGCTCAATGGCACTATTGAAATTCCCAAATTCCAGTTTGCAGAACGCATCCCCAGTATCTTTAAATAGTGTAACTCCGCTCAATAGCACTATTGAAATGCTCACATCCCAGCGTGCAGAACACACTGGAAAAAAAAGATAAGTCCACTACATAAGAACAGCAACGAAATTTGCACCGCAAACAACTAAGATTTAGAGCAAAAGATTGTGACGCCACAATATAATTCCAAACAGCAGATGAAGAAGAAAAAACATCTAAAGGATTAAGAATTTAATCAATATCATAAAAGATTAATAGAAGCAAGCTACGAGCCCTCAGCTGCGAAAACAAGCTAAGCCCTGACTCAACAAAACAAGCTATATTCAAGCCGCAGAACTTCAGTGAAGCGATGAATAACCGAGCTAGGGCCTAGATCAGTACAAAACCAAGTAGCAAGGTGGCTGGAGGACCGGTTGCCTGCCTGTGAAAATATCATACGAGAACTTTAGACATAATAGTGAAACTATATATAGTACATTTTCTTACAAAATAGCAGTCGCGTAGATTGGGGGGCAGGAACAAGGTTCTTTGTAAAGCCTCCTGCCTTCAAAAATCATCTTGCCACCTCCTGTTTGAAAAAAAAACCTGTGTTAGAATATTTTCATTGAAAAATAAAACGTTACATCAAAAGATTCCCCTCTCCAAAATTTTTTTGTGAATTAACCCTACAGCAAGAGAAACTGCTAAAAAAAAATTCTTGCGTCCAGAATAAATTCTTGCACATGTGATTATTTTTCATTAGAAGCGCAACGTATTGTAGGGACATTATGAAAGCGTAACTGATCATGCCATAACGTCAAAAAATGACAACAGCGACAATATAAAAAGAATGATCTTCTGCCTTTTGTGCAGATCAAACTATTCAATGAAACAACGTATCTCTTAACTACAATATTCTAACTAAGCTCAAGAAATGTAAGTAACCTACATTTGTTCCTCCAATGGACTGCTTAAAAAAAAGAGCGACCTGTTTCCAGTGGAGGGTTTGCCCCCCTCCCCCTTCTTCAAAAGGAAGTGAAAAATCGAATAGCCAGGTCCAGAGTGTTTTTTCACATTTGAAAAATGTTTGGAAGAATAGGAAGATTTGTCTGCAAACCGAGAATAGAATATTGGAAGCTACAATGAAAACAGCGGTCAAAAATGGTTATGAAGCATGGGTGCTCCGAAAAACAGATGAAGATTTGCTAGATGTTTTCAGGGACATTGCCTACGGATTGTTTTTGGTACACAAATGACTGACCGTATTTCGAACAGTAGGCTGTACGAAAAATGCAGTTCAATCCCGCTTTCTAGGGCTATAATGAGAGAAAGGCTGACACAGGACTAGCCATTATAAATATTTTTCTTGTTACACCACTAAAAGAACTAGTACTCAACATTTAATATATATTTTACGAATATACAAGCTGTATCTTTATCCTCATTTCCTACTCTTCATTAAAGTTAGGCTACATGCTAAATGGTTTGACCAATACAAATTGTCACAAAGAGTGGATGAACCCAAAAGGTGGTTCAAGACCATATTTTTTTTGATTGTTTATTTTTGTGACAATAAAAAGCTTAAGTCACTTACTATAGCAGTCAGAAGTGCAAATGCAAAAAAAGCTTTTTATTTATTTTTTACAGTGTAAATGAACAAAAAAAAACAAAAAAAAAAACAATACATTGTGCCCACATCGCTCTTTTCTTAGGCAGCGCTATTGGGCTGCCTGTGATAAGCTTATAATATATTGTGTTTCTCCTTTATGAACGTAAGAATTCATGGTCATTCTTGAATCGTTATTTCACATTATTTTCCGTGTTAAAGATCTTGACAAAGTATTTTTATAAACAGATTTTTGGTGTTCTATTTATGGGTATCTTTAATTAGTATTCTTAAGCTTTTTTTTTATCATTTTCTTTATTTTTTATGGCACTTGGTATTCACCAAGTGGCCGAGCAACATAAAGTATTTCCTCTGGATTTTTCTGGACTTACCACTTCAGCGTTAACAAATCTTGATATGGAAGTGCCGGAATACAAAGGTGATGGTAAAATTCCAGTGACTTATGTACCGGCCAGGAATACGGTATTTTTAGCCATAGCTTTGGGGTGGGCCGAATCTTTGGGTGCGCATGATATCTTTATTGGTACCAGTGAGGTGGATTATTCTGGTTACCCAGATTGCCGGCCGGAGTTTATTGAAGCCTTTAATACGATGGCTAATTTGGCGACTAAAGATGGCGTAGAAGGCAAACCATTATTACGTAAGAGCTAATGAAACTTCTTGAAATGTCCTGAAAAACACCTTGACGGCGAAAGTTTACGCTATAACCCTGGTGGAGTTGGATGCTAGGGCCCCTTTGCAATTGACCTCTAGCTCCTTCCCCCGTCGAAATTGGTTACTAGGGCCCCCGGCTGAATTGGTTGCTAGGGGCTCCATATGGAATAGGTTATAAGGTCAGATTAGTTTAGGTTAGAGGTCCCCCCGTGGAAGAGGCTGACATGGGCCCAATAGATTTTTACTGCCAGGGCCCCCATCAGAATTGGTTTCTAGGGCCGGGTGTCTTAATTACGTAGAAATCTCCTGAACGTGGAAAACGTTCAAAAAAACGCTGCGCCTACAGTTTCAAAACGTGAAGCATAAACTATGTAAAACAATTCCCTTAGTAAAACGTTGAAATCCTCAGGACGTTGAAAATGTTCAATGAAAATGTCCCGCCTCAAGGTGCGACATTATCTGTGTTTATATTTGCCATGGTAAAACGTTGAAATCCCAGGACCGTTGAAAAGCTCACTGAAGAGTTAGGCCCCCAGTTTCAGAAGGTGTGGCATTAGCTATGTAATTATTTCTCTTAGTAAACTGTTGAAATCCTCACACATGTGTTGGGACCCAGACTAGAAATATATTATTTAAGTATATATATATATATAATAAATATATAAGTTCTCGTTACGATAGTACAGCCAACACAATGAACAGCAAATATAGATGGTGTGTGAGCTGGTGTGGAAATCTAGCACTTTTTGGATAAAAGATTGAACATACTTCACTTCTATCAACCCCTTTAGACACCTGATTGGATGTTTAGAAAACAAAATGCCAGTCTCTTGTAAATTATGCTGGTAAAGTATACAAAAAACAACCAACCTAAAACAAAAAAGAAGAAAAAATGAAAATATTACTTATGATGTTGCCTCGACAAAACATGATATATCTGAGTTTGGACAATTAAAATTATTCTGGATAATGAGATGGGAAGAGAAAGTAAAGATTGTGGGGATTTTCTTTTTGAACCTGAAAGTATATTCATTTTTTAATTTAATGGAGAGAAGGAGATATTTACCGAAGATGGTTGAAGCCTTACCGAGAAATCGATCCTGTGGTGATTTTCCATAAGCTATCTATGTCAAATTCAGTGATATATTGCACAAACTCAACAAAAATCGGGGTCTGTGACCAAGGATACTTGAGCGTTTTTTTTCGGTGAGAGTAATAAAGCGGGGATAAAGCAATAAGTGGGGACTCAATTTGCCCAATGTGCGGGCCCATCGTGAAAAGTTGAAATTAAATTACCATGCTAGAGGCAAACCGCGTTTACCAAAGTATTTTTTAGAAGGCTTAACGGTTACTTCGGTTCACGAAGAATCAAGTTCCGAAAAAATTGGAACAAATTCCCCTTTTGCGATGAAAGTTATCATTTCTGGGAGAAATTTGGGATCAGACCTACTCAAAGGCGCACGCTAAATTGTGGATCTACCTTACCTTTTTGAGAATTATGAAAAGCTCGTGATTCGCAACAATAAAATCGAAAGTTCTAGTGGGCTTTTTAAGTAACCATAAAAATTGGAGGGCAACTAGGCCCCCTCCCACTTTTTCTCTCTCTCTCTCTCTCTTTTTGTTGGAGCGAATCTTAGATCGATTTTCGCCTGAAAATCATAATATTCCTACAATTTTGTCATTTGAATGTTTCAAGCGTTTGAAACTTTTGGCAGAGCTATATTTTTGTCAGCGTTTCCACGTTAAATTGTGATGAAAAATCAAAACTAATTTTTAAATTTTGAGTTCACGTCCAAAGGCAATTTCTACTTCCAGACTCGATCAACACTCGGAGATCGGAGCAGAGCTCATTCAAACGAAAATCAAACGTTCTGGTGTCGTTTTACCAGAAAAATTGAGAACAACTATCCTCCCTCCTATGCTCTTTTCCTCCCCAAAGTCATCGATCTGAATTTAGATATAGCCATTTGATTCAGCATAGTTGATAGTCAATAAGTACGTCCTTGGGGATGACAAGACCCCCCCATAGTCCCTTTCGAAAGGTCTATAAGTTACATAATATGTCTATTCTTCACATATATTATTTGCAATTGAGAAATATACGAATTTTACGGGGGGGGGGGGGGGTCTGCAGGTAAATCTCAAGCCTATTACCTCCGACTCATTGTATATTTCTGGTTGCAAATATTGTACTACTATATAGAGATAGCCCATAAAAGATAACTTAGCCAGGAAAAGGCTCTTCAGCCCACATAAATTCACCAAAAGAGACCAAATACAGAAGAATTATCCATTCATCGTAATCCACTGTAAATGCGGTTTCGTTTACCAGGCTATGATTTCCTCGACGGGCACTACTGCTCAAGGTCACCCTGCATTGTCGTTTGCAGTCCCGGTTCTGGTTAGGCAAACCCATCAAAAGCCCACCAATCTTTAGGCTCCGACTATTCAAAATATTTTTTAACAGTTCTATTATTCTTCTTTTCCATTAGGCATCCTAATCTTGTTACTTCTAATAAATTTCAAAATTTAGTCTGGTTTTCAATAAGAATTGATGTTTTTTCAAAGCATCCTCGAATGTTTGTCCTTAAGTTTAATATTTTGATGATATTTTTTATCTTTTCTTTCGATGTAAGGAAAATCGGTTTCTGAAGCTGTTCTTTCCCTGTGTAAGAATTGGTATTAATACTTACATATCATAGCAGCATTACTGGTATCGTGAAATAGCTCTAACTTACGAATCTCTTGCAAAATGATCGAAGCAGCCCGGATGACTGGGCTGAAAATGGATCAAGCGATATCTGGGAACGCGCAGCGGTTCAGGTGCAAAAAGCTCTGGCCAATCATTTTCCTCATCACATCTCGCCTGAAAATGATGCAAAAGTGCGGTCACGATTTCCGATCCGATTGCCGGAACACACTTTGTCGACGGCAAAGGAGGCTTGATACGTGACGCAAAAGGTAAAAGCAGTCGTCATTGGCGGCGGGATCGTCGGTGCGAGTGTTCTCTATTGTCTGGCGCGAAAAGGCTGGGCGGATGCGGTGCTGCTGGAAAAGCGTAAGGATAAAAGTTGTACTACCCTTTTTAGTGACTAAAAACATCGGAGAGAAGCTAGCCTTCCTCCCACGTCCCTTTTTTCCCAATGACGTCTGATCAAAATTTTAAGATAGCCATTTGGTTCTGTTTAGTTGAAAGGTCCGATAACTATGTCTTTGGTGGTGATATGACCCCTGCGAGCCCCTGCAGTAAAGGATTTAAGTAATGCAATTAGTTCATCGTATATGTATAGTATTTGTTAATGAGAAACATATGGAGATTTTTCAGCTTATAGACTGAACATTTGCAGTTCGTTTTATGTGTGTTACTCCCAAAAAAATAAAAAATAAAACAAAAATACCACAAAAACTGAAAAAACATCAAAAATCTAAAAAAAGAAAAACAAAGTTAAAAAACTAAAAACAAGAAAAAAGAAAAAAACAAAAAGAAAGACTAAAAAAGAAAAAACTGAAACTAAAAAAATAAAAAAAAAAAGAATTTAAAAATATAAAAGAACTACATAAAAAAATAAAGAAAGAACTAAAAAAGAAACAAAAAAAATGGAAATTTTTTTGAATAATAAGTATTAAAAAAAATTGAGGCTCTTTCAATTTTATCAAATTGTTTGAAATAAAAAATATAGCCAATAAAAAAAGATTAAAAACTTGACGACTAGAATTATAAAATCAAAGGAAAAACAGAAAAGTAAGTTCAAGATGAAATATATTTTAAAATGTATTTTGTGAATGTAAAAATTTTCAAATTGACATTGTTGCCCTGTCAAAGCAGGTCAAGAAACAAGCAGCCCAGCAGATATTTCGGATAATCAAACTGAAACTAACCATTGTACTGCTAATCTCAGATATTTTAGGGTGAACACCTTCAATATTATTTCTAAGACCTCACTAGCTAGGAATGACGAGAAAATGAGAAAGTGTAGGCCAACAAGTATCATATAAGGTTCTTATGGAAGGGGTGGTCGCATAAACTTTGGAGGGGGCTCATTCGTTTGAAAGTCAGAATTTCTAGTACCATTTTTAAGAATCGTAAGTGATCTCGTAGGGAAACCAGCCCCTTCCCTCCAACCGTGTCCTTCCCCTCAGATGTATTTGATCGAAATTTTTAGAAAGTTATTTTGTCCAAAATATCCAAAAGGAAAATAACAATGCCTCTGAGGTTTATAAAGGCTCCACAGCCGCCACGAAGAGGGCTGAATGTTATGGAAGCTGCCAATCGTTAACATAAAAGATTTTAATTAATACGCCTGCAAAATTTATCGTCCTAGCTTATCTGGAAGTGCCTAAACTAGCAAAATCGGGACAGACAGACCGACAGAATTACGATGGTTATATGTCACTTGATAACCAAGCTCCGTAAAAAGATGACAGGGGGTAGTAGCGAACCTTTTAAATGGCAATGAAATACTGCAAACCAAGAAAAGTAATGTCTGTGGTAATGTGTTGGCTAGCTGACACAGTGAAAATAAAGACTTTAGGGACTTTTTCAAATATAGGAACTTTTTAAGGACCACTGTGACTTTAGGCACCAATGTACGACCCCTGGTATGAACATTAATGTTTGCACCATCAAACATTTCGACTTCTGGGGTCTGAAATCGTGGCTGTTCATCTTCAGAGTCGGACGCTGCATAGCTTTCAAGATCTGTCAAAACTTCATTTTCTTCACTCTGCACAGATAAATACGGAGATGGTGTTTTATCCCGAGTTGCATCAGTCCTGATTAGAACTTTCCCTAATTCGTCTTCCTCAATTGAAACTCGTTGAAGTTCAACAGATCTCCGAAGAGGACCATTTAATGGAGAAGGTGTTCTATTTCGTTCTGGTGTACCAGCATCTAGTTCGATATCTTCAGCTTCAACTTGTTTGTTCAAACCTTCTATGGCTGCTTCATGGTGTAAATTTTTCTCTAAGTTTGAGTTGTATTTAACTCGGGGATCAGCAAGTTGTTTGATAAATTTAACATAGTCAACACAAGGGGGGCTTGGGAAGCTTAGTTTTTTGGAACTGATTTTGGGGTTGTTGATTTTGTGACAGACCTGGGTGTACAGCGGGGTTTAGAGCCAGAAAGAAAGTGGTGTTGAAGGTGGTTCAGAATGATCATTCTAAGAACGGGGTGACGGGCAAGTTTAAACATAACTACTCATCACATTGTTTTTTCTCTGCAGACACCTTTGAAGGGCGTCTGGAACTGGCCCATGCGCCCATCGGTGGGTGGCGTGGTGTCGTAGGCCTGCAATTCAGCGACCGTGATTTTTCCGCGATCGGTGAAGAGGCATTTGTGCCGCCGACGCAAACCGATACCTTGGCCCTGTTTCTGCTTGAAGAACGCGAAATGGAGTTCATGCGGGTTGAGTTAGGCCTGCGTTTTGAAAATCGGGACACCGAGTCCGATCTTGGCCAGGACGCCGACTTTGATCTGTTCAGCGCATCGGCTGGCTTGGTCTGGCACCTGACCGACCACATTCACCTACGACTTAACCTCCAAGGAAATGACTCCATTAGAGGGGGGAGGTATGTTTTTAACCACAGGGAATAAAAATTCCTGAAAGGACCAAAAATACCCTTCAAATGGGGATTTTCCGTTTTAAGTTTTAATGCTGCTACTTACTTTCAGTTGAAGGAACTTTTTCATATTTATTTTTTCATTGCTCTGTAAAAAATGCTTAAGAATCCTGCGCCCCCTTCATGGAAATCCTCACGGAAATCCCCCCCTTCATGGAAATCCTTTAAAGGTATTAAATATAAAAAAAATTAGCTGAAAGTAAGGAGCGACTTTCCTACATTAAGGCAAAAATTTCCTTATAAAGAAGAATTCTTTCTCCCTACTCACAAAGGTGTTTTTCTCTACTTCTGCTTATACAGTTTTGAAGGGTTAAGGAAAATTGATTACCTTCAAGGTAGTCATCTTAGTAGTAGTAGCTCGGAATCAATGTTGATGAAACCCTATCATTTAAAGATCATGTGAAGTCAGTTTCGAAAATATTGTCACATAACTTAGGTATCATGCGCAAATGAAAACATACTTTCCCCCCAAATGTTCTAAGATTGTTATATTTTTCCCTGATTCACCCTTACATTTTGTATATAATGATAGCATCAGAGTTAACAAAGCTTCATATATCGATCAGTCGGCACTTCCTATAACAAGGTTCATCATATTTGTTCTAATAAGCAAACGTTTAGAAATTTGGAGCCCAGGAGGTAAAAACAGCAATTGCCCTGTCTAACCGAGACTCCCACTTTCTACTACTCCTACTGAATGGACTCCTACTATCATAAAGGGCAGAACAAACTTGCTTGCGACGATCTGAAACTTAGCTCATCTAATTTCTTCCAGGTGACATAGGGAACAATCAAGGACACAAAACCTTGTTTTTTCAAGCCCCCCTCCCTCGCCTTCTCACTGCCCGCGTCGTCTTTCGATCGATAGGGGCGGATCTTGAAGGAGTCGACCTTGAGGAATCGAGTGTGGTTCTCGACCTTGTTCATGAACTCGAGGAAGTCGAGCGCCGTCCCCAGGAGGAGGAAGCGGTAGCGGTGACGGATGAAACTCTCCTTCCGCTTGCCCTTCCCCTTGCCGGTTCGTTCCCGAACCTTGAGGTAGTCGGCCTTCTGAATCAGGATCTCAGTGTCCTGACGGTAGCTATCGATAATCTCGACGAACGCATCGGGCTGCACGTTCTCTTCCGCCGGGAGGTTCAGTTACTTTTACCCGAAGGTTATTCGAGTCCCTAGTTTATCCGAGCGTGATGAAATTCCCTGACTAAGTATTAGGCCAAAAGTACTCCCTCGTCCATTTAATGCTATTGCAATAGCTTTTTTCTATTACTTTCCAAATCAAAATATCTATTGAAATCGTAAATTTACCCAGTAATTGCAGAAAAGTGCGGATTTTGTTATCTTTAATTACTCCATTGTTGGCCTTTTTTTAGTTGGCAATGCCAATAGCCTTAAAATGGATTTTGTTTGCTCCTCACTTAAAGTAAAGCAAATTATTAAAATACCAATACGGAGAACAAGCTAAGGGAGGAAGGGGTCGTGAATAAGTTCGGTATCACCCTAAAAAAGGTTGGATTTTAAACTTACCCTCCACCCCTGATGATATAGGAGCGAAATTACGCGACTTATCAACACAAGATAAAACAGAAAAGGGTGAACATGATCAAAAATGCACTTATCAGACACACAGATTCTCGCAAACAAACATTCTCGAGACGCAAAGATTCTCAAAATGACGACAAATATGTAAAAACATCATTGCTTGCGAAACTTACAGAAAGACCGATTAAAATGGTTACAGATCAGATTTTCTTTTCAGGAAATATTTGAACAGCGACGTGCTGCGTTCAAAGAGCGTGGTGATTTTCTCTCAACAGCGTTAAAAGAACTTGGATTTGAATTGTCGGAAAATATTCAAGGTGCGTTTTATGTATATGCTGACATCAGCAACTTTACCGAAGACGCGGAAGCGTTCAGTCGAATGGTGCTTGAAGACCATGGTGTGGCAGTAACTCCAGGAACTGACTTCGGAGACCATAGCGGCTCACGCTATGTGAGGTTTGCGTTTACTACTAGTATGGAAGATCTTGAATTAGGTGTTGAGCGGTTGGCCCTGGCGCTGAATGGCAATAAAAATCCATTATTTAAGAAATGTTTGATGAACGTATTTGTTTTTGTTTTTTAGTTTTGATTCTCCCCTGTTTTTTTCCTGACCATAGAGCCTTAGCCTTACGGGGGAGAATATGTTGAAGTAATTGTAATTTTCATGAGTAATTTACCGTTGATTTTGGTATTCTGCGATATATTCCTTGTTTGTCTTTTTTGAATAAATTCAAATTATTTTATGTGCTTTTCTGATGGCCAACGGCGGCATGCAGCGTGGGGTCTACGGCCGAGCGGAGAGCCCGTACAACGCCGCGTTCCTCACCGCACAGAATTATTTAAAAAAATAACAATGAAAGAATAAATATGGAAAAGTTTTTTCCACTGAAAGTAAGGACCAGTATTAAAACTTAAAACTAACAGAGATTATTACGTATATGGGGGGGGGGTTCATCTCTGCCTAAATACTTCGCTCTTTATGCTAAAGTATTTTTAGTAATTTCAACTATTTATTCTACAGCCTTTGTGATTCAGGGGACATTCTTAAAGAATTGGGACAAAACTAAAGCTTTAGTTTAAAGAGCGAGGCAATAAAGAGGGGGCAAACCCCCTCATATACATAACAAAAATATACGAATCCTTACCACAAAATTCCAATTGATAAGTGGTATCGAATAATGTGTAAAATAACTTCTAAGGATTACGGCTCTCTTAAATCAATTTGCCGGGATGTAATTTGGAAAAATGTAAATTATACAAAAAGAAGTGACAGCGTTAATAAGTTAAATATACCAAATTGTTTGAGAAATTATTTATCTCCCTTACGAGTCCTGGTTGAACTTCGTTGAAGTAAGGATGCTAAGGCTGTATTAAAAAAGTTTTTAACATTATTAGTTTTAATTTTCACATTTTAATATAATTTTATTTATATACATTTTTTTTTTCCAATGACCAATCACAGCTTGTGATCGCAAATCTTTCTAAAATAAAAACCCTGTCTTACCTGCCACGGGTCCAAGAATTTGCTTTGGATGGGACCCACACTATCAAAATTTCATAAAAGGGTATATTAGGAAAATATGGGGCCTATAAAATATAGCCTAAAATTGTAGTTTAGATACTTCTTGCTATCTTGGAAAGCAGCTGAGTTAGGTGAATTACACTTCCAGAAATAAATCCACGGCCAAAATTGCTGCCTCGTAATTGGGGTTCCATACTAAACGGTATCCCCAAGTTGCCACCACAAGAAAAATAGGTAAAAGCTAAAGTAACACTGACCGCTTTAGATCTGTTGATTAATTGATATTTTATATTTATATTTTACCTGAT
The DNA here is from genome assembly GCA_010016025.2 of Alatinidae sp. Z8VKAUB7J3. Taxonomy (NCBI): domain Eukaryota; kingdom Metazoa; phylum Cnidaria; class Cubozoa; order Carybdeida; family Alatinidae; species Alatinidae sp. Z8VKAUB7J3. The sequence goes on along the minus strand of JAAAKM020721499.1, from coordinate 73,713,287 downwards.
ATTTGAAGGGCAAATTTGATTTTAAAAACGAAGGATTTACATAGAACCTGCTGAATGGCTACTTGCTTTTTCCTTTCTTCATCATTAAGAATTTCACCAATCAAGATTTTCGCTAATTGAATATTCATTTTTGAGCTGACCTTTCTTATAACGCTCAAGTAGATCCGATTCTTCCCTCTGTAATTTAATCCTAGGATTAATTCTTTATCCAACTTTTTTCAGTTCAGGTGGGCGCAGAGGAATAATTAAAACGAAATTTGCATATTTTTCTAAGCTAAATGGCTTTCTAATAGTTTTGATCGATTGATTTTGAGACAAAAAGGAGTAGGGGAGGAAGCCTACTTACCCTCCGATTTTTTGGTTACTTTAAAAGGCAACTAAAACTTTTAATTTTTTACGAATGTTTTTATTAGTAAAAGATATACGTAGCTTATAAATTAGCTTACGTAACGAACTTTTGTATTCTCATGTTTTTATTACATATATGAGGAGGGTCACTCCCTCGTCAGTACATCGCTCTTTACACTAAAGCTTAAATTTTATTACCGATAAAATAAACCGCTAGATTCCTTTTTTTTCTTCGATACCGATGATTCCCAAGTTTTATGTTTGTGTGATTCTTTTGTTCCCTCCCCATTGTCTATATGTTCTCTTTTCAACCTTTTCAACACTAATTTTATCTCACTATTTGTTTAATTTTTACCTTTCTGACATTCAGCTATCTTATCTAAGTAATGGAATTGACTCTTCCTTCAATCATTTCTTTCTTGACCAGACTTGTAAATCTACCTTTCAGAGATGGAATTTTTCCGAGTTAACTCAAAAGAATTCAAATGATCGTTTTATAATCCTCTCTATTGCATTATACTTAGGACTAGGTAAGTCTCCAGGGTCGACATGACCCCTACAGCCCCAAGACAATGTACTAAAATTGTTTAAATTGTCCATTTTTAACTGATACGTTATCCGATAGACGAAGATTCCCAGAGTTTCCCAAGGAAACGCTGAAGACGAAACGCATACCTAAGTAAATTTGGAGATGCTACGCGCACCACAGTTTTCCAGTTATACGCAATTCCTTAAGGATGGCTTTGGGTATCAAGCAGTAACTTTCAGGGAGCGTTAGAGGTGGGTTTAGTTGAACCTCAAATTTAGACCAGGATTTCTATAAACGGTTTTTGCCTTTAAAGACTATAAAAATTAACTAGAATCGGAGCCAACATTCTTGCTGTTACCCTTTTTTATAGTAACATCCTAATGTTACACTTAACTATGTTATAAGTTACTCTCTTATAATAAAACAGGTTTGTTGAACAAATTTAGTCAAAGTTTGTTACCTTACATCATCACTGCAACTAGACAGTTATTACTTATCTTTAGCTTGGCACTTCCTCCAGGACTATCATTTTTTCTTTACTGTTGAATTAACAACATGTTTCACAAATTTGATCACGTAGTGCAAGTACTAAGACTTTGGAATAAGCGCTGTAAGTTACACAATTCACCCATTGTTTACATAAAGTATTTATTATTTGGAAAGGATTTTCAACAATTCGTGTGAAGTCGGTCTAAATCAAAACATACACTGCGCATGCAGGTGTCACAGTGGCGTAGCTCAGGAATAGCTTAGGATATTATCTCGGAATTTCCAGGGAATAATCACTTGACGAAAAAGCAGTATGATTATGCTACTGCTACTACTAACATAACGACAACTGCTACAACTACTTTTATTGTGACTATTATCAAGGATAAGGGTATTAAAGTGAAAATCATTTTCCAAACGCATCCAGTAAAAATTTTGAGTAAGCCATCTTGTTCAGCATAGTAGAACAGTCCAGCAACTACGTCTTTAGGGATATTAGGCATCTCAACCCCCCACAAGCATGGATTAGGCCCATTATGCCTTCAAATTAAATGTTGCTTTAAAATAAATCAAAAGGCATTGTATTAAATGGTTGCCAATAAGACACCTCAACAATATATCAAGAACGACTGGGGGTATTAAGTTGAAACTTCTGGGGATACTACTATTACTATTTCTGCTCTTACAGATTAAATAAATAAAAAGAGCCGAAGTGAGCACAAATAAACAAACGAATCTGTTAAAATCTGTCAGAACTCCAGGGACAAGTGCTTCATAATAAGAAATGTAAATTCGAGAAAAACATCACACAAGTCGCTTCGTGTCATAATGAGTCACTTGAAAGACGGAAATTGATAATTCTTAATCCTAAGATTGAAATTTAAAAAAAGAAAATTTTGCACTGAAACACGCTGGAGACAAGGATGGAATAAGCGAGGAATGAGCGAATATTCTTAATAAATGTATAAAAGCAAAATAAGATGTGTTAAGGAGAAATTTTTTATTGCTGTGAGCCAACTCAAATAATATTCTTAGAAAATCTGGCCCCACCTCCACGGAGAAATACCCTCCCTACGGAAATATCCTCTAGACAAGTCAATCCCGGTGAAAATATAACCAACATAATTACCCTTAGCAACTTCAGTCGTAAAATTGAGATAGAAAAGAGAAAGCAAGATAAAAAAAGAATTTTGTACAGGAATTCTGGCAAATTCTCCCAGTGTATAATTTCCCCTGATAAGTTCATGCCCTGGAAACTTCCCTACCATGATAAAATAGCAGAAAATTCTCCCCCTCCCTCCACCTTAGAATGTTTGCATGCTTCCCAATAAGAAGACCAGGAGCCCCAGCGCGTAGAGGGTGAGCATCTCCCGGACCAGACGGGTGAACTCGGCCGGTGACAGCTGCCTCAGGCCCCAGGCCAGGAAGGCGGTACCCAGCGGGAAGTAGCTGGCGACGGCCATGCCGAGGGCACCGAGGTCGGTGGAGACCAGCCACCATCCGAGCAGCCCCAACGACAGCAGGTTACCCAGCGTGTACGCGACGAGCAGGCCGTCGCGATGGGCGACCAGCAGGTACTCGCGGCCGAACATGGTCAGCGGGCGGATGAACGGCACGAAGGCGGCGACGCGGATGTAGTCTCAGAGCTCTTATTTCATATCCCGACCAGATCTGTTGACATTAGGGGGAGTTGGAGGGGGAAATCGGAAATCTTGTAAAACGCTTAGAGTGGAGGAATCGGGATGAAGCTTGGTGGATAGGAAAAGCAAATTTCCTAGATAAGTGATTGACGTAACCGTACTGGATTCGCTCTCTTTGGGGGAGTTGGGGGAAGGGGTTCAGTAATTTGGCGAGTTTGGTGCTTCTGGACGTACTAGGACGATGAAAATTGGTAGGCGTTTCAGGGAGCTGTACAAATTGACTTGATAAAGTCGTTTTTCCAGATTCGTCGACAAAATAATGATCAACGTCATCAAGTGTTTGGCGACACTTGGCATTTTTATCAGTTTGATATCAAGAATAATCAATTTAATTAGTGTAATTGGTAAAATTAGGCTAATAATAAGCATCTGATCTTAGTTCCTGACAGAAAAATGATTACAGAGCTTGAAAAATGTCAAGTGTGGCTACACGCTAGATGCTGTTGATAGTTTTTTTTGTTGGCACTAGTGCCAGTAACCACTTATATACGTTACCCACACTCTTCGATACACGCTTATAATCTTTGCATAATAGTACATATGATGTGTGCCAATGTCGCTCCTTACTACAGTTCGTTACCACGAACTGTTTGATACATTTTATACCAAAGCATGGACTGATGTCTATTGGCAAAAACGTTTATTTTCTTCTTAAATGTTTTGAGCAAGAAGGAGGCTGAGACAGATAGCGAGAGAGAAAAGCAGAGACTGAGAGCGAGAGATAAAGAGAGAGATTAAACTAGCCTAAATAAAAAGCAACAAAACAGTGGGCACAGAAATTTAAGGGGGCGCAAAATGTCAAATAAATAATCCAACTGTTATAACCATTCTGTAACTATATTTTTTTTATCAAAATAAACTAGACACCCACCCCCAGGGTCAGAATGATGGTTGCTGCAACCGCTGCGAAATCAGCCTTCGAATAAGCCCAGGTTCGCCTGAGGATCGAAAAGTCGACCAACGAAAGAACCGCGACAATGATAGTGGCCGCCAGCGTAGCCTTGGGAAGGTGTGCCAAAAATGGCGTTAGCGCGACAGTGGCAACCGCGATACCGACAGCTGTGTATGCGCCAGCGGCCGGGGTTTCCGCGCCCGCGTCAAAATTCACTACCGAGCGAGCAAAGCCGCCCGTAACCGGATATCCGCCACCAATAGCAGACGCCACGTTGGAGAGCGACCTGGCTCAATAGTAACCGAAGCTCTAAAAACTGAAATTTTGATACCAATAGATACATCAAAAGAATTGGATCTTCATGCTGACTTCAAATATATAAGTTTCATCAACTTTAGTCTTACCCATCTAAAGCTGTGAGCCAGAAAATATTTAACTTATTTCCAAAAAAATATCATTCTTCAGAATCTTGAGGAAATACTTGATATAATACTGAAACGTCAGTGTTAGTTAATCATGATTGGTAACTCTAATATAAATTTGATGGATTCAAAGTCTTGGGCTTGAGTTGATCTTCTTTCAACCATATAAAAAAATTCGAATATATAGAAATATAGATAGTAAATATACATCCATCTAATGATATCGAAATATAATTATATATAATTATCGAATACCGCCCAAAAAGCAAAGAAAATATTCAGCGACAATTAGGTATCAATATAAGCTACCTAGGGACAAACCATATGCCCAAATAATCAATACACAAACACTTGCAACATTTGCAGGATCTCTATGTAGTCTAGAATAAAAAATTACACTAAATGGGATACCTGCATATAGTTGGAGATTTAGGGGAAGAAAAGAATATTTTGGTTCAAAAGTTTTTGTTTTGCATAGAATCTAACAGAAATTTGGGGCGGGAGGGATGTCCTAGGCAAAAAAAAACCAAAATATCCTGAGAAGACAAAAAAAAACACCGATTAATTTTTATTACAGTATCTTTATTGCTGCCCCGCCTTTTGAATATGTTGGGGAAAATATATCCTGAAACTATAGAGAAAACGCGTCAAATGAAAGTAAAAAACAGCTCAGTTTTGAAGAGAAACCGAGACGATTTTTACAATTTACCTCCCCCCTCTAGCCTCCAAATTGTTTTAAATTGAAAAAATAGTACTGTATTAAAAAGTGGATCTCGTTCACGGTAAACTAGAAGACAAACGTTTTTTATTTTTCTAAAGAAAAGTACTCTAAATTCTAAAATTCTAAATTCTAAAGAAAAATACTTTCTGAAGTAGTTTCTAATAAAATTAAATGCGACACACCTTTGGATTATAGACGATTAAAACGTTCTGATATTGTAATATTGCAATCAGACAATGGTAGAGAATTCAGTAATCAAGTCATATCGGAAATTTGCGCTATGTGAAAACTTTTATTGATATTATTTCCTTTTCTTATAAAAAATGTGCTGTGTGTTTTACGTTCTTGCCACTCCTCCAAGAAAGAGCACTCTTTTGGGGACCGGAAGTGGATCTGTCTCAAGTAATGAAGGATTCATTACTTGTCCAGTAGTGTGTACTCATAGTTATGACGTAGACACCGTGGTGACGTTGAATGCGACGGCGGGTGGTGGCTCCCTATTCATGGGCTGGAGTGGTGCGGGGTGTAGTGGGACGGGTGCGTGTGTGGTGACGATGGACCAAGCGCAGAGTGTGACGGCGACGTTTGAAGGGCCGCAGACGCTCACGGTAACGATTGCAGGCAGTGGCACGGGGACGGTGACGTATGGTGTCACCCTGAGCTGTCCAACGACGTGAGGAAACGTAGCTTGGTACAGTACATTCTCGTTTATCCGAACCTCGTTTATCCGAACCTCGTTTATTCAAACCTCGTTTATCCGAACCTCGTTTATCCGAACACCTCAAACCGAGAAAAATTTTAGTATTGAAAATTTCGGTTTCCCCTATCAATCAACCAGAATAAGACCAAATTACTTAAATTTTGGAATAGCGACAATTTAAGTAATGCAGAATGCGCGATATCAATTTTACCCGAGAAAAAGTTCTTTGTTTATATTGTAACGGTAATTCCCCTCAGTAGTTTTACTAACTTAGTTTCCTGTATATCGCTGCCGCTTGGAATATCGAGCAGATCAGAGACCGTGGAATCCGCCGGACCGCGAACGATTGAAAGCTCGGAGACCGAGGCTTCCTGCCAGCTTTCGCGGATCAGCGCCGGCGCACTGCGAATGTGGGGCAAAGGGACAACGACGGGTTTTTCGTCCTTGGGCTTGCGCACGATCGTGCCAACGCCCCATTTCTTCTCGATCAATCCCGCCTGCCAAAGGATGCCGAAAGCTTCGCGCAGTTTCGCGCGGCTGACACCCAGGTACTCCGACAGTTTGACTTCTGAGGGCAAACGCTCGGCGTCTTGATCACTTTTGACCCTTAAAACGAGATTTAGAACTTTCAATTTCTATTTATTTGAATTCCCTCCGAGGCTTATACGACCACTTCTTCCATAAAAACTTCATATGCCCCCAAGACATAAGTTACAACCTTTCCTTCAGGCTCTATGGGGGGCAGGGTTATGTTGACCCCGAAGTTTTGTTATCTAAGTTTTGTAAATGCAGAAAAGAGGGGGTGTGTGCTTGGTGGGAGGGGGGTAGGTGCCCTGCGATCCCTTTTGACTCATAAAAAGATAACTAGAACTTTTAATTTCCAATCAAATGAGCAAATTCGGTGCCCGAGTCTATCATAAAGCGATCAAGGACTTTACTTTTGACCAAATCGTGCGAAGTGTGGCCAGGGAAGTAATTGACAAATGCAACGTGCTTTGTGGTGTGGGAATTATCGAAAATGGGTACGAGGAAACAGCGCATATTGAGGTCGTGGCTCCCAAGCTGATTGAGTCTCGTGAGGAAGAGCTACTTGAAATGGCCGCGGCAATGATGCCACGCCTACCCTTTGATCACGCGGACTTCTTGATCATCGATGAAATTGGCAAGGAGATCAGCGGATCGGGACTGTACACTAACATCGTCGGCCGTCTGTTCTAAAAGTTTTGCAAACATCATAGAGATACGCCGTAATTAATTTTTTAATAATTAGTTTTTAGTTTAAGGTTTTAAATTTTTAACTAGTTTAAATTTTTAATTAGTTTAATAATTATTGGTTTTTGGAGGCTGTGTCATAAAATCAGTTAGTGCATTTAATACTGCAAATTATAATAAAACAAGATTAAAAATATAAGAAATTATTGCAATAAACTGAAAAAATCTCAATATTTAATAGGAGGCCTTAAGGCCAAAAGGACCCCCTGCGCACCTGTCTGGTCGTAATTGTTTATTTTCTTTACATAAAAAAGGTGAAAAATTATAAGTTCCAAAAACATTTACCGCATTAAAAATTGACCCCCTCATAGAGTGGTATTGGGTACTGCCAAGCTCATCATGATACAGTTTCTATCCATTCCTAGTTCATATTAAAAAAAATGTCTGTAATATGAGGGGCTCTTCTTCATAATGCATATTCTACTGATACTAGTAATGTGAAGGCTCGAGTTCAAAAATCATTCGTGGATTACATTCAAAAGTTTAAAAATAAGTAGTAGGGATACTTTTCAAACCAAAGATGATACATGATATACAAACCCATACAATTCAAGGCCTGAAAAAAGAAAGTTTAGCAAGACAGAGCCTAATACATTCCCTAAAATCAACCAGCATTTATTCACAAATTACTATTTTATTTCTATATAAAAGGACTATCTTAGGAATCTGTAAACCGGCAACATCACATTTGGCAAAACCATTTCTATATTAGGGTCCCAATTTCGGTAGAAGTAAAAACAACAAAAATTTAATAGAAAAAAAAAAAAAAAAATAAAATAATTAAAAAAAAAAAAATAAAATAAAAAGAAAACACCTCAGAGCAAGCCAGGGGGGGGGGGGGGGGGGGGGGGGCAAGTAATCCCTCCACCCCACGCCTTTTTTCCCCAAAAGCATCAGATAGAAAATTTTGAGATAGCTATTTTGTCAAAAATAGTTCAAAGGTCAGATAACAAAAACTCCGGTGTCGACACAGGCAGGTGTTTTAAGTTTTGTCCCGGGGGTATATATAGTTCTCATGGAAAGGATGCTCGTATAAACTTCAGAAAGGGCTCAATTTATTGGGAATTGAAAGTTTTTGTTCACTTTTTAAGAGTCAAAAGAGATCTGAGGACAACTAGCTCTCCGCCTCTGCATGCCCTTGCTTCGATCAAAACAAAATATACCTACTGCTCTCTGCACGGGCTCAAAAGATATTTCAGTCCTGCGAAGAGTCTGTACGCATCAACCCACAAGACCCTTCTGCCTGGGGACTCCTGGGGCGTGTCTGTCTCGCCCATCAATTCCAGGAGGATGCCAAGACTTGCTTTGAAGTCGCGGCCGAGTTGGAACCTGAAAACTTCGAATGGTATTACGGGCAAGCGCTAGCCGAATCGAGCGCGGCAAAATCAATCCCATTGATCGAAAAGGCGATCGAAGTCAGTTCCGATCAGGGCGATGAGTTCTTGCGTTGCCAACTCGCCGAATGGCTGTTCGACGCTGTCTTTACAACCTCTCTGATTTTAGGTACGTTCCCTGGATTTCCTTTCCCCTTACACGAATGACTGTGAACATGAATGACTGTAAAATATTGCAACGGAAAACCTCACTAAAATTCAGAGCTATTGAATCCCATATCTTAACTCAAATACACTTTTCTTTCCTATATTGTACATATGCTCAGTTTGAGATTTCGAAAATGCACAACATACAAATTAAAAGATACTGATCAAATCCATCGCAGCACCGACAAAAACATGACTACATGAGATTAAGTGAACTTCCCAGCATCGTAAACTACATGAGACTTAAATACGACTCGATAAAAGTTGTTTTAAGTGATTTAGTTTTTATCTATAGTCATTTTTGTTACCATTTATTGAAGTATTTAATATAATAATAGGACTCGATCATCTTCACTATTACCCGTAGTTGAAGCTTTCAATATAATGCACGTTGAATTTGCATATAATCTTTGGCGGTAAGTACCTTGAAATTGCTTGGAAGGTAGTATTTACTGATGATTTAGTAATTTTTTTTCCTGCAGCAAAAATTCGATTTGAAATTCTAACTTTGCACTAGATATTTTGGATGGAATGAATCAGTTATCAAGTATATTGCTAAAAAATACTTTAGCGTAAAGATTGAAGTATTGTGGAGGAGACGAACCCCCTTATGTACGCAATAATTTCTGTTCGTTTAGGTTCTAATGCTGCTCCTTACTTCCACCAGAAAAAACTTTTTTTTATTTACTTTCTCATTGTTCTTTTAAATAATGCTAGAAAATCCTGCGGCCCCTTCATGGAAGTTTTCTTCCCTCATGATAAATTCCTCCATGGAACAATCCTCCCACGTAACACCCTCCCCCGACCCCCTTGAACGTGGAAAAGTCCCCCTGAAATTGAATGTACACGTCTCAATAACAAGGTATTCCACAGCACAGATTCTGGCCATGCTTGGTAGAATATATTAAAATCGACTGTTGTTTCATTATTTTTATAGAAAGTGTGGTTTTTATAGAAAGTGTGGTCCTATATACTCGGGAGGGGTCTCATTGGTTTGGTAATCAGAAGTATTAGTGCCCTTTTTAAGAGTCAACGTGATCAGAGAGCAGCTATTCCTCATCCACATGTCGTGTTTTCCCGATATGCATCCAATAGAAATTTTGAAATATCCATTTTATTCAAATAGTCCAAAGGTTATATAACAAGGCTTTTGGGATTGTTACAAATGAAGGCACTTCTCAATTATTAACCTAAGAGTGAAAATTTGGTCGACACATCCTCTACCTTTTCTAATACCGCACTGTTCTTCTCTTATAATTTTGTCTACAGAATCTCTCAGTCTAAAGAGTATCATATTACTACAACTGCTACTGCTAATAACTAACCGCAGCACCAAGCGACCTGTGGCCAACACAGCTACGCACGCTCCTCCTCTAACCCAATCGATTCAAGGCCTCCCTCTTTACACCCTCCCAAGAGGTTTACATTTCCTTTAAATCTTTATTTATGACATCTTCCCAACCCAGACGAGGATGGATCTTATGCAGAAAAAATGTTGCTTTTCCTTAGATTAAACAGTTTGCAGTAATGTAAGTAAGGAGTGATTCGGCTCAATAGTAACCACAACTCGTAAAACAGATATTGATATTAATAGATACATCTAAAGAATCAGCTTTATATGGTGATTCCGAATATATAAAATTCATTAAGTTTAATTTTACCTGTTAATTCATTAAGTACTAAATTTGCCTGAATTTAGAAATAGGGAGAAACACCCCCTAAAACTCAAAGAATCTAAATGAAAATCACACCATCAGATTCCGTATACCAAAGAACTTTGCTGGTAAAAATAAGCAGAAGTTTAGATACGTGATTTACATTGGAACGAATCCGCTCTATTGGGGGGGGGGGGGTAATTCTGACAAACTAGAAAAAATGACGTATTTTTAACTTACGAAGGAGTGACAGGATCTTCACGAAACTTCATATTTCAAAGGATCTCGTAACTCAGATCTCTTATTTTAAATCTCAACCGGATCCAGCGTCATTGGGAGGCAGTTGGGGGGGGGACCGGAAATCTCAGAAAATACTTAAAGCGGAGAGATCAGGATGAAACCGGTTGGGAAGAATAAAAACCTGTCTAAGATACATCGAATCCAATGGGGTTGGGTACCAGATCGCCGCCGAGTTGATCACAATATCGATTCGCTTGAAATGTGATTTAACTTGCTCGACCAATTTGCGAGCTTCACCTGAATCTTCCAAGTCGGCCGAAAAATATTTTGCGGCGACGCCGTCGTCAATCAACTGCTGAACTGTTCGTTCTCCTTGATCGCGAGAATGATTCCCGTGGATCGCCAGCGCACAACCACGCCGCGCCAAGGACTCGGCAATGACGCGTCCCACTCGAGGCGCCGCAGAACCTGTCACTAATGCGACGGGAGTCGGCGTTTCAAAGAAAAAGAAAGAGAAAAAACCATAAGATAAAGGGACTAAAGCCTGAAGTACTACTAAAGTGTGAAAGAGGGAGAAAATTATAAAGGAAAGCGAAAAAATGCAACTAGGTTAAGTGACTAAAGTATGAAGTACTACCAAAAAGTGTGAAAGAGGGGGAAAATTAAAAAGGAAAGAGAAGAAAGCGATTAGGCGAAGTGACTAAAGTATGAAGTACTACCCAAGAAGTATGAAAGAAGAAGAAAATTGAAAAGAAAGGGAAAAAATCAATAGGATGAAGTGAGTAAAGTTGAACCTCGACAACTGAAATGTCGTTTGTTTTTCAGCACTAATTTTCTCAAACCGTGGTATCATTAAAGAAATCGCGGTTCTCTGTTCCTTTTCAATCTTTAAGCAAGATCGATACTAAGACAGCTACTGTAGAAAAACCAGTTTCACATAGGTAAGATGTTACAAAGCAATAAAACTTCTAAAGCTTTGTCAAAGTAGGTATAATCGTCCTTTACTCATAGCCAAAACGTATGGATTACGTATACTACCGATTCATTTTTTTTACACCTATTCGACTTTTTTGGTTTGTATTCGAAAATGATATTTTGGAAACAGCTGCAATCCCCTCTTCTGATGTTGATGTTTAAGAGTCTTGCAAAATCATTGGATTTCAATACTCTGGTTGATATTTTTCAAAAAAATGAGACCTTGTTGTAACCCAATGTTGTAATAAAAGTGTTAATTACTTTCTGACTTAAGTTCTCTCTGTATTCATTAAACCCTTTTGAATTGATTTTTACTGTTATTAGTCAATTTTGGGAGAGGCTTGTGCTAACCACTGTGAAGAAATATTGCTTTAAAACAACTGCAAGTCAGTCACTTTAGGGTACCTACAAGGGTTGCTTAGCCCTCTCTCTTAGTTCAGAATGAAATGACACTGGAGCATACAAAAAAAAAAAGTTTGGTGTGAAAAAATATATACACTTCAATGTAAAGACATATCTGAGGAAATAATAAAATGTGAAAAAATCTTACTTTAAAAAAGCAAAAAATTGCTGTCAAACCCTCAAACCCTAGAAGGTTTAGCACCTTAAGACGAAGTCACAAAATTTGAGTCCATTAAAACCGAGAAAATAATAAGATATGAAAAAATTCTTATGTTATAAAAAATTAAATCACGGTCCGACCCTCAAAATTTAGATGGGTAAGCGTCCTATGACGAACTCGCAGAATCTGAATCCATGAAAAATAAATTTTATACTTTCGCTATTTACAAAGATCGTTATTTACTTACAATTCATTACTATGAAGAATTTGAATTTTTTGTTGCTCCAACCAAGTCATATAGAGAAATGTTTGTGGAAAACTCGAAAGGAGTCACTCAGTAAAAAATTAGAACTTTTATTTTCCTTATTAACGGTAAAAATCTATTGAGAAGCAGCCAACAATGGGGCAACACATATTTTTTCCATATTGTTTTCCCCTATTCTGCCCTGTTTATTTTGTTTTCCTTATAATTACTTTCTAGTCCCAAGTTCTTAGGGGGGCCACGCCACACTTTTTCGCATTTGGTTCAATATGGGTACTAAATATTTTTTTTTACTATAATTAGGGTGACTAGGAACAAAGAATACTTTCTCGCTAGCAAATAAATCACACTGACGAAGAAAAGAGAGACACTTATTGTATTCAGTTAAAGCTGGGTCATAAACTTTAAAATTCTTACTACGAGGAGGGCACCCAGGAACAATGAATTTTTCTCACGAGTAAATGAAACGCGCTAACGAAAAGAAAGTACAAACTATTTTGCGCTCGGTTCAGCAAGGGGCATAAATACTAAACTTCTTACTATAAGGAGGGCGGGTATAGTTGTTTTTCCTTTAAATCTATACTAAAGATTATTAAAATTCATCACATGTCTTAACCCAGTATAATTTATCTTTTTGTGTGATTAATCGACAGAAAGTTTCCAAAAAAGAAGTACTACAAAGAATAGTAAAAAGCCATAATTCTAAGACCAGGACCAGGTCAAAAGACCTAAGACCAGGAGAAACCAATTCCTATAATAATTCAAACTCAAAACGAACAGGAGTTACTATTAAAGAATAAATGAAACCCAAAACGAACAGAAATTAAATCAACAATCATTTCAAACAAACATACAACAGGTAACTTATAAAATCTAAAACGACTATAATCAATAAAGAGGATGAGCTGATTATTGCTTGACGATAATTTGATTAATTAGTTTAAATGATTGCTACAAAGGGCGGAAGAAACTGTAAAATTCTAAAGCAGGGTTTCCACCTTGCAAATTTTGCACTCTTCTCTGCCCCGTTGCATTCCTTACCTCCAGGGATGGGAGGAGATATCAGTGCTGCTCATGTAAAAGTGTTTTTCCTTGTAGTAAACCAGCGGCTCTGCAAGTTCTATGTACAATTTTTCTGCGTTGGTGAAATTTTGTTTCGAATAGACACGCTGGTGGTGTTAGCGGTACTACTACTACTACAGGTCCAACTACGGGTGGGACTTTCAGCACATTGGCAGAATCGGCTGCACGGGCCCTATCGTCGGGTGGGTCACGATCCTCGGGGAGTAGCGGTAGTAACAAGGTAACTAATGCAGCAGCAGCCCCACAACAACAACCACAATTATTAACTCCCATTGATCAAGTTTGGGAACAATCGGAACTCAGTCCCAAAGATGCTGAGGCCATCCGGAAACGTGATATTGGACGACGGGAAAAATTTGCTGCCGACTTAGCCTTGCTGGCTGGATCACCGTTGTAAAAACTGTACTTGATCTGATCCTGATGAACATACTAAAGATACTAATACTGATAACCCTAGAGCTCCTTCATAAACTGTAATTCTAAGGAAGATGAATGCGTTGATTATTCTCATATAGTTTGAATATATTAATAATTCAAATAATAAAAGGATGAGGGATTCTAATCTCAGAAGTTACTAAAAGATGCTTCTTGAGGAAAAAATTAATAACCTTAGGAAAAGTGATAAGTAACTTATTATAATCGACTGAGTAATTACCTCATTTAGTAAGGACCTCATTTAGTTTGCTTATGTCTCGGACAAGAATCGTATCGACCAAGTGGTCCTAGAATGTCGCGAGAGGGCTCATTCTAACGAAAATAAAAATTCTAGTGCCCTTTTTAAGTGACCAAAAAAATTTGAGGGCACCTAGGCCCCCTCCAACGCTCATGTTTTTCCCAAAATCAAAGGATAAAAATTTTGAGATAGCCATTTTGTTCCGCATAGTTGAAAACCATAACAACTATGTATTTGGGGATGAATTACTCCCCCACAGTCCCTGGGGGAGGGTCTGCAAGTTACAGACTTTGACCAGTGTTTACATACAGTAATGGTTATTGGGAAGTGTACAGACAAAAATCATTTAGTTCAATGCCTATATGCACATAATCTTGAAAACTAGCCCAAAAATCATATCAATTTTCGTAAAACTAGTAACTGATGAGTTTCAATTGGAACTGAAATTTCTGTAATACTTAAAAAGGAACTAAAAATTGCAAGCACCTCTGATAATGCTGTAGTACCTAGCGAAAATAAAAGGTTAAGACAAGCTTAAGTTGATTAGTAATTTAACTCGTATTGAAATTTTTATTTTAATCAAAACTTTATGTCTTTTGATTTGATTGAGATTTTATAAAGTAAGCAGATTTTTGTCTGTTTTAAGATGTATGAGAAGTGCAAAAATTATAAATTTAAGTTTCGGATTTTGGTGAGGAAATGGTGGCCACTTTATTGCCTATTTTCATCTAATGAAAGCTCAGCAACATATGACATATCACCTCCTATGTTCATCTTAAAACATTAAAATAAAGACCGAACTCTTTAGAGCTTAAATAAAAGTTCGTAGAAGTATATACTTAAAACTAAGAATATGAGGCAAAATATTATGAAATATAATTAGGAAAAATAAGAAATAATTAAGAAAAATAAATTTTCGAAAAATTGTTTATAAAAGAAGGCTATGTGTTTAACACTAGTATCTCTCTGATCTTAAAGTGAAAACTTCTGTTAATCTCCAAATCAGTTACATTTGTAGACAACCATCAACTCAATGAGAAAAATGCCAAGTTAAATCAATAAAGGGGCCATTCTCTAATTTGCTTGGTGCTGATGCTGTTGAGTAGACTAACAAGGATCTTGTAAGCCAAGCAGCTAGTGCCAAAGAACTACTAAGAGATGAACTCCCTTCATATTAGCAGAAATCCAGTCAGCAACAAAGCATTTAAAGAACAACAAATCTGTAGAGGAAATGTAGAAACTCAGCTGTGCTCCTGAAGAGTTTTCTAATTTTTCAGAATCACCCCCCCAACTCCCCCAAAGAGAGCGGATCCGTTCAGCTGATGTCTATCACGGTTCTAGGACTTGTGATTATTTTCCCCACCAAGTTTCATCCCGATCTCTCCCCTCTAAGCGTTTTTCAAGATTTTAGGCTCCCCCAACTCCCCCCAATGTCACCGGATGCGGTCGGTATTTAAAATAAAAGCTCTGAAACACGATATCCTTCGAAATATCAAATATGAATAAGATCCGATCACTCCCTCGGGATTTAAAATGAAAGCTCTGAGACATGATTTCCTTCCAAACATCCAATGATCTCGGTACTCCAAGATCATAGCACTTACCATGGCCAATTAGTACTAATATCGATTAGTTAGAAATTTGACCTAGTATTAAAATTGTGTGTTCTTTTGATTGCTACTAACTTTTATATAGGTTGGGAAACTGTAGATTTCGAGTGTGCAGATGAACTCGCAGAACCCTAAATCGGTTTAGGCAGCCACGTCAGCCCTAGGAAAAGTCACTTCGAAAAAAAAGTCGCTGGGTGCGCTGTCGGGTTTTCACCTTTTTAAAATTAAAAATTAAAATTGCTTTATTCAGGGAGCGCACCCAGCAAATTTTACATTTCAAATTTTATTTTGTTTTTAAATGTTTCCAAAATAATTAACTATTCCACATTGAATTATGTTAAAGAGTTAGATGGATACTCAATGACTAAAATTATGCTGACGAATAATACTGAAAAACAAATTTTAATATTTGATGGCAAAACTCAGGCGTGGGGATTTGGCCCCAAGCCACTATGAATTTAGGGGGGAAGGAGGCATAATAAAGAGGAATATCTAAAAAAAAATATTTAACAAAGGTTGATAAGTTTATTTTTTCACTTTTTTCATTCTCTAACGACACGTAAGTTTAGAAAATCAACTCCCTTCGGCCTGCAAGGGAAATCCAAACAAAGGAAAATTGAACATTAAGGGCTCAGCCTGTCCGGGACTGGTATTGGCACCGGACAGGATCGTGATCATTAGGTAGAGACTGGCTGCCAGACCAGTCACCGCCCCAGCGAGCATTCCCGCTCCGGTTATTCTGTACCACCACAAACCGAGGATCATCAACGGAAATACAGCACTAGCCAGCATAATCAGGGCGATGCGGGTCAGGTTGATACCGGTCATGAATTGGAAGCCCAATAGCCAGATTACCAGTAGCAGCAAACCGATGATCAGCATCACACTTACACAATTCTATTTCCATTGAAAAGCAGAGAATTAAGTCTTTTGAGCAACGGAAACCCATCCAACTTCCTTATATCATTATCAGAGAAATCAATTATGTCAAATTGGTCCTATTAAAATAAAGTCAAACATTTAGAAACATAACCAAAAAAATAGACTTTATTATTGAGAAAGTATACAATTCTCAAAAGTAAGAAAGTCAAAGAGTAAGAACAGTCAAAAGAGGCTGAACTTTGACCCAGAAGTGTTGGCCCACCCCACCTGCATTGTCCCAATACTGGATAAAAAAAGGTACACGGGCCTGTTTCAATTATTGTATACTAAACGACTCTGTTAAATTCTATTCTAATATTTGACACTGTAAGGGCGCCCAGTAGCAAAAAAAAATTCAGATACCCAATTTTAGAGGACATAACGCCTGGTGGTTGCAAATCTCTTCCTAGAGCTATATGCTGTCTGACAGAGACAGCGGAGTAGAGCTGCCTGAGTGAAAATGAGCACGTGCTTTCCGCTTTTTTCAGTCAATCTATATGGAAAGTTTGGTGGTAGAATATTTGGAGGTAACTGGTTCAACTGGCAAGTGAAAGTTATAGTGCTGTTTTTAAGAGTCAATAGACCTTCCAAATAAATTCAAAGCAGTGTCATCAGCAAACGATATAGTGCAGGCTTCCTTCAGGTAAAACGATGGAATCAACATACATTATATATAATAATAGACCGAGCACTGACCCTTGAGGTACTCCGCACCTAACTGAAAACACCAAAGACATAACATTATTAATTATAACTCTAAGCAATCTCCCTGTTAGGTAGCTTTTAAGCCATTCTAAACAATTTCCATGAATACCTAGCAATTCCAACCTTTTAATCAAGACTATAAAATCTACAGTATCAAACGCTTTACGGACATAAATAAAAATCTGTTTAATATTATCAAAAGTATATAAGTCTATCAGCTTAGTATCTCATTCACAACCACAGAATTTTAGGAAAGAAAAAAAAACTGAATTACAAACTTTAAGACCGTTAGCAATGCAAGTCTGTACATAGTTATGTATATTTTTAGACTATCAATGGAGAATTATCATAATCTGATAGATAATTCGAGCGTCACTCCAACAAGTGTCAAGGAGCCTCTTAGATTAGAAACACCTGCCTAAAGACCTAATTCTCAGTCTCCAAAAATGGATAAGATATTCCAAGTCGTTTGTCTTTCACTTTTGTTATGAGGATATTGCACCTTATTGAAACCAGGATTGACTCTGGCTAAGCTAACATTCACGACACCATCGACCCAAGTTCCAAAGCAAAATAACTGGCGGCACCAAGACTCGAACTTCTGTCCTCACGGACAAACAATTTTAAGCCTAGCATGCTAACCACTCGGCTGGGACCGATCATAATGCTTGCACCCTAAAGGGCAAGGCTACTGATCTTTGCAAATAGCTGGTTTAGAACAAAGGCTTCATAGACAAAGGAAAGGTGAGGATATTGCACCGTATTTAAACCAGGATCGTACAATGATAGTGGCTAACAAGTTCTAAAAGGTGCAAAAGATGAAGGCCTAAAGACCCTCCTAGTCTGGCTAAGCGAACCGACTGGAATAATAATAACAGTTCAAAGTCAAAAAAATTATCGCTAGGAATTCGTCGCAAAAGTGAAAATTCAAAAGGAAGAAATTCTCCAGTGCTATCCTCAAAAAAGGGAAGTAAAGAAAACATCAAGAACAATGATGGACAAAAAACTCTTACACATTTTGATTTAATACTCTCCCCAGACTTAGAAAAATCCATGCCCCCCAAACATGAAAAGTTGTGTCCTTCACAACAGAAGACGGAATTTCTCAGCGGCGCCTTGTCCGCCGCCGTCGCGCGCTGCGCCAGGTCTTCGTATTTCGACCAATCGAGCGTTTGTCCTTGCAATGTGTCGGGATCCCACATCTCCCGGTCGACACCCAGAACGTTGGCGCCGTAGACATGCAGTCCGATGGCCGGTTCGTCGCTGGTGCATTCGGCGACATGGACCGCGTCGGCTGCCATGTAGATGACGTCGCCGCGCGCCAGATCGACGGACCGTTCGTAGGTCAGCGATCCGTCATCGTTTCGCTTGTAGACCGTGTTCTTCTCCGACCCCGACAGGACGAGGATCGCCCGTTTTTCCGGTTACTCCAGAAATTTTCCTTTCTGTGGAATTTTTTCCTAGATATCCAAACCTGCTGAAAATTTTCCTTGGACAATTCCCCCGGAACATCTCAAACTGCAAAATTTAGTTGGCAAAGAGAAAATAAGACAAATCAAAAGGATTTCACGAAGGAATTCTGACAGATCCCTCTAGTGTATTATTTCTGCTGGAAAGTTCAGCTCAGGGAATTTCCCTCCCCACGGAAAATTTTTCTCGTGGAAACCACCCCAAAGCGAACCCCCCCCCCAAAAAAAAAAAAAAGTGTACTAAAAAAAAGAAACAGAATATTTATATAATTTTACATAAGAGTATTCATTCTTATATAAAATCTAGGTGATTTTGTTTTCATTAATCCGTTTTTTTTTCAAAAAACGGGCTTAGTTTTTGCTTAATTTTGGGGCTGGGAGGGATATTTGAGGGTTTAGTATAAAGTAAAATTTGACAACCCACTGTTTAGATTTTCCAGCCGGTCCAGTCCAAAAACGGAGCCTTAAATTTCGGTTTTTGGACCTATATGGTAATTTAAGATGGCCTTATTATGACGAACTTATTAAAACAAAGAACTCTTAGATAGATTGATTAGCTTCATCTGATACCATTTCTTTACTGCAATCCCAAGTGCAAAAACCGAATGATAAACTCAGGTGAAATCACGAATAGAAATGGGCAGAAACAATAGATGGCAGCACACTTTCGGGCTCCACTTTTTTATTTCTATGATTTTTTCTATTTATCACTCAAAGAAGAGATATTGGCCGTGGGGCCGGGTAACTGCCGCATACATTTGACACTTATGGATTTTATTCCATCTTTAATTTGAAACTGGTGCCTGCCTGCTAGAACGGAGCTTTCCACGTGAAAGCAGAAACATGGTTTGATGAAGCGAAAGCTTGATATAGCCTTGCCAAATGACAAAAATCAGCCAAAATCAGGGGTTTTGAAAACTCTCTTTTTTGTTCGAAAATAGTTAGTAAATCCTCCTAAATACCCCCTGAATAGTCTCTAGGGGGTAAATAAGGTGTTTTTCTATCAAATTGGGACCAGTTTGAGTGAGAAAATTTTTCCCCAAAAATCGTCAAAAAGGTAAGTCTATAGCCTTGCCAAATGGCCAAAAATCGGCCAAAATCACAGGTTTTGAAAACTCCCTTTTTTCTCCAAAAATATTTAGTAAAACCTCCTAAATACCCCCTGAGTAGCTTCTAGCTACGCAGGTCGTAATCATGGATAACCATTTTAACCCGTCCGTGTCCGACCAATGCGTTGCTCGTGCAAACAGATATGGCCAAACGAAGCCAGTGCGATGTTTCCGACTCGCCATTGAGGGTTCTGTTGAAGAGAAGATCTACAAGCGCTCTGAGAACAAAGCAGCTGTGGCATCGCGAATAATCGATGGGCAGAATTCTGAGCTAGTCTTCTCCGCTGCTGAATTGAATGATTTACAGAAGAATGATGTATACGCTGTGTGTGCCAAATGCCAGAAGAAGCGCTGGCTTCAAGATGGACAAGATCCAACTTAAAACAAGCATCGATTAACATAATTATGGACAGTCGTATCTTATTTCAAAACTCCTACAAGGTTGAGAGTCCTTTGAACTTTGGTAAAAGCTAGGTATCTTAAAAGTATTTTATAGCCAACTATTTCTATATGTTCTAAAAAAAAACTATCACCACAGACAAGCGTGGTGTTGCCATACTTAAAACTTCTCAAAGGCTAGGATACTAACTTTTCTAAAAACTAAAGGATGGCGTACTTTTGTAAGTTTTGTTTAGCCAATTGGTTTGCTATTCATTCATGCTGTGAATATAAAAAGGTAGAAACGAGCATCCCTTCCATAAGAACCATATATGCCCTCAGAGCATTACTTACAACGCCCACTCCAGGGCCTTGGGGGGCTGCGTCGACACTGGAGATTTTTCTTATCTGACCTTCAAACTATATTTAACAAAAAAGCTGTCTAAAAATTTTCATGGGAAGGGTTTTGGGAAATAGGGTGCAGAGGGGCTTGCTAACCTCGGAATCTTAAAACGACGAATAGAAGTTTCAGCTTCCAATCAAATGAGCCCTTACTGAAGTTTATACGAGCATTTCTTTCATAAGAACCATACATGCCCCACGGATATAGCTTGTATTTCCCCTCATATACGTAATTTCTGGTCGTTTTAAGTTTTAATGTTGCTCCTTACTTTCAGTAAAAAAAACTTATTTCTTATTTAATTTCTGATTGTTTTTTAATTAATGCCAGGATATCTGACTTCATTTCCATGGAATAATCCTCCTCCCTTCAGAAATATCCACTGTACAATTTAAACCTGGTGAAATTTACCCCGGTCAATTACCCTTAACATCACCACACGTAAAATTGAATCGGTAAAGAGGTAAAGAGATTTTTGTGCAAAAATGGCGTGGGAGGGGGCCTAGCTACCCTCCAATTTCCGGACGGCACCACCGCATTCTGCCGTAAGGCCAAAAGCCCGAGCGTCAGGAACATGCCGTAGACAGCAACAAAGAGAACGAACATCAGCAGTTCGTGCGAAAAGCCAATCCAGAGCGCAATGGCACTGATGAACTTGACGTCGCGTCCGCCCATCCATCCGAAGGCGAAGAACAGGAAACACGGGGCAAAGACGACAGCAAAGGCGAGAGCATGCATCCCCCAAGCTTGCAACGGCAAGCCTGTCGCGACCGCCAGAATGGCAAATCCAGCGATCAGCAGCAGGGAAACCCGGTTCTGGATAGTCATTCCCCCCAGAAAAAATAATGCTGAATACGACCCTGCATGCCATCTCCCAAAATTTTGTAATGTTTATTAGTTTTCTTGACATTTGGACCCATATCCTCCCTCAAATGTCGAAACATTTATTAGTATTCCTGCTGTTAATTATATATTTTATATGATTCACGCCTATATGAACGGCACAAATTGATTGGTGTTTATTATTGAAACCTGAAACTACTATCACTATATAATAAATTATCTGTGCTTAACTCTCAGAGGAAACGGACTCTTGACTGGAGCATTACTCACACCTCTAACATCAATAAATCAATTCCAGCTTTTTAAAATTGTGTTTACAATATCTTCAATCGGTGAGCATCCAGGCATTAATACGATTGTATATTAAATATTCAGTTTATCTTCATCAGTTCTTTCATATCATCTTATAGGAATTTACAATTAATTTGTCGTCGAAGTTTTGAAAAACAAAATCTCGCTGTTCATAGTAAATTTAGTTTTTAATCAAAAGCAAATGACACAATAGGCATTGGACTTTTTACGGCTAATGGTGGAGGAAAGGGGCAGTTGTGGAAACTCCTGTATGAAGTAGTTTTTGTTCGTTTTAAGTTTGACTGGAATATCGCCTGCGCTGAGCCGCGTGGGAGAAGGCCCGCCAGCCCTTTGGACAGCCAGTCCTCAGATCGACACAGAACCGGGATGTCGCCCTCGGCCCTTTGCGCGTGGAACTGGTCCTCGAAGGCCGCAAAGGTGCCGCACGCGATCGCGTCGCGCAGCCCCTGCATCAGCTCCTGGTAGTAGTGCAGGTTGTGCCAGGTCAGCAGCATGCCCGAGATCATCTCTCCGGCGCGGTAGACGTGGTGCAGGTAGGCGCGCGAGTAGCTGCGGCAGGCCGGGCAGCTGCACTGCTCGTCGAGCGGGCGCGGATCGTTCCTTCCATTCTTAACCTGCGATAATATACCGAGAAACAAAATAATTGAACACATTTTCGTGCAACATTAATTTTTAAAAACAGAGGTTTTTTATGGAAGTAGAAAGCGTAGTTGAAACTTGAAACAAATAAAAATTATTGCTTCTCTCATATGGAACATCTATCTATAGAACTAACACAAACAAACCGAGTCATAATATCTCCCTATATTTGTAGAATTTTGAAAAACTAGCGCTTTACTGAAAACAAAAGATAGTTTTAATTTTCTGTATAGTAAAAACATGAAGACGTTAGGATGTATTCTAAAGCTCATTCAAAATGATAGAAACGTTGTGATTTGTTCTAGGTACAATAAATCTATTAGAATCAGATATTCGAATTCCCAAAGTACCAGTCTCCAATACCAATGTATCTATAATTTCTTCAACAGTTTCATCAGTGCATATTATAGATACAAGATTTGTAGGTCTACCTTTTTTAGTAATTCCATGATAAATAGAAACATCGCGAGCACCTTTTTTCATAATCTTCTCAATTAAATTTCCTAGAATTTCTCCAGAAACATCATCAACATTTGTTTCAAGTATTTTAACAGAATCAACCTCAAAATGAGTATACACAACCAAACAAAGTCAGACACACAGATGCAAATACAGTCAGACAAAAGGGCAGAAAGTCAAAAACACAAGAGGAAAAAGACAGAAACACTCAAACACAAAAACACATACACACGTACAAAACCAAACAAAGTCAAACACACAGACACAAACTTGCTAAAACACAAAGATATGGGAGGAGAGATAAAAACACACAAAGGGAAAAAGACACACAAACAAACACAAACCCAAACACCCAAAAAGAATCACACACAAAGTCAAATCCAAAGGCAGACACAGTCAGGTACACAAGCATGAAGGGACATAGCGTCCTCCCACCCCAACCGCGGACACAACCTGCTTTCCGTTTAGCCCTAGACGGTTGGCCAAAAACAACAACCTTCGGCAATCTGTATTCTTCATTCGCAAAATCTGCCCTAGCCATCTTAATGTTTCTCTCATTATAGCCCTAAAAAGCGGGATTGAACCATACTTTCCGTGAAAACAAGAGTTTGAAAAACAGTCAGTAAGCCGGGTACCCCGAACACCGTAGGCAATTTCTCTGGAAAACATTTTATAAATCTTCGTCCGCTTTTCGGATAGCCCATGCTTCAGAGCCATCTGACCACGGTCATCATAAGAGTTCTGAGACATGAGTTTCTTCTAAATATCAAATTTCATTAAGATCCGGTCACCCGTGCTTAAGTTAAAAACACCTCAATTGTGCTAATTTTTCCAAATCAACAACCCCCCGCTCCCCCAAAGAGAATGGATCCGTACCAATTATGTTAATCTAGTATCTATAACTTGTGATTATTCTTCCCATTAACTTTCATCCCAATCTCTCCACTCTAAGCCTTTTCCAAGATTTCTGGTTTCCAAAATTTCTTTTTCCCTCCTCCAGCCCTCTATGTCCCCGGACCCAATTCGAACTGAAAATGGAGATATATATATGCATATTTGATCAAAATCTGCTTGATAATGGATAAAAGATTGTTCATACATAAGTATTACATTTTTCATTTCTGACCACCTAAGATCCCATGTCGCCGGAGATCGCGGCTCTTACGCTGAAGAACAGTGACTTGGAATTTCGCTTAACTATAATGTCTATCCATATTTTGCCTGTTTTTTTTTGTGGTAACTCTAGAGTTTATTAAAAAAATGCCTTAAAGTTAATAATCAGCTGTTCTTAGTATTGCACATAAAGCCCTCTGAAGTAGGTCTCTGTAGGTTACTTCTTCCCTTTTCTGATTACGACACAAAAATTTATGCACATCTAAATGACAAAACTACATATAAAATTATAACCCGCGATCATACTGATCAGTTTGATCAGATATGCTAAATATTCGTAACTTAGACAAACTCAATCTTGCTATTTACTGAAAACCAACTTAAAACAATAGATATTTACATTTTGGATCAAACCACCCCCCACAGGTTCAAAGAGTTAAAATAGATATTAACACAGAACCTGTCACAAATAGACATATGAGATCAGCAGCCAAAAAAGCAAGGCTGGCATTATAAATGTGTTTTTAAATTATTCTCTTTCATGTTTCGGTGCTGAGCTATTCGTCGCTGGCGCTGGGCCTTCTGACGGGCAAGATCGGTCCTGACAGAACCTTCGAAGGTGATGATCAGCGCAAGGACAATCCGCGGTTCTCGGTCGATAACCGCCGCAAGGTTGCCAGATTGATGGACGCCATCGCACCGATAGCGGAGACCCATGGAGCCACCAAGGCCCAGGTGGTGATCGCCTGGACGCTGCAGCAGCCGGGCATCACCTTCTCCTTGTGCGGAGCCCGTGATCCGGAGCAGGCGCGGGAGAATGCCAAGGCGGGGCGCCTCAGGTTGACCAGTGAATGCTCGCCGTGCATTGAGTAGTTTCGAATATCTCTCTTCGTATGTCTTCAGCAAGGTCACCCGCGACACGATCAGAGCTGGTATGTTCGTCCCCGGCGAGGCGCAGCTCCATGTACGCTTCATCGCATGACACCTGTTCGACCGAACCATCATAGTTGTCAGCCAGTCGATGTAGAATGTCTGCAACCTGTTCTGATACCTCTTCGTATCCTTCGAAATCGTATTGAAGCACAATCAAGCCAGGACACAGTTTTTTGGCTCTATGACAAAGCAAGTGAGGTGCAGTACAGGTGGTTGACAGTAACAACCTCGGGGATCTCGCAGCCTCTGGTGGCGGTCGCCAGCGCCTCGGGGAAGGCGCCGAGGAGGGCATGATTGCGGGCCAAGTTGCTCAGGCAGAAAACCGATCGCGCGCTGATGCTGCCGAAGGTCTCGAACCGCAGCTCGCCGGATAGATAGTTCGCATGGCGCGACAGGAACTCGACCGACTCGCGCGCCTCTCCGCACTGCCAATGGGCCCAGCCGATCCCGAGATCGGCGCAAGCCACGGTGCTGCGGACCCCCAGAACGTTGCCCGATGCCGCGGCGCGGCGGCCTGACTCGATGGCGCCGGCCTTGAATTTCATAACTTACAGGCCTCTCCCCACGGACTGTGTGTGGTCATTTTAAACCTAAAGACATAATTATTTGATCTTTCAGCTATACTGAACAAAATGACCATCTCAAAATTTTGATCAGATAATTTTGGGAAAAATGGGCGTGGGAGGGGGTCCAGTTCCGCTCCAATCTTTTTGGTCACTTAAAAAGGACGCTAAAACTTTGAATTTTTGTTCAATGCACCCTCTCCCGATCTCTTAGGGAAATCATGATTTTGGTGACTTGCATATCACAACTCCCCTTGATAGGAGGTGACGGAAAGATATATGCTGCCGTCAGCGGATCTGTTTTGGCATCCGGCTTTGCACTACGGTTGCGTCGTGAAAAGGCTTTGACGAAAGCTTGATCTATCGAACTCATGATGAGTGGATGCTAGTTGGAGGTTGGGAACTGAATGCCGGGGGTGGATTCCGGACCGACGGTTGGCGCGGTGATCGGAAACTCGCGATCGAGGATTTCCAACCAGTTGGTGATTCCAAACGGTGTTCTCGAGAAACGTCTTGGTGGCGGGCCCGGGCCGGCCTGATCAGCCGATTCGCAATCCTCCAAGGGTGAAATCACGGCCACGGTTTCGTATTTTGGAAAATAGGTAGAAACACCCCCTAAATGTCATAGAATCTTAACGAAATCACACCATCGCATTCAACGTATTAGAGAACCCAACTGTAAATGTTTCAAGTTCTTATCTACAAAAATTTGGAACTTCGTATTTTTTGCCAGAAGGCCGATCACGGGTGCGTGTTTATTTTCTTTATTTTTTTTCCAGGGGTCATCGTATCGACCGAGTAATCCTAGAATATCGTAAGAGGGCTTATGCTAACGGAAATAAAAAGTTCTAGTGCCCTTTTAAGTGAAAAAAAAATTGGAGGGCACCTAGGCCCCCACATGAAATATGTACTCGGTGAGTATTGATTTGGCTGGTGCTACCCAGCGCTTTTTTTGTCGGTGCTGGCAGGTTACGGGAAGATTGTAAAAAGAGGTTTATGGCTTATTTGAAGGCTGATCACACCTAAAAGTTTTCATAAATTTGTCTTGATAGCCCCAAAGTGCCGTTTGGGAGCAAAAACCCTACTTTTTTGCTAATTCCAGTTTAGACATAATCAAGAGACATAGGTTTACACCATTGAAATCATAAGTGTCAAAAAACCCTTAACTGGAGGATTACAGTCTCCCATAATTGGCGGAACCATATTTAAAACCAGACAAGTTCCTGTGAAGGAATGAACAAGACCTTCTATATATAAATAAATGATAGAGAACTAAATGAATATTAAAGTCCATCTTCAAATGAATGAAAAAAGAATACTAGAAATAAGTGAGGCTATTGTTTCCTTTAAAAACTGAAAAGGCTGGAAGGCATAGCTCGAACGAAGTCAGGACGTAGCTCCTTTTTTGCACCAAAATTTTGCAAATTTGAGTTAGCTTTTTTTACCCCCCAAATTAGTCTTTTGCCAGCAATGAAGCTTGCTTGTCCGCTGAAATTGAAGATCTTAGCAATGGCCTTCTTATATTCTTATAATGACGTCATATACAACGCCTTTGACGTCATAACAAACATGACGTCAGTCGACAAACAACTTCATGACGGCATAATGCTCAATCCTTATTATGACGTCTGTCGACAAACATGACGTCAGTCGACACACAAACATGACGTCAGTCAACACACAAACAACTTATTTTTATATAGATAGATCTACGTCTGACATTGTGAAATATATTAATCTGCATTCTTTTAGTTCGGATTGCGAAACATATCCAGTAGATTTTGCAGAGAAGTTAGTTAGCCTCAGAGTTTGACTACAACTTGAATCTTTAGCGTATTAAATAAAAAAAAAAAAAAAGTTGTTTTAACTGCAAGTAAGGAGCGACATTATCACTTAAAACTAACAGAAATTATCCCGTATATGAAAGGGGGTATCAACACCCCGCTCTTTACGCTAAATTTTGAATCTTTGTCACAACTCTACTTTTTAAAATAATAAAAAAAATTATGCGTAAAGAGTGAGGCGTTGAGGAGGGGACAACCCCTTTCATCTACGGAATAATTTCTGTTCGTTTTATGTTTAAATGTCACTCCTTACTTGTAGTTAAAAAACTTTTTTTTACTTAATGATTTGGAGGTGGAAGTTTGAACATGCAATCGAAAAGCATATTCTATTAACCTCTGCCAGCTTCACTCAGCTCACTATGGAATCACTATGGAAGTGTTGAAGCATAAGCCTCATTGCAAAAATTAAAGTCGACGAGGAGATCGTCGGAAGCACTATTCTCAACGCGTGTGGAATGCTGGTTGTCAAAACTAAGAACAGTATAAATTATGCCTTTAATCACAATTGCTTCCATTGGATCGATGCGTCCAACACCATGAAAGAGCATCCATTAATGAAGTCTTTAAGTACTGTAAACAACCATCCTCAGTAGTATTTTTAGTAGTTTCAAATATTTATTCTATGGCTTTTGTGATTCAGGGGGGGGTAGTTCTTCTATTGCGAAAACATCGATTTTTATGAAAAATGATAGTTTCCATAATTGATCCATTAAAAGCTGTACTTTATCCTGAAAATGGGGGATAAACGCCCTAATATCAAGGATAATTCTATTTTGTTGTGGAAAGGAGGAAAGCAAACTCTCTTTACGAAAAAAAAAACAAAAAAAAAACAGTACAATCGCCAATCATTTCAAAGAGGGTAAAAAGTTAGACAGAAAATGGGTTAATAATTGGGCAGTGGTCAAACTTAATGCAGTGAGAAGGGTTTTCAAAAATATGATGGGCCAGTGCAGAAAAATTATTTTCTTCCTAAAGCTTTGTCTTTTTAAGGCAGGCATCAATGGAATCAGCATGTTCTTTTAATCGGTGATGTAGAGATCTCATTGTATGACCTGCACACGTATTACTGCAACTACAGGGAATCTTACATACTCGTGGTTGATCTGAAGTAATCTTAACCTTGATTTTGTTCAAGAAGGAGGGGCTAGTCATCCGAGAAGGAAAAACACCTTAAAGCCAAGCTTAATGAGTTTGGAGCTTAAAATGTATAAATCAAATGAATAAATCAGGTGAATTTATAAAAACAGAGAAAAAGAATAAACGGCAAAATCAAAAGCCATTACGGGTTGTTTCAAAATCTGAGGTTCTGGGGCTGGTCATATCTTTTTTTCTTTTTTTGGCAAGTAACTTTATCTTGAAAATCAAAAATTAAGTCATTAAAACCAAATTCAAAACAAAAATTTCAATTAGATAAAAAATTATATTAAATTATTTATTTAATTGATTTTTTTTAATAAAAGAAGTTTTTAATAAATAGAAAAAAATAAAACAAATAACTATCTCAAAAATTAAAACTGGCACCAGCCAAATGATTAGGATATTTACAATTGTGGCAGAACTTCTAAATTAATTTTCCTAAATTCAAAAAGCAAAATTCGTAGCCTCAAAGAACCCTTGGGATGTCACGTGCAATTGCAGAGGGAGAAAATAACCGAATACTTCCCCCCATCCTTACAAAATTAGGAATGCTCACAAAGTGCGATTTGCTAATATTCAGGTAAATACAGCAAATTTCGGGCAATACGAATTGTCAGCCCTCCTCCAGAATTTTTATGGCTGGATTTTCAGGTGAAATATTTGTGGAAGTCTATATTTGATACTAACACCACGCGGATAGGCGCTGGCACCAAGGACCGATTTCAGGTTTCGCCTTCCCGGCCGAACGGATTCCTACTTTGCCTGTCGGTTGAGCGGTTCATCCACCACAATCGATTTGGGAAAGTCCGCCGACCGGTCGCCGCCACGATCATCCCAGCGTTTGTTTTGTGAATTGCCTTTGGGCTGGTTCATCGGAATGTCCATGCCTCCGGCTTCACCCAGCATCGCGTACAACCGATTCTCCAGTTCTTTGGCGACGTTTTTGTAATCGGGGTCAAAAACTAAAAATTTTGAAATAGGAAAAGAGCCTTTATAGACAGGAGTCTCTAGAAGATTTTTTGGTACATTTGAACAATTTTGATTCGAAGAATCTTCAATTCACGTTAGAACTGGAAGATTCAGGAAAGCTCCCATTCATGGATGTTTTAATTATAAAACATACTCCTAACTTAGAATTTTCTATATACAGAAAGCCGACCTATAATGATCGTTATCTACATTTCTCGTCAAATCAACCTCTATCTGTAATAATCCTCAATTGATTATTACTGTAATAGTCACCCTTGGGGTAATAATCCTTTTAGTAGACAAAGTTCAAAAAATCTGCTCACGTGATCATTTATGAAATAACACAAAAAAAATATAATTTAACTATTTTGGAAATGCGTGAATAGCCAACAAGGTCATAGTTGCAGCATACTGGTTTCACATTGGCTAAGTAGGTCTTTCATACTAGTTCACCTGAGGTCCATAAGGCCCACAAGCTCCGTAGCGTTGCCCATTTAAACTCCGTAACGCAAGCCGATTACAAAGTTGAAAAAAATTTGAACTTAAGATCTGTTTACGTGGATTCAAATTTACGTGGATGATTCACATAATTTAGTAATAGATCTTTTGAAGGCAATGCTCATCTATCCTAGCCTACCAAGAGATACAGAAATCGGGGCCGGAACAGGATCAGAAACAGGAATCAAGACAGAGACGGGATCAGGGCTAGGAACTGGAGCAGAGGCAGGAATCGGACATACAACAGGATCAAGATCTGGAACAGGAACAGGATCGGGAGACGAGGATGGCGGGACAGAGGCAGGAGTTGTTGAGGAATCAGAGCTGGAGCAAGAATTGTCAAAACAGAGCGCTCTGGAGCGCCAATTAACCTGTGGATTGTGCAATTCGAGCCATGGAAGGCCCAAGATTACAGGTGCGTGTGGGCTAGCGATGAGATTGAAGCAGATACCAAAGGGATAGCTATCGGACTCTTCACCAATGCTGAACAAAATGGCTATTTCAAAACTTTGATCAGATGGAAGGGGAGGGGGGAGGAAGTTTTCCCCGAATATTTTTGGTCACTTAAAAGGCACTACAGCTTAGAATTATTATTTGAATAAGGTTCCGATATTATAGGACTATTGTATCAATACGATCACCCATGAAAAAGAACAAAAATAAAAAAATAAATAAACACGCATCCTTCTTGTTTCTTCTACAAAAAAAAAAAAAAAAAAAAAAAAAAAAAAAAAATTTTTGAAAATAAAAAATGAAGCTGTCATCCATATCAAAATCTTTATCAAGATCTGGGACAGACTGTTGAGGAAAATTTGCTTCCACAAACAGAGAGTTACTATATGTACAATTATCTGAAGATCCTAAATTCTTAGGTGTAATGAGCATATAGCAATTCTGACTGACAGAGATTGAATCCAATAGCAACAATGATTGAGGGTCTCTAAGGTGGGTTGAATCCTACAGAGGATGGTGAAGATGAAAATCACCAAGTATTAGTTGGCTTAAGGAAAGGTTTAATAGTTTATTGAAGGTAAAATTATGGAGAGAAGAGCCTTTATCTACATAAAAAATATCCAAGTTAACTCATTTGAATTTTGATGCTTTTGTAAAATTGATTGTGTGTTTCTTGTCCTTATTTTGGAATAATTCAAAGTGTTCTTTGCAAAGATTCCTAGTTTCTCTGAAACTGATCTGGACAGTTTGAATTGCTTTTGCTTTGCATTCTGAAATACTACATTGCATATGTGAAATATTGATAATTTCCTAATAAAACTTTGAAATTATACTATTACCTGCTACAGATTTTTATCACTGATTAATTTTTTACAATCATGAATGATGATAAGAAAGTAAAAAGGTTCCTGGAATTAATCGAACAAATTACTTCTATGTCTACTCAGGAAATACTGCATGGAGAGCTTCATTGAATGTCCTCTAGTATCAGAATGCAAGGGCTGTGCAAAGAGACCAGGAAGGGTGTTTTTAGAAAGGATTTTTTTGGTTAAAATCATATTACCCCTTTTCCTTTGGTATGTCAGTTTAGGCAGCTTCAAATGATGTAGTCTTTCTTTGTATGGAAATTTATTCATGCTGCTAACAATTTTAGTGGCACAACACTGGACATCCTCAAGCAACTTCTTAATTTTTTTTTTTTTTTTAAAAAAGGGACTGCCAATGACATTCTACGAAACAATCCCTCCTCCCCACGGATTTATTCTCTAGACAATTCAATCTTGGTGAAAATTTACCCCAAAAACAATTACCCTTATTATCTCCACGTATAAATTTAGTCAGTAAAGAGAAAGCAAGACATAAACAGAATTTTGAATAGGAGTTCTGGCAAATTCCTCGGTTTAAATTTCCCCTGGAAAATTCACCCTCTAAATACTTCCCTCCTCATGGAGGACAGTTTCCCTCTTCCAATATTCTAAGACCATAGGGTCAATACAATCACCCCAGGGACAAAAATAAACATGTGTCCATGATCTTTCAATGGATTCCAAAGGTTTCTGTATAGAAAATTCCTGAAGAAACTTTTTTCAGGAAAATTCCTGAAGAATTCCTGAAGAAACTCTTGATTCGTTTTTGCTTTTGTTTTGCTACGAAAATCAGGCAAACAATTTTATTCTATACTTGGCCTATAAAAATCCTATTATAGACAACATATTTATTTTTGGAATTGTAGTAATATTCACGAGATTTGATAATTCGGGCATAATCAGTGGTGTCAATTGGGGGAAAGGGGAATTTGCCAAATAATTTTATTTGCTTACCCACCTTCGCTTATATTTGGAAAAATCCATTTTCTTCTGCCTTGATGCCAAATGTTTAATTAAAGTATGTGTTTTCAATAAATATTGAAAATACAAATGCTGACAGAAGAAGGTGTAGATAAATATCCCATAAGATTCTACTCCAAAGCAGTATTTACACTTACAGATGTTAAAAATGTCAGCAAATTCAGGTTAGGTTTCAAGAGCACAAAAAGGGCTTAAATTTGAATTTGTAATAGAAGCAATTATTATATTCATAAAGAGCTTAAAATAAGGCATTAAGTGGTATGTTCTCTTTTTTCATAAGTCAATAATAAAAACAACAAAAAAATGTAGAGTCAAAAGAGATCCTAGAGCCAATAGTCCTCTCCCTCTCCTCGCCCTATTTTCATCAAACCCATACAACACGAACTACGAGACAGCCATTTTCAAACAATTCGTGGTAACGAACTGTAGTAAGGAGCGATCCGGCTCAATAGTAAACGAAACTCTAAAAAACGGAATTCTAAAAAAACGGATAGCATCATTTGAGGCTAAAAGATACATCAAAAGAATTGGATTTTCATGCTGATTCTAAACATATAAGTTTCATCAAATTTACTCTTTGTCATCAAAAGTTACGAGCCTGAGAAAATTTGCATTGAGATTCTTTTATTAACTATTGCTAAAAAAAATTCTTAAATAATAATCTGCCAAAATATTACCGATTTCTCAAATTTGTTGACTTTCTTCTAATCCTTTTTGGACAAAAGACAAGCTATTTGAAAATACTAAAGTTGAAGTAGAATTTGCAGTGAGAAATAACTTAGACTAACTGATAAGATAGCCATGGTAACATAGATAAAATTAATGTGACACATATGTTTGGTTAAACTGTGTTTTTATTGTACTTAAGACTAAAAAATCCTTTTTAACTAAAAAACAATATTGTTTCGAGCTACTTTATCAAGAAGAGGCCTGTACCTTTGGAACATTATTTATATACAGGACAATCTAGAAAATCACAGGAGCACAAATTTCTTATTTTACTAGCTGAGAGAAATCTACTGCATAAAGGCTATTTAGATGCTGTAGAAGCAATGAAAGCAAAAGAGAAAGTCCATGCTCAACAGAAAGACGCTGGAGGTAGACGAAGTTATGATCATAAATGAAATAAAAAAGAAGGCAATAAGGTTAAAAACGTCACAGCTATTACTAACCTACTCCAAAATGGGGCCCACAACATCAAAAGCAGCTTTGGATTCGAGTACTCGATCATATTTTGTTTTCAGTAAAGCACAAATGAGGCAATAGGTTTACCCTTAGCATAGAATACATTCTAAACATTTATTCTTTTTTAATCTTAATTATTAAAATTTTCAGTAATGAATATCAGGTATAAAATAAAGTTCGTTTTCAGTAAAATGCACACTATATTTTAGTCTTTAGAAGGCACAGGGGGCGTTAGCCCAAGTCCGTTTCGCGGTAGTTTCTGGTCTTATAGTTCTGAAAACAAATTGTCAATGCAGCAAGGTCAGTTGAGGCGAAGACACTCAACGCATAAATCTCCTTCCGGAAGTTTGGGCCATAAATTCATAAAAAAATTTCCACAACATAAGAATTTCAAAGAAAAATAAGAAACTCCATTAAACCAAAAATGAACAAAACTAGAATCGAACAATCAACCAA
Source organism: Alatinidae sp. Z8VKAUB7J3 (assembly GCA_010016025.2). NCBI lineage: Eukaryota > Metazoa > Cnidaria > Cubozoa > Carybdeida > Alatinidae > Alatinidae sp. Z8VKAUB7J3. The sequence goes on along the minus strand of JAAAKM020721499.1, from coordinate 73,679,380 downwards.
ACGTAAAAGCGCCACAAATCAGACTTAATAAATTAATGAAACCCAAAACGAACAGAAATTACAATAAATAACCGAGTCAAGCTCAAAACGAGCAAAAATGAATATGAGTAGTGCTCAAACCCCTATGCCTCCCCAAGGCCAGAACATAACTTGCACTTTACTGAAAAATCAAAATCAAAATGAATGTGCATTTATCAGTTTAATACTTTTTTGGAATTACACCCCCCCCCCCCCCAACTCCACCAAAAAGAGCAGATTTGGTCTGGTTATGTCAGTCATGTACTTTGGAATTTTGCTTAATCTTTCCATCAAGTTTCATCCTGATCCCTCTACTATAACTGTAATTCCAAGATTTTAGGTCCCCCCCTCAATGTCACCAGATCCAGTTGGGATTTAAAAAGAGCTCTGAGACATAATATCCTTCTAAATATCAAATTTGATTAAGATCGGATCACCCACTTGTAAGTTAAAAATACCTCAATTTTTCTAATGCTTCTGATTTATGGAAAAGAGCACACGACACATGAGGCGCGAAATGTCGGAAAACGGACAAAGGACGGATTTGTGTCTGATATTGAGGGGTTGGACCGCAGGGTCTCACGCACAAAAGCCGCCTTGTGGGAGGCGCTTCGGGCGCTGCTGCAGGAATATGGCTGGGCGGATATCTCGATCAAGCGGATCTGCGACACGGCGGGCGTGGCGCGGTCGTCCTTTTATGCGCATTTTGAAACCAAGGCTGATCTGCTGAGTTTTGGCTATTGGCAGGTGGCGGCGGAAATCCCCCGCTCGACGCCTGCAGGGGCGCAGGGGTTTGCCACAACCATGGGACAGGGCCGCAACCACGACTTCTGTTCGGAGGGGGGAGGGTTACCTCAACAAAAATTTGAAATACAATAAAAATTTGATTGTATGTATTTTTTTTACTTTTTTTTTAATTTGAACGAATCGGTTACAGTTTTCGTTGGGGGGAGCATTAATCCAGCATTGCAATGGATACAGCCCTAGAGCAGGATAAGGAGATGAAGAGAGGAATGGATAAAGAATGAAGATATTAAAAGAGAGAAAGAGAGAGAGAGAAAGAGAAAGAGAGAGAGACAGAGAGAGAGAGGGAGAGAAAGAGAGAGAGAGAGGCAAAATAAACCTGCTTAATGCAAAATAATAATGGAAGTCAGAATATTTCAGCTTAATACCCTAAAGCCTTATCAGCAACCTTCTCCTTCCTCCGAAAAAATTAGCTAAGACGAATCATGAAAAAAAAGTGAAAGTAAACTCTATACATAAAAAAAGAACGCAAAACTCACATTTAAACAAATTCCAATATGATAAAGCACCAAATCACAGACAAACAAAGCAAAAAGGCAAAATATTTTGTAGTAAGGAGCGAACCGGCTCAATAGTACCCGAAAGTCTAAAGAATGGAATTTTTATAACAATAGTTTTAATCTCTAATCGGTTTCTCTATTACTCCAGAAATCCCCACTTTCTTGGAAATTATTTCCAGGAAATCAAAAGATGCAAGAAAAAGTCCCTGGATAAGTCTCCCGGAACATCTTTACATGAAAATTTGACAAAGAGAATGTAAGACAATTAAAAAGAAATTCGTATAGTAATTCTCTCAAATCCCCCCGGTGTATCAATACTCATGAAGTATTCACCTCTCCCAGGAGTTTCCCTCCCAAGAAAGATTCCCCTATAGAAATCCACCCCAAGTAAAACTGTACACCCCCCCCCCAAAAAAAAATATGTAGCCAAGTCATCCAATGAAAAGTCGCAAGAATCGGAACCGCTGCCATTTGAATCGCTCGAGATGGAAGAAACGGTCGAATTGGAAGTTGCGCACGGGCAATCGGAAAGATTGGATTTGAATGTCGGAGAGAGAGAGCAACGGCTGATTACCGGAACTCCTGGCTATATGTCACCTGAACAGGCTTTGGGCAAACCATTGGATGAAGCAAGCGACGTTTTTTCTTTGGGTTTGATTTTTGCGCAGATGCGATCGGGGGAATCCCTTTATGGTGAACTAACACCGTTCGAAATTGTCAGAGCTCTCCGTAATCCACTTGACATTCACTTATTCACTCGATTCACTTTAATTTCACTTGAAACTTATTGATTCCCGGTAGTGTCTTGTGATTTTTAGCGGCTGTGGTGCAACTTAGGCGGTGCCTGATGAAGATCTGTAGCCCAGTGCTTATCAAAGTGTGAGTCATGGTTCCCCGAAAGACCTGCAGTGATGTTATAAGGATGCCACGTAAAATTCAATTAAACTATTTGACGAATTAGCTGGAATTCATGATTCTCTGAGTTTAAAAAAAAAGAAGATTTTAGCTATCCGGAAAAATTAAAGCCACGCAAAAGTAAGAAAAACGTCCAGAAATTAAATGAAAAACAAGTTTGTTTTTTTAAATGAAAGTAAGGAGCGACATTAAAACTAAATTAAATTAAATTAAACTTACATTAAAAAAGTGAAATTAAAACTTAGAATGAACAGAAATTACTCTGTATATGAAAGGGTCTTTTCCTCCTCAACGCCTCGCTCTTTACAATAAAAGTTTGACTCTTGCTCTTAACTTTACTTTTTAAAACAGTAAAAAACTTTAGCGTAAAGATTGGGGTGTTGAGGAGGAAAAGACCCTTTCATATAAGGAGTAATTTCTGTTCATTTTAAGTCCCTTCAATGAAACTAAAAATGCGTAAAGTGGGCTTGCTCACAGGTAACATTATCTATAGAGCGAAGCATATTAGTCCATGAGCCCCAGAGGCAGCGGTGTGAGATCTGTATTTTATATTTATTCAACAAAGTGTTAAAAAAAACATCAAACGAGGTTTATCAAATAAATATAGAACAACATGCATAAAAAAACAAATTCAAATTTATTCAAATAATAATAAAAAGATCAGTTTTTATGGCACTTGGTATTAACCAAGCGACAAATTGCGATCGCAAATTATGTCGGTCTGTCCCGGTTTTGCTACTTAATTTTGTCTATTCGATTTAATAAGCGAATCATTTAAAAAAGTAAAGGATTATGATATTAAAGTTATTCATGAACTAAACAAGACAAAGGATATTGATACAATAAAAGCAATTATGAATGCTCGTAATAGAGGGAACCAAACGTTAGTATTTGCTGCAATGAAAAGTAACTTTCCCGAAGTCCAACAGTTAAAGGAAATATTCCAAGAAGAAGTATCTGCTCAGAATGACAAAGCCTTGAGGCTTGTTTTACAAGGAAGCTACCAAAAAGCTTTATGCATTTTTAAAAGGAAAAACAGCTTTTGGTGCAATCCGTCATCTTTACCAGACAAGGGCCGGCTATAGCTGTCAACATGGTAAAGACAATTACTGAAACCAGAGAGTGAAAATTCTGTCTTGTGGGGAAACCTTTGTTTTCTAACTACTATGTCAGTAGATTTACCAAAACTCTTTTTAGGGTGTGTAAGGCCCAATTCTTCCATAAATAAGATTGTAAAATTGGCAACTTTTAATTATTCGCGTTCACACTTTACCTTGACTAATCTGTATGACTGAGTAGTATGAGTCGAACATCTTACTCACTTCTCTTTACCACTCACTTTCAAACTACAGAAGGATTTATATTTTCAAACTCATATTGTTGTTTGAAATATGTTCTACTCGTCCCTGCTCTGGACTTACTTTTTATTCAGTTGGAGGGGAGGGGGGCTATGTTTTTGGTGGATGAATAGAACAACGGGACTAAAAGTAAATTATTTAGCTGACAATTTGAGGATTATTAATTCGTAAGTTATAAATTAGAAATCAGTGCAGGTGATTTATTGCGCAATCGTTTTATGATAATTTTTTAAAAGCTAAACCCAAGGAAATCGCACACGAGTCAACCTTGAATTTTTGATTGTGACTTTCACCTTCAGTATTCACTTCGCCCAGAAGGAGTTTGCCATACTCCTGGAACCACCATATTCAACTGGCAGAGTAGTGTGGGTTCCCAGAAACCGGGTCGTTAAAGTGTCAGATCCAGAGTGGGCGTTGGTCAGGGGAAGGCATAAATACTACCAACAGCTCAGTGACTTCCCAGACCTTCGCCTAGACATAGAACTGAACAGCGAAGACGGTGTCTCTCCGGAAAATGATAACTCCTGGAGACCAACCATAACAACAACAACATCAACCACGTCAAACCAACCAACCCAACACAAAACAAAACCAAAATCAACAAGACCACCAAAGTAGGGGAAAGCAACCCCTAAAAGTCATAGAATCTGAACGAAAACCACACCATCAGATTTAGCGTATTAGAGCACCATACTGAAGATGTTTCAAGCTCCTATCTGCAAAAATGTGGAATTTTGTATTTTTTGCCAGAAGGCAGATCCCGGATGCGTGTTTATTTGTTTATTTGTTTTTTGTTTTTTGTTTTTTTTTCTAGGGGTGATCGTATCAACCCAGTGGTCCTAGAATCTTGTGAGAAGGCTCATTCTAACGAAAATGAAAAGTTCTAGTGTCCTTTTTCAGTGACCAAAAAACTGGAGGGCACCATGACGTCACTCGACAGACCCACAGTCAAACAACTTATTTTTATATATATAGATATATATGTGTGTGTGTGTGTGTGTGTATTTATATATATTTATCTCCTTGTATTCTTACTCAAGGTCTCTTAAGGCTAAATTGTAATATGTAAGTATAAAAAAGGGTCTTAGATTAGGTCCTCAGCAAAGGCATATCCTGATTTTTGTTCAAGAGGGGGGGATTTTTTTTAGGGCAGAATATCATAAAAAAAATCTTTAGAAGAAACATCAGAAATTTGTTTACATGCATTTTGTTGTGTTTTTACGAGTCTGACTTTGTCGTGGCCCTGCTCCTCGCCTGCGACGATGAAGGAGGCCAGCACCGGGATCACCGCGCCGTTCATGGTCATCGAGACCGAAACCTTGTCGAGCGGGATGCCGTCGAACAGGATCTTCATGTCCTCGACGCTGTCGATGGCGACACCGGCTTTGCCGACATCGCCGACCACGCGCGGGTGGTCGCTGTCATAGCCGCGGTGGGTGGCGAGGTCGAAGGCGACCGAGACGCCCTGCTGGCCCGCGGCCAGGTTGCGGCGGTAGAAGGCGTTGCTCTCCTCCGCGGTGGAGAAGCCCGCGTATTGGCGTATTTTGTAATAAGAATATGTGATTTCTTAGGATGTATTTTTGTTTTGTAAGATTTATTTTTTGCTCTGTAAAAGATATTTTTTGTTTTGTAGCAAGTATTTTTTATTTTTTAATAAGATTTTGTGATCCTTGAGGATGTATTTTTTATTTTGTAACAATTGTTTTTGATTAGTAAATATTAGTTTTGGTTTTCTAATAAAAATCTAATTTTAGGAAAGAATCTAATTCTAATAAATACAAAAATACATTTGTATTTTTTTTACGAATTATTTTTTGTTTCGTAAGAAGTATTTTGTATGATGTAAGAAGGCGGTCTGTTGGCTCACGCGCGCGGCCTGCTGCATGGAGTGGGTGACGATCACCACCGAGTAGCGGCTGCGCAGTTCGTCGATCAGCTCTTCCACCTGGGCGGTGGCGATCGGGTCGAGGGCGGAGCACGGCTCGTCCATCAAAAGCACTTCCGGCTCGGTCGCGACGGCGCGGGCAATGCACAGGCGCTGCTGCTGGCCGCCGGAAAGCCCGGTGCCGGGGGCGTCAAGCCGGTCCTTCACCTCGTCCCAGATGGCGCCGCGGCGCAGGGATTTCTCCACGATTTCATCCAGTTCCGCCTTGTTACCGTTTTTTTTTTTTTTTTTTAAATTTTTGGTCAACCTGCCTGAGACTCTAGGAGGGCATGCCTTTCTAAAAGCTAACAAAGAAGAATCGGTCCAATAAGAGAGTCATACTTACCCCCACCGTTTACCCGTGTCATTTAACCAAAATCTTAGTTCTATGACTTTTGCCTTGGGAATGATACATGGACGGATAATAGATAGACTTATCTGTTAACAAATGAACTGACATCATTTGTATACAATCCTAATAAAGGCTTATGCCAGATTTGCCTCTCACTCAATCGGACAACCTGTCTTGGCTTTTCTACACCTAAAAATATAGGGCTGCTTACCCTCCAGTCACTTTTGACTCTTAAAAAGGGCACTAAAACGTATAATTTCCAGTCAAATTAGCTCCTTTAAAAATTTCAATGATATTGCTAGCTATTTTACAGGGGCGCTGCTTAATATTGTCCTTATATGCCGTTTTGAATACTAAGATATATTTGTAGTTTTTCGTTTAGCTGAAACTTCCCCTCAACGTTCCCTAAAAGTTTCACCTTAATACCCTTAGTGTTATTAGTTAAAGTAACTGTACTGGCAGTTTGATAGTATACACATAGTGTCTTCTGGCTACAATCAGAAAAATTGAGCTATTTTTAACTTAAGAACAGGTGACCGAGTCTTAATGAAATTTGACATTTAGAAGGAACTCATGTCTCAGAGCTCTTATTTCAAATCCTTATCAGATTTGGTGACATTGGGGGGAGTTAGAGAGAGAAACCGAAAATCTTGGAAAACCCTTAGAGTGGAGAGATCGGGATGAAACTTGGTGGGTTGAATAAGAAAATGTCGTAGATATGTGAATGACGTAACCGGACTGGATCCGCTCTCTTTGGGGGAGATAGGGAGGGTCCAGTGTTTTGGCAAATTCGGTGCTTCTGGGTGCCGCTCAGTTCTGCTGCACCTGACAAACTCCCTGCAACACTTGGCTCACTTTCACCTCGCTTGGTGTGCGCCATCTGGTGTATGTGCCTCCAGAATGTCGGAAGCTCCCCCTTCCTGCCCTCCTAAACAAGATTTTCAGCGTACTCGCTATTTGTAGACATATGCAGTTGACAGTAGGTAGATACCATTTTCTATAGTTTAGTGTACGTTAGAGTGCCCCTGATGTTATTTTACCAGGGCACAGCTCAGGTCGTGATCGTGACCTTGTACTTTCACTAGTGACTGTTGTTTCAGTGCCCATATTATCCCAAACAGAGCAGATCTGTTCCGGTCCATGTCAATCACGTATCTAGGACTTCTGCTTATTTTTCTCACCAAGTTTCTTCCCGATCCCTCCATTCTAAGCGTTTTCCAAGATTTTAGGTTCCCCCCAACTCCCTCCAGTGTCACCAGATCTGGTCGGGATTTAAAATAAGAGCTCTGAGACACAGTATCCTTCCAAACATCAAATTTCATTAAGATCCCCGTTCGTGAGTTAAAAATACTTCATTTTTCCTATTTTTTCCGAATTAAAAGACCCCCCCCCCCCCCAAATGGTCAAATCGCGAAAATGGCCAACGGTGTCCATGGCCACAAATTCAGCATGCAAGGCGTAAGGGGCGGCAGTGATTGCCTGCCGAGGTAACAGGCCTGTGTAGCCGCTCATTTCGTCGCCTCGTCGGACGCCAACTTCCAGCCACAGCTGATCACCAACGAAGGCACTCACGCCAAAATCCAACGAGACGGTAAACACGCCATCGGCGATAGTTTTATCTTGCGCCGCCACTGACGCAGAAAATGCTGTAGCAGCAATGAGTGGAATAATTTTGCGATGCTTCATAGTGGTATTCGCTTTTGAAACTAGTTTATCAATTGACCTTTAGCCCAAATTTGTTTCTAAAGTGTTATATTTTCATTTATATTTTGTGATATTTTATTAGAATTAGTCAAATAAACAGGTTTTACTTAGGTGAAGAACTTAACATAGGCGTTATAACATATAAGTACTGCTATTTTTATACCCTTCCAGCATCAGAAGTCATATTACCACATGGAACCACAATCTTCCCTAAGGATATATGCAGTCACAAAACAAAAAGTATTTTAAACAATTTTGTTAAACTTCATTTAAATAATCTTATTCATTTGAGGTTTTTGTAAGAATCCCTAGTCACTATATGTTACGCACACTTAGAAATTTGCCAACTTTTAAAGTTTAGGCAAAAAACATTTTACCTTCAATTTTGGTATCTTTTTCTCTGGTTTTAATTTTGAAAATACAATTCATGTTATTTGAGCAGAATTTTAAGCCATATCAATGGTTTTTTAAAATTTAGGAAATGTAATTACAGACCTTTAAAACCTCATAAATTGGGATTGAGCAAAGTTGTCAAGCTGGAAGTTGAGAAAGGCAGCTTCTGAGTATTACAGTAAAGTTAAGGATCTGTATTCTAACAAACCCAAACAACAGTACAGGAAAATTAAAGAGATTTGTAGAATTCTTCTTCTCTAAAATAATATGGAGAAGCTTTTGCATAATCTCGTCATCAAATTCCTGGCCTTGCGGTTGGTTTCTGTGGCTGAGATTGATCTCTGGGTACTATATTACCAAACAAAGATTAATTTAAGTATTCGTCTGCTTAAGCGTAAAACACACCATGTTGCATTCCAAAAACAGCAAATACCTTGTTTTTCTTCTTGTCTTGAATAATATGGAGACGCTTTCGCATAATCTCATCGGCAGAATCAAATTTCCAGCCCTGCGGCAGATTGCTGCGGCTGAGACTGAACTCCGGGTGCACTATTCAACAACACACCCTATGTGTAATGGGCAGCTTGCATAACTTACAGCCCTTGCCTTAAGGGTTGTGGGGGTTATATCATCCCCAGAGGTGTAGTTGTAGCTAAAAATTTTGATCTCATATCTTTTGGGGAGGGGGAGAGGGGGATCAAAAGGGAGTGAGGGAAAGGGAGGCTGTTGATAATCAAATCACTTTGACTCTTAAAAAGGGCACTACAAAACCTCCAATTTCCCATCAAATAAAACAACTCCGAACCTAATACTTTTTGGGTATTTTAAATCCTTGGGGTGGGGGTGGAGCCCTTCCTAAAATCTTACAAAATAAAGAAAACAGTGATTCTTGCAGGATGTCTTAAAGTCAATAGTTTGATGAATGCAAAGACGAGTTGTATTAGTAATGAAATAGTTGCAATACTTCGAATTCGGTACTAAAATTATTGGCCCGGAATACTTTCAACTTCGACAGTTACTTCATAAAATAAAAACTATTTTGAAAACTTTGCAAAATTCATTGCCAATACCCAATTACTAATTGCAGTTTATAGGGATAAGCTGATTAGGACAATAGAAGTAGGGCCAATTTTCAAATGACTTTGAGAAAAAAGGAAATTCGTGTTTTCAGAGCGATCCGGCTCAACCGTAAACGAAACTCTAAAAAACGGATCTTTGATGCTAGAAGATATATCAAAAGAATCAGATTTTCATGCTGATTTTAAATATATAGGTTTCATCAAATTTAGTCTTTGTCATTAAAAGTTACGAGCCTGAGAAAATTTGCCTTATTTTGGAAAATAGGAGGAACCCCCCCCCCCCTAAAAGTCATAGGGTCCTAACGAAAATCACACCACCGCATTCAGCGTATCAGAGAACCCTATAGAAAAAATTTCAAAGTCCAATCTACAAAAATGTGGGATTTCGCATTTTTTGCCTTTTTGTGGCTTTGTATAGGCCAAATCACGGTTTCGGGCACAAAAGGAATGAAAATGGAACCTCGCTTTGGCACAACCTTTTTAGTCTCTTAAGAACGTCCATAAAGCTCAAAATTTTATGGCTCAATATCTCTCAATATTTTATGGCCCTTGTCTCGACAACAACAATAATAATAATAATAATAAAAAAAAACATCCTCGTCCATCCTAGGATAATCACGAAGTTTAATATTTCTTCAGATAAAGAGATAATGGTCTACGATTATCAGATACGTTCAATTCAACGAGACAATTTCCATCAAGATCACTGAGCCGGGTCGCTCCTTGTTAACAGTTCGTTAACAAGAACTATTTGAAAGACATATTAAATAGTGTTAAAGCTGTAAAGACATATTAAAGTAACTTCTATACGGCGCATCCCTGTTTCTGTAGATGTTTCGTAGATGAAAAAAAATTGTTAGCATAAATGTGAAAGTAAATATCCTGGGGCAAAAAACCTATTGTTTCTACCCATTTCTGTTAGTGATTTCAGCTGAGTTTATCATTCGGTTTTTGCACTTGGGATTGCGGTAGAGGAATGGTATCAGACGTGCCTCATAAACTTTAAAACTTCTCTGATTGACTCCTGAAATACTATGTTCGTTTAGTTAGAACCATAAGAAGTCTTATTAAAAGTATTAAAAAAAACTTTAGCGTAAGAGCAAGATGGCTTGGAAGAGTGACCCTCTCATATATGTAATAATGTCTGTTTGTTCTATGGCTTTATGTTGCGCCTTACTTTCAGTCTAGGAAACCTATTTTTATATGTAATTAAGGGTAAAAACCATCTGGAAGAGTCTCGAGTTACTCTAAAGTTGAAATTTAGAAAGCGTAATTACCCTAGTAGTAGTTGTAATTGCCGGTTTTTTCGGTTACTATTATTTCAAGGTTTTCTATTTCGAATAAAGATTACTTTCTTTTTCTTCTTTCTTTCTTAACCTTGATGACGACCTCTGATTCTAGTCGGGATTTATGATTCAAGATTTATATTTAACGCACAATATAGACAAACTAATAATAATCAAATAGAGTCAACATAGAGCCAAGCTCGAATCGAGGGCTAACTTACAATCAAAATAAATTTTGTGATCCACCAAAAGACACAAATAAAATAAAACGAAGAAGAAAAAAAAAAAACAAAAAAACATGACAACCCAGAGCAGGTGACGGACAAGGGAGGCTACTCCGGTGCGTGCTTATATCAAATAAATAAATTTCATTAATTTTAGTGTTACCCATCAAAGATTACGAGCCAGAGAAAATTTTCTGATTTTCGAAAAAAGGGAGAAATACCCCCAAAAAGTCAAGTGATCTGAATGAAAAATCACACCATCAGATCAAGCGTATTAGCGAACCCTACTGTATTGGTTTCAAACTTCTATCTGCAAAAAGGTGGAATTCCGTATTTTTTGCCAGAAGAAAGATCACGGATGCGTGTTTAACTTTTTTTCCCAGGGGTGACCGTATCGACCCATTGACCCTAAAATATCGGAAGAGGGATATAGCTATCTGGTTCGGTATAGTTAAGAGGTCCGGAATTATGTCTTTAAGGATGACCCCCTCCCCACTGCCCTCAGGATAAGGGTTGTAAGTTATGCTCTGGGACATATTAGGTTTTTATAGAAAGTGTGGTCGTATAAACATCGGAGTGGGCTCATTGGAATGGTAGTCAAAAGTTCTAGTGCCCTTTTTAAGATTCAAAGGGGTCGGAGGCTGGATAACACCTCCCCCCCATGACCTCAAATTTTCCAACTAAAACTGATGGAAATTTTCAGATGACAATTCGTTATCGTAGAAACTTTGAAAAAACTATTTATCCACGCTAACTGATAAGCTATAGAGTCTTTTTCCTACAAAAATGTGCCAAAAACACGTTTAAAAAAGAAGGAAAACCCTACGTCACGAAACCGTCATCCATAATCACGGATACGTAAAAACCAGATATTCCGATAACAGCGATGTAACTGCTAGATTATCTGGATCCATAGAATTATCCAGATGGAACAGAAAAAAGAATTAAGGCTCAAATTCAGTAGTGTCGGATGAGGGGGGATTAGCATCTTCATATTTTGAAAAAAAAAATATATTTTAGAATTTTCTTTGAACTGAGTTTTTTTGATGATTTAAGCATATTAGATCAAAGTGTGAGCTAAATGAATGAGTTTTTAGAGCTGTTGCGAGTTCAGGGTGCTAGAACAGGTTTGAAAATTAATGTTAAGAAGACTAAGTCACTAAGGCAAGGAATTGGTGAAGACGAAAAGGGGACGTTGGGTAACGAAAAGATCTATCAGTTGGGCTGCTTCACTTACCTTGGTAGTATTATTAGTAAAGACAGTGGGAGTAGTGAAGATATTAAAAGTAGAATAGCAAAGGCTCAGGGTGTTTTTTCACAGTTAAAAGGAAGTTTGGAAGAATAGGAAGATAAGGAAAACCATCCAATTTAAGGGCTGGAAAATCAGGCTCGTGCTTAAAAATTAAGTTTGAGGGGGCCCAATTCGCCGAAAACTATCCAAAACTGGTTCCACTTGAGAAATGGCACCAAAAATACGATTTTTAGTGCCAAGTGGCACATGGAAATGGTGGAATTAATAAAGATCAGGTAAATATGAGCAATGGATTTTACGTGAGCCATTAAACATTTATCTTTGATATTCTGGCAACCCTGGTGGAACAAAAAGAAACACGTCAGTGCTACTCATGCAAAAAAGTGGCTTCCCCTGTTGTTCAAGGTGGGAAAATCCCAGCATTTGGTCGATAAATCTCTTACACGCTTCCAAGTTTGAATAACAAGTTTTCCACTTTGCTCAAGAAAGTTTTTGAGGTGAGGCATGTAGAATGTATACGGCAGACCGAGAGGATTGAAAAAATCAATATTCGTTGCTGTTTGAAATAGGCATAGCTAATGTCCCGTCTTTAAAGCTGTCGGACTACTATTTACAATAATAAGGGTATTATTAACACTTTGAATAAGTTCAAGGAAACCTGGAGGATGTGCAATGGGGTTTGTATTTGGACATGTATGGATCCAAGTTGAATATATTGAAAACGTCGGTACACTTCCCAATAACCAATACTGTAAGTAAATTAAATAAAATAAAAAAAAAACTTTTTTTAACTGCAAGTAAGGAGCGACATTAAAACTTAAAACGAATAGAAATTATTCCGCATGTGAAAGGGGTTCCCCCTCCGCAACACCCTGCTCTTTACGCTAAAGTTTGATTCCGTCACATCTCTACTTTTTAAAACCACAAAAAACTTTTGCGCAAAGAGCGAGGCGTTGAGGAGGGGACAGCCCTTTTCATATACGGAATAATTTCTGTTCGTTTTAAGTTTTAATGTTGCTCCTTACCAGTAATAAAGCTAACACAGACAAGGTTAACCACGAAACAGCAAAACTAAACATCCTAAATCATAACTCAAACGAAAAACTTCCAAAATACACTTGGAAACACCAAAAAAGCTAATACAAATAAGCTGATTCGTGAAACAGAATAAAACACCCTACATCGTATGTTTCAAACGAAAAACTTCCAAAATACACTTGGACACACTAACAAAGCTAATACAGACATGCTAAACCATGAAAGAGGACAACTAGACATCTTAAATCATACTTTCAAATGAAAAGCTTTCAAAATACACCTGGAAACAGCAACAGTAAAATTGGAAGAAGAAAGGAGCCTTTGTTTATGGCGTGGCAAAGAACTACAAGGAGCTCGCTAAAACACATGCTTTTTGTTGTTTATTATATCTAATCTACACCTGATCAACTTGTGTTTGTAGTTTTACAACTTGTTTTTGTGTTTACTACTTTTATTGTAGTTTAATCTACTTGTATTTGTAGATACATTTAATCTACTTTTGTTGTAATTTAATCTACTTTTGTTTGTAGTTCTTATTTGGATGAGTGGGTAAGGTTAAGGCCTCGTTTGAATACTTATCTGTTCAAATTACTAAAGGAGGACGGCTCAATAGTAACCGAAACTCTAAAAAACGGAATTTTTATAACAATAGCTACATCAAAAGAATCGCATTGTAATGCTGATTTTAAATATATGAGTTTCATTAAGTTTTGACTTACATATCAAAGTTGACGAGCCTGAGAAAATTTGTCTTATTTTAGAAAATAGGGGAAAACACCCCTTAAAAGTCAGAGAATCTTAAAGAAAATCACACATCAGATTCAGCGTATCAGAGAACCCTGAAGTAGAAGTTTGAAGCTCCTATCTACAAAAGCGTGGAATTTTGCATTTTTGCCACAAGACAGATCACGATGTACTTCCCGTAATTGAATGTTAAAAGACGAGGGGTAAAAAGTACCCCCATGTAGCATCAATGCAAAATTAGGGCTATTAAGAAGGAAACACAATAAAATTCTGAAAGCAACTTTCAATAATTCTAAAATTTTTACTTATATCATTCTTAAAAGCAACTCATTTTATTTTACCCTCCCCCCTAATGTGCAAATATTGCCGTTTCTTGGTTTCATCAATATTGCTTCTTTGCCTTCAAACCTATTAAAACAAACGAGTTACATAGCCAAGAAACAGAAAAATACATAGCAAAAATATAATTTGGGCTGTCAATTAAAAGGTTTCATCCCTATTTTGAACTGTTTTACTTTCGTAATATTATTGTGAGATCCGCCCTTTCATTTTGGACCCAGTGATATGTTTCTTCACCTTTTAGAACGTATCGGTTTATAGATAAAGGAGTTTAAGCACGGATATAGAACCGTTTACAAACTTTAACTAAGCCGTAGAGTTCTAGATATAGCTTAGCTTACGCACGGGTTTCCAAGGTTTCACACAGTGTCATCCAAATTCATTAGAATAATCAACAAGATAATTTCCCGCCAGAATTCTCAGCTTAAGCAAAGGAACCTCTTTTACGCACTGTGCACTATAAATTTGTTCGTAGATGAGGCAAAGGTATACAGGCCAGTTACAAATGACCACAAGATTTCGTTACGTCAGGACCATTTGAATGCTCTGTATAGGTGATCTATTGAAAGCTCTATGTTTATTAACGAAGCTGTGCTCAGTTCTATGCACTGTTTGTGATAATTCCCTCAAAATTTTTGTTATTTCATTGATGCTGAATTGATTTCAATTGGGGAGTATGTTAGAGACCTTGGGGATTTCTTTGACTTGAGTCTCAAGTTTGATAAACATTTTTCAGATGACACCTGTTGTAGAGCACCCGTCGGTGCTGCGCACAGCGATCGAGGCGGTGGAGGCGCGCAAGCTGAAGGCAGGCGTCGATCCCCTGGTGGCGGCGCTGACCCAGGCAGCGGGCGCAGACGCGTTGACCGCGGAGATGGCCGAGCGCGCCCTGCGGGCGATCACGGGTCAGGACCTGAGAGGCGTGAAGGCCTGGGGCGTGTTCGCCAAGACCGGCGCGCCGCCCGAGGAGGAGCTCCCCGACGACGTCACCCGCGAGCGGCCCAAGTTCACGTTCTTCGGCAAGGAGCTGGTGACGACGCGGGTGCTGTTCGTGATCGACCGGCTCTCACCCCCTGATGGGTCAAAATAAGAAAAACAGTGCCAACTGTAACAACAAAATTACTTATTTCATTAAATCAAGATTGGGTTATTATGTTTTGATTTTGGCACATTTTTACTTTATGAGTGAACATTAAACTCAATAAAATCATATACATGAATAAAAACTTTATGGTGGATTAATTTGTAAACAAATGAGATATTTCGTGAATTTGCCGTAAATAGGCAAAAAATATTTGGTTAACGAAGCCATCATAACAATGCAAGTAATCAAACAGTTCGTGGTAACGAACTGTAGTAAGGAGCGACAGCCCATTCGTAAAGAGCTGTCTCATGTCGGTCTCCCGGTTGGTACAGCGATCTATTTATCATGATGAATTTCGATAGACAAGTTCATCATGATAAATTACCGTCGATTTCGACATTGATTGAAAACAAACTTGGGCATGACCTTTTCGATTCTTGCGCTTGATCGGGAAACCGGCGCCATCGGATGCGCAGCCGCCACTGGAAATCTTGCGGTAGGGGCTTGGGTTCTGCGGGCGGCTGCGGATGTGGGAGCCGTTGCGACACAGGGTCATGCTGTCAGCCCTCTTTGGGGTGATAACTGTTTAAAAAAGTAACAAAAAAGGTAGCAACATAGAAAAGTACTGATGTCCGGCATTTTATGCCCCGAAGTAACGATTTTGGTTGTCATTTGCATAGGGCAATTGACAACTGACTGAAAAGCTGTCTCTGACCAAAATAAATAGCGATTTTGAGCATAATGCAACTGACCGAAAGCTCTGTAACAGCCATTTAGTTTGGACGATTGAAAAGATGTCTCTGTGATCAAAATAGCGATTTTGAGCATAATGCAACTGACCGAAAGCTCTGTAATAGCCATTTAGTTTAGACACTTGAAAAGCTGTCTCTGTGGCCAAAATATTTTGATCAATAAGCTCGATCTTTTAAAAGATCCTCCAGAAAATTTTTCTAAAGAAGAGGTCAATGCGGAAAAGATTGCTCTCGATGAGTTTTTAGAGGCTTATTCCCCCTTAAGCCTTCCCGTTCTGACATTGAGCGCTTCAACAGGAGAAAATTTAAACGAGCTAAAAAAACTAATGGAAAATAAAACCTCTGTTTTTTCAGGGCAATCGGGAGTGGGAAAATCTGCCCTTATCAATAGCGTCACTCAAAGTGATCTTCCAACTGGTCCCATTGCTTACAAAACCAATAAAGGGTCCCATACAAATAAATACGATAAAAACATAAATGAAACATGTGATACAGAAGAAGAAAAAACATAAATATAACAAAAAATCGTAAAAATAAACATATAATTAAAACAATAAAAATAAATATCTTTTTCTACCTGGATAATATACAGAGTTTTCGCGTATTTGGTATTCAGTTCCTGGAATTCCAAGTCTGCATTCAAAAACAGTATCTGGCTCTAAATCTTCGTCATTGTAAATATTGTATAAATGCATGTCATATGAGTATCTAAGTTCTCGTATATGTCTTGCTCCATCAGGTATTTCTGCCCTTGAAAGAAAGTGATATACAGCGAGCAAGCAGAACAAAACACAACAACAAAAACGACACAGCGTACTGCATCATAGACAACACAGTACAAAACAACACAACACGCAACAACAACAAAACACAACACACAACAGCAAAAACCACACAACACACGGCAACCAGACAACACAAAAACAAAACGACATGAAAAATCACAACAGAAGCAATAATATCAACAATAATCGTATATATTTATTTATTTTAAATAAATAAATATATTAATATATTTAATGAATGTTGAGAATGACACTGCAGAGTAGCAAAAGAATCTGAAACAAAAATTGGCAAAATTTTTAAAAAAGCGTGGGTGAAGTTAAGTACTTTTAGAAATGTTATAGATATAGTTAACTCTTGATAATTTGAGACTCAAGGGACCAGACAAAAAGTCCAAATTATGGAGACCTCAAGAATAATAAGAGTTCAACTGATCAAGAAGGAACAAGGAAGAATTTCAAATAAACAAGCATTTTATTAAAAATAAACAATACATATATGTACATACATACATATAAACTCTTTTATTTACCTTCTTAATCACAAATGTATATTAAAACCATGCAGGCAAAAAAAATTTTTTCACATTTTCACCCCGTCAGAATTGATTTTCTGCTTATTTTCCGTTCCCATTTGCCTAGGATTAGCCTCATTCTCGGGTCATAAGAACTAGCTCCCAATGGACTCTCCTGCCATACTCTCTGCTGTCAGAATAGCTTTATATGTGCTGCTGTATATGCAGCATAAGAGAGAAGGCATTCCCTTGTTGGGGATTTGTAGTTGAGCAATGGAAACTGAGAACGTGGGAAATGTCTTTTCAAAGAGAATGTATAAAATTCCAAGATACACTGGTAGAATAATTGTGTAGTTTTTTGAAGAGGTTGGTTGATGATTCTTTTTATTTAGACTTGCTACGTCGGGCTGGCATGGAAGAAGCCAATCATTTGGGATCGCGGATTCTGTCTCGGTACTTGCACACAATGCCGCGACCGCAGACGCAGCAGCGACACTTATCGCAAACGCTGTGGATTTACCCGAACACCCGCAAATCGAACGTACGCCGGCAAACGAACTGGCGCCAGACAGCGATCTAGGCCTGCGCCTTGTGACGACGAACGTTGGGCCCTTGGAAGCGGTTGATGTGTCGCAAGCCCTCGATAGAGGCGAGAGTTATGCCAATGCTTTGCTTGAACAGGCAATAATCGGAGGCGCCCTGTCCTTCCTTAAATAAATATGGTAGTTTGTCTTTTTTTGTTAATTCTGTTTGTTGTGTCACTCCATGTAACGGTTTGATGTTGCAAAATTTGAAAAAGGTTTTGGGGTTTATGTTTTTTGACCTTTTTGTCAAAAGAACAAGTCTTCTTGTTCTTAATTACTTGTTTTTAACGTGTCTGTTTTATTGTTACTTCTTTTTGATTTTTTTTTATGCTATTGCTTTCTGTTTTGAACTTTTTATTATTTGACCTAGAACATTATTTCGGCTTTATTGGCTTGTAATGCTTTTTGTCCATAAACTTTCATATACGGATAATCAAGATTTAATTCTATTCAGAAAAACAAAATAGAAAAAGTAAAATTCTTTCTGTAATAAATAAAATTGAATAAGTAAAATATGAATTGTGTAATTTTGATTTTCATTTCAATGCTATAATAACTGGAAAAGAGAATATTAGTAATATAATTCGCTCTCAGTAAAGCGCCAATGACGCAGTAGACCTTAGATTTTTACAGTTAATTCCAGCTCCTATGTGCAACTATTTTGAGACTAGAATTGCTAAGTAACTGAGCAAGCAACTCTTTTATGACCATGACCTTGAGGTAGAGGGGGGCTTTCGCTGAAAATATCAACTTAATACAGAATTTCGTTCCTGAGATATAGCATCTATGCCTCTTTGACAACCTCGAAAAGCTTGAATTATTTTGATTTAGTTCAATAGCAGTAGCAGTAGTAGCAGCAGTAGTAGTGTCAGTCACATTCACAGAGATAGTAGTAATAGTAGCAGTCGTAGTTGCAAGTATTCAAAGTCGCAGTGAAAAGAATTCGGAATCGCAGTGACAAGTGGTCACAGTCATAGTCACATAGTAGTAGCATTGGAAGTAGTAATAGTCGTAGCATAAGAAGTAATTGTAGTGATAGCCTCCGTTTTAATAAATTTCCTTCCCATTTCCTTAATAATTTTTATAAATCACGGGTTGATTAATACAAGCAGCACACTACTGCGGGATCGTGGATAAATGTTTCTTGACTTATTTTAAAGCTCTTGATAACACCAAGGTGTTATTTGTAAATTTGTCCCGATAATTCAACCACAAAGTATGATATGGCACCAAAAATGGTCTTTATTGGTGCAATATCTAAGCGAAAATTCAGGGTAGCGTCGAAAAAAAGGCTACCATAAAAGTCTAGATCCCTGATTCTCAACATGGGGCATGGCAATATTTTGGCTGGCAAGAATTTTAAACTTACAGTCGTTCGGAAAGTAGAAATTAAACAGCAGAATATACTTTTTATTCTCACTCAAATTGCAACAGAATTCTGTCCCCTTCCCCCAAACGCAAATTAATAAGTCCCTGTGAGGGAGTATTGGAGGTTTGGAGGGTCTAGTAGACTTTAAATTTTGATTTGAGGAGGGGCACAAAGGCAAATCGAAAGTTGGCAAGTGTTTTTAGTTCAACGAAATATTAGGTGTGCATTACCTTGGGAAAGGCTTGGGGGATGGTGTTGAAACTTTTAGTTACTTTGAAAAAAGGAAACTATGAAATGTTTGAATACGACATCAATGCAGTGTTAGAGGTTGCGAAGGCTGCTCCATTGACAGACCAAGAACTCAGTGAATCTGAATATTGAATAAATTAAGAAAAGACAAGTCATTTTAT
The DNA here is from genome assembly GCA_010016025.2 of Alatinidae sp. Z8VKAUB7J3. Taxonomy (NCBI): domain Eukaryota; kingdom Metazoa; phylum Cnidaria; class Cubozoa; order Carybdeida; family Alatinidae; species Alatinidae sp. Z8VKAUB7J3. The sequence continues at coordinate 73,659,954 of JAAAKM020721499.1, read as the reverse complement.
TATTAAGAAGAAACTTTCAAGTAACTGTAGGCTTCTTAAACATTTGATTAGTTGCTTCATTGAATGTCGTGACAAAGGTTACCGAATGAAGCTGACTGGACTTCAATGGCTATTTCAAACCTGCTATGCATAAGATAGCAACCGAAGATATTTAAGAGGTGATTATGTGATATGGGACATCTATGAGCACAAAATTCCAACTATCTTTGGAAAATTAGGGTCAAGATGCATCTGGTTTGAAAGTATCTTATTGCTGAAAGCGCTTATCTAGATATTTGCGCATGATGGCTTGCTCCAAACGCCCTTTTCGACCAGAAGGGGGTATGATGAGTCTTTTCAGAAGAAAAAAATCTAAAATGTCAAATACAAACCTATCGCCAGTTGCTAAAGAATCTCAGACATCTTCACCTGAACTAGTTAAAGATTTTGAAGGTTTTGGCACTTTCAAAGGAGTCTTTCTCCCCAGCCTCCTCACAATTCTTGGTGTCATTAGTTGCCGATTTTAAGCAGTATTATGAATGGACTCATTGCTAACCTTAAAAATGTAGTGTTTCAAATTTTCTACCTCATTTTTACAATTAGAATATAAATAATGTGACGGAGTTCAAAAGCAATCAAACAGTTCGTGGTAACGAACTGTAGTAAGGAGCGACCCGGCTCAATAGTAACGAAAACTCTAAAAAATTGAATTTTGATATCAATAGCTACATCAAAAAATGGCCAAATTCTGAGTAAAATGGCCATGGTCCAGCTCTGCTATAGAGGTTGTCACTGCATACCCGTTCAGATTGCCTGTCCCTACATCACCGTCTGGTGTGCGAACGACTATCTGGGCATGGGCCAGCACCCGGACGTGCTCGCGGCCATGCATGAGGCGCTGGAGAAGTGCGGCGCCGGGGCTGGTGGCACGCGCAACATTTCCGGCACAAACCACTATCACGTGCTGCTGGAAGAGGAGCTTGCCGACCTCCATCGCAAGGAAGCGGCCCTCCTGTTCACGTCCGGCTATGTCGCCAACTGGACCGCGCTCTCGACCCTCGCCTCCATGCTGCCCGACTGCCTGGTGGTGTCCGACGCGCTGAACCACAATTCGATGATCGAAGGCATCCCATGCCCCTCGAACGCATCTTGCGTTCCCACTCCTTCACTTGGAGTTCCCTCTCGTAGTCCCTCCTTGTTTGATTGGTGGACTGCCACCACATCACGAAACCGCCATAGAAAATCACCATCCCGCTAAGCACGAAGGCAGTGGCCAGGACAATCCATAACCATGTGGGAACGTTGTCGGGGCTCATGACGGCATCCCTCCACCTTCTGGATCACCTAACGCCTCGCGAATTGCTTGGCGGTCCTGCTGTTCCAGGTTCGGACCACGTGTGATCTCAACGCCCTTTCCAAAGTCGATAGCCAACTGGCAAAGGTACGAAACAAGTGATGTTGAAAGAAGACACGTAGATGATCAAAAGCGTTGAAATGAACTCAAATTGTGACACGAAACTGCTTTGCGACGTATTGGAGGTTTGTGGGAGTCATTACCAGGGGAAAATCTTCCTCACTGTCGTTGCGGGGACAGTCCTACTGTATTTTGGTTTGTGGGAGTTAATGTGGGAGTCGCTGTCACACCCTCAAGAGCTAACCCCAAAGAAGCTCTTCTGGACAAAACTTGGCTGTGTTTGTTGTAGGAGACTGCCCCTTTAAATAGGTATGCTCTACAAGTAGCGTTGGCTGATGAGATTATCTTTCAGAATGATGGTATGATTTTTATCGGTAGGGGAGACCTGCCAGGAAACGCCGCTTTGATCGCCGTCTTGCTCGACGCGGATCGAGGCCTGACTTGTACTGTTGATGTCGAAAGTAATTTCTCCCGCGCGTTCCGGCCCCAGAAGATTTTCTTCAACGCATATTTCCAATTCGGAATCCCCAAAATCGAAACTGGGAGATACGCTTATCCAAGCGGGCGCCTGCGAAACTTCCCAAGTAGCGTTCGATTCGACAATAAGACTTTGGCAGTTGGCTTCATATCCAAAACGGAAGCCGGCCAAGAAATGCAGAGAGCTATCGATTTAGCAAAAGAAAAAAATCTCAAATTGGAACTCATTGATCGCGATATTTCAACAACTCTTAATCGCATTGTAAATAGGGTTACCTTTTGGCAAAAAATAAAATTTTTTACAGGTCTTATTGCCAGTATCTTTGTGGGAGAAGAAATTGACGAGAAACAAATTGAAGATTTAAAAAAAGGCGACATGCTTCAAACTGTTGTTGAAGAATTTGGAGAAGAATTACCCGCAGTGAAGGAAGTTCTTATCGACGAACGCGACGAATATATGACTGGAAAATACCATTAGAGTAAGAATATTGGGTGCTTTCTTTAGAGACTAATTTTACCATTTCATAAACTCTCTTTTGTTCAGAATGAGGGATGCAAAGACTGTCTCTGCTTTCTGCAAAGGCTGTTTGATATCGGCACCAGAATATCCATCAATACAAAGCAGGGAGCCCAGGTATGAGAAGCTGTCGATCTGTTCCAACTGTACTGGATTTACAATTAGTGAAAAAGAATCGGCATGATTTATTGCAATGATCCCTAAATTTTGTCTTTCCTATACTGACTTTCTGGCCAATGTCCCCACATCATTGAGCATAGTCAAATACAACAGCGACTACAACGCCGAGACCCAGGAGGGGATCGGCATGTCCCAGGTAACGATCAACAAGGGGCGGCGGCAAAGCACCGCCTATTGCTATCTCGACCCGGCGCGCGGTCGTGCGAACCTCAAGATCCAGACCGGCGCGATGACGGAGACCCTTATCCTGGAGGGCAAGCGCTGTGTCGGGGTACGTTTTACCGTGGGCGGCCAGAAGCACGAGGCCCGCGCCAGCCGCGAGGTCATCGTCAGCGGCGGGTCGATCAACTCCCCCAAGCTGTTGGAGCTTTCCGGCATCGGCCAGCCGGAATCAGAAAGGCCTGGACAATAACGGCTGTTTTTTCTGTCCTGTTGTGCGCATGCACAGGAGGGTCTCCAAGTGCTAAAAACGTCAGACTGTTGGATGTATGTGACACTACTACCTCCTAGACATTCTCTGCATTGGTCATTGCCTCTCAAGAACATCGATCAGTCTCATAATACGGTTTGTCAAGATGTATTGACCCTTAATACACATCTGTTGTAAAAGAGGAAGCCAGGTGGCCAAACTAAAAGTATGGCTAATATTCAAACTAGATATTTATCCCTAAAAAGACTTTTAGTAAGCCATTAGTCAAATACACTGAATGAAAATTGGTTTTCCAATCTCTGTGAGAATGGAAGCAAAAATATGACATTTCTCAGTGAGTTTTATAGTCCAAGAAACACAAGGTTTAAGCAAAAAAAATGACCCTTAAAGTTCCTTTAAAAGAGTGTATGTGCTGTGAAAAAGTACAACTTCCAGGAGAATGTACAACCAGGCCTTTTTTACAAACAGCAGAACTTGTTTTGTTGGACCACATTGGAAAAACCAATCCCTTTGATGTTAAAGATCTCCACGCATTTCCAAAGGTGATCACGAAAATTGGAGATCAAGAGGAGCGTCTCAAAATATTCTGCCAATCTCTCTTTAGCTCGTTCGTTATCACGAATTATGGCCCCACTTCTGTTTCTAACTGGGAGAAGTCCAGATTGACTACCCTCTCTTAATATATTAACACACTCGTACACTGTTTTGCTACTATGTCATCTGGCTGCCAATTCTGTATCTTAGGCAATTTTATCCATGGCCTCCACTTCACACTTCCTTAGTTCATATTGTAGTGCTTTCTCGATTTCCTTTACATTTCTCTTATTTTAAAACTCAGGTAATTCTTTTACAGGTCCCTCCTCCTTTCTATTAATCATAAAGCCAATGATCTCGGCGGGAGCTTCGGCGCGATCGTTGATTCCCAACTCGTCCAGAATGCGCAGAACGTCCGCCGCCTGTGCCGGATTGTCCGGATCCGAAATGTCGCGAACATGCAGGATCAGATCAGCCTCAAGCACTTCTTCGAGCGTTGCTCGAAACGCCGCCACCAGGTGGGTTGGCAGATCTGAAATAAAGCCCACTGTGTCCGAAAGAATAACCATCCTGCCATGCGGAAGTTTCATCCGACGCAAAGTCGGATCGAGTGTCGCGAACAGCATGTCTTCCGCAACCACCGCCGACCCGGTGACAGATCCATTAAGAATTGATGCTGGAAGTGTGGCATCTGAGTTCAAGAGCCTATGGTCGCTGTATCACGTGGTACCCGATCAGTACTACACCTCCTACACTATTCAACTCGCGTGTGACAATGCTGTTACGCTTCTTCGTCGGCGTTTAATGGACAAGAATGTGCAAGAGCTGTGGCAAGTTTTTGACAGGACTGATGAGAGGCAAGGTACACTTCGTGGAATCCGCTTTGAAGCCTATGTGCATAAGAAAATTGCGGTTGATGGGATTAATCTCACTGCGAGAAAATTGAACGTAAACAATATCTCTCAAATAAAAAAAACTAGTTTTTTTTAGCTGAAAGTAAGGACCGACATTAAAATTTAAAATGAACAGAAATTACTTTGTATATGAAAGGGGCTGCTTCCTCATCAACGCCCCGATCTTTACGCTAAAGTTTTTTTTTACTGTTTTAAAAAGCAGAGTTGAGAGAAAGAGTCAAACTTTACCGTAAATAGCGGGGTGTTGATGAGGAAGCAGCCCCTTTCACATACGAAGTAATTTTTGTTCGTTTTAAGTTTTAATGTCGCTCCTTACTTTCAGCTAAAAAAAACTTGTTTTTTTTTTATTTAATTTATGACGTCTTCATCCTCGATCTGTTTGCGGCCTCGTCGGGCCTGCAGCCGGCCGGTGACAGCCTGATCGGGGTCCATGCCTTCCTTGCCGATCCCGCGCAATATCGCATCATCGCCGACTTGCTCGGCATTTCGATCTGCGGCGGCCTTTTCATCGTACCGCTTTATGCGCTGATCCAGACCCGGGGCGCCAACAGCGATCGGTCCCGCACCATCGCCGCCAATAACATCGTCAACGCTTTGTTCATCGCCGTCGGCGCGCTGATCGCGACCTTGATGCTGTATTGGGGTGTTTCGGTGCCCGGGGTTTTCCAAATTGTTTTAATAACGTAAAAAAAAGGCTTATTATTCTAATTAAACAGCACTTGTGTACCGCTGACAATCAGCTTTCCGTTTAGCCCATGACGATGGACCGAAGAGGACAATATTCGGCAATTTGTCAATCTTCACCAACAGAAAGTGCCCTAACCATCACAACCTTTCTCTTATTTTAGCAATAGAAAGCGGGAATAAACCACACTTCCCGCAAGTCCTCCTATGTGAAAAAAGGTCAGTCAGCCGCGTACCCAAAACAAACGGTCGGCAATTATCTGGAGAACATTTTTCGGAGGTGCTTATGTCACCTGAACTTAACTAACGCTCATCCTTGTCTCTCTAGAATGTTATAAAAAAAAATCATTTTTGATAAGCAAAATACTCAGAGAATGTGATCTGACTATATATATATATATGCTTCTGCCGCAATTATGCCGATGCCGTATCCAGGCTTTTTATCCAGGGGGGAAGAGGGCTTAAGTTTTTTTTTTCGTATTTTTAAGACCACTATACGAGGCTGAGAAATATTTTGCAGTTTTTTTTTTTAGGAGAAGTAGTCTTTTTACCCGTAATTTACGAATCGGGGGAATTTTTCGGGGACTAATTCCAGGAGCCACGTGAATCAAATTTCATAACTCTCTTGATAGTATCTGTATCCCATCCTGCACCTTTGAGTAAATCAGAAACCACTTTCTTGTCTTTGATGTCAGAGATTTCACCAGTTCTTAGCATGTGTGCAATTTCTGGTTCTAATGGTTCTACCTTCATGAAAATTTTATTGTGACGATTTGGAGATTTTGACATAATTGGCTCACAAGGGCCTTTGACGGTTTCTCTGTAGTTAATCAAAGGTTCAGAGGTTACAATTTCACATTTTGCATCCTGGATTCTGTGTGTTGCGACATCTAGGTGCAATACACCCAATTCGAACGCCTAGCTTGGATCACTAAATCTTACAGAATTGTAAATCTTTAAAATGTAACTTTCCAGTTTAATAATTAATTACTTATAATATTTAATGTACAGGACTGTCTGCCTGTCAGTAAAAAAAAATTGTTGGCTGAATATACAAAAAATAAAAATTGTTAACAACTGTCTGGTCAACTATTGACATAAGTGAAAGTCTTCCCTCTCTTCGCAACCTAGCGTACATCTCTCAAAGATCTCAAAGTACATCATACATCTCAAAGCATAACTTGTTCCGCCATGCGTGGCATCTCTATGTATGGTCCACCCGCCGAACCCGTCGCGGCGGGAAGCGCGGTCGGCGGCGGCACCAAGTCGCCAAACCGGCGCGCCAGTGGGAGCAGCGCGGTGCACCACGAGGTCCGGTCGCCATCGTGACTGCGGTCGAGCTCGACCCGCAGTCGGTCGAGGCCGCGCTTGAGCCGCGTTCGAACGGTCTCGACCGGCACGCCCAGGCGCCGCGCGATCTCGCGCGGCGGGCAGTCCTCGTAGTAGCGCAGCAACACGACATCGCGGTAGGGCTCGCCGAGTGCGAGCACCGCGTCGACCACCTCGCGACGGATCGCCTCGCGCTACTACAAAAGGCTTTTCTTTTTAATTGATACAATATGATAATTTGGAACGATTGAGGATGGATGAAGCTCTGAATTTTTCGTTTTCTTGATGGTGACTCAATTTGCTGAATTATAACATTTCCTGGGATTGATTTTACAGATCAATTTCCTTGGTTTGCTTTTGCTTCTTTTGGGGCTTGATGGTGATTTTGGAGGTGATCACAGCATATTCGAAGCTTACTCAGCAAGGGAAGCGTTGATCCCACTCACCTGATCCCCTCAATTTAAGGGATTTTACTCCCGGCAGGTACACTGGCGCTTGCGGCAGGGCTGTGGGGGGTTGTCATCTTCAGACACAATTTCCAGACTTTTCAACAATGCTGAACAAAATGCCTATCCAAAAATTTTTACTGAATGTGTTTGGGGAAACTATGGGCTTGGGAGGGGGTTGGTTTACCTACAATTACTGTAAACTATTAAAAAGGGCACTATCCCCACCAACTTCCAATCGAATGAGCCCTTTTTGAAGTTTTTACAACAACTTCTAGTTTTCCATGTTTTCCAGGAATTATTTAAAAAACTATCAAAAATTGAATAAAAAACAATTTTTTTTCAACTGAAAGTACGGAGCAACGATGAGATCGAAGCTCAGATTACCGAAGATCAAATGATGGGCGGTCCGCCCCAGGGAACTGCCTAGCTCGTCTTGCCGAGGCAGTCCGTCAATGCCTTTATGTTGCGTTCCATGAGCGAGAAGTAGAGTTCCGGACCGTCTGGCAAATCGCTCCCCACGGGATCGAGAATCCCAGTTTTCGCTGATGTACCTTCAGTTACCACACCCACGAGCTTAGGCTCGAACTGAGGCTCGGAAAAAACGCAAACCGCACCGAGTTTGCCGATCTTCTTTTTCATCTCTACGACGCGCCGCGCACCCGGCTTCACACGGTGTCTGCGCCGCTTGTCCCGGTGAGAACCGTGTCAAACGCAAGCCCGACGAAGTCATCTTGCGTGATGTCACTGACATCGACATTGCGCAACACCAGACGCTCGCCATTGCCGGTCAGGATTTCAGTATCGTTTGCGCCATAGCTCTGGATGGTGAGGTCGCTGGCACCAAATCCGCGAACGTCGATCAGATCGACGCCATCTTCAAAATCATAGACGATATCGAGGCCCATTCCGCTTGAGAAGACATAGGCGTCCGCGCCCGAGCCACCATAGAGCCGATCATTGCCAGCGCCGCCTTCCAGAAAATTATTGGCTTTCAAAGAGGTTTCTTTGTCATTTTACATCAGCACCAACCAGATTCACACAAGCGAACTTGTCTGACGAAAGCGTTATCTACGCCCCACCCCTATCATTACGCTCAAATAATATTGGCGCCTTTGGTCCAGCGCCCCCCCCCAAGATTTTTCTCTAGATCCGCCCCTGGTTCAGTAACCCTTCTCCAGATTTTAAGAAACATGAAGTTAGGCAATACGAATTTGAACATTCAGATAAGAAAGATGGGGCACGCAGACAGGGATAACTACGTTCTTGCCGGAGTACTCTGTTGGAGACTAAAGTGAATGTTCGTGTCATTGCAGCCACCAATCGAGAATTAGCAAACATGGTCAACACAGGAAATTTTCTTGAAGATTTATATTACCGACTCAATGTATTCCCCATTACGAGTCCGCCCCTTCGAGATCGAAAAGAAGATATTGGCGTTTTGGTCGCGCATTTCCTCAAAAAGTTTTCCACCAAAATTGGGAAACACATAGATACTGTCTCGCAAGAAGCGATGAATGCGTTTGAGGCCTACCACTGGCCTGGAAACGTTCGGGAACTTGAAAATACGATTGAACGTGCCGTGATCTTGGCTCAGATAATAGAAATAAAAATAAATACGGAGAGAGGGCCGGGGTCTTAAAAAAAACGAGAAATAGAAATTCACATTTTTAAATAAACTGAAAATCTTAATATTGGCTTTGTCAGGCTGTATTTAAAGACGCTTCTTATAAAGCATTATGCAGGAAAAGAAAAAGAATTCTAAACTGAAAATTTGCAACATTGAGTGAAAGGGGTATCATTAAAATTTAACATGAATTAAACTAAAAATAAGTTTTTTCAACTTAAAGTAAGGAGCAACGCTAGAACTGAAAACGAACAGAAATTATTGTGTATATGAGAGGCCTGTTAGGTGTTATTCCTGAATCTCAGGCGGTACTGAAAGCCTCCAACATAGGTGAGCCAGTGGTGATGGATCAGGAAAGTGACGCCGGACTGGCCTATCAGGACGCGATTGCTCGTCTTTTAGGTGAAAAACTGGATTTCCGCTTTTTAACCGAAGAGAAAAAGGGCTTACTGAAGCGCTTATTTGGGGGGTAATCAACTATGTCATTGTTAAACTATTTTCGCCCCAAGAAAAAGCCAGCCGCCTCTGTTGCCAAAGAGCGATTACAGATCATTGTTGCTCACGAGCGGAAAAAACGCGCGGGACCATGAAAACTTTAAAGCCTACTGCACCATAGTTTTTGTTTTGGTTTTACTTATTTAATGGGAGTGATTTATGTTTATTTACTCTTGAATTACTATTTGACTTCATTTCTGCTCGTCTCAGCCTCAAACTAACTCTTTACTTTTCTTTGAGAACTTGTTTTGTGAAAAAAGATTGTTTAAGTTAATAAATGAAAAGACGCTATTTGCCCGGGATTTTTGCGGTAATAACAATATCTAAAGAATTTGCTTAAGGGAGAGAGTTTAAACTTTGAGGGGAATTGGAGGGTCAAAAGTATTTCTAGTTTTGCCCCGCGCTTGAGTTCTTGGCCGATTTGTTCGTGCTGCAGCAGAGTTTTGAACAGCAAGCTGAGCGTCTGAGCGAGATTCAAGAAAGCATCGAACAATCCAACGCCGAGACGGCCGACATTTTGGGCAAACAGGATCGCTTGAATTCGCGAATTGTGTCCATTGTTTGATTGATCCGACCGTTTCCAATTGCCAGCCAGTTCAAGTTTCAATTCAAGCTTTTCACGTCTAGGAATCCTTTTAATGGGTGTCTCTGATCAAACGCTCGACCATGCAGCCATCATTCGGGGTGAGATGAGTCTCGCCGAGGCCTTAAGAATTGGTTTGTGTATTCAGTTGAAACTCTCAGAAAATACTTAAAGGGGAAGATCAATTGACCGAAAGGCAATACGTACACACAACTACTAATACTACAGCTACTGCAACATCTAATAGCTCTGCTACTACTATTGCTCTAATTACTGCTTCTATCGCAATTATCTGTGATGTTAAGGGCATTCAGCCGAAATTTTCAAAGAGTATAAAAATATACAGGTTAGAAAAGAGCAAATCGACGATATCATAGCAATGGCTAATTATAGTTATACTATAGTTATACTACTGCAGTGACTACAATTACCTATGGGGACTTCTGGTGGATTATAAAAACTCTGACAGATGGTAGTGTCTGTTATTAAAATTTCCGGCCTTGATTAAAACTATTATCAATATCATCACATGGGATTACATTTTATGGTGATTAAATCTGGAACTTCGCTCAAGGCCTATGCTTAATTACGAATAATAGAAAAGTTATAAATTCAAGATGTATTCTCGTATTATTTGCCTGTCTTTTGGCAGCTTCCGAGACGTGTCATCTTCGCCAGTTTGCTGTTAGAATTTTTTTTCATCGCGCGGGATGGCAGATCTCTCGTTCAGTGGGTTACCATCAGCCCAGATGCATCAATTAATTCTGACTTGGATACCACCATATCTTTACTTTTTAATTTCTGTCATTCAAAAACCATTATTTTCCCTATTACGTAGTTATCTCAAAGTACAAAAAGTGAAAACTAATTTTTGCTGTAACGCTTATTTCTACTTTGAACGGCAAAACCATTTGCAAACAATGAAAAAATAAAAATAAAATGTCACCATCATGTAGTTTAATAGTCCTAAAGTCTTAACCAAGTGTTCCATCCTTCCAAATTAGTATTTTTAACATTATTCCTGCGTTAAACAGATCTTATTGCAATATTAATTCCTTTACTGAATCCCTCTAGATGTTTTCGTACTAAAGACAAACTGAAGCATTTGAAATAGATTAATTGCTAATTTAGTTTACATGCGTTACGTATTAATGAGTGAAAAGAATTGAAAGAAATCGCGAAATTTTCTTAACTGGTCTGGTTTCGCACTGAATCGCTTTGTAGGCTATATGCCTTAGTAAGTTGCCTGAGTGAAATTTCAGCATTTCTATTTAGGGGCAAGAGGGGGTCTGAGATCCTCTTCAGAGGAAAGAGGGGGTTCTGTGGGAATTTTTTTGAAAAATGGAAACCTAGACGGCGATGATCGAAGTGGTCAAGGTGCTCAAGAGTCAGGAGGACTTCGCCCGCGAGCAGGCCGCCAGGCGTGGTGAGGCGCCCGCGCAGGGCGGCTATCACGGTCTGTTCGACACCCACCCTGACAACGATCGCCGCCTGCAGGAGGTGATCGGTCCGGCGCGGGCGCTGGTCGGTGGCAATCAGGAAGTGGGGCGCGATGCGTTCCTGCAGCGACTCGATGGTCTGGTGTTCGGTGATTCGGCGGCCAGCGGGATTCGTCGCGGGCGCCGCTTCTACCATGGCGAGCTGGATTTCACCCTGACCTACCATATTTGAGGATGACAACCACCCCAGAGCCCTCAGGGCAAGGGTTGTGAGTTTTGCCCTTGGGGTATATAAGGTTTATATAGAAAGGGTGATTGTATAAACTTCGGAGGGGCTCATTGGACTGCTAATCAGGTTTTTTTGTGTTATTTTTGAGAGTCAGAGTGATGGGAGGGTGGTTAGCCCCCCCACTTCGTATTTTCCGACATGCATCTGAAAGAAATTTTGAGATGGCTATTTGTTGTTGTAGAAACTTCGAAAAGGGCTAATTTGATTGGAAATTGAAAGGGCTAGTGCCTTCTTTAATAGTCCGACGAGCCGTACCGCACCGCCATCCTGCTGCGCTACTGGAATGAACTGCCGCCCCGCCGCATCGCCGAGCACCTGGGGTTGCCGTTCGAGACCGTGCGCACCCGATTGAAGCGCGGCATCGCACAGCTGCGCGGCCGCCTGGACGCCTCGCACGGCGGCCGCGGCGCTTGGCTGCTGCCACTCACGGCTCTCCGGGCGCCCGACACTCAACCTCTCGTGAGCGGCACTTCGACCGCCGTCGGCAGCGCTGCCACCGCAAGCAAGCTACCCCTCGTCGCAATGGCGATCGGAATCACAGCCCTCGCGGCTCCGTAAGAGGCCATCACCAGGTATGCCTCCCACAAGGAGAGTAGGAGCAAGGCGGTGGCTGCAATAATCCCCATGGAAAACCGGCTTTGGATACGAGCAGGATTGAGTTGGAAGAAAAAGACCAAGGTTCCTCTGCCCATCTGAATAGCAAGCGGCACCAGAAAGGCAGCTACCTTAAATCCTAGGTGCGTAGCGTTTTGAGAATGGAATATTCCCATGATCAAGGCAGAAATCAGATAAGTGCCGATCAATAGGCCAAAGGATAGTTTAGGCAAAATCCGGCGAAGCTGTTTTACAGCGCGTTCAACTTTTTTTATTTTTAAAAAGGGCACCAGAATTTTAATTCTGAATCGAATTTGCTCCTTTAAAATTTTCAATGATTCTAGCTTTCATAAAGTGATATTGATATTGTTTTTATGTCCCTTTGAAAACCTTCCTGCATAGGCCTACAGTTTTTTGTCTAATTGAAACTCCTTCTAAACTTTCCCTCAAAGTTGCACCTTAATACCATTAGCGTCAATAGTCTCTGGAATTGTTGTGATAGTATTAAATATATACATATAGTTCCTTTTGGCTTGTTCAAAATCCCCTACAGCTTACCCTTAAAGGTCTAACATTAATAAAAACATCAATTTTGTTTTGGAATATGTTATTTACGTCCAGTCCTTAGGAATTCGATTACTGACCGAAAAAGGGAAAGTTACCAAAGCAAAAACGTTATGTCATGGAAGGAATGACATTATTTTTATGGCAAAGAGCAAGCAACTAATCTGTCAATGCAGTCTTTCAGAAACAGTTTGAGTGTCCCTTCATTGGCATTCAGACAGCATGTCGACTCACTACAGCAATGCATGATAGAACCAGCAATTAAATAATGAAGAACACATCGCGGTGAAATAAAATTCAATTTTTTCTAAACATGAGCGGACGTGAAGCCCTCAAAGCACTCGATTTTCATGTACATGCGGACATGTTCCTGAACCCGACTGCGAACTACGCCGACGTGGTCCTGCCGGTGTGTTCGGCCTGGGAACGGGAAGGTTTGCGGGCGGGCTTCGAAATCGATCAGGAGGCCGAAGAGCTGGTGCAATTGCGCACACCGGCAATCGAGCCGGTCGGCGAGAGCCGGTCCGATGTGTGGATTGCGTTTGAACTGGCCAAGCGCCTCGGACTGGGCAACCTGTTCTGGAACGGCGATATGGATGGCGGTCTTAGCGACATGCTGGCGCCCGTAGTAAGTGACAATATTAAGTAGTATTGCAAAAATTAAATAGTCACCATTTGTAAGAATTGAAAAAATGTAAAAAATATACATGCTTGAAATTTGTTTTTAGACTGTTGCTTTGAAAGCTATCATAGAAAGTTTGTCTTTTTCAACAGGCAAAACACCTGAAAAATATACCAGGTTTTGAAGCCAATCATAAATCATAGCATTTTGTTTTTCTTTTGTTAGGAATGTCAAGGATGCCCTTCCAAATAGCCTACAGCAGCCCATGGGTGCCAGCTGGAGAGGCCAGTCCCATCCCCCTGGGAAACAGAAATATAGTCAAGGTCAATTCTCCGAGAGAGAGGAAAATAATTTACATTGAAATGTTCATCACTATTCGCCAAAGATTTCACTGCATCAACACTGTATTCTACATCGAAGATAAGACCATTCATACGTTCATGTAAACTCTCTAATTCACTTCGTTTTTGTACCATGGTTGGAAGTGTTTTTCGTACATGTTCCTTGAAGAACAAAAAAAAATCTTCGAACGAGAATTTCAATCGAAGAATTTACTTGAATTCGAAAGAATGCTAATGATGGTTCATTGGCATTGGATTGAATAGTATCATTAATTGCTGCTGGTTTCTACTCAAACAGGACTAGCGGTTGCAATTCCTGGCATGCTTTTTCATAGCATGCTGCATAAAAAACAATTGAAAATTGAACGGGAATTACTGCAGGTTAAGGAATTACTCTGCACCCGTACATACGTCAGCGACCAACAATTAACCGACTAACTATAAACAGATTATTGTTATGCAGTATCACGACGATCCCATTGAAACAGATGCAACTATCGATATCGGTCCGATGATTGATATCGTTTTTATCTTATTGATCTTTTTTATGGTTACGACAACCTTTGTTAAGGATATGAAGCTTGAAATCGTCACGCAGGCTCGCCACACCGCCGCCGCCCAGAACATTGTGCAACACGATATTCATGCCGCTGATCCCCGGAACGCTGAACCGTTCTATGTCGCCCTTCAGCCAGGGGGCGAAAACCCGGGCAATCACCTTGTCGTCCAACGCCCGCCAGATCCACGGCAGATAGGCCGCACGCCGCGCAATCACGCCGATATTGGCCGCATCGCCCTTGTCGCCGGACCGGGCATAGGCCAATTCCTCCAGTCGGCAACTCACGAGCACATCATCACCCGGGACTGCGCTGGGAACCGAAGGCCGCACGGGCGAAAAGAACAAAAAATATTACGCATAAGAAAGGAATTGCCCCTTCTACATCCTCTCTAAGGGACTAATATGGCAGATGAAGGCCAGGAGGCCTTACATCTTTCAACGAAATACCCCTTAAAACACTCTTAACAAAATTCATGTAAAGTTTTTTTTTTGGTAAAAATTAATTTTAAACAGCTGAATCGACAGAACCTGGTTTTTAAAGAAGTGTAAAGAGTTTCACAAAGAAATCAAGTCAAATAATCTTCAACGTAAAAAACTATCGAGTCTTTTATAAAAAATGAAAAAGATTTAAATATATTTTTCAAGATGGAGAATTCCCTCATCTGGGGGCTCCGGTGCCGAAAATCAGGACTTGAAGTGCGTCAGTGGTGCGCCCAGATGAACTGAAATCAAGACCGATCACGTACTTTTTATGAAACTTTTTGCCCTAAGTGACCTCCATCTCGGCAGTGCAATCAACCTGCGTGCCCTGGAAAAACTCGAGCCGCAGCCTGAGGATTGGCTGATTTTGGCCGGTGACGTAGGGGAAACCCAGGAGCATTTGCGCGCCGGGTTGACGATCGTGACGGCCAAATTCGCCCAGGTTATCTGGGTTCCGGGCAATCACGACCTAGCATTGTCGAAAACCTTGTACAGGGGAACTGAAGCCCACCACCTTAAACAACAAGGAAAATCACTTTTTGGCTGAGGAATGAGAAATATCTCGTAAACAGATTAACAGAGTTAATCTTCTTTCTCCAGTTCTTCTTTTTTCTCTTTCATATGGTGTTATTTATTTCTTCTTTTATTCTCTTTTTCTCTCGTTCCTTTTTTATCTCTTTTCGCTATGCCGTATTTATTAGCATTTAATAGCACATCAACTTAACGTTGATGTAACGTTTTTTTCATTTAACGATTGTCATTCTGACGATGTGTTTCAGAAGGGCGTCTTTTACGCTCCACTGAAGGCATCTTTTATTTTGAGCTGTATTTTTCCATTTGTTATAAGGTCTCCAAAAAATAGGAAATCGTTATACTTGCTAAGATTACTGAAAAGAATTAATTATTGAAAGCAAACTAACTGTTTAATGAAAAATGACATTCATTCTTGGATGTCTCAAGTATTTCGGATTTATTGAAGTTATAAATTATAATTACTTTTAAAAAATGATTGGTTTTCAGCAAAGCGGAACTGACACCCTGACTTTTTTAAAGGCTTAGAGGGTATCAATCCAACTGTTCCTTGATGATCCGCGTTGTTTTAGTCTTTCCTCTCTAGTGGCCGTCGTCTCGTTTGAGGTTTTTTTTGTAGAGTTTTATCTCTCTTTGTTGTTTATAATCCACCTAAAATTCGGGATTTATACTAGTTAGAACAAGCTAAAGCCAACCATCCCAAAACAACCATTAATAGAACAGAACAGAAGAAAAGCTGTTTAAAGGAATCATCTATCTGGAAGTCAAGCCGTGATCAAAGATTTCTAACACTTAGAAAAATTTCCGCCATTTATATTAGCAGAGGAAGGAGACTAGGGTTACTAATGCGTTCAATGGACTGGGATGTCCGTTTTGAATTGCCATGTGCAATGCAGTAGCGCCATCTATGTTTTTAGCATTTACATCAGCACCTCTATTCACAAGCATTGTAGCAATTTCTTGATGTCCTGTCTTAGCTGCGATGTGCAGTCCATCGGTTCCATCTTTTCTTTTAGCATTTATATCAGCTCCTTTATTCAAAAGAATAATGACAATTTGTTGATGCTCCTTTTGAGCTGCAATGTGTAGTGCAGTAGTTCCATCTTCTCTTTTAGCGTTTATACAAGCTCCAACATTCAATAGCATTGTTATGATTTCTTTGTTTTGTTTCAAAAGGACACTAGAACTTCTGATTACCAATCCAATGAACCCTCTCCGAAGTTCACATGATCTCGATCACAATATATGTCGTCCTCAGTGCTAAAATAAAATAAAAACAACTACAACAAAATCTAACCTTTCAAAATGAATTTGACAAGAGGAGAAAAGATACTGAATCAAAAAACCAGCCAAAAATCAATGAAAGAGAATTCACCAATTAGATTGAGCAAGTATTCTTTGCCTTGCAACAGATTTCGTCTGTCTACAATTTCGGTTTTCATTAAATATGCGGACAGGTTGTCTTAAATTAGACTGGGCACTAGAACTTTTAATTTCCGTTCGAATGAGCCCTCTCCCGATATTCTAGGACCACTGGGTTGATACGACCACCCCTGGAAAAAAATAATAATAAACACGCATCCGTGATCTTTCTTCTAGCAAAAAATACATAATTCCACATTTTTCTGATAGGAACCTGAAACCTCTACAGTAGGGTTCTCTGATACGCTGAATCTGGTGGTGTGATTTTCATTAAGATTCTATGACTTTTAGAGGTATTTCCTTTTTTTGAAAATAAGGCAAATTTTCTCAGTCTCATAGCCTTTAATGAGTAAAACTAAATTTTATAGCCCAGATTTCCGGGAAAAATCGCCATGAGAGCGAAGGCCGGACCGATCATGATGAAGAAGATAATGAGGGTGAGCAGCCACATAAGAACCCACAGCCAGGCAGCGTTCTTGACCATGGTCTTGTAGTTCTGGGCATAGAGGATCACCGCCTGGCGGCTGGTTTCCCAGGGATTCTCCGACCTGAGCCGGAAATTGTGCGCCAGAATCACTTCGTCCACATAGGTGAGCGACATGCGCAGGATCGCATTGATGATCCGCACCAGATTGTCGAGCCCGGGAATCGGAATAATCATGGCGACGGTGTTCAAGTGTGTTTGAGGGAGGTGAGGGAGTCGGAACGGATGGATTACCCCATTTTTCTCCCTACGGGCTGTCGAAAGCGCTGAGCGGACAAGTAATCCAGTTCTACTGTGAGAGTAGGGGTGTTCCCCTGGGGAAGTTTGTTATTCCCAATCCGTTTGGTCCGTTCGAAGAGAAGCGATTTACTTACTACCTCATCCGGACTTGGCGTGCGGGAGAGGTGCCGAGTGTCCGGACGCCTCTGTATGTCCGTGACAATATCCACGTCACGCTCTTGGCGAAGGCGTATCGGGATTTCGTGGTGGGCGCAGGCGTACTTTACACAATCAGACTTTACATAATCATACTTTACATAATGATACTTTACAAAATCATACTCTACATAATCATACGTCACATAATTATACTCTACATAATCATACTTTACATAATCATACTTTACATAATCATACTCTACATAATCATACTTTACATAATCGTTCCTTACATAATCATACTTTACATAATCATACTTTACGTAATCATACTTTACATAATCATACTTTACATATCATACTTTACATAATGATACTTTACATAATCATACTCTACATAATCATACTTTACATAATCATACTTTACAGACAACTTGAAAGACTACTGAAGTGTTTTTATTGCCCCTGTCTCCCTGCCTTTCGTCATTGACTACTCCGATATTACCTCCATATTTTGTTTATTATTACCCCGAAATTATGGGGATAAATAGATAATGCCCATATTAAGAGGCACTGTAAGTATGGGTGCCAATAAGAACCTCAGCCATATCTCAAGAACGACAGGGAGATTTGATTTGAAATTTTCTCGGCTACTATTACTACTTCTGTTCTTACAATTTAAATAAATAAGAGAGTGTAAGTGTCTCGTGGTTGTCAAAGAGTCAAAAATTCCAGGCTGCGTTTACAGTAAAGATGAAGAAAAGACTCCCCTTAAAAGACTACCATTAATAATAATAATAATAATAAAAAGGAGTAAGAAATAAATTCATTGCACTGACAATTAAAACCCCCTGTTTTAACGACAAGAAAATTGACATCTTGATAGTTTTGTTTTTTGTTTTATTTTGGACGGAAAAAGAAAATATTTATGACTAATATTGCCTTCCTAGTTTTTTATTTTAAAGAAACCTTCGTGTAGTCGTCCTTTTAAGCTTGGTCAATATATTTTCCAAATTTGAGGTACTTAATTTATTAGTGTGATTCCTAGTCCTGGACTGGAACCAGAGTGTCGATCCAAGTGCGGAGTTGTGCGATTGTCGTACGGCTCAACACCGGGTAGCGGTTGCGCTTGCTTAAGGGCGGCATTTCCAGGTCTTCCACTTGGTCGGTGACGAGGTGGATCAACGGGCTGCGCTCACTCTCCCCGGGGAGGATGAGCGCTTGGCGAGATTGCCCGCCTTCCAGGAGCTTGGCCAGGTTGGTGAGATCGAATCGGCCCTTCTTGCGCTCGGCCTTCGCTCCGTGGCAGTGGCCGCAGGAGGCATCTAGTGCGGGTTGAATTTCTTGTTCAAATTACTTATGGCATATATTCCCACTTGAATTGCAAAAACGTGTGGAGTAAGTGGAAGTCTGATTAATATGTGTCGCACAGGGCCTTCTCGGGACTATGTCCTCGATTATGAAGGTTTCCACTGGAAGATTACCAGAGGCTAAAAGCAGTGATACCCACTGGCAGACCCAGGGGGACGGGGGAACCATGGCCCCAAAATATTTTTCTGGTGCTCTCTTTCCCTTTTTTTCTTTTTTCACTCTTTTTTTAGAATAAATTTGACAATTGGGTAAATTATTGCCACCTTGTCACACTGCCCCCCCCCCCAAGACATTTTCCCATCCAGCGCTTTGATCAGCTTATGATACATTTTATTCTTTTACAGAAGAAAAGATTAAAAAGTTGATCTAAAAAGTAATCTAAGAACACTTAAAAGATACACATGCCGCGGCGCAAGCCCCGACACGCGCGACAATTTTATACTATAGTACCGGAAATGGCTGTGTGGCATGCAAATTTGGGCAATTTTAGTACTTTAGGAACTGATCGTGGTGGCAACCCTGAGTATATACGAAACCCTACAAGAAATCTCTGAGTGGCTGACAAGAAATTAAAAAGCACAAACTCCTTACATGCTAACAGACGTAAACTGGCCTCAGTGACGCATTTTTAGGTGTTCTCTCGTCAGAAGAGATTGTGAAATCCTGTCGCAAACATAGCCAGGAATTTAATTTGATGTTTACAAAGTAAAGAGGAATCCTATCATTCAAACAGAAGTGAGAAATTCCTCTACAAATTTGGACCAGGAAAAGATTATCCTCAAAACTGTTTCTCTTTTCTTTTACTTGTACATATTTAATCCACAATATTTAACCAATATATATTTATTTTATCCTTGTATACTTTAATCCAATTATATTTCCTTCCACTTAGTATGGAATCAACCCACAGAAAAGATTAAATGCTAGTGAAGTAAGAACATTTCATAAAAGCAGTTAAATAACAAACCTTTGCATTAGAAGCTTTTGAAGGCATGTATTCAAAATAGCTGCAGCCAGAGGACAGTTGTCCCTCCTAACAGTTTCAATGCCTTTACAGTCCATTTTATCCCATTTATCAGGTTGCGTGAAATAAAGACCAGCATATCGCTTTTTGTTAATAAGCAAATATGGAAAGTAAACCTGCAATTATTG
Source organism: Alatinidae sp. Z8VKAUB7J3 (assembly GCA_010016025.2). Lineage (NCBI taxonomy): Eukaryota > Metazoa > Cnidaria > Cubozoa > Carybdeida > Alatinidae > Alatinidae sp. Z8VKAUB7J3. The sequence goes on along the minus strand of JAAAKM020721499.1, from coordinate 73,640,119 downwards.
AAATGATTAATATTACTCTGGTCGCAAAGACATGCGCAGCAAGGTTCACAGACCATAGGAACTAGGGCCTTTTTGAAGTTACAAAAGAAATTACCCCACTTCAAGTGCCGATGTCTGCAATCTTATATGACCAAAAAATAAAATTTTGGAATAATATGCCCAAAATACTAATGAGACAAATTGTGAGATAGCTAATGAGTTTGGAACTACCAAATAGACAAATAATATTTTTCTCCATGCTCGGTTAATTTCTAAGAAAACGGTTATCTGTTTTGAATGATTCAAGCTAGACTTAAAAAATTTACGAATTCTCATATTTAAATTTCTGATTCAGAGTGGTGAATGTAGTCCAAATATTTTTTGATCTTATCGGGTGATGAGAGGCAGAAGCATTTCATTGACCAGAAAAATAAAACTAATTCACTAAAAAGAAAGAAAGTAAAAGCATTCTACAGGACAAATTTTAAAGAAAAAACAGGTGAGCCGAAAGGTACGTGGGACATAATTAATGGAATAATAAAAGGAGAAAGAAAGCCACAGGAATATAGTATTTCTGTGCCAACGCAAACTTATGTGGAAGACCGTGGTGATGGATGTGAATTTATACTTGAACCTTGTAATGAGTTAGAAGTGAGAAACTGATAAGCTCAATTCGTTCTAATAGTGCAGGTATTGATAATCAAATCTTGGTGTAATGTTAGAAACTGATGGACACAAGACCTCTTCAACATTTTTTATTGCTGAACGATATTGGGATTTAATGTTTGTTAAAGCTGAGAAAGTAATTTCACTTAAATATGTGGTGTTGAATGGCAGAAGTACATTTAACACCATATCGGCGGTTGTGGGAAATTCAGTTCTAGTTCCGATCCAGAATTCAGTCAAGGGTTTTTTTTTGGAATTGTAGTTGTAAGTTTGAGTCAGACGAAAGCTCAGCAAATTCCTCTTGAGCTTTAAGTGGCAGATGATTAATCTCGCTTAAGCTCTTGCAAAAATTACGAAATTCCACATTTTTGTAGATATGAGCTTGAAATTTTTGCTACAGGGTTCTCTGATAGGCTTAATGCGATGATGTGATTTTCGTTAAGATTCTATGACTTTTAGGGGGTGTTTCCCCCTATTTTCCAAAAGAAGGCACATTTTCTCAGCTCGTAACTTTTGATGACAAAAACTAAATTTGATAAAAATTATATATTTAAAATCAGCATGAAAATCCGATCTTTTTGATGTATCTTTTAGCATCAACATTCCGTTTTTTAGAGTCTCGTTTACTATTGAGCCGGGTCGCTCCTTCCGTTTTTTTAAATAAATTCAAAAATTAGAAAGCAAAAACTCCTTGGTCGATACAACCCTCCCTCAAGAGCCTAGGGGCAAGTCTTTTAAGTTATGACCTGGGGGCATATAAGGTTTATATGCGAGGGTTTCTAGAAATTTTGAAAGACCAGCTAAGGCCAATCCCCATCCCCGCTCAAAAAGAACTTATTAGCGATATTATATTCCAAAACCTATGGGAGCTGACCTCTGGTCCTCCGTGGTTCGATCCCCCTCCCCCCAAAAAACTAATAAATGATTAATAATGGGAGTTGACCTTCTGTTTCTCCTTTTTTTCAACTGAAAGTAAGGACCAACATTAAAACTTTAAACGAACAGAGATTATTACGCATACGGGGGGCTAATCTCCTCCTAAATACCTTGTTCTTTACGCTAAAGTATTTTTAGTAATTTCAACTGTATATTCTACAGCCTTTGTGATCCAGGGGTCATTCTTAAAGAATTGGGACAAAATTAAAGCTTTACTGTAAAGAGCGAGGTATTAACGAGGGGGCAAACCCCCATCATAACCATAATAAAAATACAAGAATAGAAGTTCGTTACGTAAGTTAATTTGTAGGTTACGTATATTTCTTACATCCCGAACGGAGCCTGCCCGCAAACCATGATCGCTGGCGTTGCGCCAAAGAAAGGACTCGTGGCGGCAAGGTCGGTGACGTAGACGTTGCCGACCGCGTCGACCGCGAGGCCTTTCGGCGCGTTGTTGGGATGGACTGCGGTCAGATCGAGGCGCCACAGTGCGGCTCCACTACTCGAGAGCTTCTGCACCGCGTGGTGAGTGGGGTCGACATCGCTGACGTAGGTGTCGCCGGCTGGGTCTACGACAAGCCGCTCGGGGTTGAGAAAGACACCGAGGCCAGGCGCAACTCCACTCAGCCCCCAAACCGCCATCTTCACCGTAGACAGTATCGGTTAGACCTCCATAAATCCGGTCATTTCCGGCGCCGGCATTGACAGTGTTGGTTCCGCTGTGGGTAAAAATCACATCAACGCCGGCTGAGCCTGTGATTGTGTCATCGCCGTCATGTCCGAGAATAAGGTTGCTGGATTCGACAATCAGGTTGCCGTCTTTGATCATGTTTTCGACGGTATCAAGGCCGGTTCTGTTCTCTAGTGTGGCGATTTGAACATAGTTATCGGCCCCACCATCGGCATCGACTTTTACAAGCGTGTCTGAACCGCTGACTTCAAGCAACGCTTGGCATCCTGGAATAACTAAAAAATTGATAGAAAAAGAATATCCGGGAAATTTGGTAAAATTAGTTCAAAGTTATTTTAATGACCGTGTAGTTTATACCAAAATGAAGTTTCACGGGCTTTGGAAAAATCTTGTCCTCAGGGTGGAATTTTATCTCCATTTTTATGGTTAATTAACATAAACGATCTTTTGCATGAGAAAATTTGACAAAACATATATTATACAAACTTACGCAGATGATATTTATGTGATACTAAGTTCAGAAAGTATTTGTCAACTGGAAGAAATAGCTCAGAAAGTTTTCGCTGACCAATGACGCATTTGACGTTGCCAAAAAGCTCACCACCCGTCTGAGATACCTGATGAAAATGACCGAGGAAGCGCGCGTGAAGAAGTCGCGCCTTGCCGCTGCCTGATCATTTAAAATAACGGATAGAATTCATGGCTCTGCTTAAAATCCACGAACCGGGTGAAACGCCACTTCCCCACGAAGACGAGCGCCAGATTGCCGTTGGTATCGATCTTGGTACCACCAACTCGGTAGTTGCGATTTCACGCGAAGAAAAACCCGAAGTGCTGCGCGACAAATCCGGTGGCAATGCCATCGTGCCAGAATTTTACCGTTTTTTTCAATTGAAAGTAAGGAATAATATTAAAACCTAAATCCAATTATTCCGTATGAAGGGGGTAGCCCCATCCTCAATCCATCGCTCATCCGTCTTCAGGTTTTTAGTATTTTAAAAAAAACTCTTATTCTTCTTAAACGTCCCTTATGTTTAATGAATCGTTTTTAAGGAATAGAGACAAGTCAAAATTCTGTGTCAAAAAAGAAGTATTAAGGAAAGAAGTATTACCTCCACTCCTTCTCCCTCTAGAGGCCCCTGACCGTTGATGACCTTTAAAAATATGTGTTATAAAAGAAAAGGGGTTCGCCACTAGATTGGTGTCAAAATGAAACTGGAAATACCAATAGATGTATATGCATGCAATTTCAGTGTAATGTGCAGTGCCAAATATGCTTGTGCACCCAAATATGTAGCGCTGCTGAATGTATAGAATATTGCTAAATGTGAAGCGTAGGATCCTGATGCAGAATTCCCTTTATCACAAAAATTAAATCATTTAATTGCTATGAAATTAATTATTATATTTATTATATGTATTAAATATTTATTAATTATTAACATTTATTATAAAATTATCTCAAATTAATTATAAAAATTGATTACGAGCCTGAGAAAATCTGTCTTATTTAAGAAAATGGGGGGAAAATTCATTATTTAAGAAAATTCAGCGTATCAGAGAACCCTATTGTAGAAGTTTCAAGCTCCTATTACAAAAATGTGGACTTTTGTATTTTTTGCCAGAGGATATCACAGATGGGTGTTTATCTGTTTTTGTTTTTTCCTTTTTTCACCAAAGAAGATTGTACCGACCCAGTGGTCCTACATGTCACGAGAGGGCTCATTCAAACGGAAATTAAAACTTCTAGTGCTTTTTATAAGTGACCGAAAAATTTAAGGGCATCTAGGCCCAAACTGTATTTCTTTCGGTTATCAAGATAGAATAATCCACTAAATACAGAAAAATAAATTACATAATCAGCAATAGTGGTATAAGTTGTGTTTAGATAGTCAGCTTGATCAGATAAGATTTGTGCTATAACTGCTGAAATTGTTATTGACGCAGCAAATGCAATTAGAATATTCTTGTTAAGTTTTAGATATTCTTGTAACATGTGTTGTAACAGATTCTGTTACAATTAAACTAAGATTAATCCAAAGTAATTTTTAAGAATATAATCAATCCTATTAGCTCAGCTACACCAACTCCCAACATGTATGTTTTTGAATTACTAACATTAGTTGAATGTCAGATTTAATGCAATGTCATTTGGCATTGAGAGTGTTGAACCCTTAATTCAATTGAATTTAGTATCTGATAAAAGCTTAATCATCGATCATATTTAGTTGACTATTATATTTTTCCTCGCTTCTTCAACTTCTTGTTGAAATCATGGAAAGAATAAGTTTTCATAACAGAGGGACACAGGATAGTCCTTGAATTCCGCTTTCCCTAAACTCCGTTAAATATGTAATGTCACATCTATTACTAATCCGAATCATTCAAGGATGATCTATGAACAGTTGATACGACATGTCTTAAGCAATAACCTGCGATCCTTTATAACCAATAAACATTTCCTTTTCGAACCGTAGCTTTGAATAAAAAAAAAAAATCTAATAGACCAGCTTCTTAACATCAGAATAGGTAAAGAAACGCTCTCAAAAAGTAGAAATTAAGATAACTAGGTAAGACATACAAATCACTTCACAAACCCAAAAGCAAACTTGGGTAGGAAAACTGGACCTCGTTTGCCCTTGAGGATGCACTTGGGGCAGTTGTAATGACGCTTTTCAATCTCACTCAAATGCTTCACGCAAGCTGGAATAAGAAAAAATAATCTATTAGCTATGTGGATGATATCTTCCATAGCATAAATAAGATTGTTGAGTTTCCATCGTATAAGGTATCTATATAACATAATGTCTGTTGGAAGTCCCAAAAAACGAAAATTTGCACTATCAATTGCGCAAACATCAATAGCCAAAGCAGAGACTATATCTAAATTGTCTGAAGGAATAAAAATCCAAAATCGTGCCAAAAATGAAAATGAAGAGCGAAGACACGCACGGTTAGAAGACATGCGACACCGAGCATGTGAGCGGATCAAATATGAAGAGCAAGACACAAGCAGTCAAAAGACGACCTAGGAGTACTCCCATGGTACCGAAGAAAAGCGAAAGACACGCAGGAAATAATATAAAGTTTTTCAATATCAGTAACGGTTTAGTTGCCAAACGATTTACATCCTGGATAAGATTTATAGATTTATCGTAAGTATTCGAAAGCGGTTTGAGAAAAGAAAGGACAATAGATATCCACATGACTGGACAATAAGAAACATAAGAATGAATTAAGCTTTAAAATAGGATTCTTAGAATTGGTCCAGGAAAGATATTTTTGAGTTTTCTTAGAGTAACGAGATTTCTTCATGAGTTCATTTTAATCAAATAACGCCAGCGCTACTTGTGTGACATTTATCTCTGCATCAGCATGCTGTACGACATGCCTGCTGTAAGTAGAATAAAGTGAATCTGAACAAAAATATGAATTTTTTTCTCGCAATTTAGAAATTTTGTGCTCGGTACAAATATTCAAAGGGGAAGGTAATTTGAAACTCTGGGTTTAACATAGGGTTTTTGCAAGAATACTGCCAAGCATTGTTCAGATTTTCTGGATATTCTTAATCAAAAAGTGCTCAAAGCTTTAATTGATAATTTACACATTCTTTAAAGAATACTTTAAATTAAAAATACTGTAGTAATTTTCGGAATATAAGGTAGGTAAATCGTGCTTGTGGGATTATTCGAATCGTTTTCTTAAATCCCAATAAGCCTTAAATCCTTAATAAGCCTTAAATCCCACACCAGAAAACGAATCGAATAATCCCACAAGCACGATTTACCTACCTTATATTCCGAAAATTACTTCAAAACTGAAACAAGTTTGTTTAAAAAACAATTTACGTGTTATATTCACAAGTAATTTAAGTATAATGAATCTTCTTAATTCAGGTAAGGATAAAACCCCAGTTATTCGTCTAAGAGGGGTGTATCAAATACCATGTGAGTTACTACCTTCAAAAACAAGATAAAAGCAATATTTTGTCCATTATTTATATGCACTGATTCCTTAGTCACGATATAATGATTCAGTAGAAAAAAGAATGTTTTACTTTTCTAGAATGTTTAATTTGTTTTTATTTTTTACAATTTTCCACTGATCTAGGGACAGTCATAATTTTATTAAACATAAATGCCACCGCTACCTACAACGTATGTAATACAAGCGAGGAACTACTTCGTATGGAACACCTGGTTCCCACTGCTGCGTTAATCCCAACACGATTCTTTTCTGGCAGAACAGACGTACGACATCTTAGACTTGTATAGTCCGGCAACCGACGTCAAAAGCCCGGGAAGAAAGGCCGTTTCGATATTTCCTAATCCGGCAAAGAAACAATTAACGATTAGGACAAATCGGCCTGTTCGCCGTTTGCAACTCTTTGATTTGGCGGGCAGGGCGTATCAATTGCTAAAGTCGAATTTTATCGCGACGGCTAACTTGACTTTACCTGATTTGCCGGCTGGGGTTTATTTTTTACACTTTGAAATGGAAAATCAAAAATATACTCGCAAAATTGTAATCCACCAATAACTTTGAGTTCTTTTCGACTATGCTACGGATCGGGATTTGAAGGGATAAGGTCCGCTCAAAACTGGAACTTCCTCACTACTCACATTACACATCACACTTCATAATATATTAAAAAATCTCGTAAGGGTTTCCATAATGATATAAAGGGATCCCACAAAATCAATTATTTTCCGACGTAACGATCTTTTATTTCTGCTATTTCACGAAAAAAGGAAACTGTAAATTTTAAAACAGATAGAAGAAATACTTGTATTTGTTAAGGCAGATTATTACCCTCTAGTCAGATCAGCGAAAAAGGCAAAATTCTAAGGAAAACATTATGTAAAAGAAATACAAGACCCTGCACCCTAAGATTCATGGCGGATTATTAGGGCGGAGGCGATTAGATGTTCATGTCCAACAAATGAAGGAGCAAGGGATCAATCCCATCGATGTGGTAATCGTGAACTTGTACCCGTTTGAAGCGACGATTTCCAAGCCCGGTTGCAGTTTTGAAGAGGCTATTGAAAATATCGATATTGGTGGCCCCTCGATGTTACGATCGGCAGCTAAAAATCATGAAGATGTGCTGGTAGTCGTCGATCCTGCAGACTATGATCAGGTACTTGAGGCCTTGCAAGCTGGAACGGTATCGTTAGATCTAACATTGCGCCAGAAATCAGGATCGTCTCTTCATCGGGCAGGTGGATGGTAACCCGCATAGGATTGACGTCTGATCCCAGATCAGCGGCGTCAGAACTGGGGATCGTCACATCGACTTGACTATCCTGTTTTGACAGATGACTGGCGACTAGGAAAAAGATAATCAGCAGGAACACGACGTCGATCATCGGCGTCATGTTGAAACCGAGGCGGTCACGGTGAATAAGTTTGGGGACTTGCATCTTGAATGCTCAGTTCCAATTGGTGTTCAGACAAGTCGCGAATTGGGTCTCGGTAGAATAGTGCGTGGCGAACATCTGCTAAGTCCGTAGGCAAAATGGTGGTGGCATCAATGCATGCCAGCAAAAGCTGTTGTCTTGTTAGGCCTGTCGACTGCGAAAAATCAGCGCCTCTTAAATCAGTGTGTTTAAAGTCGGCATTTGTGAGGGCGGTCCCCTCAAAATCAACATTTTTAAATTTGCTGCTTTCTAAGTCCGCGCCATTTAGGGCGCTGTCTTCGAAATCGAGTTCAGAAAAATCGATATCTTTCAGAGTAGCGTTGGTGAAGTTTACTGATTCCAGATTGGGTTTGATCGTTTGCAGTAGTTCAAGTTCAGAATGTGTTGCACCACTCGTCGGCGACGATTTTGGTTGAGGCTCCCAAATCGCCCAGCCGTTTTCGGATGCGTGCCAGACCGTCGATTTGCGCGTCGCGACCGCCGAAATCCGCCGGGCTCTCGATGCGCAGATCGTAGGGCCTTGCTACTTTTTCCATCCGGCAGATGAAGTCCGAGATTAGTTCGATGTTCTGATCATTGGCGCGCCCGATCCCGCCATAAACGTCGAAATGCAGTGTCGGCGCGTAGTCCGGCGAAGAGTATCGCTGAACCCGGTCTCGTACCCATGCGACATAGTCGATCAGCCGAGTTTTTGATTTAAGTTGTTTACCAAAAACCGAGTTTTATATATTTAATTTATAACAATATAATCCCTACGACTATGTCTAAGAAGACTGCAATTCTATTCGTACTACTATTTGGACTGTTTTTTTCCGTTCATGCTCAAGACAAGAAAAATGATCGTAAAAAGGCCCGCGCCGAAAAAAAGGCCGCTAAGACTGAGCAAAGCCCTGGCAACGCCTATCAAGACCTCGGCGCTACGCCCAAAAATATGATCGTAGTTGGTTTAAATCCGGGTCACGCTTTCGTGTCCGGAGACGTAACTTTCAAACCAGGTGGCAAATGGCTTACGTAAATATCAAACAACATTAGCTCGCTACAGCAACTTTTGCAAAGACGTCATTTATACCAAATTTATGTAATATCTTCATATTAGGGCACCAAGGCGAAAAAAAGCTAAAATTTCAGAAACGGAAATGTTGAATTCGAATAGAAGAAAGATCTTTCTTATTCAAAAGTGGGTAAAGCCGGGACGTACATAAAATTAAATGATGAAAAAAACAGAAATTAATTTGCACGAGCTTTAGGGTTATATTTCCCTCTGTTATCAACAAGTCTTGAGTAGCCAAATCGTAATCTTCACATTGGTATAATGGCTAGCACATCATGTTGCAACACTGAAGGACGGGGTTTGATTCCTCCTGGCCCTACATTTTTCAATATTGAGCTTTTCATCACATGTCATCATCCAGTCACGTCAACTGCTTACGATATTTGAAAGTGGGTTTCTTCTTATATCATCAGCATGATTACTGTTTTTACATCCATATGGGAAAAAATTTTCGATAGTCGTTGCTAGTATTGAAAATTGTTAATAACCATGTTATAGATTTATAAATCATTATCACAAATATAAATTATAATTGAAATAAACTAAACACCTTTAAGAAAGCCAAAGTAGAATTGGACTGAGCCAACTTTACGTGGCACAAATGGTTGCTTTCAAATGGATGGGAGGTGAACATGAGTTCAACTCCCTAAGATCTTACATCTTGTGACAAAAAATCATTTTTTTAAGAAAGGCAAAGGGATCTAACTACTCAGGCCGTTTTTACACACAGCTGTTACACAAATCAAACTGCTCTGATACACAAAATCAGTGGTCGAAGAACTTTGATGAGAATATCACCGAAGTCCTCTGGTCAATCTTCTATTAGGCGGAAAAATTTTAATCGATGTAATTTTTTTACTCCGACCGACTCCGGCATCAGGTGATGGATGTCGGCAACCCGGCCGGCCAGCGAGTTCTCGATCGGGATCATTCCGAGATCGGCGCTGCCGTCACTGATGGCGGTGAAGGCGTCTTCGAATGTGGCGTGCGGCAGCGCTTCGTAATCGGGAAACATCTCGACGCCGGCGATGTGCGAGTTTGCTCCCGGCTCGCCCTGATAGGCGATGGTCTTACTGGATTGTTCTGTCACGGGATATTGCTCTTGGTTGCGAATTCAGCACGAGCGTGCTCAAGGTCCGCGGGAGTATCGACACGGCGGGGGGCGCTGTCAACGAGCCCCTTAATTTTATACAATCGTATTGCTTTAAAAAGACTAAATAAAGAAACCCCAAACCTTAAATAGGAAACAGCTGCTTAAAAAGGTATTACCACCTACAAGGCTGTCAACTGTCATAAAAAAAAATTTGCTTTTCGTTTAAGTATATTTTTGAACGAAGATTTAAATTTGGATGTGTGATAATTAGGCGATAAACCTAAAACCTAAGAAGATACCCTTTTTGTCACCTAAATGGGCTAATTAAATTGTAATTTTCAGGATTTTTAGAATGTAAAAAGCTAATTAATCTGGGCATGAATGATGTAGAAGAAAATGAGGAATAATTTTGAAAGTTTTATTTGATAACTTTTACTTTTAATTACAACAGGTCCCTAATCAGTTACAATTCCTCAATTTTATGGACAGGCCGAGTAAGACAACTCCAGTGCGCCAACTGATTTCATCTGTGAAGCAGAATTCTTTCATGTAGTAGGTAGCTCAGTCATATCAGTGGTAAATCAGGTCCCAAAAAGGTAATTGCAGACGCCTTAGTACACCAGAAAACATATTCGTCCATTCTGAAAAAAACACTTTTTTTAGTCAACATTTTTTTTAAACCTATTTTTATTTTTAGCATGTTCAATAGATTATAGTTTAATTTGGACAATTATACTAAATTTCAAAAAGTAATAGCCCTCCTAAAATTCACAACCCTCCTAGAAATTCCGGCTATACTTTTAAAAACGAACAGAAATTAAGTTTAAAACAAGTTTCCCAACTGAAAGTAAAGAGTGACGTTAAAATTCCAAAATGAAAGAGTTATTACAAATATTTGGGGCTGCTCCCTCCTCAGCCCCTTGCTTTCTACACAAAAAGACTCCTAAAACATCAGTGTCGTTGAAATGGAATAAGAAGTATTTTTAAAGCACTATAAAACTTTAGCCACGCTCCGCCAGGGATCGGCGAAAGCCGGCGAGCCGCGCCGCAGCCCGGTCATTGCCGTCGGTGAGCCCGGAAATCAGGCCGAAATGCTGATGCCCCAGATCCAGAAGGTAGCGCGTGACATTCCCGGCCGCCTGCCCGTTGTCGAAACCGACAAACGGGTGACGCGTGTCCTCCTCGCGCACCCAGGTCAGGACATACGGTACATTCTTACGCTCGATCAGGTCATAGGTGTCTTGGGAGCGAAGGCTGCCGACCAGCATCAAGCCGTCAACGCCGCTGGCAATCAGGTTGCGGATGTGATCGCGCACTATCCAATTCCTCTTGCCCCTGTGAAGCGGCAAGTGCGGGCATGCCCCCCGAGTTCACTTCCCGATTGCAATCACCGGCCGACCGCTGAAAACCGCGAAACGGACGGTTCAGTCGGGTGCAAATTCGGTATAGTGTTGCAACTGTTCTTTTCGCAGACCCCACCCGCGGAGCCACTTGGTGCAGATTGGACATTGGTACTTTGTGACGGCGTTTACCGTGGGGCTGACAACTATCTGCAGCGCGCAGGCTATCGCCCGGGAATGCAAGACTTTCCTCGATGTGACCCCGGAGATCGCCGAGTGCGCACTCAATGGCTTGCTCTTGGCACCCTCTGGCGTGCATTATCACTCCTAAAGCATTTTCTGACTTTTTCCTGGTAAGAAACTGAAAAGAAAAAACAAGTCCAGAAATATGTCCTGAATTATCTTCTGTATTTCATTACAATTTTCTGAGCTGAGATATTATATTTACCCCTTGATAAATGGCTTGGAACAGTTGGACCGATAGACACAATGGAAAGAAAAGATACCAAATCTATCTAGTCAACCCGACAAAATCTATTATTACAGAAATTAAAACTTTTGATTTTTCTACTTGCCGGATTTCGTGGTTGGTCGACGAGGGCCTGGTGCTGCCGCCCAAGTACCTGCCGCAGCAGTTCCAGGACATGAATGCACTGTCGGCCTGGATGTGCTTCTCCAACTTCCTCAACCACCTGAGCATGGACCGCATCGAAGCGGACTACGCCAACATCCTCTAGGCGCCGGACGGGCGCCGCATTTCTCTGTACAGGGAGTACAACATGGAACATTCGGTTTTCGAGCGGCAAGTGCAGCTCACGGATCGCACCATCAGTCCTGCGGTCTACAACCTGGTTATCGGCTTGACCCTGCTCTGGGGCTTCGCGGTCAACTGGTGGAGAAAGCTTACCGTATTTGGTATTAATAAATAAATGACTCCAACATTTATGGCAAGTTGATTTATATGAAATCACTGGATAACTCTTTCAAAAAGGGCTACCATCTTCGAACGAAGAAATCAGACTCGATTCTAACAGCTTGTGCCAAGAGTACTATCATCAGCAAAAACAATAGGTGCATCCGGTAAGGACGAACTCCTGTCACAATTAGTGACAGGTGCTGGTTGACAAAGACGACAGCAAATGTTAGGTTTTTAATTTTTAACTGCATTAATAAGCTCATTGACGTAGATTAAAAAGAGTATCGACCCAGGCTCGAGTAGTTGAGGCTGATCCCGGTCTTCTCCAGGCGCGCGAACACCTTGTCCAAGCCGAGTGCGGATGAGCCGCAGTTGCCGCTGACGATGGTGGTGACGCCCATCAGCAGGAAGTTCAGCGCCTCGGGGCGGCTGGTGATGCTCTCGGCGTGGGCGTGCACGTCGACGAACCCGGGCGCGACCATGAGGCCTGTCGCGTCGATGACCCGGGTCGCTTCGCCGTCTAGCGTGCCTACCGCGACGATGCGTCCGCCGCGAACCGCGACGTCGGCCCGCCGTGGCGCGGCGCCGGTGCCGTCGAGCGCGCTGAGGCTTCGTCGGCACTGGCCGATGAGTTGGGTGCGGAACATGCGGTCAGGCGCGGCGACAGACTGGATGGATATGTGTTCCCGAACGACACGCCCCCCGATGGCTGGCGCAGGGTCAATAGCATCAGCGGGCGTCCGTATTTCGCCCCCTACCGCCGCAAGAAAGCGGATAAGGAAATTTGGAAGCGCATGGGCGAGGTTCGCCCCCTCGGAAGCGCTGACCTCGCTCACGCCCTCAACAGAGGCGCACATTTCTGCGACGACCCGGCACCCAATGGGGCTGTTTATCTCCGCTCCTCGCACGGTCATGAACATTTCACTCAAATCGGCGAGAAAAATGCGATAGCTACTGTTGCATGGATGATTGTATTTGGTGATGGCTTGCATAATTTTATTGATGGCCTTTCAATTGGTGCAGGGTTTTCTGAATCCATAAACACGGGAATCAGTATTTCTGTGGCAGTCCTTTGCGAAGAATTACCACACGAGCTAGGTGAGATTGTTTACTTTTCCCTTTCAGTTTTAAAAAACTCAACAGAAGAAAAACACACTAGTGAACACAAAAATGTGTTCAAACACAAGACAGAGCCAAGGCCACGATTTGAGCAGAATCTTATAACATAGTCTGGCCAATCAGCTTGAAGATTAAGAATGTACTTCACTATTTGGCAGGGGTTACTGTGCTAGCTCACATATCAGTGTTGTCTATGGTGGTATACAAAAACAAGAGTTTTACAGCCAGTTGAAATACTTGCTCTTGCTGAGCACGGACAGGATTCAAGACTGAAGCGATCAACTCATCATCGCGTGTTAACTATTATGGTTGTCCTCCTAGGGGGAACCTAGTAAAGAATGAACCTTGAACTATAGTAACTGAAATTCTGTAAACGTGCTTTGGAAACAACTATCAATTAAACAACTCCTCGACATGGTGAGTTCACGCCTGGATCCCGAGCAGAAGTACGTGGCCTGGCCCACCTTGCTGTGTTTTGCCTGCGACGTTGGCCGGCTCGAACTGGCCACTAAGCTGTTGGGTGAGCTCTACGATGACGGCTTTGATGCAATTCCAAGAGATCAGATGTGGCTGTGGAACATCTGCCAACTTGCCTACGCGGCCACCCAACTGAATGAGACTGCCATGGCAAAACAGCTGTTACCGATGCTGGAACCGCAGGCTGGCCGCCACGGCAACATGGTCTTTAACTCCATGGGAGCGTGCAGCCGCCCAGTATCAGCTTCTTATAATTAACATCCAGTATATTTAAAATAATAATACCTTTAATTAGAAGCATCGTAAGTCAGAGTGCATTCGCTTTGATCTGTAGATTATATGTTAGCTAATAGTTGGCTGTGGTATAGGTAAAAGCAATTAGTTATAATAACTGATTGTTAGTAAGGTAATTTAAGAGCACCTGTTACAAACATAAATTTATTGAGCTTGTTTCTTTACATTTATTTTCTAATCGTTTTTCAATTAATGCCTGACCTACCTCCCCTTCTATGGGAAATCCTCACCCGCGAAAAATTTCTTCACCATTCCTTGGAAAATATTCCTTGGACTCCTTAGGAAAATATATGGCATATCATTTTCAATATTTCGAAGTGCCCAGGTTTAAGAGCCATTTTTAACCGCCGTCATCACTGTAGCTTTTAGTATTTTGATATTATTTAGACTTATTTTCCTATTCTTCCAACCTTCCAACCTTAGGCCTTGGCTATTCTTCTTTTTTAACTTTACTGTGGTGGCCAGCGTTTACCCCCCCCCCTCCTGCAGATAATAGCTCCACCCCCGTAAAATATATCCCCGTTGAAAGGAAATTATTCCCAAAAATTTTCTCCCGAAACGTATCGAGATTGTCGTTGCCGAAATCGGCTTGATTGCCATTGCCGACATCGCAGTACGCGACGCTTCCGGCAAGCTGATTGTCACGCTGGAGACGCCCAATGAAGCAGCTATGGTTCAGGCGCTTACCGACATTCAGTTGCTGCCGGGTGTGGCGAGTGCCGCGCTTGTCTACCACCACGTAACAACCGACGCCGTGATCTCGGCCGAGGCCTAAGAACGAGGAAAGAGGGATGGCCCAACCAACACGCAGGGATGTCATCAAGGCCCAAGCCGTAGCCACTGCCGCCGCGGCCGCTGGTCTACTTTAAGATCGACTGTACATAATTTTAACGGAAGTCAAGTGAATGAACATCAAATAAATGTATATGTTAACTGTTGACTTAGTATGGACAACGTAACACTAGGGATTATTGTGGTACCTAGTGGCATTACAGTCTCTGAAGCTATGAACTTAAATTTAATGAAAATAGAAATCACTAATGCAACAGCACAAACACAGAAATAAACATACACCATAACAGAAAAAAAATACATATGGAGAAAGGAAGATTGTTTTCCTACTTTAGTAATTAATACTGATCAGTACTTGAATGAGGCCTTAACCCTACCCAACTGTACTTGTTTTTGGGAATGAACAAATTATTAATGTATGAATATTTACGGACGAAAAGCTCAGTCAGTTTTAACTTAACCAACTAGTTCTAATTATTTGTTTTTGCACTTCAACCGGGCAACACTGACAAAAATGTGACACTGCCTTAAAAACTTCATAGTTTAAAAAATCGCTGTCTTCAGGTATTTCAAAATCAAAGAAAGAATATTATATTGTTCCAATCTCCTTCAATGAAAATACCCCGAAAAAAAAGACATTTTTCTATCAAAATGCCAATAAAAGATATTTTCAAAATCTAGAGGTCCGAAATGTATTTAAGGAGTATAACTCAACCCAGTCCAGCCTTTGTGGGGGAGGGATGAATTTGTCTATAAATTCTATAAGGTCCATAAATTCTAAATATTTAACAAGAGAGGCTCTTGAATCTCAACCAAACTAGGTGAAAAGCAAGAACAAGTGTCCAGGTAGCAATTTTGGGGACATGTGGATCCCCAAAAATTACCAAAACATGTGTAATTTGGAATCTCCCAAAACTAGACATGTTATATCCAACACTTTTAGATGGTGTTGGAGGGGGGTTGAGGGCTTTTCAATTTTTATTTTCTGGTCACATGGCGTCTGAAGCGCGACATCACGAATACCGCCCTGATCCAAACGGGCAAAAATCACATTGCCGTTGAAGGCGACGCGCAGCATTTCGAGCGACAATGTCGGCTTGATGACTCCGTCGATTTCCTTCACCAGCGGAACCCGCCGAACGACACCATCGACCTCTTCATCGACCGAGAAAAATGCACGGCCAGACGCCGCCTTTTCCAGGATGTCGACGTTGTGGACCAAGGTTGGGTACTTGATAACGAACCGCTCCAAGTCCCAGTTTGCCGGCACGCCGGGGGCTTTTTTTGCCCGCTGTTGCACCGAGACAAGATTTGGAACTAAAGCATGATACGTTTTCTCTCAGTACTAGTAGGCTAAGCTAATCAATATGTTCTAAAACCGATAATCTTTCGTGTCCATACTAACCTACCACACGGTACCCCGTTGGACCCACGCCTAGTAGTGGAGGCCATGTGCCCATATGAATAGCTAGGGGAGGGGCAATACCTCCCTGGGAAATAAGAGGATAAACGTATCAGAGAAAAAAAAAATGAGAAACAACCTCATTTGAATCCTGGTAAAAAATAGGCTCATGTTAGTACTGCCCCCCTCCCCCCACTGGGAAAATTTCCCCGCCAGCAGCGCGAGCGCAATCGGCAGGTCGTAATGCGAGCCTTCCTTTGGCAGGTCGGCCGGCGCGAGATTGACCGTGATCCGCTTCGCCGGCAGCGCCAGCCCCAGCGCATTCAGCGCCGCGCGCACCCGCTCCTTCGATTCGGCGACCGCCTTGTCCGGCAACCCGACCAGCGTGAAGGCGGGCAGGCCGGAGGAGAGCTGGCATTGCACGTCGACCTCGCGCGCATCGACGCCATGAAACGCGACCGTATAGGCATGCGCGACCATCCGGCGATGCTCCCCCTCCCGACCATCGACGACTAAGACCCTAAGCATTTTTAGAAACACAGGATCTAACAGGTCCCTCTTTCCGAATAAATAAAACCTTATATACTATCAATTAACAACTTGCAATGCTAACAACCCTTACCCCAGGGCTGTGGGAATTATATCAACCAAAAGGTATGGTTATTTGATCTTTCTATTTCGGACAAATTAACTATCCCAAAATTTTGATTGAATGTCTTTCGGGGAGGACAGTTAAAAATGTGTGAGAGGAGGGTCGGCTGCCTTCTTGTCACTTTTACTTCTAAAAGGGCATTAGTGCTTTCAATTTTCAATGAAGTGAGCCGAATACCACGTTGACATATATACCCACAATGGGAGGAAGGTCCCTTCAAAGAACTAGATTGGGAGCTTTAAACATAAAAAAGTATAGCTAAATACAGTCTATTTAGGGCTTGAAATTCTCTTTATATGAATCCTTCAACCAAGTTTCTTCAACTAAAATTAAAGAGCAACATTAAAACTTAAAACGAGCAGAAATTATTATGCATATGGTGGGGTGTTTCCCTTCGTCAGTACCTCGCTCTTTACGCTAAAATATCTTAGTACATCCAAAAGAGCTATTTGTTCTAATTAAATGGCCTTTGTGATTCAAGTCCTCACATGTCTATGGGTAAATGTATAGTTTCATCACAAGCTGTCTAAACTGGAACCTATGCTTCAAAGCAGCATAGTTTTCAGTTTAGAGCTCTTGGAAATGCTAGTTCTTGAAGTGCATCCATTTCTGTTTGACCCCTCCTCCAGAGGGCAAACTAAAAATGAGTGAAGTGGGCAGGGTTTTGAAGCTAAGGGAAATGTTAGAGCTGTACAATATAAATGAAATTATATTGGAAATACTAATTCCAGTCATCATTGGTAATTTCTGTATAGCAGGAAGTTGAAAGATAATTAAAAAACTCATGCAAGGCTTTTCAATTTCCAATCGGATTAGCCTTTTTCGAAGCTTCTACAACAACATATGGCCATCTCAACAACATCTGGAAATATGAGGTGTGGGACGGGTATCCACCCTCCCATCAGTCTGAATCTCAAAAAGGGCACTTAAAATTCTGATTGTCCATCCGAGGAGCCCCCTCCAAAGTTTGTACGATCATCCTCCATATAAACCTTATATGACCCCAGGGCATAACTTACAACCCTTGCCCTGAGGGCTATAGCCGGGGGATGTCATGCTCAAATACATAATTTCCATGCCTTTCAACTAAGTTGAACAACCTTGTGATTTACGAATTTCTCAATTCGTGTGTTTCTATTTTCCTACTTTTTATATTTATATATTTGCTTTTATACTTTTGAAATACCTAACATCTGGTGACATTTGGAATGCTTTTAAGCTTTTCAATAAGAGCAGCTAAAGTAAAGTGCATTGGCAAAATGTCCGAAGTAATACAAATTCAAAATGAAGTAGAACCAAAAATGGGGTAAGAAAATAAGTAACAGTGAAAATCAAAACATGTTGAAATGAAAATGATAGCGATGAGAATTAGAATGATGATTCTTTGGATTCACCTGAACTATCAGGTCACCTGGGTCAGGCCGTTGAAGCGGTCCACTTCGTTGAGGTGGCGATGTCCTGCGAAGATGCCCCGCACAGGGAAGGGGGCAATGGTGCGCAGCAGCGCATCCGTGTCGTTGACGTAGTAGTTGGCTCCGCCGACCGGATAGTGCAGGAAGAGGAGCGACGGTCGGTCGCCCACCCCGCGAAGTTCCTCCTCCAGGGCCGCGAGGTCGTCGGCGAAGAGGCCGGGCTCCTGCAGCAACTGTGTAGGGTCGAGCGCCATGAAGTGCACGCCTCCGGCGTCGAAGCCGTAGCTCGTCGGCCCGAACCCCGTGAACAGAACGCTGCCCACATCCGTCGAATCGATCCCATTGCGGCGTATCATCAGCGCAAGAAGCTGACGGGTCGCGTTGAGGATTTGATCGCGATCATCCGCCTCGACGGTCGTCGCCCCGCGGACACCACGGCAAACGGTCATTACCAGCTCACAGATTCTTGGTTAAGTTCATCGGTTATGTTTTCGGCCGTGCCAGCAACTTGCCGATCCGTCGGGATTGATATCCCGCAGCCCCCAACGAATGCCTACTATAGAATACGTACCGTATTGCCGATAATCGGGGTGTCCCAAGGATTTTGGCGACAGACAAAAGATCCCACAGTTTTGTTGCTTCTTTCTGAACTGCAACAATGTAGCCAAGAGACCAATACAACCAGATTTGTGGAGAAGCTATATTATCTCAAGTAGGTCTTTCAAATATATCAAGCTTAAGTTTTCAAATATACTATGCTCCCAAATAGAGAATTTTAGGGACTTTTGGGGGAGTTAAGGGACTTTCTGCATAAGAAGGGACTTAGCTTTAGGACTTTTAGGGACTAATTCCAAGCCCTGAAATCGTTACTATTTTTAAGTTCAGAAAGGGTAAAACAATACCACACATTATTGCCAGCCGGAGAAGCTTTCCTCATCCTCGCGGCTGAAAGTGCCATCATCCTGCAGGCGTGAACGAAACAGGGTCATGTTGAAGCTGCGCTCGGGATTGGCGGTGTCGTAGTCCACCTCGGCGCGGATCAGGTTGCCCTCAAGGCCGGCGTCGCGGGCGGTCAGGCGCAGGGCATCACGGGGCGTCGCTTCTTCGGTACGCAGCACCACATCGGCAGAAATAGCGTTGTTGGCGATGCGCACCACATAGGCCTGGGTCCCGCCATTGACGAAGAATTGGAATACCTGGTCAGCCAGTTCGCCATCGGTTTCGCGTTAATATCGACTGCGCCGGTAATATTCGCCAGCCCGAATTGCACATAAAGATCGGTTTCAAGGACTCCGTTGTTCGAAATCAACCGTTGCGGCTCATCAAAGGATGCGACAGTTACAGCGTTAATGAAGTACTGAACGGTCGCCCCCGGGGTAAGATTGATCGCGATTGTATTGTCTCCCGCTTTTACCATCGACCGCGGAATTTTCCATGCGACCGGGTGAAAATTGGGGTTTGTATCGGCATACTTCCTCACGAGAACCGAGCCATTAACCGTAACTGTAACCGGAGAATTGGGCTTTCCTTCTAGATGAATTTTTTTCCTTTTCTTCAATAGGTGATGCTATCAAACGAGTGATCCTTGAAGATTAGTAGAGAGGTCTACTTACCTTTTAAGGGACCAAAAAATAAGATGCAAACTAGCCCTTTTTCCCCAAAAGCTTTAAGTTCTGGAATACGCCCATTGTTTACATAGAGCATCTGTTGGGAAGCAAACATAAGTTTTCAGGGGATATTTTCTGCATGAGGGATTTTTTACAGGGAGCATATTTCGATAGGGCAACAGTTTCTGGAGGACATTTTTACTAAGGAGGATTTCTTGGTGTAGTTGGAAAAACGTTCCTACTCCGCCCTGGTCGAGCCGGTGTTCGAGTATTTCGGTTAGGACCAGATCTTCCCCGGCGACGTGTTCTTCTGGAACGACCCGTACAACAGCGCCGGCGGCATCGGCCATATCCCGGACCTGTGCTCGACCCTGCCGATCTTCCACGGCGACCGGCTGGTCGGCTTCAGCCAGGTGTTCGGCCACCACGACGACGTTGGCGGCTCGGTGCCCGGCAGCCTGCCGGTGCACGCCACCGATATGTGGACCGAAGGCTTGGTGATCCCGCCGATCAAGCTCTACGAGAAGGGCGTGCGCAACGAACCAAAACAAACCTAAATAAAAATAGTCGTTCCTGAATCAGTGTCAATCGTAAATCTCTTACAGTTGAAACTGACTTATTTTTTTTTTTTTTGAATTCTCGGTTATAATGTGTTGCAGTTTTCTCCTTACAGGGTCGAATCTGTAGCTGACACCATAATTTTGATTGTGCGAGTCTATGACCTATATTTTTATATAGGTTATAGACTCGCACAATCAAAATTGTAGGAGTAAACCAAAGACTCGCACAAAAAAAAAGGAGTAACCAAGAAGAAGCATGATCTTTTTTGCTAAAGTTTTTAAATTCGGACCATCCCTTTTTCTTTTCTGTTCACTTTCTAAGCCAACACGGAGGTTACCATTCTCTGGTAAATCAATCCAAAATGTTTAAGTCACAATTATCTGTATTCAACACCATAATACTCTCGGTTGGATGAGTTGCTTCGCTGCCTTGCATTTTGGCTCAAAACTGTCCCTTGGTAGTCTATGTGTAGCCTCAAGAGTGTTCCGATCTTCCTGATACTTATGGAGCAAGAAGACAGATTATCAGAGATGTAGGCTACTTCCGATTCCCTTGTGCTATTTGCTCGAAATCACCCTCTTCTGTTTTGGTATTTTAAAGGCTTACCAGTGGCTGGCCTTAGCTGTGCCATAAAGATGACAGCCGAAATAATAGGAGAACAAATGGATGAGAGACAGACTGAAGCTTGGATTCCTACCGATTTCCACTGCCATCAGGAATTGTTTCCTGCAAGTAGTCAATGTATCCACAGAGACATTGAAACATCACGAAGACAATCAGTCGACAACGACACGGATTACAACTTTCGCAAGAAAGAGTTTGAGACATTTTCACTAAATTGGGCAATCCGTTCAGCAGAGTGGACTTCGACCTAGTGAATATTGTGACGTCAGAAGTTGTGAACGCCAAGGTCGCGGTTACTCAAGGGAACGATTGGTCGGGCTAACAGGATTTGTCGATAGTTCTTGCGCATTTGCAATGCAGCAGCTAGAGCGAGCAACGTCTTTCCTGTACCAGCTTTTCCGGCGAGTGTGACCAGCCGAATACTGTCGTCGGTCAACGCCTTGATCGCAAAGCTCTGCTCCGCGTTCTTGGGAGTGATGCCGTAGCATTTTGATTTCTCAACACGAACAAAAGAGTCCATTGTCTTACGGTAGGTCGTCAGTGCTGATTTGGATCCGTTTCGAAAAATAAAGTTTTCGTTGGCGTTCGGCAAGAAAAAGAAAGTCCCCTCCCTTCTGAACTAAAATCCTGGATAACCCTGGGGGGGAGGTCAGTGGGCAGTGAGGAGTTATAACCTTTTTTCTGTATTTAAACAAATAATAATTTAGTTTTTTGTTTCCATTCTTTGTATAATTTCAAGATAAAGGTGGTTAGAAGATACAGCCAGCCATTGGACTTGTGTGGTTTTGTGTGTTTCTTTAGTCTTTTGTAAAATGTAGTTGCGTTTTTATTTTTTTTTTTTTTTTTTTTTTGTAAAATAAAGTGTCAATTTATCTACCTAAAAAAATGTCTTAAGTAGCTGAAATTCAGTTCTTCAAAAATCTTGTCAAAACTAAGAAAAGCTTGCACAATTGAAGGATCAACAGAAACGGATCAGTTTTCTTTAGTTTTTATTTATTTTTATAGTACTGTAAAACACCTTTTTGGTACGAGGTGGCTTATTTTCAGTTTTTACAGTCATTTTCGATTGATTTGGGAAAGTTAGCTCCAACTTTACCCCCCCCCCCTAAGGTTTTTAGGGAAATTCGCCACTTTTCCCGCCCCCCTCCAAACAACTTCCCAAAAACATGTAGCCTACAAAACGCATTTTTTTCCTAACCCAAACCAGGGTCAGTTTGGTGATGTCACTCGAGTTAAGGAGTGCTGTGTGAATGACGTTGAGCATTGGGGCAATCCCAGAGCCTCCAGCCACCATCGCAACATCCTGGAACACACCAGCAGAATATTCAAACCCGGAGGAGAATGGACCTGAGATGGATCAGAATGCAATTCGAACTCAAGGTACCTTCAACTGATACCATATATCACCATATATATATATATAATTCGAACTCAAGTTACCTTCAACTGATACCATATCACCATATATATATATAGAATTCGAACTCAAGGTACCTTCAACTGATACCACATCACGCGGGGTACCGCCGGTTCATCCAGCGCCGCCTGCGTGCGCTGTACTCCTTCGAGGGCACGCCCATCGTGATCAACATGCGGGTGCGCGAGAAGCGTCAGCGCTGATCTGTTCCGACGCGTGTCGCGCCGTGGCGCCACGTCCCCGATGCTGTGAAAGGCTGAAGGGGTGACGGTCGTACCTCCTGCCTCTGGCGAGCCGCGTCGCCCGGACGGGCCGCGGAACCCGGGCGATGCCTGGGTGATCGCGGCGTCGGGCGAGAAATACTGGGGGCGTTTCGGCGCTGCCGGGCTTCTCGCCTTTGACCCGATTTGCATATTCAATTTAAGTTTTACCCGTTTCAAGATTCTGTGTAATTCTATTATAATATGTTATGCGCTCATTTGATTTCATTTCACATTCTTTTGATTGATACATTTCATTTCTGTACGTTTTCGGTTTCATTTATTCTTTAAGTATAGTTTCCGGTCGTTTTTATTTGAATTATTACAGATTTTTTTTCCGATGATCTTAAGTTTAATATGGCCTTTACTTTTCTTTGAAAAACTTCTTTTTTGGAATTTTTTTTATTAACATTTTAAGAATTGGCAATTTGCATAAGTTACAGCCTTCTCACATCTCTTCCGATAGCGCCCCGGGACCCAGCGCGGACTTGGAAAACGCCCGGGTCAGCGCGCAAGTTCGTGGAATCGTCGGTGTGCTTCCCCAGCGGCAACAGGAAGTGGTGATGTTAAGAATATTTGAGGGATACAGCGTGCAAGAAACGGCGACCATCATGGGCGTGCGGCAGGGCACCGTGAAAGCCTCTCTGCATAAAGCACTGTTGCGTTTAGGCGATGAATGGCGATTGTTGGAGGACGACCATAGTGAGTGAGGCACGGGCCTTACGGCGAGCATACCGAGCAGGAGCCGCGCCACTCGACAATGCCTTCTAAATCATAAAATCTTACGATTGAACTTTTTGCGCTCAGTCCTTCGGCATGCAATCAATACATGCCACGAAATGCCATTGCCATCAAATGTGGCACCGTAATCAATAGCTCATCATCCTTATACGAGCAGTAGCTTTTTGCGTGCTTCCTACAGCCGGCTGGGTGATTTTGTGTCTTGTCCAAATCAGCGCATCAATCTTTTAGTCCGTAAAACCACTGGATATGAAAAAGTTAATCACCCACAAATTAATGATTCTGGTCCCCATAGGCTTTGTGAAGGAATTCTACGCGGGGTAGGTCACGAAGAGACGAAAAGCGGAGGAGGCGCGTACACCGAACATGGAATCTCCCGGTAGTGAAGGACAAAGAGACTACGACGAGTCCGGGGACCCGCTTGAAACCGAAGGCGTTCCAAGCACGCTCAGCCGACCGCCTTCGGGCTCCCAGCCTCGCAACGGCAAAGCCGTTTCATCAGGAGCGCATCCGCAAACGGATCCGCGAACGTCTCATCCAAGCCAGTCGCAAACAGATCTCGTACCTCGCCTTGCGCCCCAACGGCAAAGCGGGCATCAGGAAGACGCACCAGCAAGCAGACCTCCGGACAATTCCGGCACCTTGAAGTCCGCCAGCCGCGCGGCAGCACGCGCCAGTTCGTCGCGCCCGCCGTAATTTATCGCGACAGTCAGGTTCAGCCGGGTATTGCCCGCCGTGCGCGCTTCGATCGCGGCCATCAGCGCCTGCAGCTTGGGATCAAGCCGGTGGCGTCCGCCGATGAAACGCAGCCGCACACCCTCGGCCGACAATTCTTCGGCCTCGCGTTCGATATAGCGGCGAAAGATCTTCATCAGACCCAGGACTTCCTCGGTCGAGCGCTTCCAGTTCTCGGTCGAGAAGGCATAGACGGTCAGCCAGTTGAACATTAGCAAAAACATTATCAATCAACAATGCTGAATTCATAGTGACCATTGTTGGGACTGTAATCGTCGGCTTCATCCTATAACTCAACATAATATTTAAAAACTGGCTAACCTCTGGATTAATGAACAAATTCATTAGATCAATAATGAAATCACCACACACAAATATAGGTAAGTTTCTACTCATAATCATGTCCAACTGTTTGTTTAGTAACATAAAAAATTCTTTAATATTACTCGACGGAGGTCTATGAACAACAACCAAATAAAACACCTTAGATTTCTTGCTAGCCGCTAATAACAAACTATTGGTTGGCATTAGCTGAATCCAGCTTTGATAGTGGTTGGAGTTGCTTCAAACATTTGCATTACATTATGGAAAGCTGTGTTTATTGTAATTTAAATTCTTTTTTTTTAACAGGCAAGAATGATTCGGTGGTTTTCCTCCTAGAAGTCCTCTCTATTTTGTGCATGGGTGACAAGACTCACAGTCAACTTCTTGAGCTACTACCAGAAAAATGTGGATCACCACAAACAAAGGACATCGATGCGTTTTTAACTGAAGTAATTTTTTTCTCTTTTTCTCTTTTTAGTTAAACTTGTCAGAGGACATGGACACGCTCCGGTCGTCGGCCTGCGCTATTTCAACGTCTACGGACCGCGCGAAGCCCACAAGGGCTCGATGGCATCGGTCGCCTTCCACCTCTTTGGTCAGCTCGGCAAGGGCGAGAATCCGAAGCTGTTCGGGGCTCATGACGGTTACGGTCCGGGCGAGCAGAGCCGCGACTTCATTCATGTGGCGGACGTCGCCGATGTTGCGCTGTGGTGCTGGCGGCGCGGCCTCTCCGGCATCTTCAACTGCGGCACCGGCCGAGCCGAGCCGTTCAAGACGATCGCCGAAACGGTGATCGACACCCTCGGTCACTCCAAGCGTTTTCCAAAATTTTCCCCTCCAACTCCCCCCAATGTCAACAGATCTGGTCGGGATTTAAAATAGGAGCTCTGAGACAAGAATTGCTTCTAAATATCAAATTTCATTAAGATACGGTCACCCGTTCTTAAGTTAAAAATACGTCTATTTTTCTAATTTTTCCAAATTAACACCCCCCAGCTCCTCCAAAGAGAACGGATTCGTTCTAATTATGTCAATCACGTATCTAGAACTTGTGTCATTTAAGTTTCATCCCGATCCCTCCACTCTGCGTTTTCCAAGATTTCTGTTTCCCTCCTCAAAGGAAGAGTATTAACAAAGACTTTCTCTTTATTGAAAAAAAAATCAACGGAAGCTGGTCAGAAAGTGACTTCGCACAGGGATGACGATAAACAGCTAATAGGAACATATTTATTCAACACATTTAAGTTGCACGTCAGGTCTTTAAACTGTTTTTCTAAAAAGTCTTTGTTGAACTTGCAACCAGAAGTTCCCTTCTCATGGGTATTTCCCGTCCCCCTCACTTTGAGGGCTTGTCTAAAAGAATAGATTGTTTTCTTGGAAATAGTTAAAATTAGGTTTCTCAAGGTAAACAAAATACTTAAGCTGAATCTGTCTTTGAGGCGATTGACCAACAGGTGGAGAAAAAGCTAGCTGCGATCACGATGACAAAAACCGCCGATGATTCAGCGGCATCAAGTTCTCACGAGTCTTTTACAATGCGGAAAACGTCAAATCTCACATTGCAAACAAAAGATGAGACCACGACCTTAGCTACCGGTAACACAGTAACGACGACAAAAACTAGTCCTCCGTCGATTGATCAGAGCATCGAAACGAAAAGCGAAAACAGGTCAAGATTGAGGTCTCAATCAGTTCAAGGAGAAGAGAACACTTCACCAGATTCCGAAAGGAACGTCATCACGACGAAAAAGGAAGCAATGACACAAGACGAAGACGTTGCAAGTGATTATAGGATGGGCATCTTTCTTTGCTCTCCTTCCAACAGCAATATCGACTTTCGCATGTCGCTTTTGTGGCAGGAAAAATTTCACAAAAAACGAGAGGCGTCCCGTTGGTTTGGCCGGATTGTTGCGATTGCCATGAATTTTCAAAAATGGAGAACCAATACTTGTAACAAATCGTGGGAAGAAAAATGGCTCAACGATACGGAAAAAGATTCTGTGGGTCCTTATCGCTATCTCAGCTCGAACTGTTGTCTCCACATCGAAGAAGCGGCGGATCAAAACGGCGCGCTGTCCGGTTTCGCAGACCCCCATCTGACGCGAGCACTCACAGCCTTCCATCGTGATCCGGTGGCGCATTGGTCCGTGGAAACACTGGCAAGTGAAGCCGCTCTCTCACGCACCAGTTTCGCGATACGATTTTCCGACAAACTCGGAATCACGCCGATGCAATACGTCACCTCATGGCGCATGCAGATTGCTCGTACAGCACTAATCGAGAGAGAGGCCAGTGTGGCCGAAGCGGCGAGCCTCTGCGGCTATTCCTCAGAAGCAGCATTCAGCAGACAAAGCCGACAGCACTTCGAGCGTGAAAGCCGTCACCCTCTTTGCCATACAGTTCGTGTAGCAAGTCGGATGCACCGTTGATGACCAAGTGTTGATCGGTGAAATCTAAAGTCGAGTTCACACAGCCCAAAAGTTTGATCACTTTTAAGCCATCGATAGTTCCATGAGTGTTGTGCACCGATTGCAAAATTTTGATGGCGCAATCTTTGGCTGCCTCGTAACCTTGTTCGACAGTCACGTCGTCGCCCAGTTTTCCTTTTTGATCACTCACGTGGCCGGAGGTGATCAGCAAGTTGCCAGTTTTGGCGAGTTAAGAAGCTGCTTAAGACAATATTCAACGCTAAGATTGGCCGAAAAATAACACAAACAAATTATTGTTTATATCGGCCATTATTTAACAAAATTCTAATTTATGCGTAAAGATTGAAGTACTGACAAGGGGAAGAAACTCCTTCATATACGTAGTATTACGGGGGTCTGCCCCCTTGTCAATACCTCGCTCTTTACGCTAAAGTCCAAATTTTGTTCCAATTCTTTAAGAATGCCCCCTGAATCACAAAAGCCGTTTTATTAGAATAAATAGCTCTTATGAAATTACTAAAAATGCTTTAGCGTAAAGCGCAGGTCATAACAGACCAGCGGGCGGACACGCCAGCCCTTGAGCTCGAGCACGACCTGCTCGTCTCCGGCCTGGAAATGCTTGTGCTCGCCGGCCATGCGGAACAGGTGGCGCTTGTCGTAATGCGCCAGCGAACCATCCGCACGCGCCCAGAGCAGGCGATTGCGATAGCTGCCGTCGTCGGCCTGGATGATCAGGCTGCCGCAGATCACCGTATCGAGACGCTGCGCCTGCTCGCGCAGCCATGTGCTGCTGGGGCCATCCTCCGGTTCGGCCAGCGCTGCCGACTCCATCGAGAAGCCGGTCACGACGATCCGACGGATCGTCGGTCGGCTGCCCCTACGCCGTGCCGGCCAGAGACGGACATTGCCTAGTGCAGGCGCTCGCGCAAGCGGTCGAGCAGCCAGGCGTCGGCCTTCTCGCCGAGCCACATGCCCAGGGCGCACCCGACCCCGCCGCCAATGAAGCACGCGGCGGCGGCGGGTTCCCAGTCGCGGATCAGCGTGTAGGTGACCGTCGCCAGAATGCCGCCGACGACTCCCGCCAGGACGTGCAGCACGACAGTGGGGGCGGCGATGCGCTCGGGCAGCGCGCGGGATTGCACCAGGCCCCGCAAAGAAGAGAAAGAGAGAGAGAGTTAGGAAAAGAAGAAAAAATAGATGGGTGGACTGGCTTGCCAATGGAACGCTTCAGATCTATTTACAAATCATGATGATTTTGCTTAGAACAGATCTTTGCTCTTGTTATGATGAGTTTGGTACGCCATAATTCATCATTTCAGTAAAGGCACGTTCAAATGCTTGATGAATTTCAAAATAACTGACAATCATGACGTTTTGTTGATCACGAGATGTCAGACTGATTTTATCATGAGAACCGGCATCGAACTAAATAAAAAATCGAATGATGATTTGTAAGAAGAAACCATTCCATTGTCCGGGAACTATGAAAGTTTTCAACTGAAAGTTTAATATAGTAACCAAAACTCTAAAAATGATTTTTAATATCAATAAGTACATCGAAAGAATCAAATTATTACACTGATTTAAGAAATATAGGATTAATAAAGTTAGTGTTACACATCAAAAGTTACGGGCCTGAAAACTTTCTGAATCTTAATGCAAATCACACGATGAGATTCAGCATACCAAAGAACCCTACCGTGGAAGTTCCAAGTAAAAACATGGAATTTTGCAAATTTCGCCAGAAGACAGATCATTTTTTTTTCCGAGGGAAGGAGTCTTACTTTTAAATTTTATATTGAGATTTGTATCACCTCCAATTTGAGTGTACTCATCCCCTTTGTTTGTGGAGGGGGAGGGCGAGATATCCTTATTATGCTAAGAACCTTACCCGCAAATATGCTCAGATCAATTCCTCGGATCAGTCTGTTATATTGTAAGCTAGACTGAAGAAATTGCATTTTTGAATACTGGCTTTATAGCCCCAGGGCACAAAGGGAATTACCGGGTCCCATAAGCCCTATGAGAATGACAAAATCTTGCATAGCGATGCTGAAAATCAAAAGATTCTTTGAGCCCCATCGACTGCATAAATCAAAATACCGTATTGCTTGGCCTGCGCTAAGGTGAGCGTTGCCGCAAATTGACCATCCAACGAGTGAAATGTCACATGGTCTGCCTCGGCTCGTACTGTCGCAGCCTCCAATAGCCCACTCACCCGAACACCAGAGCCTTTCATATTGGGCATGACCACACTCACATCCGGCACTTGCGCATCTGCTGATACATTTCGTAGGCCATCCGTGTCGAACGTACGCTTCTCTAAAACTTCACCATCAATAAAGACCTTATTCACACTTGAGGTTTGTTGTTCTGGCATGACCTTTTAAGGCCTGCATACCATCCATAACCGGCATAATCTGATCCATTAGCACCGTATAGTACTTGTTTGGTTCTGCTCGTAACTTTTGCAACGCCACTTCACCATTTTCAGCAGTATCTAAAATGTATGGTTCGCTACGCAAGTATTTCTTCAATACCTTTAAATTGAAAGGTGCATCATCTACCAGTAAGATCGCAATCTCTTGATTCAATGTAGTTCTCTACCCTGGGCTTACTATCATTCTTATACTTCTATACTCCTAAGGATAGATAGCTTTATTGCGATATAGTGAGGAACAACTAATATACAGCAAACGATCCACGGGGCTTTCTTGCCGCCTATCAGGTGTTCGCCGAAGCGGATCGCACGGACACCGGCGATCCCGGCCGGATAACCTGCCCAACGCTGGTGGCGACGGGTGCCTTGGACCAGGGCTCGTCGCCGGACATGGCGCGTACACTCGCGGCCGATCTGCCGCGGGCCCGTTGCGAGATCTGGGACGGGCTGGCGCATCTGGCCCCGATGCAGGACCCGGCGCGCGTTGCCGCCAGCCTGCGCGATCTGTTGGTCAACCCAAGGGGGGAATGATGAGCGATCTTGAACGCTTTCAGCTTTACTTAAAATGAACAGAAATTATTACGGTTATGAGGGGTTTCATTCCTCCTAAATACCTCGCTCTTTGTGCTGAAGTATTTTTTAGTAATTTTAACTATTTATTCTACGGCCTTTGTGACTCAGGGGTCATTATTAATGAACTGGGAGAAAATTTAAGCTTTAGTGTAAAGAGCGAGGTATAAACGAGGGGGCAAACTTCATCATATATGTAATAAAAATATATGAATATAGAATCTCGTTACGTAAGTTAATTCGTAAGTTACATATATTATTTACTAATAAAAACTTTCGTAAAAAATGAAAAGTTCTACTGCCGGATCACGTGCCTGCAGACGCGCTGGATGCTGCCGCGGTGCCGAAAATGACCGGCTTTGACTTTGCTGCCAGCGGCGAGCCGTATCGCTGGGATGAGTATGCCGTGGGCGAGACAATCGACCATATGGACGGCATGACGGTGGAAGAGGCCGAGCACCAGCTGGCAACGCGGCTTTATCAGAACACCGCGCGCGTTCATTTCAATCAGCATACGGAAGGCGCTGGCAGGTTCGGGCGGCGGCTTATCTATGGCGGCCATGTCATAAGCCTGGCACGGGCGCTGTCGTTCAACGGGCTGGCCACAAGCGGCCTGGATCGGCAAGACGACGATCGGGAGGATGCCAAGGAGGTAATGATGGAAGAAGTGACCGGCGCTCAAGAAGCGAAGCTGCTGTGAGTTCGACATGCCACATTCCCGGATCGTGGGCCCACGATGGCAAAGATGGTCTTGCAGAGCTCCGACAGATATCGATATTATGACAAAGAATACGGCCTAAATGACAATTTGCAGATGACACATCCGACGGTCAGCGGATACGCGTGGGACTACCGCAAAGGGGAGCGCATCGAGCCCCACCGCCACGACGAGCATCAGATCGTCCACGCCGGGGATAGGGTTTTTCTGGATCGAAGCCAGGAGACTTCCACCGCTCAACAGCCATTTTGTCCCAGTCGGTAGCAAGGTACGCCTGTGCCGCTTCTACTCGTGCCTCACTGATGGTACCATCAGAATCACGAAAGCGTCCAGTTTGGATCATGAAGCGCAGCAAATCTTGCACGGTCCAATCCAATTCTGTTGTTACTGCTGGCATCGCGTTCTCAACTGTTCGGATCATGAGAGGGAAGCTAGGATTCAAAAGCTTTAACGCATCATAGTTATCCGTATACCATCTCCTACATAAGAACGAGGAAGAATAAGGTGATTATCCTGGGTAAATTTTCACGATAATCAGATTATCTAGAGGATATATCTATAGAGTGGGTATTTCTCCGTGGAGATGGGTTCTTCTATTGCGACCTGTGATCAATATCACTAGTAAGAGTAACTAATCCCTAATCAAACAGTTCGTGGTAACGAACTGTAGTAAGGAGCGACCCGGCTCAATAGTAATCAAAACTCTAAAAAATTGAATTTTGATATCAATGGCTACATCAAAAGAATTGCATTTTAATGCTGATTTTAAATATATAAGTTTCATCAAGTTTAACCTTATCCATCAAAAATTTAAACAATGGACGAATTGCATAACTGATACTTTATTAGTAGATTCTAATTGTTTAACCCTATCTACTAACGCTGATTTCAGGTTGCAAGGACATAACCTTGTGATACTCGACAGGCTTTCGAAACAGAGTTTAACCTTCTCTGACTTTGTTTCTTAAGCAGCCTTAAACGGAATTCTTTATATAGTGGTTTCCTGAACCCAGTATTCACTGTAATGATACTTCTTTGTACATAAATTTAGTTTCAATGGTTAAGCTAGGGATTATTAAACACATACATCTATATATTTACGACCTGTATATTTTTTCTAGCACGCATATAATAGCAATAGTTTTCAAATAAGCCATTAAAAATCTTTCTACGATGTTCTAATACCCTATAGCCCCAGCTCTTCCATTTGAGACATGGCACCAAAAATGTCATCTGATACTTGCAGATGGTGGAATTTATACAAAGCATGTAGACAGGAACGATAACTTTTATTTAAGCTATTAAACATCTCTCTACGATTTTCTGGTAGCCGACTAGCCCCTTTACTTGAGAAACGGCACAAAGTGCCATTTTAGTGCCAAATGGCACTTTCAGATGGTAGAATTTATAAAAAGCGCGTGCATATGACTTGGTTACTACCAAGTGCCATAAAAACTCATCAAAATGTAAAATTTATATTTACTCCATTATGATTTCTGGTAATATTTCTGTTCTGTGCTACAATTATCATGGTTGCAGCAGGAGCTGCAATCTAGTAAAGAGCAAACCACAGCCCATAGTAACCAAAAATTAAAAAACACATTTTGGAAGAAAAAAAACCAGACTAGTGAAAAAAATCGCCATCCCACGCTGACTCAGGATGGTAACTATTATTTCAGTTTGTCTTAAAAGTAAAAGTTTGTTGTGAAAAGAAATCTATGGCGATTTCCAAAAAGTCGCTTTTTTCCTTCAGTTTATGTTCAAAACGCTCCGGGAGCTAGGTTCGCAATTTTTGAGATTGGCTGCTTTAATTAAAAGTACTAAGGACATTGAAAATCAAATATTTTATCCTTTTGGACTATTTTGCGTTTATTAATGCCATTTTTTTAATTTTTTCTGGTACTCCCGTACTATCCAGAACACACTCAAGAAGTCTGCCTAGTTTTAACAGCAAAAAACCATTTTTGCTGATAAAACTAGCTGATAAAATTTAACTTTGCTGATAAAATTTACCATTCTGTAGATAACTTCGAAGACCACACCAAAAATCTAAATGTTGCATTATTATAACATTTTTAAGATACCAGCTTGGATGAGAAAACTGAAGCCGATCCATTCTACCGCCGACGCTCGTTCAGAAGACGTTTTTACCGCAGACGCTCGTTGAGAAGACGTTCTTGGCGTAGACGTTCTTGGCGCAGACGCTCGTTGAGAAGAAGTTCTTACCGCAGACGCTTTTTCAGAAGACGTTCTTTCCGCAGACGCTCGTTGAGAAGAAGTTCTTACCGCAGACGCTTTTTCAGAAGACGTTCTTACCGCAGACGCTTTTTCAGAAGACGTTCTTACCGCAGCAAGATAGCGACACCGCGACAAGTACACCCACACGGCACCAACAGGTTAGTTCAATCGGTTGGGGTAAATCCATGAATGCCCTCAACCAGAAAATAAACCTGGAAGCCGAATACGGCATTTTCAATGGCGACATACTCGAAGATGGAACCTATTCCCGCCAATCTGATGATGGGTACACGCTTGGTCTCGACGGGAAAACCGAAGATTTACCATTATCATATGAGCTGACATATGATCGTTATGGGAAAAACTATCAACCACGCGGTGGGTCAATTAGCGCCGACACTCGTCAAATATTTGGGCGTGCCCTTGGTTGTGCCTGCCAGAACTACAGCGTGTTGATCTAGGAATGGAACGGGACTCTGTAGCGGTTCAACTCCTCTTTGAAGATCGTGATTCTCGGTTGTGGGTCGGGACAAGTGGAGAAGGCATTTATCACGAATCGACTGCCGGTTGGGTTCATTTGGATGAGTCTGACGGACTTCGTGATCTGAGTATTAGTGACTTCTGTCTTGATGGCGATGGGCGCTTGTGGGTGGGGACTAGTCGAGGACTCCACCTGTGGCGCGACGGGTTCTTTGATGCTGCCACATTCGGTGATGGCCTTCATAATGAAACAGTATCAAGAGAATCAGCACCTAGGTCGTCTACGAAAGACGCTTCAGATTTAACTTCTTCTTCTTTAACACCTAGTTGTTCAACGATGATTTTTTTTACGCGTTCTTGGATGTCGCTCATTCTTCTTTCCTTTATTAAAACGCTTTTTGCGTTAATTTCAGATTGCGGCGTAGTTTACGGCGCATCATGTATGGATTCAAGGATTGACTATGACTTTTTTGTCTGGTCAAACCTGTTACGAAATATTTTTTTACTTTATCGCCTATTTTAAGGCCAATTTCAAGCTCGTTTGCGGCAAGATCACACGTCTCTAATTCATCCTTTCTAGTTAAATACTATTCCCTCTCAGATTATCAATCATTTTCTCATTAGTTTTGTATATTTTTTTTTACAATAATGCCAGTGTTAAACACATTCATAAAGTGTCCTTTCGATCGCTCCTTATCGTGTTCTCTATCATTATTTGAATTCCTGTTTTCGTATTTGGTTAGTAGAAATCCCGACTGACTAGACTCCCCTCAATTTCACAACATTCTAGTGTAGCATTTTACCCTTAGACCCTCTGGCTTCATATTTAGTATTTAGAATTGATAGTCGTACCTTTTTATCAAAACCAGTCAGGATTTAAAATAAGAGCTCTGAATCACAATGTCCTTCTAAATATCAAAATTCATTAAGATCCAATCATCTACTCATAACTTATAAATACCTCATTTTTTCTAATTTTTCCTCTCCCTTTAGCCCCCCAGATAGTTTTCCCAGAATCTGGAAAACTGACTTTATCAAGTCAATTTGTGCAGCTCCCTGACACCCCTACCAATTTTCATTGTCCTAGCATGTCCAGAAGCATCAAACTCGCTAAAGCACTGAACCTCTCCCCCCAACTCCCCTAAAGAGAGCAAATCCAGTATGGTTATGTCAAATGCCGCGGCGATAAAAGCATCTGAGTATTTCAGTCCTTGTGCAGCGAATCCCGGATTGAACTTTTGCTCCAGGTATTCCTTATAAGTAAGGCTGTCCAGGTAGACATCGTTGCTATCGTCAAATGAAGGTTCGGAGCGACTATTGAACCAGCCCAACAAATCGGCTTTATCCTTTGCTGAAAGTGGAGCGCTATCAAGATCACCAGCCAGAATATCTTTTGTCCACACAGCGCCGGAATCTGATTCGTAGAAATGCCCGGTGCTGAAAACCCGCCCTTCGACTGGATTCAGAAATTGGTAATTGTCCTGAAAAAAGTTATGACAGCTTTGCATCTATTTAGTCCAAGCTCTCGAATTTTATTTCAATTTGATTTTAAGTAAAAAATCAACGGACTCGGTCAGGGGGCAGTAGCCAAACTCTTGTTTGTATTGATTTTTGTTCGTTTTAAGCTTGATTTGCATATTGAAGTAGTACCTGTTGCATGTTTGTTTTGCTATGATTGTTTATTTGATTTCTGTTCCTTTCGGGTTTCATTTATTCTTTAGTAGTAATTTGTCGTTGTTTTGAGTTTAAATTATTATAGCCACAAATAATATAACCACAAATCAGCAGCCGGACAACAGCGGGAGCGGACGACATGCAGTTCTCGCGGACAGCAGTCATTCTCTTTTCGGAGAACTACCAGGCCTGTGTTGCGTTCTATGGCCAGACCCTGGAGCTCACATTGCTCTTCGCCTTGGACAATGAGCATTCGAAACTAACCTGCTTCGACATGGGTGGAACCTACCTCATGGTCGAGACCGGCGGCACCGCCAAGCCCGGCGGCAAGAGCCTCGAAGAGAGCCCGGTCTGGCTCCGGTTCAATGTCGAAGACGTGGATCAGGCCGCCGGGGAGCTGGAGGCTCGCGGCGTCCGTCTCCACATCTGTTGATGCTTGCGCAGTCACAAAAGGCTCTAATTTCTTGAAAAATATAGAAAAAGTCTCTTAGAAATCATTGAAAGTCATAATAGCCACTATAATAATTTATAATAATAAATGATCATAATACATATAATATGTAAATTTATGGTAATTTAAAAAAAACACTGAAACTAAGGCCTTCTCCAGGGGGAGGGAGGTTAGGGTTTTGAAATCTCACCTCCCCTTAATGTTTGTCCGACTATTGAAAACGTAACAAAAATTAATATAAACAAATTTTTGATGCGTTTTTTCAAGTTTTTTTGTACCCGAGAAACCCAAATTCGGAATGAAGGGGAACGGGTGCGCCGGGTCCACTGCCATAGGCGTCAAAACCGGGAAAATTTCTTCCTTAAAGAGCTTCTCAAGATAGTCCCGTTGATCTTCGGTGAGTTCATCTCCGTCATGCAAAACAATGTCTTGCTTTTGAAGCTCTTCGCGAATTTCCTGCCAACTGTCCTGCTGCTCAAGATGCAAATGATGCGCCACAGCCGCGATTTCTTCCAGCTGTTCGCCCGGGGTCATGCCATCGGCAGATAGGCGTGTCACCCCTGCCCGTTGCTGCCCTTTAAGCCCGGCAAATCTTTTCAAGACAGTGAAAATAAATTCTGTGAATATTTCGGCCCTATGTCCAAGGGCCGTCTTCAGCACAATACGAGAACAAGAGAGAAAATATGTTTCAACCAGTTCTGGTTGAACTTCGTTGAAGTAAGGATGCTAGGGCTGTTTTAAAAAAAAAGTTTTTAGAAAACATTATTTAGTTTTAGTTCTCGCAATTTAATTTAAGTTTATTTATATATATATATACATACTTTCTCTCTTGTTCTCGTATTGTGCTGAAGACGGCCCTTGGACATAGGGCCGAAATATTCACAGAATTGATTTTCATGGGAACAATTTTCTTACAATAGGGAATCCCAATATAACCGGTACCTTGGCCTGGGGTTTTTTCCTATCTGCCCTCTTTAGGTTTTTAAACATTTACATAGGTAGAACAATTATCTTTTACGCAACAAACGTGAAGAAAAAATCCTGAAGAAACTGCCCTAAAGTATTCATAACAGGCGAAGAAACTTTGTTAGATATTCACTAGCTTAAAATGGGTGCCGGCACCAGGGTTCGAAGGGATAAGTATCCCTTTGAAAGCCTTATGCCTACACTACTCCCAGTATATGGAGTTGCAACTTAAACTTTATAGATCCTGTTTTTATCTGCCGGTACCTGAAACACGAGATGATGACAAGATATCAACGCCTTCGTGCACGCAGACACTATGACTGAGCAAGACACTCTCGATAGAGCACGACAGCTGATCGATCAAGGGAATGCTGAGGAGGCCTTAAAGCTCCTTAGGCCGCTATTGGATTCGCGCAGTCGTGTGACGCGGCTTAATGCTATACTGACACTCCTTGTCATTCTCAACC
Source organism: Alatinidae sp. Z8VKAUB7J3 (assembly GCA_010016025.2). Lineage (NCBI taxonomy): Eukaryota > Metazoa > Cnidaria > Cubozoa > Carybdeida > Alatinidae > Alatinidae sp. Z8VKAUB7J3. The sequence goes on along the minus strand of JAAAKM020721499.1, from coordinate 73,603,177 downwards.
CAGTCACACAAAACGAAGAACTTCTTTTGCTCGTAGATAAGGGTATCGAGACGGCCGCGCAACTTGGTCTGAATGATGAATTTTTGAAGGTCATTAAAGGTCAGGGCCCTCTAGAGGGAGAAGGAGTAGAGGTAGTTGCTTCAAAATACCTTCCCAGGACATAGGCTACTATAGTCTGTAGACCCATCCCTGAAAGTTTCATTGTCATAACCTAAACCCTTTCTGAGATAGCAGGAAGTTAACTAGAATTTTACCACATTTTACCTTAATTTTCAGTTACCATTTGCTTTTTCTCTGCCTTTAGTTCTGAAAATGCAATTCCTTCTATTTGAGTAGAATTCTGAGCCATATCAATCTTTTTTTTTCAAAATTTAGGAAATGTATTCGGGTATGTACTTTGATGCAGGCGAGTTTTCCGACCTGAAATACGACACCTTCATCGACCGCATACGCGATCTCTTACGTGGCGAACGGCCCTCTGGCTAACCTCAATCGTCTGTTCCTAGCAGGGCTGATCGCAAGCCTTGCTGCCTGCTCTGGAGAACCTGCAGGCGAAGCTTCTTCGGAACCGGGAGTTCTTGAAGTTACGTCCACTGCTTTGTCACCGACGCCCAGCTTTGGGGACCTTGAAGAAATACAGGCACGGGGCGCATTGCGGGTTGCCCATCAGCGCTGGGACGGTTTCGACAGTCTACGTCAAAGTAAAGGTAAACACTAGTTAATTAGTGGTATATATAAGCGCTTTCCAAACTGGGAGGCATACTTCCCCTGGGAGCCATGGACTAGTCTATGGGGAGGCCCGAGTAGTAGCCAGGATTGACAAAAAACAAAATGAAACTAAAAGTCACGCGTAATATCTTAATCCTATCGGGACTGCGGCATTTACTGGCCCAGGATCAACAAAAATATGTCGAATTAGCAGTCTTTAGATTAGATAATTTGTGCCTAACTATTAGTTTAAATAGGTAAAATAGTAGTTTGCAATAGGTAGTTTGTAATAGGTTAACCGTCGAAATCGCGTGTTTGTAGACAAGCTGCGAGTGCGCGTCACGCCGGAGCAAGACGCAGAAATTATCGAACCAGGTGATGATTCCTTGCAGCTTCACGCCATTAACGAGGAACACGGTAACCGGCGTCTTGTTTTTGCGGACATGGTTGAGGAACACGTCCTGAACGCTCTGGCTTTTTTCTGGCATCTTTTTTCCGGAGTTATGCGGGTAACGCTCTTAAACCCAAGTTGATTGTCTTCAAATTTCCATCGAGCGACCAGACTCAATCGGTATTGGGTACATCGGGTCCACGAAGGGGGCACAAATTCATTTTTATTTAGTAAATTCGCTGTAGTTTACTTAATCTGGCAACCCTCCTTCTACGAGGCAAAACACTGCACACATACGCACTTCTTTCTCCATTGTATTTTCTCTTAGGCACCCATTCCCCAGGGTCGTTTGCCCAACCGCTGTCGGACACTGGCATTTGTCCAGGATTTAACGAGTAGAGTGATCGAGTAGACGGCTCTGGTAAAAAGTTTAGAAAAGATAAATGGCCTTTGATTTAAGCTATTCTTTGTCCTAGAGATTAAACTTGGCTGCCTACGAAAGAGTGGTGTTGTATTCGAGTCTTTTTTGAAAATTCGGCCAATTTTTCTTCCGTTCGTTCAGAAAATCATGAATTTCAGGACGAGCCAAAGTTTTCCGATAGTTTTCACCATATACAATACAATTCTATGGTTTTCTAAGGGTTAACCCTACATTATGCAGGTACACTCGCTCAATACCCCTTCTCTTCCAATAGGGCATTTACAAACGACTCCGACAGCGTCCTCAACCTCCTCAACACCAACAAATTCCAAAGAAAAGGAGACAATTACCTCCAAGGACAAGGGCCTTACCAGCCCAGTCCATGATCCTGTCCAGCTTTCCGGCCAAATTATAATCAAAAACTAAGTTTGAAATTAGTAAGTTAAAGATTACAGATAAAAATTTACAATGTTCAAAGGGCTCAAAATTGGATTACTGATTAAAGTGATTATTATGTTTAGAGAGAGCATAAAAAGGTAGCAGCCTCAGTGGCATGTTCACCTTACTCCTAGGTCTGTAACTTTAAACTACTTCATATCTACCATAATTGGGACTATGTATCCAAGGTATTTTAGGGGAGGGGGGAGAGAGTAAAATAAAACACCTTAAGGGATTATAACAGTGAGCATTCTAGAATTATTGGTAAATTTGGGGCACAGTCTAGGACCACTTGGTCGATACGATGACCCCTGGGGGAAAGAAAAAGAAAATAAAACAAATAAAAACGCATCCGTGATTTGTCTTCTTGCAAAAAATACGAAATTCCACATTTTTATAAATAGGAGCTTGAAATTTTTGCTATAGAGTTCTCTAATACGCTGAATGCGATGGTGTGATTTTCGTTAAGATTATATGACTTTTAGGTGGTATTTCCCCCTATTTTCCAAAATGAGGCAAATTTTCTCAGGCTCGTAACTTTCGACGACAAAAACTAAATTTGATTAAACTTATATATTTAAAATCTGGTGCTCCTGGACCTGGACGGGACCATTCTGGATGTCCGGCTTATCAGCCATAACGAGCCGGTCTTTGTCTCCGGGCTTGGCCCGGCCCCGTTTCACCGCTTCTTCGAGCAGTACCCCGGCCTGTCAGTTTTCTCCTCGATCACCATCGGCACGCCCTACGGCGAAACGGGTTCCGGCTCCTCTCTGGTCTATCTCGACGGGGTCACCAAGGCGACCGCCTCAGTTCGGATCGCCCATGACTCCATCATGGCCGCAGCCCTGGCAGTCGCACGCGAGAAGATGCACGGCGTTATCACCGCCCCGCCCGCCCGCCACCTGACCTTTGCCCGCGCCGCGGAGGAGCTGCACCTGACGCAAGGAGCAGTGGCGCAGCAGGTGCGCAAGCTGGGGGCGGAGCTGGGCCACAAGCTGTTCCACCGCCACGCCCGCGGCCTCTCCCTCACCGATGCCGGGCGCGGCTACCACGCCCCGGTGCGTCAGGCGCTGGCGCTGATCGCGGAGGCCACGGGCAAGCTGGCCCCGGAAGTGTTTCGCGTGACCCTCTCGGTGCCGCCCTCGCTGGCGTCGAAATGGCTGCTGCCGCGGCTGCCCGCCTTCGATGCCGTGCATCCGGAAAACTGATGACGCGTATTTTTTTGCTAATCGCCCAGTTTAAAAATGTTGTCATACAAATGGAATTTTACTAGAATAATTTACTTATCAGCAATGAAAAATATTTCTCTTTCTTTTCCTGCTTGTGCAACTTGAAAGGTTCAAATTCTTTGACAAGGCTTGTTTACAGACATTGTTTAGAAAACACATTTTATTACAGATTAATAGAAACACTATTAATATAATTTAACGAAAAAAAGCTTTTAAAATGACAAATTTTTAGTTTTTTCAATTTTTTCAGTTTTTTTTTTCAAAAGATGGAGAAAGGAAGCATGATATTGCCTCATATTTGTAGAATTTCAAGAAACTAAGATTTTGTTGGGTCGACACCTCTCAGCCTCCAGGGTTATAAGTTATGCAAGTTACCTACTGTCACCTAATAAGGTTTTTTATTAAGAAGAGGACATGTTTGATCCTGGATATTCAAATAGCTTAGTGGTCAAACTTTAAAGAATTTCCAAGAAAAATGCCGCAATCAAAACGCGCTTTTTCTTTTCTGTTCAAAAAAGGGAAATATCAGTAAAATCTAAGGAACGGCTGATAGTATTCAACTGTCACATCGTTTTGGAACTTTGAGGGCGCCGCTTTCGTCGCCCGCCTGGTTGGGCAGTGCGGACCCGGGTGCCGGTGCGATCCGGTAGGACCGTCGGCGCCGACTCACCTGGTTGGGCGATGCCGGTAGGACTTATCGTCCGGGTCGTGAAACTGAGAGAAAGCTTACGCCCATGGCGCCGAAATAAGATTGCTAAGATTGCTTACAAACTTATCGATTGCGCAATTTACAGCTAAAGGAGCACTATTTATCGCAATTCAATAATGAGCCAGTAGAAAAATGGACAAACTAGACCGTTACGACCTGAACATTCTCGCCGAATTGCAGCGCAACGTCCTGAAAAATCTATTTCAGAAAATAGGGGGAAACAATACCCTAAAAGTCATAGAATCTTAACGAATTTTGTATTTTTTGCCAGAAGGCCGATCACGGATGCGTGTTTATTTGTTTGTTTGTTTTTTCTCCCCGGGGGTGATCGTTTCGACCCAGTAGTCCTAGAATCTTGCGAGAGGGCTCTTTTAACGGAAATGAAACGTTCTAGTGCTCTATTAAAGTGCCCAAGAAAATTGGAGGGCACCTAGGCCCCCTCCCACGCTAATTATTTTCCCAAAATCACCGGATCAGAATTCTGAGACAGCCATTGATCACTAATTTACTTCTAACAGTCCAAATATTGTAAAATAAGACTTTTGGAGTTAAAACAAACCCCCAGAGACTGGGGGCGAGGGCTGTAAGTTATGTCCCAGGGGCATTTAATGTTTTTATGGAAGGGATGGTTGTATAAACCATAGAGAAAGCCTATTTGGCTAAGGCAGAACGGACTCTCAAGGAGTCTTCCTATACCTCCAATGTTAAACATTTGGAGTTTACCTGACGTTGCCGACATAGTGATCTCGGCCGTTATTATTTTAAAAGATAGAAAAAAATCTGGTGAATATTTTGATCTAATCTGTTATCCCTCAAATACCTAAAGTGGCTGAACATTCACAGCAAAATCGTAAAGTATTCGTAGAAACAAAGTAACAGAAACTCGTTAGGATTAGTGGTTTTGTTCGTTTGAATTCTTGAGTTGTCTACATGATAAACCAATACTTTTTCAAAACGTTGGATGAGGAAATATTCACACCTCTTGAATTCTATCGATTAATATTTTATTTATTTACTTGCTAATGAGCTTGTTAAACCATAGCCATAAAAAGAAAAAAAACTCAACACATACTCTCTTCGGAGGACTGGAGGGAAACAGCTAGTCCCCTTCCATGCTGTTCATCCAGACGGAAACGTTTCCGGAGATAGATGGCTTTCAACACTACATCAGCGGCAACGGTGGTTCCTCGAACGCATACACTGCGTTGGACCACACCAATTACTTCTTCGACATTCGTCCGGCCGCCTTCGGTGAGGCGCTGACACGATTTGCGCACTTTTTTATCGACCCGGTGCTGAGCCCGGAGTATTCCGCCAGGGAGAAAAATGCCGTGCACTCTGAATACCAACTGCAACTCAAGGACGACGGCTGGCGGGGCTACATGGTCGGCAAACAGGCCTTAAACCCTGCACATCCCGCAGTGATTACTCATGGCTTTGACTGTAACTGCAACTGCTTGTGACTGCGACTACTTTTACTTGCAATTACTTGCAGGAATTTCCGAGAAGGATAATGAACAAAATCAAAACACTATGTTTAAAATGAAAACAGAAAATTTCAAACTACTTGCAGAAATTCTGAGGCAGAATTGAATAAAATTACAATACACTAATTGCTTACTGACTGTGAAAAGGGCGTATCAGAACTATCTCAGTGATAGCTTTTGGTATTAACCCGAAACTTTCAGGGTGTATTCAAGAGGATGCTCGAAAGTGATTAAAAGGTAAATCGCGCCAAACAAAAACCCAGCGCCAGTGAGGATATGCACCACGTTATGAGCGGTGTTCACTGCAAAAATGCCATCCGGTGAAACCAACGGATTCGGAACAAAGCCTAAGATGCCAACCAGGACGAAGGTGACACCAAAGATCCAATTCAGATTAGTCGTGTCCATGTTGCCTCCGCTCAGCCTGCCGACGTGGTGACGTGCGGAAAATCAATGTCTGTGCCAACCACGTGGTTAAAGTAGTTGGTAAAGATATTGAGACCCACGTGGGCGATCAGTTCTATGAGCTCCTGGTCGGTCATACCAACCCTGGAGATGGTAAGGGTAATTTTCCGGGGTAAATTTTGACCGTGATTGAATTGCCTGAAGATTTTTACGTTAAGGTGGAGCCAAATTTCCTGGCACTTTTTAAAAAAAGATCATAAATTAAGCAAAAAAGCCTTTTTTTCAACTGAAAGTAAGGATCTCCATTAAAACTTCAAACGAAAAGATATTATTATGTATACAAGGGGGATTGCCACTTTCTGAACACCTCTGTCTTTGCGCTAAAGTTTCAATTTTGTCCCAATTCTTTAAGAACGTCTGAAAGACACAGTCATATAATTAGAACAATAAGAGCAACAAGTAAAATTGCTTTCTCGTATGGGAAACACTGGTTTGTTTCTTAATCCTTCTTTTTCCCCAGGAGTAATCGTAGCTATCCAGTGGTCGTAGAATATTGGAAAAGGGTTCTTTTGAAACGAAAATGACATCATATAATATCATTTTGTGACACCAAAAATCAATGTTGGCTCAAAGTGGGTGAAAATACCAGACAATGGAAATTCTAAGACAACCAATCAGGTTTGCATGTCTAAAACCCCGAACAGGAGATTTTGAATACCTCTCCCATTTTGACAAACCAGAGCAAAGTAGCGTTTTTAGAGTACATGTTATATTTATGTTTATTAAATTAAAAAAAAAAAGTTTTTTTAAATTGAAAGTAAGGAGCGACATTGAAACTTAAAACGAACAGAAATTACTCCGTATATAAAATGGGCTGTCCCCTCCACAATCCCTCGCTCTTTACGCTAAAGTTTTTAATTGTTTTAAAAAGTAGAATTGTGACAAAGAGTCAAACTTTAGCGTAAAGAGCGAGGGATTGCGGAAGGAACAGTCCATTCATCTTCAACAGTTCACAGAACTGACGTTATTTTATTTCAGATAATGTTTCACCATTTTAAAATTATGATAATGCATTGATTTCTGCTAGCATATATCTGTTTTTCTATTTATTTTTTTTCATTTTTTATTATCTTATTTCCACTTCTTTCGGCGTTGTTAAGAGGAGTAGTTCATTGATTGTTTTCTTTTCCTGTAATTTTTACATCGACTTCTTACTGTTCTATATATTGCTTTGATTTTTTTAATTCTCTTTTAATTAACTGAAATAATCTTTCTCAAAAAGAAGTTTATCAAAAAAAAAACAAAGCTAAATTAAACCAAATACGAGCAGAACAAGCCCAAGTAATAACTCAAACTTTAAATGACCTGAATTCATGGAGAATTTTGAACTGGCCAGAATTCACTACATGTATAGTTTTATTACTACCACTACAGTTAATGTAACTAATGACAGTAAAGGTATTAAGATGAAACTTTTAGGGAACATATAGTAATTTCAATTAAAGGAGAAACTGTAGGAATGCAGGTTTTCAAATTTCAAAAGGGCATATAAGCAATATTATAGGCAGCACCGCTCTATAATGGCTAGAAATATCATTGAAACAGTTATAGGAACTTACAATTTAAATAAATTTAAAAGAGTGCAAATGTAACAAGATTGTATAACAGAATATATTGACCTTCTCCTCTTAGAAAGTTTCCAGCCTATGCTCATGATGCCCAAAATAATAACCTTTGGTGCTGGGAAGCAACTTAATGTAATATTTTCTGTTTCAAGGGAAAACATTTTCGTCAAAAAGAAGTGAATTTTCATCCCAAAGCACCCAATTTAGGACTCAAATGAAATAAAGTGAGATTAGAAAATTGTTTATTTCCATCTCTTAGACTCTATTCTACATTTATCTGAAATTTCACGGATAGCTAAAACATTTGAGTATTAAAATGGATATTTTTTTTAATGAAACATATCCACCAACCTCTTCCATAATGGTGTGGCAAAAAATTTCACTTTATCTGTCTTTATCTGTTCATTGTTTTGGCTTACTTTATTTAATATATATTTGTATGTTAATCCTGTCCAATTTTACAGTCATACTTCGACGATAATCCTCAAGAGCTGAATATTCTTCGCCATGATAAAGCTCTGCACACTGTCAAACTCCAGTGCCATCTAAAAGACCTCCCAGACTATATTGTTCCTGCGTCTTTGAAGAATATTGCAGGTAGGTCTTTTTGTGCTTTTTAACATATTAATGCTCGAGCGTCAAAGTAGAATTATTCTGTGTACAAGACTCACTTTGTAATCTCTCCAGAAATCCTCCCTTCTGTGGAAATATTTTCTGGGAAATCGAACCAGCTGAAAATTCCCCCGGGCAATTTTCCAAATGGGAATCGACAACTACTCTTGTCTTGGGGGCTGTGGGAGGTTGAAATCCCAAAAGACATAACTACTGGACCTTTAAACAATGCTGAGCAAAATGGCTCTTTTAAAATTTTGATAACATGTACTTTGGGAATGATAGGCTAAGGTGATTGCTGGTCCCCTCCATTCAAAACCATAATAAGGCCATATGTAAAAACCATAATAAGGCCCAGGACATAACTTACTGATCAAGCTCCCTTACAGCGGTTCATGTCCTGCTCAAAGCATAGAAAGCATCCAGCATCCTCGTTTAGTGTTTTTCCTAACAGAAGGTCTCTTTTACGTAAGCAACCTGCTCGTGTGTTGATTGTGTTTTTGACCAACAAAACTAGATTTTTACTACATTCAGCTATCTAGCTTGCCCTCAAATGGCGGGCTGCTCCCAGATGATTTATAAATCATCCGACTTGTGCGCCAATGGGCGCGAGCGAAAATTGTGTTGGGGTTCTCAAAAACAGCCAATAAACCAATCAAAACGCCCCTTGCGATGATTATTTCAGTATTAATAAGGAAAGAATACTTTCTGGCAAGGAATTTTTAAGTTACGTCTGATGTAGCTGCCTGATTATCCCGTCCCATAGTAATAATTCCAAAAGTATTAAAAAAAAATCTTAAATTACTAACTAATTATTCTCTAAGGCTCTGCATTTTGTAAAACGTAATTAGTTTTTCTGATGTTTCTATTTAAAATTATAAGTCAGTAGAAAGGATGAAAAGTTAAATTACGAATGATTGCTTCTCTTGTTTGAGAATTTGAGCCAGTAAGAAGGCAAAGCTGTGTCAGAAAGATTCTCCGTAAATGTGGTCTTGGTGAAAATCAGGTCACTAAATTTAGCAAATCAGGGGACGAAATAATAGAGGTTTTAAAGACCTATATACGAAAACTAAGATTTTGTAGTTTCGCTGAGACGAATGTTTACGGGTCCCAGGGGTGATCGTGTCGGATTAGTGATCCTAGAATATCGGTAAAGGGCTTATTTAGACGGAAAATCCCGAAATGCGTTAAGAAATGAGGGCCGAGGCGTGCAAGCCTGCTTGCAACTTCTCGTAAACCAGCTACTTTTTCTGTCTCCCCTAGCTATTCTAAATTATGATCTAAGTGTGTATTTGACCAATGGAATATTGAGGGTGATTTTGTGCTAACCAAAAGGTACTCTGTGCATGTTATCACTATTACTACTATTACTACTGTTACGACTACTACTTCCACTAAGGTTAAGAATGTTAGATGAAACTTTCAGGGAGCATTTAGGGAGGGGGTGAATTAAATCAAAACGCACTGTTAACATTCAGGTTGCCAAAAGAATGTATGAGAAATGTCTTAGGAATAACTTAGAGTATTAAGTTGAAACTTTCAGGGCGTGTTAAGAGGGGCGCTGAACTAACCAAGAGACACTCTATGCGTACTGTTACTACTAAATCCGGCTTCCGCCGTTGCGTTTTCCATCAAGGGTTTAGTCCTTAGGCCGGAAGTTGGAGTCGTCGTTTTTGTTTCCTCGTATTTTACCAGGACCGTTTGTCCGGCCTTGACGTTTTGCAGAAGGTTTTCTTTACCGTCCGGCCATTGCACCCTGATTTCTTTAACGACGCTTTCTTTTCCCAGGCCAAAATGCGCGGCGGTCTCGCTAGTAGAATACATGCCGCGCACGCCGCTGATTTCATAAAACTGTTCCGTTCGCCCCGTAGTAACCCAAACGTTTGTTCCATCGATCGTCGCTTCTTTGGCCCTCCATTCCGTTATGTCGCCGGATCCAATTCAAATTGAAAATGGAGCATCTGAAACATAAGATCTTTCTATATATCAAGTTTCACTAAGATCCGATCACCCATTCGTAAGATAAAAACACCTCAATTTTTCACGTTTTCCAAGATTTCCCCCTCCAACTCCTCCCACTGTCACCGGATCTGGTAGGGATTTATAATAAGAGCGCTGAAACACAAGATCCTTCTAAATATCAAATTTCATTAAGATCTGATCACCCGTTCGTCAGTTACAAATACCTCATTTTTTCTGAATTTTCCGAATTAATTCCCACCGCCGCCATGAACGCGTCGGTCACCAGGACCGACAGGGAATGGCTTATAGATATTTTGTTTTTCAATATCTACAATATCAGTAATGGTTTAAAGGTAGCTTTAAAGAGTAGCAATATTTAAGGTGGATTTCTAAATTCTGGGGAGGACTGAACTTCATTGCGGCAGCAAAGTGGAGTCTATCATATCCCATGTACTTGCAGAAGCTCATGTGTAACGCATTAACCAGAATTTGGAAATGAAATTACTACAGCATCATTCTACATGTAACAGTTGATATTAGTCTAACTGTATCAGAATTTTTAAACAACCCTGGTTGAAAAATAGTCGGAACGGAAAACAACAAAGAAACAACAGTAAAGATTGATACTTGAAAAAGATCAGTGTGATTTGAGTTTGAGGATAAAAACAACTAAATTCAATTCTTACATAAAATCTTAGAAAATCCGTCAAAAATTCGGAAATCCGACGGATCAAATTCTCATCCGTCGAAGACCCAAAAAATCCGTTTTTGACGGAAAAATCCGTCAAAGTGGAAACGCTAAGCACCGAAATGTTCAATGATTCGTCAACTGAAAATAATCCAATAGTCAAAACAAATTATCATTCCCGGAGCGCCTAGTTGAGGTGCTCTGGAATTTTCTAAGAAACCATACTCTCCATGTAGTCCTGGACGGTTTTTTTTTTCAAGCGAGTATCCAGTAAAAGCTGGGGCTCAGAGTAGTATCATCAAACTCACATATACACCAATGCAAACGTGGCACCGATTGGGTAACTTGACAGCCCCTCAGTGACAAATCAGATCCTATGGTAATGGCTGTTATCTAAAAGTATGTCCACTACCCTTAGTTCGACGGGATCTCTGCTTGTACCTCCGTTTGGAAAGCCAATATGACAAACATGCAAAAACAGAGTATGGTAGGATCAAGGAAGTGTCGTTATCCCTGATAAAAAAACCCAAAAGATAATGAGCCCAAAAAATAGACTCAACAGAATGGCCATGTGTTTGGAACGTTATGAAATTTCTAAAGACTTTCTTATCGCCATTGAGAGTCGTTAGGGATACTGAGTATGACTTTTCTAAACTCGCAAAAAAAAATTTTAACAAGTAAAAGAACTTCCAGGTTACAATGTTACTCTATTTTACAAAAATGGGGATAATAACAAAAGTAGTCAAGACGTACAAATGTATATCATCTACTATACCCGCAACGATAAACCTCTACATTACCTATAGCTTTATGACACAATCCTGTAAACTGAAAAAAAATAAGACATTATCTAGTTTTCTCCGAAAATCGGGCAAAACAAAAATAAAAAGTTCTTGGTTTACGACAAAATCCTCATTTATATGACGTTAGGTATCTGTCATTAATGAAAAATAATGCAAAGCATTATAAATGGGAAGAGGTCGGAGAGGGAATAATTTGTGAATCTTGACAACTTGGGGCTAATCAGGGAAAAATAAGTATTTCCTTATACTTTCACTTAAAAAAAAAAAAAAACAAAAAAAAAACAGAAGTTGAGCTAGAGAACGTTGCAAACAGAAGCTCAGCCACACAAGCACAGTGGAAGAGAGACAAAAAACACACATAAAAACACATATTTAGACGCACAAACACACATCTATACACACACAAAACACAAAAACAGACACAAAGACATGCAAACAGACACTCAGTCACACAGGCACGGTGGAAGAGAGACAAAAAACACACAAAAAACACAAATTCAGACAAAGAAACACACAAAGTCAGACACACAAAAACACAAAGACAGACACAGAGAAATGCAAACAGACGCTCAGTCACACAAGCACGGCCAAGGAAAAAAAACCCCATTAAAATTGGCAAATTTCTAAGACTTAGAAATCAGAAGAGGGTTAACATAGAAGCTTGGTAATACCTTCCGGGAGTATGTTTTTGGCCTTGGATTCATTACTAAATTTTCTTTATCCTTACCTAACCCCTTTCCAAGATAGTTAAAAGTAGCAAAAGTAGGATTTTACCATGCCAGTATACAGTTGGGAGGAAAACTTGAATAGTCTGTTAATACAAACCTTACCCCATGGTTCAGCTAGAATAAAAGTGAATTTATCACCTAGTGTCCTTTTATCCTCTTTCAAAATTCAGTAATTACTTCTAGGTGAAATTACTAGCTCAAGTACTTACATTTCAAATATTATAGAAATGTAGAAATTAGTTCAGAAGTCAACTGCTTACCCCAAAAACCCAGACCTATAGGCCTATATCCTATAGGCTAAGCAATCACACTTCTGACAAACTTTCTTTGATACATTAAAGAAAGAAACGTATTCAAACTTATAAAACTTAAAAAAATTAGTTTAAATAACAAATTCTGAAAATCACTGAAAGTTTCACTGGCCTAGCTCAAGTACTTACATTTCAAATATTATAGAAATGTAGAAATTAGTTCAGAAGTCAACTGCTTACCCCAAAAACCAGAGGTGAAAGATGGCGGAACACTTAGGGGATGGGGGAGGTCACCATGAAGCTGAAAAAAGTAAAACATGCACACGAAAGAATATACAGTGACGCGAAAGTGAAACTTCCCTTTCCGCGCGCTTTGATGTGTCCCATTTCTAAACCAAATTTTCGTTACTGATTAATATTTATACTGTGGCAAGGTAAGCATAGAAACATCGGTAAACCTGCATGTGTATGCTAGCTTCAACTACCAAGGGCAGTGAAAATGTAGTATGATTGTTTTAGTTCGTCAAGGAGAAACTTACACGACCCAATGTGTCTTAAAATCTGAATGAAATGCAAGCTTCATATAACCTTGAGTTTATATAATTATAAAATTTGGGCTAAATACTTGAACACAAGGGGGGGGGGGGGTAAAGTATTTAGGGTGTACTACTAACTTAGCCTACCACCCTCCTCACAAATTTATAAATACATAGCCCAAATTATATAAATCCAATTTATTCTGTCACCTGTCATCCGTCTTTGTGGCTATGAAACCGGTTTTCTGACCTGTTTTCTGAGATCGAACCTAAGCGTAATTCTTGAGTGGGTTTCGTTTAATAACAAGTAACAAATTTTCAATTATTTTTTTGCTCTCTTGAAGAATTTTTTTGATTGCACCCTCCCGAAAAAAAATCGTCGGGGCCCTCGAATTGTGAAGTTACATTCGTATTTATCCATATTTCATATTCCCAACGTTCCTTTTAAAAAAAAATCTGAAATTTTTAAGCGTGTGTAGAAACCATGTAACGATTCCTGGGACGTCTAGCTTCAATTCGTACAACAGCAAAAAATTGCTATTCCCAGACCATTTTCTCTAGGTTTGAAATTATGATAACTTAAAATAAATTTATTTCACAATTCTAATTTGACATTTTGACTGTGTCTTCGATTATGCGATCACTTCGACTCTTAAAAAGGGTATTAGAACTTCTGATTTCCAATCCAATGAGCCCCCTCCAAAATTTATATGACCATTCTTTCCATAAAACCTTATATGTCCTCCGGGTATAACTTACAACCTTCGCCCTGAGGGCTTGTCCTCCTCAAAAACATAATTTCAAGACGTTTCAAATACGCTGAACAAAATGGCTATCTCGAAGTTTTGATTGGATGTGTTTGAGGAAATGATGGGAGTGGGAGGGGGAATGGTTGTCCTCCAGTCATTTTCGACTATTAAAAAGAGCACTAACCCTTTCATTCTCTCTTCTCGATCGACAGACGTCCGACACTCCCGATCACGATGCGCTCGCGCGAGTCCTCACGGCCCGGCGCCTCGGCAGGCGGAACGCTCCGCCGATACATCTCGGTATCGATGCCGTTCTCGATGACGGTGATGCGCTCGGCGGGAACACCGAACGCGATGCACTTGTCATACGTCGCCTGGCTGACGACGACGACGCGGTCGTAGCGCCGCAGGCACCACCGATCGATCGCGTGGTAGAGCCGCATCTTCCCCGTCTCGAGCAACCACCCGTGGACCGTCGTGACGAGATGCAAACCGAGGCGCCGGCGGAGAGAAACAGAGACGAACAGATAAAAGATTTGAAAAATAGCACTGCACGTAATCTTCTGTCTAATTAAGAAGCCCTGGAGTCGAATTGAGAGTCACTGGATTGTGCTTGCGATTTTGAAGACTAACTAAAAATTTTGGTCAAATAAGTAGTCTTTGCAGAAAATAATATGTTTATTCTGACGAACACTTCGAAACACCCATTTAGGCCTATGATAAATTACGAAGCCGAATAAATTAAATTCATCATCATGAAGAATTGGAATTTATTGGCCCAAAATGCAGTTATTGAAATTAAAAAAAATACATCGATCATGTCCAAAATCATATTTACCTCCTAATTTGCAAAAACCTGTCAAAATTATATTAGGATACTTGCGAATACTAGCAGGGAAGCCATTATTATTAGGCAGATTCACTTTCGTACAGTCAAAATGAATTCGGACATCTGTGCTCTCAAGGTCAGGATTATAATTAGGTTGAATAGAGGTGAGATTGTGGGCAGGTACAATTTCTGGAGTTTGATTTATGTCACTTTTAGTGGCTAAAGTTGACGAACTTAATCCTCTGCTTCCTTCATTAATATTCATTGAGCTTAAGGACAATGCACTTTTTTGCTCAAGGACCAGAAACCAACTAGGATGCTCAGTGTTTGGTAAACAGCAGCATATAAACAATGAATATCAGTAAGATTATGCTTAAATTTGTATCATTGTAAATGATTTTACAGTTTGGTTGTAATCACCTCTGTTTTGTTTATTTAGTTTGTGTTTTGTTTATGTTAAACTGTTGTTATTGCTTTTGTTGTGTAAATAAAAGGTAAAACTTACATCTGCTGCAGTTTTCTAATAAAATATGGTGGCAATAGGACATGATTTGTCAAACAATTTGAGTTTGGAAAAGGAAATTTTCTCTGTTCTTCAAAGCATATTACAGCCGGTACATACTTAATATTCAGTAATCCCATGACAATGCTATGTCTATTTTTTTTTTCATTTGGGTTTAATGAAACCAATTCACATTTTTATAGGCCTTGTACACTTAATGAATACAAAGCGAGATTTTAAATGTGTTTTATAATACGAAAGAAAATTTAATGACTCAATAAGCGGCAAGTCTGCTATCCCTTATTTATGACACGCATTTGGGTAAAGTAAACCGGATAACTGATGTTTCCAATGAATCAATTGATTTGGTATTTTTTTTCGAGAGAACTTATGGTCAACCATGCCCGTTTACCGTTGTCATCTATACTCATGCTTTTACTCAATCAACCTCTAGGATTCACCTTGTCCCTCTTCGGTCAAACATTCTTAGTTTTTACATTACTTGAGAATGTCTTCCAAATGGATTTCTTTAATTCTTTTTTGCATTTTTAAGCGGGGATCCTAGTGATGTTCATTCATGTTTCCTTACTAAGAGATAATGCGAAGTTTTCTATTGAATTAACCTCTCTCCTGTAGGCCCTTCCTGCAATAATAATATAGTTATCAATTTAACTAGGTCCGAGGTATCTGTAGGTCCTTAAGGACTACCTAGTGTTCGTTACAACGAATTGTTTGAAATCTCTTTACAAGTGTCTAATTCCTTGCTAAAAACTAGTCAAACAGGTTTCATAAGCGATCTTCATTTGTCGAGTGATTGCAAAATAAGTTCATAAAAACTTGCCAAACAGCTTTGTTTACTATCCAGAAAATGGTTATTTTTTCGCTCAGATTGCAGAGTTCTTCACGGAACGAAAGCTAATTCAAGACAGATGTCATGTACAGGCAGTGTTGCCACTCGACCGGCACCGCTCCGTGGCACCGGCCTCGTCAAAAAGTGGCATTTCCGCGGCATCCTTGAACCAACCCGGCGGCATTTGCGGACGACGACACGTTAGCTGCCGTCGGTAGCCGCCTGTTGGCACCATTTTTTACCGGCGAAAGCCTGGAAGATGCGTTGCCGGCCATTTGTTCTGAAGCGCTGAATTTCCCCGTGCCGGTGGATGCCACGGAAGATCCCCGCCTGTCGATACTGGAACTGTTTCATGGGCCGACAGCAGCCTTTAAAGATGTAGGGGCCCGGTTTCTGGCGGCCTGTCTGGAGCGTCTCGCCGGCGAAGTGCGACCCACCGTTATGGTCGCAACCTCGGGTGATACCGGCAGCGCCGTAGCCGGCATGTGAGTCGATTTTCCCAACTGCATTTAAATGAAACTTTTCCCTAAGTTGCATCTCAGCTATTTCAGCTCGGGACCCCATCAGTGAGGGGAAAAGAGTGGTGAGCATGCTTTGATTTCCTTCTTCAGCTAAAGCCACTTGATGCATTTCTCGGTCAAGCTCATTCAGATTGTCATGGAAGGTGTAAAAAAGATCTTCTTGTGGAGCATAGGGAGGATGGAATTGTTTCTTTTTTTGCGTTTGGCGAAAAGCAAAGCCCAGATTCAAGGTGTCGCGCTCTTTTAGAAACACATTTTTTTCCTTCTTGTTCTGAATAATGCACAAGTACCAGGAAAGGATGTAATAAATGAAAAAAATCAAATAGGTGAGAAAACTCTAATATCTAACATAAATGGCCTACCGCAATCTTTTAAAGAGACCATTGAGATGAAAAAACATATAAACAGAAATCTGGCTATAAATAGAGACACAGGAGATATTTCCTTAAGCCCAATTTATAATATTTTAATATTAAAAGACTCTATCAATATTTTCGCACAGTCTACATTAAGACAACCTGTCCGCTTATCTAGTGAAAACCGAAACTTTAGACAGGCGAAATTTGTTGCAAGGCATCTGATTTTGAACTGTTTTAAAATTTTCATCGGATGCATTTGGGGAAAAAAGGTGTGGGAAGGCTATTTGCCATCCGATCACTGTTGTCTCTTAAAGTGGATTTATAACTTTCGATTTCTAGTTGAATGAGCCCCCTCTGAAGTTTATGCCACAGTACCTTTCATATGAAATACTTCTGGTAGGGAGGAGGCTAGTTGTCATCGGATCACTTTTGACTCTTACAAAAAGGGAATTATAACTTCCAATTCGTAATCATTCGAGTCCCCTCTGATTTTTTTACGACCACCTTGTCCATAAAATCTCTAAGGAAAAACCGCGTCTTGAGTGCGGTCGCGTTGGTAGCGCTGGTGTTTACCGCATCGGTAACAAGCTACATTGTGCTCTTGGCCGGCATGTTGTGGATTGTCAGTCGCCGCATATGGCGCACCAACAAACCACTGTTCCTGTCGTTCGTATTTGTCGCCATGGCAGTCATGACAATTGCCATCACGTCGCTCGAAACGATACTCGCAGAGTTTGACCGCGACACCAATCTGACCGGCCGCACACAGATTTGGCAGACAACATGGTCCTTGTTCACCGAGCGCTGGCTGCTCGGTTATGGCATTAGCGGCCTTAAGAGGATTAAAGCGAAGGATTTTGGTTTTTCCTTCGTTGATTTGAAGGTATTTGATAGTACATTGGTCTTTAAAGTTGCTCATTATTGCATCACGTAATTGGGAAACTGCCTCAGAGTTATGAATGAGATATTTCAGAAGAACTGACAAGTCGTCTAAGTACTTAAGCCTGTCCTTAAAATCAGAAAGGACAAAGTTTTATAACAGCTAAAAACAAAAGCACTGGAAGTTTTGTGCCTTGTGGAGCGCCACACGTGAGTTCAGCCCATTCGGAGTTGATGTCTCCAGGGAAAAGGCAGTAGACGGAGAAAGTCGAACTCGGAAAATTTTACTACACTAAAACGTGTTTCTATGAACCTTGGAAATTATTATATAACGGATTTCTGAAGTGTTACAGGTAGTTCCTCTCGTAGAGTACTTCTGTAAAGTTTTTCTCTTGTTTTCAAACCATGTATATAGACTTTGTAGAATAAATAAATAGTTTTTAGTAAAGAGACTCTTCTTCTTTCTCTTCCCACGTGAACCCTTAGCCCTGAAAAATTCGGCTACACGCTTACCAGTACACGCATACCAATATTAGATGATATCAATGTAAACCAAGTCATCACCAGAAGTTTCGTAACCAAATGGTTCAATTTCGTAATTTGGTTCAAACAAAACTTACAGGCTGTTGGTTGAAATATTTCAGCATAGGACAACAAAGGTGACCCTGCGGACTTAGAACACAGTTCAATTGAAATGCTGAGCTTGCCTAGTCTACAATCCGTCACATACGTGGCAATCATATCCATGCCCATCGTATTGTATACATATAGACAACATTGATGTGCCCCAATTCTTCCAATTTTCTTCTTATGAATTAGCAGGGCGGCGTCATTTAAGTCTACGCTGAGCGGAGGAATTGGTAAACATAGTTTCTTCAGGTATCTTCACGTGAGGTAAGAAATAATTTCTGTGAGGTCAGAACTAGTGGAACTCTCCAAGGATTATCGGAATTTTCACGAGAGCTATGACATTGGAGGCTGCTGTTTCATTTTCAATCCATGAAGCTATTTATCGCTGCAAAATAGTAAGACAAAATGGCCGACCGCTGGTTTCAGTGATCGGGCAAATTTGGTCTCCTGAAGGTCATAGCTCCATCATTTTTCAACGGATTTTTATGGGGATGGTTGCAAACTTTAATTGAACATCCGAAGAGCACCATCATGCAAAAGTTTGGCGAGAATCTTTTTGAAAACTGCAAAAGATCTCGAATAGCCCAGGAATCTTTGTTCAAGCTAGGGGAATAATCTTCTACGCTGGATTTGTTTCTCAAAATACGAGAAATTTGGGGAACATGGATTTAGTTTATTAAGTGATTTATTGAAATTTGGCATCACATCCCTTGCGAGCACCATGTGTTTTGAATCTACAATGAAAAGAATCGGGACTTTGGAGGGAAAGCATTCGTTGAATTGAAATGATTCGCTTTTTTAAAATTGTCATTTTTTTCCTCGGAAAAAAAAAAATCACTAGCAAAAATCAACTAGTAAGAATCGCGACGATGTGGGGCTTCATCAACAAGCATGCCCCCGACGCCACGCCCGAGACGCACCCCGGAATGGACCAGGCTGCGGGCTTTGCGGTGCGGTATTTCAACGACTTCGTGAAGCCGGCCAAGACCTACCGCCTGCCCACCGATGCCGAGCGCGCGGCGCTGAAGGACTTGGCGGATGCGCTGGCTTCGCCCGAGGCGGCACTGGCGGCGATCGCGAAGAAGAACGAGCTGGCAGGCAAGGACGAGCCGCTGCCGGAAGCCGATTTCGCGGATGAGGAGTTCCTGCAGTCGGTGGTCTTCGCCATCGGCGTCGAAGGGGTAGTGGCGCAGGTAGTAGCTGCGCAGGCATTGCTCGCCGAGCCGGCGATAGTGGTCGAGGGGCGTCCCCTCCCGGACGATCCGCACGCGCTCGGCGTCGTAGGTCTCCTCCCAGCGCTTGTGGTAGCGGTCGACGACCTTCTCGACGCCCGGAACCTGTCCTCGCCCGACGGCCGCAAGTTCAACGGCGTCGACAATATCGTGCAGGCGTGGGGCGATCCGTTCTACTGGAACGCGCTCCGGAACATGGTCTTCTACACGCTTGCGGTGCTGGTCGAATACGCCATCGCCTTCGGGCGATAAAATGTTGTTTTGTCAAAATTTCAATTTTGACAAACCTGTTAAAATTGTCAAACCTGTCATGTAGGTGAATTTCAAGGCTCTCTAGAGGGAGAAGGAAGGGAGACGGGTACTCTAGAATTCCTTCCCAGAATATACTTTAGCCTGAAGACCCACCCCTGAAAGGTTCATTTTCCTAACCTTACCCCTTGCTGAGATAACAAGAAGTCACTCAACTAGAATGTTAATGATCACTTTATTAAACAACTATAAAAAAACTGCTGATCAGCTATCACTCTGCTTAGAGATAATCTTTTAGCAGGGTATTTCGAACCACCGGCGCCCACGCCCATAGGCCGCGCGGGCGCCCCGGCTTGAGAATGCGAGCGCGTAGCCCGCATAGACCGTGAACGACAACGCCATGGCGCCCAGCGCGAACAGGACCAGCCCCCAGAGCGGCGCGCCCGCATCCGCGGTGGATCAGAGCCCGGCGTCGTCGCCGGTGACCTGATTCTTTCGATCGATGGGACATCGATCCAGGGTTGGCCGCTTTCCAAGGTCGCCCCGGCACTTCGCGGCCCCGACGGCAGCCGCGTTGATTTGGTGTTGCGTCGCGCCGACAAGCGCCTGCCGGTAGGGTGTCTTTTTTGGTTTAGTTTTGTGAATCAGGTCTATTTAGGCCCCTATATACCTCAATAGTGGCAAAGCAGGTGTCCCGACCCCCCTATTGTGCAAACATGGCCAAAATTATACATTTCCCATGTGCTATTCCATTACCCAAGAAATGGGAAATGTACAATTTTGGCTATATATTTACACATTTTAGGGGGAGGGTAAAATATAGTGGAATTGCTTTCAAAACCTGTGAGCTATGATTTCCTGTGTATTACAAAGTAAGGAGTGTTTTCTTAACCTAGGCCTATTTCCTTCTCAATAGCCTCAGGACTTGTCTCTGTAGCTCTTGCAAATTTTCCAAGGTGCCAAAGGCATTAAAAAATTAACTGATGAAAGAAATAAAAATAATTGATTAAATGCGCATTTTCTGACCATATTGGACTGTCAAGATAATGGAAAGTTCATGTTCTAAAATCCAGTATAATCACTTTTCTCGTTTGTATCAATAGTCGAAAAATTGTTCTTTGATATCCGAGGTGAAATCCAGCTAGTACTTAATTACAGTAGTATTAATAAAAGCAATTTTCTGCTTTTCCACTCTCTAGTAAATGCATGTTGTGTGACATAAACCCTCTTCAAAAATGAAAATGAAGAGCAAAGACACGCGCGTTTAAAAAAACTGCGGTGGCATGTCGAAAATGGAAATGAAGAGCAAAGACCACGTGATTAGGAGATATGCAACACCGAGCTTGTGAGCAATTAAAAAATGACAATGAAGAGCAAAGACACACGCGGATAGAAGACATGCAACACTGAACACATAGTTAATTCTTCAATTTCATTTCTATGCTTTGTAGATCTTGTCTTGACTAATTAAACGCAGCCGTAGTAATAATTTAAACATTTGGGTGTGCTTGCACAGCTCAATCAGTGATATATCGAGTAGCCCTTTCGTGACATTCTAGGACCAATGGGTCAGTACGATCATCCGTGGGAAAAAAACAACAACAAATAATCACGCATCCGCGATCTCTCTTCTGGCAAAAAATTTTTGCAGATAGAAGCTTGAAAACCTTACATAGGGTTCTCTGATCCGTTGAATATGGCGGTGAGATTTTCATTAAGATCCTTTGACTTTTAGGAGGTGTTTGCCCTTTTTTCGAAAACAAGGCAAATTTTCTCTGGCTTGCAACTTTTGATGGGTAGGAATAAACTTTATGAGACTTATATATTTAAATGAGCATAAAAATCCGGCTGAGGAGTTAGTTCCAATTCTTCATGTAAAAGACGGGACTGCAACAGCGGCTTGGTATGCGAGACTTGGGTTCAACATAGAAGGAGAGCACAGATTCGCTCCAGAGCTACCACTATATCTGTTCCTTAGGAACGGAAATGTAGCTATTCATCTTTCAGAGCATAAAGGAGATGCTAAGCCAGATACTCTATTGTATTTCTATGTCGATGATATAGAACTTCATGCCAAAGAATTTGGCGTGAATATTATTGAGCAACCTTGGGCAAGAGAAATTCATCTAACTGATCCAGATGGAAACCGCTTGCATTGAGTGCCAAAACCTACCTATAGTTGTATCATATTCAATAATATAAGCAAAATACTAAAGAACACACATTTCCACCGAATGTGATGCAAAACGTACCCATTTTTTCATATTAAACATAACATTTTAAAGGATGTTTGTAATTGTTGTTTCTGCAAAATCATAAATAGAAACAACAAGTAAAACAATAGGGAATCTTTCCGTAAGACAGTGGAACTTCAACCCTAAATAAATATTTCGACCCTATATCGAAAGGCCTTCCTCAGCTAAACAACGAATGAATGTATAAAAGAAACTTCACATTAAAATAGAAGCTGTTGAAATTTATAAACACCAACATTTAGGTCTAGCTTTGAATAGAGATTCAGGTGATTTAAGAATAAATTAGTCGTATTTCGGTTTTCACAAAAAAGAGTCTTTAAATGCCTCATTTTAAAGGAAATGGCTATATCTAGTTTCTTTTGTAATAAAAAAGGTTATAAAACAGTATACCTTTTTTCAAAAAATGGATGTACAAGCTTGAAAAATAAGGTCATAATCGTAAGTTTTAATTATATAAAAATCAATGAGTGAATGCAATATATATTCACATTATTTTTCTATAAGATAATATAAGAAAAGACTCTTTATTTGGTATTTATTTTTGGTTTAACCCCTATATAAAGGGCCGTGGAGTCTTGTAGGAGTAGAAAGTTATTGTTGTCCATTTATTTTGATGTTAATAAACTGAACTGAACTGAAATTAGCCAGGACGTAGTCACGAAATTCATATATATGCATCTAGATTTGGTGGGGCTTTGGGATGCCGAAGAGAACTTTGGGGCAATATTGAATCACAATAAATCAATATTTTTAGTATTTGATGTAGAGGTAAATGCAGATTTGGTGGGGATTTGGGAGGCTGAAGAGGATTTTGGGGGCAATAAGGAAGAATATAAAAGAGTGAAATCTATTTGGAAATTAGTTAAATTTAAAAC
This sequence comes from Alatinidae sp. Z8VKAUB7J3, assembly GCA_010016025.2. Classification (NCBI taxonomy): domain Eukaryota; kingdom Metazoa; phylum Cnidaria; class Cubozoa; order Carybdeida; family Alatinidae; species Alatinidae sp. Z8VKAUB7J3. The sequence continues at coordinate 73,580,254 of JAAAKM020721499.1, read as the reverse complement.
ACGATTAGATTACAAAAGATTATACCTCAAAAATGATATTCTAGTTTTATCAGATGTTGTTGAAAACTTTAGAAATGTATGTCTAAATAATTAAAAACTAGATCCATTGCACTTCTTCTCAACACCAGAACTAACATTGGAAGCTTTTCTCAAACACTCTAAAGATAAAGTTGCATTATTTTCTGATGGAGATATTTATAGCTTTATTGAAACAAGTAGAAGTTGTTGTAATATTTGTAATATTTGTTATTTCATTAAAGTGCGAACGGAAATCCGGATTTGTTTTACAGTCTTAATGATGCGTAATTTTCTGATTTTTTTTTTTTTAACTTTGTTAGAGTTGAGAAGGATGAGTCTTTGCCGCGCAAAGAGTTTGTGGACTTGTTGGTAGAAGAGTTAAAACACCTGTCATCACCTCGTCCGGGAGCTGTTGTAAGAATTCTTATTCCTTTGCTGAGAATGCAACGACCCCTGCAACTGTGGATACCCAATCAGGTATGTTTCACCAATGTACATCCCTCATAAAGGGAACAGAGCTAGAAGTTTGAAATGAAAATACTGATCCGGTCCGCTCCTGTGTCGAGCATTGGCGAAGTTTCCGTGTCGAAGAACGCTGGGAAAGAAACCGGGGACCAGCGGCGAACCACATCGTTGCAGTTTTGATCTTGAATCAAGAAACGGGGACCAGCAGCGCTAACCATTTCCGTCTGGGCGCACATGTCGGAGCCCACCAGCTAGCTATGCACAGACAATGGAGTGTCTGGCGGTATGACGATCGAGAACAACTCGATTCCGGCGCCGCCGACCGCGATCACATGCCTATGATCTTGACTAATAGCGTGCGCTAGGCAATTGACATCACCAACGTCAACAAAAAAAGAAATTTTGATTATAGAAAGGGCTATTATATTGCTTTTTAGGGGATAAAGGGTAGATAAAATTAAGTTTGGGAGAAAAACAAGTAAGGAAAATATGAAAAATATGCCCCTATATACTATGGGAGTAACTAAATAACCTGGCTATTTATTAACAATTGAATTAGGCTATATAGGTAAAGGCCTAGGCTTTGCTGGGTCTGATATAGAAACAGACAATGAAATACATCACCTGGTGGCTAAAAGTAAGTCAAAATCTTATCGTCAGAATAGGTCAGCATTTTTGTTTGAAAACTGTGATTGTGTGGACCCCCTCCAATACCCTTTTTCCCCCAAAGACTTTCGACCATAAGTTAAATTCTGAAAAACAAATTTTTTCAACTGAGAGTAAGGAACAACACTAAAACCCAGAATTAACAGAAATTATTCCGTATATGAGAGGCCTGCCCATTCCTCCATCTCTTATCGCTTTTTACGCTGAAGTTTGAATTTTCGTCAGATTTCTTCAAGAGAGACTGCTCAAACACAATGCGAATGCGAACGAAAAGTATTTTTAAATAAGTTTAAGTTTCTAGCATAATGAGCGAGTCATTAGGGAGGGGACAGATCCATCCTGGGTAGTCCATTTCTTTCATTCAGGACAGTAGAAAAATCTGGTTAACAAACAGAAAAGAGATAATCCGAGATCGTTTGGAAGACATCTAAACGTTTGTTGTGGGGTTGGGGTTGTCTTCGCCCACTATTTCTTATTGTAGAAACACAGTGCTAACACTGTGTTTCAATCTTGTTATTGTAGGTCCATTTTACTGACCAAGGAAATATTAACAAGAAATTTATTGATCAATGTACAGATACTAGGAAAAGTGCCAACGGAAAAGTTTATTGTGGTTTGTTGTGGGGTTTATTGTGGGGTTGTGACAGCGAATTTTAGTAAGGAGCGACCCCGCGCAATAGTAACAAAAACTCTAGAAAACGGAATTTTGATGCCAATAAATACATCAAAACAATCGAATTTTTATGCTGATTTCAAATATATAAGTTTCATCAAGTTTAGTCTTACGAGCCTAAGAAAATTTACCTTATTTAGAAAATAGGGGTAAATACCCCCTAAACGTCATAGAATCTTAACGAAAATCACACCATTAGATACAGCGTATCAGAGAACCATACTGTAGAAGTTTCAAGCTTCTATCTACAAAATAGGAATTTTGTATTTTTTACCAGAAGACCTGTAAGTGCCTGATAAAATATGACATCAAGTCCATGGAAAATATATTCAAAAAATGCATGAAGCAAACATAAACTAGGATGTAAGGGCTGTAAAATCCAACCTGTTGATATTACATAGCAAATGAAGTGACAGATTAAACTTGAAAATGCTGGAGCTAGGGTGATTTTGTCCAGTGATGAAATTCGTCTTTTTGACTTGTTGATAGCGACTAATATGGTTAAAATCAATGCAGCACATAGTATAGTGATTGTTGTGGATATAGCGATTGCGATAATTTGGTATCCTATCCACATATTTTTAATTCAGATCGCATCAAACTGATAGCCCTAGAAGACCGGGAAATGGCTCATTAAAATTGATATTTAAAGCTCTAAAGCGTTTTTGAAGCGAACTGAAAGATTGTGCCACGAGAAAGTGGCGTTTTCTGCCATTTTGTGGCACCAAAATATGATTTTTCCAAATGGAGGACAAAGTTGCTCTCGATTGAAAATTCTGAAATTTCGATTCGAAATTTAAAAGGTTCACTTTGGAAACTGTGTGTTAATTCTTTGACCGAAAATTCAGTCTAATTAAGATGAAATAATGTTATAAGACTTTTTTTGTAAAGTAATTTGGTCATTAACGTTGATATATTTTGTCCAGAGGTGTCCCAGTGCTTTCAATATAATGTATGAACTTTTCAATATAAAGGTGTCCCAGTGCAAATGCTTTCATAATACTTTTCTAGAAGTGCTTTAAATACTCGCTTGGGGTCGCAAGTGCTCCATGATTACGAAAAAAAATTAGTAATGAGCAGACTTTCAAGTTTTATGGAACATATGAAAGTCAGAAGGAGCAAGTTCCAAGGAGCAGATTTGGCTTCTTGTTTTGTTTTTTCAATTATTTCAGCGAAAAAAACCACTTTCAATGAAAATACTAAAACCCCCGTGTTTCAGTAGATGCTCTTAAAAAATGGGACAAACAGTCAAACTTTAGTGTAAAGAGCATGGTATTGAGGAGGGGGCAACACTTCATATATGGAATAATTTATGTTTGTTTTTCAAATAATGCTGGTAAATCTTGCTCACCTTCCATCAAATTCACTTTAAAACAAACGTATTAGGAATAATTACACAGTAGTGTCAGAGGATCCTGAAACATATTACCGACCTTCTATGTGTAGCCCATTTCTGGACTACTATCTACAGCAGCTGCATCAGCAGTTCCTTAGTCACAGAAAGTTGCTGTAGTAAATGGGTAGTATATAATTCCTATAAAAAGAAACAAATGGCATGCCCTGGAATTTTTTTTTTACATCAAGTTCCTCTTGACCTAAGGACCAACAGCTGTTATTTTGAAACTGATCCAGAATAAAGTTTTTTGGCCCATTTCTAAGCCCCCTTCCTCTTCTCTCGAAAAAAAAGGATCCTGTGTATAATATCTGAAAGTTTTAAATCAATCGCACACCCTATATCAAACGAGCCCCTCTTTTTCCATTATAAAATCTATGTGCACGTTATTTGCCCCCATTACCCCAGGACTCTGGGGATCATTGCCATCCTCCCACAGGTTCTAGGAAAAGTTCTTTAAGTTACAGAATTTGCCCATTGTGTACGTGTATTATTTGTTATTGGGAAGTATGCATACATTTTCCGGGAGAGGAAGTGGCATTATCTGCTGGTGGGATTTTCCACGGGGATAATTTTCGATGAAGAGGGAACTTTCCAGGGGTTTAGTTTTTCAGGGAAAATTTTACATTGGAGGTATTTGCCTGAATTCCAATGCAAAATTAGACCTACGTTGCTTGAGCAACGTGAAGTGTTGCGACAACCTTTGTCTGGCTTCGCCAAATAAAGTGTTGCGAGAGCTTCGGATAGGATCAAGATAGCCCATTCAACAACCTTTTGGACGACAGCATAAAAATTCGTTGCGGGAGAACTTTAGAATCTTGAAAACTATAATTACATTTTGATACATGTCCATCTGCTTGGTAAAACATGTTACTGTGTGAATCTTATAAGATGTAATTAATCTGCTGATAAGTGCCTTAATTGTTGTTTTTTTTTTTTTTCATTCGTCTCCCGATCTGTACCTTTGTAACATTAAACCTTTCCGAATACCATAGACAGGGGCACCAACTTGGAAGGATTACCAGCCCTTGGGTTTTACCCCCCTCTTTTTTTAATTATAAAAGCTTTTAACCGCATCAATTTTCTTTAAAATGAGCCATTAAACAACTCTCAACGATTTTCCAGCACCAGACTATCTGAGGAAAAAAAGAGAGAGAAAAAATTTTGTGGAAGACGCCTTTGGAGGAATTTCCTTGGCACCTTTGGTTTTATAAAAACAGCTTGAATTTTGCAATCAGAATGAAAAGTAATGTAAGCAGCGTGATACAACTTTGTGGCAAAATATTTCATTATTCAAAACTTGATTTCTGGAATCGTTGTAAATTGCTGTCTCCTGGAATTTTTTTTATTTACACCTTCCCGGCAATCTACATAGGAAACAGTAGTTAATGATAGTAGTAGCCAAATAATAGAAACACGTATTGATGAGTTACAAACCCACAATAAAGTGCTAGTATAGTAATTCCTTATGCATCTACCAAAATTACACCAGCGTTTTTGGATTACAGTAGACCTTCCCGGCAATCTACATAGGAAACAGTAGTTAATGATAGTAGTAGCCAAATAAAAGGAACACGTATTGTTGAGTTCCAAACTTGTATAAAGTACCCAAATTACAACAGCGTTTTAATCCCTCGGATTAGAGTAGAGCTTCCAGGTATGTAAATGAGCAAAAATACACTAAAACAAATTACAGCTGTCCCAAATATCAATTATAAATTACTAAATTTATGACTATACACTACATTTGTGTCATTACTGAGATAGTCTATACTTACCTTATCAAGAAGTGGTATACGTTATATGTAAATAAGAAAAAAAACGCGGCAACCAATTAGCAAAAATTTCCCGAGGCAAAAACTAATTGCATTCTCTTTTTTTCTGAAAAGCAGGACACAAAACGGTACTTACGTGTTACAGCGACCACACTCAAGAAGTGAAGTTAGGTAAATCCTAATGAAATATACAAATCGGGGGAAACTTTGAACTAGGTCAAAAGACGCTATGTGTATGCACATTTTAAAAATAGTTGTAGTTTTAGGTCAATAGTTGTAGTTGTACGCTAATGCAGTGTTTTATGATGATCCCTGATCAAATTTTATGTTATTTATGCCTTTCGTTTATGTTATTGTACTGTGTTCATGGCTGTATATTTGGCTTTAAAATACACTTATCCATCTATCTATATTATGCTACATGTCGACGATGAGCATTAAGAACCGCAGTTGGACTGGACTATTTTACTGGAAGCCAACGCCCACTTATGACAAGTCCCATGGATCGGGATGAAACTTGGTGGGAAAATAAGCACAAGTCCTACATACGTGATTGACATAACCGGAACGCATCCGCTCTATTTGAGGGAGTTAGGGGGAGGGTTGATTCTGAAAAACTAGAAAAAATGAGGTATTTTTAACTCACGAAGGAGTAGTCAGATCTTAATAAAATTTGATATGCAGGAGAACCTCGTAACTTAGATCTCTTATTTTAAATCCCGACCGGATCCAGTGTCACTGGAGGGAGCTGGGGGGAACCGGAAATCTTGGAAAACGCTTAGAGTGTAGAGATTGGGATGAACCTTGGTGAAATTACAGAGCTATAGGCGGTTAATATACCCATTGTCCCTAAATACATAGTTACAGGATCGTTCAACTTTGTTAAAAAAAAATGGCTGTCTACAAATTTTGATTCGAAGTGCTTTAGAAATTACGGGCTACAGAGGACGGCTGCTTGCCCTTCAATCGCACTTGAATCTTAGAAAGGACACTAGAACATTTAATTTCCAATCGCATTGGCTCTTTTAAAAGTTTAAATGATATTACTAGCTATGACAGAGCAGCGCTTTCTATAATATTGCTTATATGCACTTTTGAGAAACTGTATACATATAGTCAACATAAAAAATTAATTCAATTAAATATTATAATTGAAATAATGGCACGTACAATATTACAGATTTATATAAAAAGTAATGCTTAAAGTTCACTATTATGCATCCACAAAAGGGGGTATCATGATATAGCGTGTTTTTTACTATGTTTTAACACTGGTCACGGTCAGGAATATTCCTTGGTAGCCATTATAGATGGTAGCACTTGGGGTGGTCAAAAATATGACCATCTATGACTTCAGATGAGTAGATGGCAACAGTAGAGGTATGACCAAACGAAAGAACAATTAACTTTTTCTCTTCTATGGGAAGGCCACATCCGGATCGATGCGGTGCCGGAACTCGAGGCGCGGCTGAAGTCCTGGCTCAAGCTGAGCGTCTTTGCGCCGCAGGCTCGCATTGCGCAGTAGTGCCCGCCCACCCGGTCATAGCTCTCGGGTCCAAGAGGGCGCGCCGCGGCGGATCGTGCGATTATCGCTGGGTACGGGACAACTGTGAGGCGGCCGAGCCCCACGGACATGCCGGGCGGGCCTATCCCAACTTTCCGGGACATGGTGGGGACTCGGGACTTATCGGGCCTGTTTCGGCGGAGGGCGTGACAGGCGGGTAAAGGTGAAGAAAAAACCCGCTCGCCAGCCTGCGCTCAGCCGTAGGCACTATGCGCGTGGCCAAGCGCGACGACCAGCGTGAGAAACTGCTTGAAGTGATCGAACATGATGTGCGCCGCCTGGATCGGTTGGTCAGTGACATCTCGAACGCCTCGCGTCTCGACAGTGAATTGGTCAAGGAAGAACAGGAATCCTTCGATCTGATCGGCATGCTCAGCAATCTGGGCCATTACCTGGGCGAAGAGGCCAGCAAGAAGGGGATCGATTTCATCACTGATTTCCCTGATCAGCCTATCGTCATCACCGGGCTGGAAGGGCGCGGTGACTGTCATCAAACAATCCATGAGCAACGAGAGCGAACTCGCTGGTCATGTTACGGCATCTGTTAGTATGGCCAAGCAATTAATTCGCGGATTCGCGGAGAAGATTAATTCGCGGAGAAGAGGACGATGATTGTCCCATGACTGACGAAGAATTCTGCTCTTGGTTGGAGGGGGGAAAATAGACGATGCCATCGTCAGTAGCGGCTTTCTTGAAGATACACCGAGGGCGACAGAACAAATGAAGTGTTGCAGATGTCGCTTGCCACATTTTATGCTACTGAGTCTAAGAAAATTTTAACAGTCTCTCTCCGCTTTAAGTATTTTCTAAGATTTCTGGTCTCCCTCCCCAAATGACGCTGGACCCGGTTGAGATTTAAAATAACATATCTCAGTTAAGAGGTCGTTCTAAATATGAAGTTTCATGAAGGTCCGATCATTCCTTCGTAAGTTAAAAATACGTCATTTTTTCTATTTTCATAATTAACCCCCTCCCAATAGAGCGGATCCGTTCCAATTATGTAAATCACGTATCTAAGACTTGCGCTTATTTTTCCCACCAATTTTCATCCCGATCCCTCCAATCTAAGCCTTTTCCATGATTTTAGGTTCCCCCGAGTTCAGGGTGCTAGAATAAGGATGAAAAGGTGACGTTGGATAACAAAAAGATTGATAAGATTGGCAGCTTCACTTACCTTGGTAGTATTATTAGTAAAGACGGTGGGAGCATAGAAGATGTTAAAAGTAGAATAGCTAAGGCTCAGGATGTTTTTTCACAGTTAAAACAAAGTTTGGAAGAATAGAAAGATAAGTGTGCAAACCAAGATTAGAATATTGGAAGCTACAGTGATGACAGTGGTCAAATATTGCTCTAAAGCATGGGTGCTCCAAAAAACCGATGAAAATTTACTAGATGTTTTTCAATGAGGGGGTTGACCCTTTGTTCAATACCTCGCTCTTTACGCTAAAGTTCGAATTTTGTTCTAATTAAGAATGCCCCCTGAATCCCAAAAGCCATTTAATTAGAATAAACAACTTTTTAAAATTACTAAAAATACTTTAGCGTAAAGAGCGAGATATTGACGAGGGGGCGAACACCCTCATATACGTAATAATTTCCGTTCGTTTTAAGTTTTAATGTTTTAGTGTCTCTTCCCCCTTGATATATTCCTCCAGGGTAAGATCCTCCTATGTGGCCCCCCCCCCGATCCCTCACCAGAAAAAACTCTCCATCAGATGGTTGAGAATGTAAAGTTCTGGCTCTCTTTTAAGAGTCAAAAGTGATGGAGGGCAGCAATCCCCCCCCCAACTGATCCAATTGATCCCAAGCAAACGAATTTGATTAAAATTGTGGGATAGAAATTTTGCTCAAAATAGTCCCAAGAACATATAACAATGTCTCTAGGATTGACAAAGCCCTCCAATGCCCTGGGGATAAGGTTGTAAGTCACGCCCTGTGAGAATGTAAGGTTTTTATGGATCACGTGATCGTATAAACTTCAGATGGGGCTTATTTGGTTTGAAATTGGAAGTTATGGTATAGAATAAATAGTTGAAATTACTAAAAATACTTTAGTGTAAAGAGCAAGGTAATTAGGAGGAGATGAACCCCTTATATGTTTAATAATTTACTTGCTTTCTTACTTTAATAATAACTTACTTTCAGTTGAAAAAAAACTTTTTAACATTTACTTTTTCATTGTTTTTTGTTTTAAATAATGCTAGAAAATCCTTCACCCCCTTCATGGAAATTCTCTTCCCCCATGAAAAATTCTCCATGGAAAAATCCTCCCACGTGACCCCCTCCCCTCAACCCCCCAACCAAAAAAATCCCCCTGGAAATGTCTGCCTGAGTTTTGAAATAGGTGGGAAACAACCCCCTAAAATTAAAGCAATCTTAATGAAAATCACACGATCAGATTCAGCGTACTAGAGAACCTTGCTTTAAAATTTTCAAGTTTAAAGAATTCGAACGGAAATCAAAAGTTCTAATGCCCTTGTAAGTGACCTAAAGGTTAGAGTGCAACTGGGCCCCCTCTCATGCCCTTATTTCACAAAATTATCTGGTCAAAATATTGAGATAGCCATTTTTTTCGGTAAAGTTGAAAGATCAAATAATAATGTCTAGGTGTAAAATGACCCCCCCTCCTCAGTCAGGGTAGTTGTTTTTGTAGCTAATTACCGTTGGTTAACTGAAAAAGGTAGGTATTGCGACTATTTAAAAGACTTCTGCCCCTACCGGCAAATCGCCGAAAACAGCGGTTAAATACCGATAAACGAACATAATTATCAAAACGTCTTTCAAACATGTCACGTTTGGCAAAGAAATTCCTTTCTATATATAGAAAACAAATAACATCTGATAGAATTTTAAATATCAGAATTTGTTGCTCCCCCATTTAAAAGCTTCTGTTTTAATTTTAAAGTCTCCTGTATTTAATTTCCATTTTACACTTTCATCTCGTCACTTCATCCCTAACTCTCAGGAAATTATGCAAGCAAATACAAGACATCAATATCAGGTTTCCTATTTCAATTGAAGCAGGAATTGGTGTAAAAAATAACCGCCACTTGTTGGCAATGATGCCAAAGCAGTATTGAATTATTTCTGTTGGCTCGCGATAACCCCCTCCCCTTAATGTGCAAATATTTAGCCCAAATTATGTATTTCCCATCTATTCTGCCACTTGTCTTGTCTTATGCTAAGCTGAAAGAAACTAACAAAGAACTGGTCTGTTCTTGAGTTTTACACACCATAAACTTGACTTTTTAAAGTTTCCTTCATAATTATGGTGACATGCACCACCCTTAACATAGTGCTAATTGAAAGTCGAGACAAAGTCTGACTTGCATTCATGTTTTAGGCTTAAAATGTAGGAGCCATGGGAAGACGTATGAAAGCTAGAAGAAAAAGTGACATTATTGGTAGCACCTCTAAAAACTTAAAAAGTGGAAGCTTCATTACAAATGGAAGGCTCACTTCTGCGTTTACGTCTATAAAGAATATGTTTTCAAAGAAGATTGAATCAAAGCCCTACCAGGCAAAGAGAAAGTTTGCCTCAAACAAAGATTTGCTACTGCCGACCTTGCTCGCTCAGCGACTCGTCGTCACCACTGACCGTTGCGGAGGACTCTGTGGAAGGGATTTTGAAGAGTATTCATCAGATCAAAGGGAAAGGAGTGGACAGATCATCCTGACTTACCGTGGTCTTCGCCTGATGAGGAGTCGTCCACAACGGCAGCTTAGACTCCACTGTTGTATGTGGGAAAAACCGTGAGATACTATGAGTGGGAAAGGAGAGGCCGAAACAGCGACGACGCAATGCAGAATGGTGGAATCACGTCTCTTCCGGTTTACCTCTGACAGGAGACGCAGAGCATGACGGCAAGAAAAAACTATTTCGAAACAAAAAAAATCTTTAAAAAAAAATCTCGAAGAATAAAACGCCTTGGAGAAAAATTCTTGAATAAAAAGAAATCTCGAAGAAAAAATGCCGTAAACAAAGAAATATACCCTAAAGTGTTACGCAACACCCATGTCTGTGCAACACGTTATCCTCAGTTATAGCCGGGGGCTCCGCAATTGACTGGTGAGCCCTGAGTTCTAGCAAAACAAATCACAAGAAATTACGTCATCCTCATTAAATTTGCATAGGTAAACAATCTCCTATTATGTAACAAGCAGATATGCATAATTGTCGATAGATAGAATGTTTATTCAGTAGAAACTACAGTAAAGCTATTTAGGGTACTCTTACAAAATCAACATTACTCACATCTGTCATACGTCAACAAGAAAACAACAAATGAGCAAAACAAACTATTCTTTTTCATTTTTGTTAGTACTAGTGCCAGTTGATAATGAAAAGGCTCTAGGGGTTCTGGTTGCAAAACAAGGCGGTCCATTCTTCGAATAAATTTGCCGAACATTAGAATTAGCTTTCTCCTCCTCTCAGATAAAGTCTACAGTTCGAAGAGACGCGATTTTTTATTTTTTAATCGGGTATAGATTTTATTTGATAGATATACAGTTTTATAAAAAAAAATATCTTGAGAAATCATCGATTTAAACAAAACAAAGTTGTTTTTCATCAATTTTTCGATTCTTTCTTTTCTTTCGTATTTTTTAAGCTTAAATATTGCTTCTATTGCATAGTTCGACGTTTTTTTTTAAGTAAACCTTATTTAAACGTTTTATTTTGCTGTTGATTTGCTTCTGCATGTGCTGTTCGAAATCCAAAACATACTTTGTTGGAGTTAAAAGGGAGTCTAACACTTAAAAGTTGCAAAATGTTCCCTGAATTAGAGATAGTTTCCTTCAGAAGTGGTCAACCTCTATACATTACCCTGATTCCGAATGTCATTATTACTGCCCCATCAAATATGCCTTGTCCCCTTAATACAGCCAAATACATCTGAAAGCTATACGCAGAACAGCTGATCTTGACAATTTTTTAAAATTATATAATCATTCCACTTGTAAATGCAAGTGTACTAATAAACATGTAGCATGTTTTTATTAATCTATATTCACTTTCATTTTCATCTATTCTCAAATTGTAAGTAATATCCCAGACCTGAAATTCTCATAAATACACTAGGGTTATGTACCTGATTAGGGCGTTCCGAGAAACGCGTCAGCAAAACCGTTGAACTTGTGCAGGGTGGCCAGCGGGGTGGCAAACCCGCGGACTCCGTTGTCGCTGCCCAGGACTTCGTAGCCGACGCCGTAGTCGAATTTCTTGTGCTTGCCGCCGAGCGAGAGGTGGTAGTAATCCGCGTCATAGTTGATTGGATTGTTTTGGTAGTCGCTTTGGCGGGCGTATTCCGCGTGATAGGTCACGGCAACTTTGTCGTTGATTGGGGTTGCTCCCTTGAACCTGGCTCCGTAGGTGGCACTGGAATTCACGGGTGAGTTGTCGAAATCCCGTGTCAGGAGCCGCGCTCGATGCGGCAATCGCCGCGCAGGGTCACATTCCGCTGCCGCCTTATATTGCTTCAAAGCGCGCTGAAGATGCGCGCGACAAAACCGACTACCAGACCATCTACGCGCAACAGGAAGGAGCGGTTGCGGCCCCGACTGCCGGGCTGCACTTCACTGAAGACCTGTTCGACAGGCTGGATCGTGCGGGCATCGAACAGCATCGGGTGACCCTTCATGTTGGCGCGGGGACCTTTTTGCCCGTCAAGGCCGACGACACTGACGATGACTTCATGCACTCGGAGACCGGCGACTATCGACCCGATCAAGGATCCCTACCCGCTTGGCCTGTCGCTGCGCGGCACCGCCGGAGACGACGACCTGCGCGGCATTGATGGCGACGACTGGATCTTCGGCGACGACGGCAACGACCGGATCCACGGCCGTGACGGCAACGACGCGCTCTTTGGCGGCAACGGCAACGACGAAATCGACGGCGGCAATGGCGACGACGATATCCTCGGCGGCAACGGTAATGACATCGTCTTCGCCGGGGCCGGAGACGACGTCGTCGACGGTGGCGCGGGCGACGACACCATCATCGGCGGAGAGGGCCAGGACCGGCAAAAAATGCAAAATTCCACATTTTGTTGATAGGAGTTTGAAACCCCTACAACAGGATTCGCTGATACGCTGAATCTGACGAACGCAGCCAGACCTGAAAAAAAGGAAGTTAAAGAGACTGCCACCGGCTTCTTAAAGTTGACAACCTTTTGTTGTGATTTTCGTTAAGATTGTATGACTTCTAGGGGGTGTTTCCCCCTATTTTATAAAATGAGGCAAATTTTCTCAGGTTCGTAACTTTTTATGGTTAAGACTAATCTTGATGAAACTTAAATGAAAAACCGAACTCGAAATTCCGTTTTTTAGAACGCCGTGACGACTCTGCATATACGCGCCGTAGGTCAGAATCAGTCCCCAGCCCGCGCCGGTATCCCAGGCGTTTTGCGTCAGGGCTTCGAGCCAGATGCGCGGTTGTGTGAGTGTCGACCAGTCAGGCGTGAACAGGAAGCGGATGCCTTCGGAGGCACCGTCGAGCGTCAACGTACGTGCCAGTGACAACAGCACGATAAAAAGTAGCGCCGGAATCAGCACTTTGTTTGCCCGCTCGATTGAACGAATACCTTTCCAGACAACGAGCGCCCCCAGGCCCATTGCGAGCGCGTGAAAGACGACGGGTTAATTCGGAAAAGTTAGAAAAAATGAGGTATTTTTAATTTACGAACCTTTGATCGGATCTTAATGAAATTTGATATTTAGAAGGACCTCGTAACTCAGACCTCTTATTTTCAATCCCGACCGGATCTATTGTCATTTGGAGGAGTTGGTGGGGCGTGGGCGCAAATCTTGGAAAACACTTAGAGTGGAGGGATTGGGATGAAACTTGGTGGGAAAAATAAGCAGATGTCGTAGTTACGCTATTGACATAATCGGATCGAATCCGCTCTCAGGGAGAGCTGGAGGGCACCTAATTCGGTAATTCGGAAATAACATCAATAAACTATATTTTAGGGTTCCCAGTTGCAGAGGAAGTACAGCCAAACGGTAACAGTAAAGGATTTAACTAAGTTGATTCACTTTATTTTACTTAAATTACGTTCGGTGATGGTGTAATTGCGTATCAGCTACACTGAAGTGTGGATGAGTCACTGTGGAGGCACAGATGGAGGCAGATGCTTTAAAAAACATATTTTGGTGCCTGAACTACTTACTTTCCATGAGCATTCACATACGTCTAGAAAAAGGTGGGAGGAGTAGGAATTAATTAGAACATTTCCCTATGTAGCATAAAATGCGTTTTAAAAATTTTTTCGTATGTTTGTCTGACTCGTAAAAACATGCTAAAACAGCACAAAGATATATTCTTATTCGTTTTTAAAGTCTTTTTGTAACCAATTGCGGTAGATTTACCGAAAAACAACTTTTTCAATGTAAAAATACTTAAAATATTTCGGCTGATACCACTGATTATCCGTCGTTAATGCAGAAATAGAAAAAATACAGAAAAGCCCCAATAACAACCGCTAAAATAAATCAAAAGAAACCCCGTGGTTGATAAATCAACCACAAAATAAAAGAAGACGCTTTCAATGTAAAGGTGAATTATTTGGTGTCCTACTGGAATTCAGTAACTAAAATGAATGTTTTTTAAACTGAGCAAATCTCCCAATATAAAATCTAATTTTATCTACCAACGAATTGGAGATATTCATAACAAATTTGCTATCAAAAAATTTTCGATTGGTGCAATCAAAAAGAATATCAAGGATCCCAAATATGAAAAACTATTGAGTGAATCTGATCTTTTTAAGTCTGACTTAAAAAAATTAAACTCAGATTTATGGAAATTGTACCTTAAAGTTGACAAAGCTAGTACAGTTTTTGATTTTCAACAAATTGCATCCATCCAAGCGCAGCCGGACTGGCATGCACGCGAGATCTCAGAGACGCTTCACGATCTGGATGCGGATCTCGATGGACTTTCCGACGATGAAGCAGCGATCAGGCTGGACCGGCATGGACCGAATTCGCTACCAGCGACTTCCGGTAAAGGCACTTTTGGGCGTTTGCTCACCCAATTCGACAATCTCCTCATCTATGTCCTCATCGGAGCGACGGCGGGTGTTGCCGGCGTTTATGCACCTCTGTCATTTGTGTTGGCTGCATTGGTCATGTTGCCCTCCGCATGCTCGTTCGCAGAGCTTGTCGGTCGCCTGCCCAACAAGCCCCCCCCCCCCCTTCACAAGTCCATCAATTACCAAAACATGTAATCGAAATTTTGAGATAGCCTTTTTATTCAGCGTAGTTGAAAGGTCTAGAAATTATGTCTTTGACAACCCCCATACCTTCTCAAGACCAGAATATAATTTGTAATTTACTAAAAGAAAATGGCTGTAGATTGTCAGTTTAGTATACATATGCTGATATATGTTCCCTAGAGTTTAAATATATTTTTTATTTATTAAAGTTGAAACATTTAACAGGCATTTTTTTTTTATTATTATTGAAATCATACAATAAATAACCTAAATTTTTTAAGTGAAACAGAAATGCTAAGCTTTGGTTAAAATTTTCGAAGAGTCTCAATAAGAAGCATTGAGTTTGGAATACGTGCCATACACTAGAACCCAAGTGTCGTTGGCTTCATTCTGACCGTACGTGCCATATACTAGAACCCAAATGTCGTCGGCTTCATTCTGACTGACTGGAACCATAGATTTTAGGTATTACGGTTAAACAGGCGTAAAGTTTTGGAATTTATTTTAGGAATACAGGTCGCATCTGGACAGCTTGTATTAAAAAACATTTCAATATTTACACTTTGAGTCAAACTTGTACATGCGCTTAAAAGGAGAGATGGGCTAACACTGCGATCACAGTTTAACCATATTAGGTAACTACAGTTTAAAATTTTCTTCTTTTTTTTTTATCAGAAATTCAGGTACTATTGAGCCAGTGGCCTTGTTCTGAAAATTTATGCATCTTGGACTCAGAAATTCAATTCATGATTTTAAGAAAAAACTTGCCTAGCTCAAATTCTTCCATGTAAACTTAATTGACACTACAACAGCTGGACATTGAATGCTATAACAACTAAAAAATACTGTCTTTGCACACGCACTTTTATTTTAAAATGTGAGCAAGGATAGAGGATGTCTCGATTAAATTTTCTCTCTTAGGCTAATAATTGAGAAGTGCCTGAGTTACCAAACACCTTTGGTCCTCAGTTGTATGGATTAAGAGCAAGCGTTTGATTATGTTGATAGATGGGGCTTTATCAAAGGTCTTATCCTTGCAGGGCATACCCGACAATTATATTAAAGTAATTAGAGCTATGTACGGGAATAACACTGCTGCGGTTAAGGTAGGAAATGTGGTTAGCACCTGAACTTCGTATTAAATCAGAAGTTAAGCAGGGTTATGTTCTATCCCCCTTTAATTAGATCATTATGCAATCGCTGCCACTGCTTACTCTCATCAAAGGACTTTCATTATGGAAGTAATGGGAAGACATTGCGGGTAAGTCAATAATCTTTTCTTCTGTAGTAATAAAATGAAAAAAAAGATGTTCTTAGTCTTAAACATGAGGGATGGGGCGTAGACTAAACAGAAGAAAAAACTGGGTGTTCCTTGGTGTTTAATGTTTGGAAACTGAGTTTTTGGGCAAAAATGTTCCAAATTTCTTTTTAGTTAGATGAAATCTGGGAGATAATTTCTTTTATAGGATATTGAAGGACTTTTCGATCCCCCCCCGTCTCTTTTTTTTAAATGTGTTATATCTCGTTTTTTACGCTCTTAGAAATAGTTAGAATTATGAGCTTTTGCCTTGAATTTTTTTGTCAACATTTTTTTGTGTATTTTGCAATGAAGTTGTTTTTTTTGAGCAGTGTATGCCCTATAAAAACACCGTAATTCAAATATGTGATCGTGTTACTAGCAGAAAAAAAGGATCAGTAACTCAAAAGGGAGATTGGGACATTTTCAAAAATTAAGATTCATAGCCTAAGACAAAGTGCTGTGCCGATCTAGTTCTCCCAAAATACGTTATATCTCTTTTTTCACTTTGCTGAAATTCAGTTCCCGCAAAAAATCTTGTCAAAACTAAGATAAGGCTGCATAATTTAAGTATCTAGAGAAAAAGGTAAGTTTTCTTTAGTATATCTTTGCCTTTATGGTAATATATGGATCATTTTTCAGTTTTCACTGTCATTTGATTCGAAAAAATCGACTCTAACTTTGCCCCCCTTCCCCCTCCCCAGGATTTTTGACGAAATTAAAAACCATACTGAAAGCATCTGGTTTAAAAATATCATTTTAAAATCATTTTTATTTATAATTTTTCTCTAATGTTTCATCAAAAGCTAATATTGACTTTACAGATGTCCTTTTCTTCAGGATTGTGCTGTTCTTGTGATTTGTTGCATATGGGGCATATTTCATCATATGACATACAGTATTGATTTTACTGTCCTCTTCTTAATTATTTTCTCTACAGAATCAAATTCCAAATACAGAAAGCATTTCCCGACTAGACGAATATTTCATTTTCAGAATATCGAGGAGTCTTTTTAGGCACGTCAAAAATCTCCAATGATTCCAAATACGCAAGATATTTTGAAATGGATTTAGTATCACCATATGATATCAGTATTCTGTCTCCATGTTCAATTACATATTGTGAGGCATTGATGAGCCTGCGTTGGCGGCACTGGCGCCCATGGGGCGAATCGGGGTTCCGGAAGAAATAGCCAGGGCGGTTGCCTGGTTGCTTTCCGACAACGCCAGCTTTATTACCGGCGCGGCGATTCCGGTAGACGGTGGTTGGTCGGCTCAATAGCCTTGTGAGGAGATAGATATGCGAACGTTAGAACCCGATTGGGCAGGTGCAGATCCGTTTGAGCCTTCTTTCAGGGATGATCCTTATCCGGCCCTGAATCAACTGCGCGAGGCGCACCCGGTCAACTTAACGCCGGTGGGCACGTACCGTGTTTATAAGAAAAAAATCATTTACCAAAGCGCGCTCTACGACATCACCTTTTGTTTGACATGCTAACGCTGTTAGAATAAATTTCAAATTTTAATTGGGATTGTTTATATAAACAGGTTGAAAGTACTATTTTCTAATGTTTAAATTATAAGATTTATGAGCCAGTCCACGAAAGTTGCTACCCCTCCAATAAAATTGGATTGGTCAACAAATTTCTTCTTACAAACCCAAGATACGTCTTTATTTGTAATTGCCAACTCATCCTCTGGTGGTGTATTTTCCAGTTTTCCTTTCATCTTCCATAACCCCCGCCTCGCTCTTTACTCTAAAGTTTTTTATTGTTTTAAAAGTAGAATTGCGAGAAAGAGTCAAATTTTAGCGTAAAGAGCGAGGCGTTGAGGAGGGGACAGCCCCTTTCATATTCGGAATGATTTCTGTTCGTTGTAAGTTTTAATGTCGCTCCTTACTTTCAGCAAAAAAAACTTGTTTTATATTTATTTAATAAACCAAAATAAGAATTTCCGTCTAAAAAACAAAAGAGAAGGGTTTGGCACTTGCTCTAAGTACATAATATTGATTTTCGGGTGTGCATTTGGGGTTATTAGCTGGTGGAATCAAACATATCCGTCTCGGCACAGGTATCGCGGGCCAAATCTTCCACGCCGCCGATATCGAGGGAATTCAGAACCTCGGCGACATAGCCCGGAAGATCGAACATGAAATGCCCATCGCGGTCGGAAGCGATAAAGAATGCCTGGTTCGCTGAATCCTGCTCCAGAAACGGCGCCGGGAACTCGGGCCCAACCTCGTAGGATGCTTGCGCGATTGTCGGTCCGATCGCAGCAAAAATCCGACGGCGCTGCGCCCCGAGCCCTTCCATTGCCGCCACGACCGACGGCAAAATGCCGCCGAGAGCCCCCTTCCAGATAGGGAATAATTTCTGTTCGTTGTAAGTTTTAATGTCGCTCCTTACTTTCAGTTAAAAAAAACTTGTTTTTTATTTATTTAATAACTCAATAAGAACAGAATGGCTACTGTGAACAGAATGTAAAATATTATTTTTGGGCTACTGGTGGAAACCCTGAGTACGTGCTTAACACAATGATATAGTGCTAAAATAGCACTTCCGTGCTACAGGTGGTAACCCTGGTGTTGACAGGTCACAGAACTGGTTTGAGACAAAGCGATATTTGGTGAATGGTCTGCCAAGTGGGCAAATGGTAACCACCCACTGGGCGTCCTGAGGACGCCCCGGCGACCGAGGGATATCGACCCATGCGAATGCTGCTGATCCTGCCGATCGCCATCATGCTGACGGCGACCGCCAATGCCGGCCCGCGAGACACCCTGCTCGCCGAATTCGCCGCGGAGGCCAAGGCCGTGGCCGCCGCCGGGCGCGACTACAGCCGCGATCAGGTCATTGCCTGGCACAAGATCTTGAGTGAAAAAGGCTGGCTGGCGCCGGCCTGGCCGGTTGAACACGGCGGCCAGGACTGGCCGGTGCACTGGCAGTTCATACTCGAAGAAGAGCTGGCTTTTGCGGGGGGATTTTTTTGGTTTGGGGGGAGAGTTGAAAGGGGGGGTACGTGGGAGGATCATCTAATGTAGGAACGTTTTATTGGGGAAGAGACTTTCAATGGAAGGGGCGCAGGATTTTCTAGCACTATTTGAAAAAAAAAAAAACAATGAAAAATAAATATGAAAAGTTTTTTCTACTGAAAGTGAGGAGCAGCATTAAAACTTAAAACTAACAGAAATTATTACGCATGTGAGAGGTTTACCTCCTCGTAATACCTCGCTCTTTACGCTAAAGTACTTTTAGTAATTTCAATTATTTACTCTACGAAATTTTCCACTTGAAAGCAGAAACATGGTTTGATGAAACGAAAGCTTGACTGCGTAACTTCAGATAGTTCTCTCTGACATAGGCTAGAAAACTCCACTTCACTTCACACACTATTGGCCTTGGCTCAAGGACAACCAAAAGCCAACCTTTTTGGCCCCAGGCAAGAATTCTACGAAGCCTTCCAAAATGCAAAGTCATATTCATCAATACCACCTAAGGTCCGCACTTTTCGTAGAAACTGCAGAGGTTAGAACCTTACAACTTTCTAGGAATAAGCTGAAATCGGGGTGCCAGTAACAAAAAAACTAAAAACATTGTCGAAAGGTCTAACAACTATGTCTTTGAGGATGACTTAACCCTCCACAGTCCCCGGGGAAAGGGCTGCAAGTTATGAACTTTACCCATTGTTTACATATAGGATCGGTTTTTGGGAAGTATACCAATGTTTTCAGGGGGAATTTTTTCTGACAGTAGGGGCCGAGGGTTACGGGGGAGGATTTTTCCACGGAGGAATTTTTCATGGAGGAAGGGAATTTTCTACAAAGGGGGTGCCAGATTTACCAGCATTAATTAAAAATGATCAGATATTAAGTAAAGAAACAAGTTTTTTCAACCGAAAGGGATGTCATGATCCTCGACCTCGAGCTCTACCGCGATTCGAGATCGCCGGGGGCGCAAACCACGGTCGTCTCGTCCTACGGCGGCTTCGCGCTGGTCGTGGAGCTGCGGGACTCGCTGTCGAACGATGCGATCGCGTCCTACGCCGTGCGGTACAACCTTGGCGGAGGGGTCACCGAGGGTCGCGCCCGGCCCGATCTCAATCGGGTGGCACGGCTGATCGACCGGACGACCCGCGGCAGTGAATCGGTCCTGCGGACGGGCGTGCCGCTCACACCGCTGGATGCGAGAGCGGACCTGGGTTGCGCGGATAAGATCCCTCCATTCCCTCAAAATACACATTGTTTATAAGGGCACGAGTTCTTTCGAAAAGTAATCTGTAATCTTACGGTAATTATAATCAGAATCATAAATTACGGATTATAAGAATTATAATCTTAAGATTCATTTATAATTTTTGTACTGTCTGTTAGATCTGCCTCGTCTTAAGATTTATATATTAATTTATATTTATACCTGTTGTATGTTATTTCTCTATGGCTAGTTCTCCTCAACATGACAGAAAAAAACAACTTATATGTGATTCAACTAAATTTAAAAACGTCTCATCTCTGGATGATCTCTTGGTCGAGCCCTCAAAAAATTTTGTGTCTCAAATTAAAGCGGAAAATATTGTCGTGTGGCTCCTTACACGTCAAACATAAGTAAACCATCTGTAAATCTGTTATTTCTTTTGCCTACATCTGCTTATGCTAACAATCGTTTTCCTTTTTTTTTCCTTTTTTCCAAGTGTTTGGATAATTATTTTATGTTTAATTGGATTCACATCTTATGGAAAATGATCGCCATAAACCAATAAAGTTCCTCAAAATTTGAATAGCTCATCAGTAATGTAAAAAAAAGGGTTGATTATGGCTTTGAATAATTGTTTCAGGATTCATTCTTAAATAATTGGAACGAAAGTCAGACTTTATTGTAAAGATCGGGGCATTGAGGAGGGGGCAGCCCCCTCATATACATAGTAATCTTCTCATTATTTCAATGTTGCTTCTTGCTTATAACTGAAAGAAAAAAAATATTTAACCTATTTAAAGCAAGATAAATTTACATGCCTGATGCCAAGATGATCAAATTATAAATTGGAATTATCAAACAACTTTATTTATCACCGAACTCCCCCCCCCTCCCAAAAAAAGCAAAACAGAATCCAGAGCAACATTCTTACACCTGCTGATGTTAAGAAAGGACCTAGCCCCCCCCCCCCTCTTGCCCTGTTTTCCCCAAATGCATCTGTTAAAATTTTGCAATAGCCACTGTCAGATTATTTTGTTCAAAAGAGTCCAAAGATCATATAATAATGCCTCCAGGGTTGACACAAACTTACTGAGTCTGGGGACAAGGGTTGTAAGTTATGCCCTGGGGGTATATAAGGTTTTTATGGAAGGGGTAACTGTATAAACTTTCAAGGCTTGTTTGATTGGAAATTAAAAGTTTAATTCCATTTTTAAGCGTCAAAAGTGATCAGATGGCAACTAGCACCCCTGGGGAAAAATTTTGGGAGAGCCGGTTTGTTTGCAATAGTCCAACGGTAAGAAAACAAAAACTTCGTTGTCAACTTACCCCCCCCCCCCCGAACAGGAGCCAAGGAAAGCGTTGTAACTTATGTCGTGGGGGCATATAAGGTTTTTATGGAAGAGGTGGTCGTATAAACTTGGGTGGGACTCAAATTATTATGGCGCATTTGATTGGAAATTGAAAGTTCTAATTACCCTTTAAAGAATCGTCAAATTGATCGGAGGATATCTACCCCCCCCCTCCCTACGCCTTTTCCCGCAATAAATCTGACAACACCCAGGTTTTTTCCTCGACCCCTTTTTGAATTGTATTGACCCTGGCTGAGCTTGCAAAGTCACACTACTGCTTCCAGTTTCAAATAGCCTTCATAATGTCATTATTTCTCCTTTTTAATTACCTTGATTTTGGCTAGCCGAATTTAAACATCTCTTAACAGCTTCGAAAGACTCGTCGGCATAGAAGAAGCATATCTGATGATACTGAAGAAAACATTAAACATATTTGTTGCTATAGTCTACTTCTTTGAATTTGTAAGTAATGTATGCTTGAATGATTGAATTGGTAGTCCTAGATCTAGAGAAATAATGTGGTAACGATATGGTAACGATAAAAATATCAATATTAACCGAAACTCTAAAAAACGGAATTTCGATAACAATAGATATATCAAGATAATCATCTTATTATGCTGATTTCAAATGCATAAGTTTCGATAAAAGGCTACGAACCTGAGAAAAGTTGCCCGATTCTCACAAAAGGACGAAACACCCTCTAAAAGTAATAGGATCTTAATGAAAATCACACCGTCAGATTCTGCGTATTAGAGAACCCTACTTTAGAGGTTTCAAGCTCATATCTGCAAAAATATCGAATTATGAATTTTTTTTTGCCAGTCAAACTCACAGACATAGCTATTAGGTTTTTCGACTATGCTGAGGAAAGTGGTTACCTTAAAATTTTGATCCGTTGACTTTGGGAAAAAAATGAGCGTCGGAGGTGCCCTCCATTTTTTGGTCACTTAAAAAGGGCACTAGAACCTTTAATTTCCGTTAGAATGAGCCCTTTAGCAACCTTCTAGGACCACTGGGTCAATAGTGCACCCTTGGAGAAAAAAAATAAACAGGCATCCGTGATCAGTCTTCTGGCAAAAAATACAAAACTCCACATTTTTGTAGATAGGAGCTTGAAACTTCTACAGTGCTTGGCCTCTTCCCACACCAGAACTCATCCACCCACCCTTCGAGTGATGCTCCCTTGGTGTAGGGAGGGGCCCAAAAGCCTTATGTGCAAGAGGGGGGGAGCTGAGTTTAGGGGGTTCGGGTGTGGGAAGAGTATTGCGAACCAACAAGGCCTTTTCCTCTTGCCAATTTTTTTTTGTGAGAATTTTACTTATAAAACATTGGGTTCAACGGAGCTTTGACTGTTTGTTTCTAGGCTCTACTAATCTCATCCCTGATTTCAATTTAAAAACGTCAAGTATGTCACCTCGATTTATTCCGAGAGACGGTTGGAAAAATTAATTTAAATCTACAGGATTGGCATACTTGACTTTTGTGTAAACTAAGAACCAAACTAACCTCACCTCTGCTACTCTGTCACCACTGAAGTCCTGGAGCTGTCTTTGAAACCCTGAATTAGGATTTGCAACAGCTCGGGCTCCGCGAACTGCATTTAAGGCCTCTTTCCATTCAAGTGATGTAACAGACATGACATACGCCACAGCTATAGCAACGCTTCGAGACATTCCTGCCAAACTAGAAACAAGTCAAAATCTTGTAACTTTGTTTTTCAAACATACTTTCAAGCTTTGGTGCTACAAGCACGGTTTATAAAGAAATGGGTTGTACCCGATGCGGGGATGGCCGAAAAGCAGCATAGACAATGTCTCACCTTATAGCTTCCTATTGAAAGAAGAATATTTTTTCTTGGTAGCACCAATCCAGTACTCAAAATCCCCTTAAGATAAGCTTCATATCGGTTGTCACCAAAACAAGCTACTTCACCTGTTGATGCCATTTCAACACCAAGAGTGACATCTGCACCTAGAAATAATGGAAATGATGAAATTATAATTTGAATCATGATACAAAAAAAAATAGATATATATTTTTTTTAACTTCGACAATACGTGAAACTGTTGAAAGTAAGACAATTACGAAATATTAATCATTTTCTGATAACGAAATATTATAACTTACCGTCATATTCCACGTCATGGAATAGCGAAGTCGAGCCCAGGTTGCAGTAGTCAAATTCAAAATACTGAATCCTATGGACGCATATGAAAAATGAATTCAGGCTTTGATCTGTGAGGACATAAGCTGGATTATACTCTGTACATAATTGGACTGCGTAATACGTGAAACTGTTGAAAGTAAGACAATTACGAAATATTAATCATTTTCTGATAACGAAATATTATAACTTACCGATGAATAAAAAGGTGCTTCATTTTAAATTACTAAACAACTTGCAAAAGCAGTCATTTCAAGTGAAATAGATTATAGTAAGGTGTATTTTTATTTTCCTGCGAAGTATTCTTTGAGAGTTTTCTGGCTCTTTTTAAAAAAAAATTCTAAATTTGTTTGCAATATTGCATTTTACTATTGAGGTTTATGTAAATAATAGGTACTAATCTTGAACCAGCTACAAATGGCAATGGTATATGCAAAGGGTTTTAGCTGTACATAAGCAGTACATAGCAAAACAGATTAAGGAAGCAATTCTTACTTCATAATAGCCAATCTATCTGTTAAAAAGTTGGAAGAGAGGAAGGATGGTGGATAAGTCACTGCCAATTTAACGCTTTCAGCTTGTTTTAAAGCCAAATTTTGTCCTAAAACTACAGCTTGAATCCCAATATGCCACTTTCCTAATACTTTTCCTAACGTGCACCACAGCAATGAAGTTGATAGCCCATTCAAATTTCATGAACGAATTTTGTGCAAAAACTGATATGATAGACTTTTAACGGGTCTTCAAGGACTATTGATTATCATTAAAACTAAAACAGTAGCTCTAATATTTCAAAGTTGAGGTTCTCGTCGTGTCCTTCGTGAACAGGGCGACCCGAGCGGATTTGGCATGTCCGGAAGTGTAGGCGAAGGAATATCGGAGTCGCAAGTGTGTAGCACGGGAAGGCTGGCTGCGTCCCGCTTTGACGTGAGGACCCGTGCCGTCACGATGGCCATGGCCTGAGTACATAGAAAAGCGGGCCTTGATGCACACACGGTTTTTTATTCAACATCAAGACCCGCTACCTTCTCACCCGAGAAGGATAAAGGGTTTTAGCTAGTTTCGGGCCAAGTGGGCCCGTTCTTGCCTATTTTGGCTTGGATTCTTCGTTGGACAGTAGCGGTTTCAGCGCGAGCCTGGATTTTTCCTCGCGGGACGGAACCAACGGCTTCCGACTGGATGGTATCGATGAAAGTGACAGCTCAGGCATTTCGGTGAGCGGTGCGGGGGATGTCAATGGCGATGGCATTGACGATCTAATCATCGGGGCCTCCATGGCCGATCCGGACGGTAATAGCGGTGCCGGCGAGAGCTATGTGGTGTTCGGGAAGGATACGACAGGCGGGGGTGGCGGTTTCAGCGCGAGCCTGGATTTTTCCTCGCGGGACGGAACCAACGGCTTCCGACTGGATGGTATCGATGAAAGTGAAAAACAAAAGACAGACAAATATGGAAAGCAGCGTCCGGCAGATGTAGCTTTCAATATTGTCCAGAAAATAAAGAAATTTCGACATAACAATCCCTCCGAATGGAAAACCGGACGCAGGGCTGTGGGTGGCCTCGCGTCCGGGGACTAGTGTGGCTTACTTGACCGGGTCTCTGCCGATAGCAGTCAGAACGTTGTTGAGTTTTTCAACGCCGCCGATGCTGTCGTAGAACTGTGGCCAGACACCTTCTGTCGCAAGCTTGATGAATTCTGCTTCACCATCAGCAGGGTCGACAATTTCCATGCCGTGAGAACTTTAATTTTTTTACGAACATTTTTATTAGTAATAAATATACGTACTTACGAATTAACTTACGTCACCAACATCTATATTTGTATATTTTTATTACGTATATGAGGTGGTTCGCTCCCTCGTCAATGCCTCGCTCTTTACACCAAAGCTTGAATTTTGTCCCAATTCTTTAATAATGATCACTGAATCAGAGGCCGTAGAATAAATAGTTGAAATTACTAAGTGTAGAGAACGAGGTATTGTGAAGGAGATGAAACCTTTTATATATGTAATAATTTCTGTTCGTTTTAGGTTTTAATGCTGCTACAAGTTTTTTTTGTTACTGACAGGAAGGAGCACATTTAAATTTAAAACAAACAGAATGTGTTCCATGAGGGGGCCACCAGTTTCTTATCCCTTGCTCTTCATACTAAAGTTTGACTTTGTCACAATCATCAAAGAAAGACTGCTCAAACACAAGGGCTGTTGAATTTGAGCAAGAAATATTTTTTTAAGAACATAAATACTTGAGTGCAAGGAGGAAGGGGTAGCCCCCCTCACGCATGGTATAATTTCTGTTTGCTTTTAGTTTTAATATTGTTCCTTACTTTTGGTTGAATTTGTTTTTATTGTTGGTAATATTATTGAACAAGTAGAAAAAAATTTTTGAAAGTGGGTTCACATGAACAAAAATTAAAGTATTTTGTGACCTTTTTAAGCAATTGAAAGGAAAATCCACAGAAAATTACCAAATTCTTCCATTTTGGCCTGTAGAACAGAAGCGGAAGCTAAGACGTTGCCAACATATTTGTGATCAAAATAATTGAAACCATTGAAAGACATTAAAATAGCCTCCTAGTCTCTGAGGTCATAACGGCGTGCAATAGCCCCACGCATAATTGCGTAATCTTTAATCATAGTTGCGTAGTCTTTGAATATACAAAGTCAATACGCTCAAAATGGAAAAATAAAATACCTTGCGACAACACAATTTGAGGCTGCTGACGCTAGACGTGCATTTCCTTGTTGGGATGAACCTGAAGCAAAAGCAACATTTGATATTTCTATACTTACAGATAACAAATTCACTGCAATTTCAAACATGCCAATCAAATCAAAAAAGAAAACTGGAAATAAAACACTCTATGCTTTTTCTAAAACTCCTATTGTTTCTACATACTTGATCTATCTTGGCGTGGGTGAACTGAAAACTGGATCCACTGACTCCAGTACAGATATTCAGGGGGCTCAAGTGCTTACATGTGAATTTGTGGTAGAGGCAATTATTATAGTTGTAAAGAGCATAAAAAAGGCATCAAGTGGTATGTTCACTTTATTTTTAAGTCAATAATATAAACTGTGATACATTACCATATATCTACCTTTCTAAGACTTAGAAATCAGGAAAGAGTTAACATAGAAGCTTGGAAATACCTTCCCAAAGTATGGCAGTTTTTTGCTAGCAATCCGAAATCAGTGATATCGATGAAATCGTACAATATCAAGCTGGAAGATACATAAGCAGTAATGAAGCTGTTTGGCGAATTCTTTCATTTCCTTCTCAATCTTCTCTCTCAGGAAAAGATTGTTTGCCAGCCGCGATGGATTTTCATCGGTGTGACCATCTTCGATGAATTCGCCAAAACTCGCATCTTCTCCCTCACCGATTGGGCGATCTAAACTTACTGGCGTGCGTCCAATATCCAGTACACGCTTCACATCCTCCAGATCAAACCCGCTCCGTTCCGCAATCTCAGTGACGGTCGGCTCACGTTTCATCTCTTGCACCATCTTGTTTTGCACCTGACGCAATTTGGAGAGGACGTCGATCATGTGAACGGGGATTCGGATAGTTCGTGCCTGATCGAAGGACATAGTGACTCAGAGCTCTTATTTTAAATCCCGACCGGCACTAAGCCTCTGATTTTTCTTCTAAATCAATCTATTGATTCTTACAATTTTGCCACAGCTCATGCCACATGAGCTCTTGGCTCTTGGCCCTTCCGACCTCATCACTAGTGCCATGAGCTCTTAAATCTTGTAGTATATAGGAGCTTGAAACCTCTAAAGTAGTGTTCTCTGATACGTTGAATCTGATGGTACAATTTTTATTAAGATTTTTTTATTTTTCAGGGGGATTTCCCCCTTTTTCGAAAATCAGGCAAATTTTCTCGCATAAGTTGAAAAAATTAAATATTTAGAAAAAAAGAAGAAAATAAGTCTGTTTTTTTTCTTATTGCTCTTTGATAGATTTAATCCCTTTAGTGGTTTCAAGAGTTATCCTTGGAAAACACTTGAGAGGCACATTCCCTTGGAGGCTCCCCCCTGATCAGACGATTTCCTCCGGAAATTCCCCCTTACAGATACCTCCCCTGAATAGTTCCCCCGACATAAAGAATACCCCAAAAAATTCCCAAACATGTAAAATTGAGTAGCAAAAGAGAAACTACGATAAATGAAAAGAATGAACAAAAAAAGAGATTTAGGAAAGGTATTTTCTACTTGCTTGAAAAAGTACCTGCTAAAAAATGTCATGAGAGTGGGAGATTACTTAAAAGTTAATAGGGGGGGGGGGGGGGGTGGTGGTTTGTAAAAAGAATGTCCTGGGTGGAAAATTTTTGAAATATTGATTAGCGAGGAGTACGTCTATTAGGCACCCAAAAGTAATTAAAGATGACAAGGGTAGCATTTAAGCGTCCATAAGATATTTTATAAATTGTATACTTTATAAATATAAATATATATATATATATATATATATATATATATATATAATTCTCAAAGAGTGGATGATGATGATGATAAGGATCATTATTCAGCCGGGTCGCTCCTTACTCCTTACAACGAACTGTTTGATTCGTGAACTAGAATTGCCAGCTACGGAATGGTGGTCAGGCAATACTCTTATGCAGGGGATTGAACTGCGGTGATTGAAAGGGGAGATTTAAACTGATATACTCCGGGCGTCAGTATTTTTCGCTATGTCACTGCCCAACTATACTGTAAGGACGTCACATTTGAGCCTCTCACGTATCAAAGTTCAAGGTATTAGTTCTGCTTTTTATAAAAAAAAACTACACAGATCTTTCTTCATATCTGGGCATGGACCAATTGCTTATTGATCACTTTTGACTCTTAAAAAAGAACTAAAAGTTTCAATTTCCGATCAAATGATCCCCCTCCAAAGTTTATAAGACCACCCCTTCCAAAAAAACTTAGGGCAGCTAACATAAGTTGCAGTCATTCCCTGGGGGCTATGAAGGATTTCTCAATCCCTAGGCTATAGCAATTTGAATTTACCATTTTGAAACAAATCGTTTTTACAAAATTTTTATGAGATGCATTTTGGGAAAAGGCACAAGGGGGGGGCACATACTTTTTGATCATTTTCGCTTCTTAAGAAGGGGCTGCTCACCCAGACCTATCCCAAGCTCACGCCCGCGCAGAAGACGCAAGTGGCGCGCCACCCGGACCGGCCCCACGCCCAGGACTATATCGATGGGTTGATCGAGGATTACACGCCCCTCGCCGGTGATCGCGCCTATGCCGATGACAAGGCGATCCTCGGCGGGCTGGGCCGTTTCCGGGGCCGCTCCATGGTCATCATCGGCCAGGAGAAGGGCGGCGATACCCAGTCGCGCCTGAAACATAATTTCGGCATGCCGCGGCCGGAAGGTTATCGCAAGGCCCAGCGGCTGATGAGCCTGGCGGAACCATTCGTTTGTAAAGTGAAAGTTCTAGTTCACTTTTTAAGAGTCAAACAAGATCCGAGGGCAAATAACCCCCCTCCCTACGCCCTTTTCCTCCAAATACACCCGATAAAATTTTGAGATAGTGATTTTGTTAAAAATAGTTTGAAGTTCACATAAGAAGGACTCCTGAGTCTCTGCATTCCCCCCCCGCAGGGCCCGGGAGCAGGTATTTTAAGTTATGCTCTCGGAACATTTATAGTTCTTCTGTAAGGGATCCTCGAGTAATCTTTCGAGAGGACTCATTTGATTGGAAATTTAAAGTTCTAGTTCGTACATTTCCAAGCAATATACGGGAGCTGAAAATGGGTTTTTACTTAGAATATTCGATCGATGCGCTGTTTCTTACGTGACGCAAAGTGAATCGGGGGGGGGGAATGAAGTTCATGCCCACCCCAAGATTTCACCCAAATGGCGCTACTGTCCCAGATGCTGTACCTACTTCTAGTTTCTCAAAGAAGGGGGGCCACTGGTCTACCTGCGGAATACATTTGGGAGCAGCATTTTTTTATGAAACTCTTTTCAGAGTTCCCGGGAATCACTTGTCTTATAGAAATGCGCCATTTCATTTTGTTCCCGCCACAGCCCACAGCGCAAGGGTTGCCAGTTATGCGAGGGAATACTAGGTTTTTATGGAAGCGATGGTCGTATGAATTCCAGGAAGGGCTCATTGGATTGTATATTAGGTGTTCTAGCGCCCGTTTAAAGAGTGAAAGTGGTCGAAGGGCAACCACTCCTTCACCCCTTTTACGTCGTATTTTCCCCAAATGCACCCGATAGAACTTTTGAGATGGCCATTTGTTACAAAACAGTGCAAGGATCATATTACAAGGACTATGAGGTTGACAGAATCCCCCAAAGTCTTGGGGTAAGGCCGTGGGGTATTTATAAACAGGTGACCAGTGAAAATTTGTAGTCAAAACAAGATAAGTCCTGAACTTGTTGTAAAAATCAGCTCATGAACTTGTTGTACAAGAAAAGTGATAAGAGTTAGTGTGGTAATTATAGAGGCATTAGCTTGATTTCTGTAAAAAGCAAATTACTTAGTAAGATGATACTTTTTGGGCTTAAGAGATGCTGCACAAAGTATGTATATCGGTATAAATGTATATCTGGATCTGCATTAGATTCAAATATTTCCTTTCTTGTATTATCAAAGAGATCACCTTGAAGGATTTGCAGGATGCTGGGTTTAAGGTGCGACAGGGTTGTGCCCTATCGCCCATTTTGTTTAACTTTGCCATCAACCAGATCATGAAGACCTTTGACAAATACAAAGGTGTGGCAATCAGTCCAACACTATCAATAAGACCTTGATTACGTCAGAACTTGATTACGCCGATGATGCAGATATCTTGGCTGAGTCTGTAAGAGAATCACAACTTCTGATAGACGACTTTGTGGCTAGATCTCTTGCTACAGGACTAAAGATCAGCCAATCAAACAGTTCATGGTAACGAGTTGTAGTAAGGAGTGACCCGGCTCAATAGTAAATGAAACTCTAAAAAAGTAAAAGAGAGATCGATCAGATGCTATCACATGAAGAGCCTGAATACTGAAAGTTTATCAAATTTTATTCACGACACAATGCAACAATTGGACTTGATTGGAACTGCTGTATTGCATAGTGCTACGACGGAGCAAGCATAATGAGGGAACCATTCTTCAGTTTTCAAACTCGTTTAAGACAGATATCCCCACAGACTATCTTCATTCATTGCCATGCACATCAAGTAAATTGGGTTATGACGGGCTGCATTGAATCTGTCGGTACTTTTGATTCTTTTTTCTCACTAGTCCAGACTCTATACGTAACAGTAAAACCCTTTCAAAATATTCTTGTGCTTTAAGAGACGTTCTTCTATAAAGTTTTATACTTTCAATCCAGAGAATGAATACATTAATTCTATAAAATTGTTCTGTGCTTTCATCTGAGACATTGCTTCTGTGTATCTGCCTCCAAACAATCCTTGTAACACTAATTGTAGTTCCATTCAATTTGGTCATTTTTTGTGCGTCTTGAAACAGGACTGAAAACTCTTCATCAACTTTCTTCCCTTAGTGACTTCAGACTCTGAAGTACACAGTCAGAATTGTTCAAAGCAGCCCAGAGATCTGCATGCCGCTCCGGATTGCGGTGAGGCACATCCTGCCCAATGTCGTCTCGCCGATCGTCGTCCAGTTCACACTGAACTTTTCCAACATCGTCATCCTGGAATCGACCCTGTCCTTTCTCGGTCTCGGAGTGCAGCCGCCCACCGCCACGCTCGGATCGATGGTCGGATTTGGGCGCGACTACATGCCGACGGCCCCGTGGATCGTCATCGCACCCGCGGTGATGATCATCCTTCTCACCTTCACCGTGCAGATCCTCGGCGACTGGCTTCGCGACCGCGCCGATGTGCGACTGCGCGAAAGATAACGAACTTTCTTGTCCAGTTCTACTACAAAAGCCAAAAACAAGGCTAGGTGACCGAGCAGGAGAATGAAAAGGGACCTCTGATTTGTCAAAATGGCTAAAACTAGTCCTGCGAGGGGTAAAAAACATAGGCTGGCTATTTCACTTTCTCCCATCTCCTTGGTACTTTTGACTCATTTTAGCTAATTTCAGCTATCAGACTTATGATTCAGACCATTGATTTGATGAATTTGTCAGATCAAGTCTCATACTACAAACTCCAGAGCTCTGTTTTACCTTTTCCGTAGTTGGATTAGGCACATTGAGTAGATTTAGTCTCGTCGATGCTGATCACAATGCATTGCGCGCCAAAGACCTTCACGGCCTCTTTGATAAATCCCGTGTCTGCCATGCTTGCGGTGTTGATCGCCACCTTGTCAGCGCCGGCTTCCAGCAGCTCTTCGATTTGGGCGCAGGTCTTGATGCCTCCGCCGATGGTCAAGGGCATGAAACAGTCCTGGCTGATTTCCTGGATCAGCCATTTGTCGATGCTGCGGCCTTGTTTGGAGGCGTCGATGTCCAGAATGACCATCTCGTCGACATTGGGGGTTTCATAGGTGCGCATGACGGTGATCGGGCTGCCAAGGAACGACGCCGTCCTGGGCCGCCAGGCCGGCGGCCAGTAAATTAAATAGAACAATCTGGGTGAATAATCGCAATGTGATGCTCATTGGCATTAGGTTTGATTTATATTTCTTGTTTTTGTTTGCTGTAAAAGCGCCAAGCTTGTCTGGAAGTTTTTTTGAAAAACCCGCTTTTGAAACAAAATTTGGTTTTTTCCCTCAGAACCCAACTAACTTCCCTCGCGAGAGAAGAACTAGCTTCGGAAAAGAATCAAATTTGGCGCCAAATTTAAATTAATACTTTTTTAGATAGCTTCATGGGAATTTTCTTCCAATATCCTATCGTTTTTTGGGAAGGGGCCGACGGCTATCACTTTGATATTAAATAGATAAATCCAGCCACTAACAAAGAAATGGATAAGATATGCAGCGCAATGAAATATTATACCTATAGATTAATGATTCGTCATTTATTACATTTATATATAATCCATCCTGGGATTAGATACAACAGCTTTTACATCCTGGCCAATCGCCGGTTCATAGACATGACATTACGGCCCATGTCTTCCGGCAAAAGTTGCTCTCCTTCCACCGAATACGGCTAGAAAGGTCAGATATGACCTTGGACTTTACAACAGTATTTCTTTTTATAAACTTTTTTTTATAAACTGCATTCGAAACTTATTTAATGTAATATAAATAAAAAGAATTTTCAGAAAAAGAAGTTTTTTAAAGAAAGGTAAATGCCGGATGAAACTAAAAATCGTCGGAAATAAAAACCAATATCAATTCAAACAATAATGCGACAGGAAATTACTATTGGAGAATAAGTGATACCCAAAACCAAGAAAAATTAAATAAAAATCATAAAGAACAAATATACCAGGACAACAATGTAAATGAATAAATATGTAAATGAAACGACTAAAATTAAATCAAATATGCGCGAGGTATTGACGAGGGGAGAACCCCCTTTTATACGTAATAGAAATATACAAATATAGAAGTTCCTTACGTAATTTTCGCTCCAGGTATAGGTAAGGGGGTTTTGACTAGTGTGGTATTAATCAGTTTACCCTCCAGTGTGACCTTTGGAGAATTTCTGGGAGGCTCCTGAAGATTTCACTAAATAAAGAATGACCTGTGCATGATTCTGCAATGCCAGAAGCAGGTTGCTCAACTATCTATTTTATTAAATCAAATTGGCTAAAATGTAGCAAGCAGATAAACTGTGTAAGACTTTCTAAAGAGCTCTTGTTTTAGATCCTTGTTTTTGTAATGGAGAACAAGTGGCGAGCTTGTGACGGTCATGCTTTTCGATTTGTCTATGTTTATCTTTAGCCCGACATTCTCTGCATTCTCGGTGATAGTGTCAAGTAGCTGCTGCAACCGTTCTTTAGACTCTTCGAGAAGGACAACATCGTCCACGAAGTCAAGATCGAACAATTGCTTGTTGTTTACTTTTACCCCGTAGTCCGATGCAAATCTCAGGGTAAAATACATTTTAATTATAAAGAGCATGGGGGAAAGTACACACCCTTGAAGAATACCAGACATGATCAAGTCCGTAAAACTATGTTTTTTCCCTATTTACAAAAATTTCCTTTTTTACACTGTTCAGGAAATTCCTAAACTAGATACTAAACTGTTCTACACTAAAATTTCAGCTCAATCAGACATAAAGAAATTTTTCCTTCAGAGAAGAGACCTGAAAAAGATTTCAGCCCGAAAAAAAAACAGTCCAAAAAACTTTTTTATTATTATTTGGGCTTAAGATTAATGGGATATAGCAATAAGAGGATGTCAAACTACAAGAATAAATCTTTCACAAAGTTAAGGCAAAACCCAGGCAAAGTTATAAAACTTGCGGGAGGAGTATATATTAGCTGGCTTCTATTTTTTCAGGATAGGTGTAGGTTGTCTTCTACAGAAAACATCGGGCACAACGCCGACTATGAATATGATCTGGTTCAATAATGTTAACATTTCATACAAAAGACGAATACCATTCACCAGGTAAAGTGCACACAGACTGTCAACTCCGTGCGTTTCAACTTAAAGATATTTGCAGTTACATCCGAAACAGTTACGGTAAAGTCCGGAAGACTCGAATTCGATATATGACCTTGCTACACTGGGATCTGGGGCACTAAATTTGCTCGTAAAGTAGGCTCGCGATTCGAATTAAAAATGGAACATCTGAGACATCATATCCTTCTATATATCAAGTTTCATTAAGATCCGATCACCCATTCGTTAAATAAAGATACCTCAATTTTCACGTTTTCCAAGAATTGCGGTTTCCCCTTCCAAATCCCCCTAATGTCACCGGATCTGATCAGGATTTAAAATAAGAGATCTAAAGCACAAGATTCTTCTAAATATCAAATTTCATTAAGATCTGACTACCCGTTCGTAAGTTACAAATACCTTATTTTTTCTATTTTTTTCCGAATTATTCCCCCCCCCCCCAACTCAACCAAAGCTTCTCGCCCCATTTTTCCCAAAATAGTCCGATGAAAATCTTAAGAAAGCCATTTAGCCAAAAAGTAAAATTATTATGCAAATTTTCGGTTTAATTTTTCATCTACGGTGAGCCAAAATCAAAACCGGCATTAATTCAAAGATTTTCAGAAATTAAATAAAAAAGCAAGGAAAATTCTCTGGGAAAATTCCTTTTCTTGCATCTCCGACTTTTGAATAAAAGTGCTAAACGTTGAAATTGATAGCTTACCCCAAAACTAATGGAAACAAAACAAAGGAATAAAATATTTAAATTGAAATGATGGAATGCTGGATTCGAATAAGAATATGCTTTTAGATATTCCAGGATATAGGATGGAGAGGCTGAACAGGAAACAGATGTAGAGATGGTGGCCTTGCCCTTTATATTGTCGATCGTCTTGCATACACTGTCCGAAGTGACTTCAGCAGAAATGACGAAGGAATCTTCAAGTCCCCGTTTACTGAGATTAATTCCGGGTGTAAGGATTTAGCTGTGGTTTTGGTTTACAGGTCCCTTGTTGGATCTGTTCCTTCGTTTATGAAAATTCTGGAAGAGGTTGTGGACTCAGTCCAAAAGCATCCCTGTGAATTAATCCGGGGGGTTCAAGAGTAATGGACAAAATTACCAGGAATATTCACATTATTAATGGATTGAAGCCATGATATGCCCTTGAGTGTCTTGCACGTGTCATAACTCACAAGGTCAAATAGATGGTTCTACATATTTCTTTACAACCCTAAATGTAGAATGCTTCAAGCGAAACTGAAAAGCTTGCTCAATGAGTGGGACTAGATTTATCCATAAATCCAGGTAAATTATGCACTTATTTTGAAGACGCTCCAAAGTTTCATTATTGTTTTCCGAAAAAAGTAAGAAAAAAATTCCCTTGATGACTTTTTCCATCTTCGCCCATGTGACTCACATCGAAGATGCCTGCCGCCTCACGGACGGCCATATGCTCATCGACGATGCCCGAATATTGAACCGGCATGTCGTAACCGGCAAAGCCTGTCATCCGCGCACCAAGAGCGACATGAATCTCATGCAGGGGGGTCAGCTTAAGCGACGTATCTGAAGTAGCCATAGGGGAGGCAAGAAAGAGAGTAGGGGTTGGGCGCGGAGTCTTACTTTGCGTTTGGTGTTTGCATCAGTCACTGGTCACTACGCTCGCGGCGCCTGCCCCGGACTCCGATCCGGGGGCTCGCTGTCACAACAGCTTTGGGAGTTAATATTGTACTAACCGCCTTCATTGAAAACCTTGCCGATATAGGATGCACAGTATTTATTTTAGATGCATATTCAACCTACATTGCTTTCCTTAAAAATTAGTAAGAGATTGTATATTTTGTTTATTTTAAACTAACCTCTTATTAGCTTTTCGAACCGTTGACACATCCGAGATTCCTAATTAATTTTTAACACAATTGCTTTGGGAGTAAACTGTGGTACTGGGAAAATTTGCTAATGTCCGTTTTGTATTTGAGACGGTCAGCCGACGCTAAGCCTTACAATAAGATTTCTTGCAACTCAAACATTTCGATGAAAAACAACAGAATTAAATCACTGGCAATCTTATCCCGAAGCTCAACATTTGCATCTTTAAAATCATCCAAAGGTTGTCCTGTCACATACTCCATCGCCAAAATGCTATCCGTGGAGTATTCAGGTAAATATTGCGGAACCTTAAACTGTGAATAGGGTTTAAGCCCTTCTTCAAACTCCACTAACCGCTGCCCTTCAGCTTGATAGTTTGTTTCAACCAGCAGTTGCTTTTTTGCTTCCATCATCAGCGGCTCTAAAGCTACTTGCTTGGGCATCAATCCAGACTTTGCCAATGAAGAACGCATTCTTGTGCCTAGAACGGCGGCCAGTATCAATACATCCAGGTTCATGAGGAATCCCTGCCTATTTGAAACCCGATTATAAAAGGCACGCCACAAAAAAGGGGTGAACATAGTCACCCCCTTTGTAAACAATTGTTACTACGCAGGTTATTACGCAAGTAACGTGAGCTTTAGGCGCGCCCTTTGAGCTTCCTGAGTTCGTCGAGCGTGCGTTGCTGAGCGCGAGCTTCAGCCAACTGCGAAGCCACAACAGAAAAGTCCACATCAGCCGCCTGGTCACTGCGAGCACGCAGGTAACTTCACATCAACAACTAAACATTCACTCATACTTGAAGAAATTGGGTCATTAACTTCCATATAATTCATCAAGGTTTGAACTTAAATGAAAATCCACGTTTATAATTACTGTTTACAATGAAATCAAACATACGCACTTGCTGGAAATACACATCTGGTTGTTCACTGTTCTTGGGAAGTGATTCCGTAATAATGATGACGTGGGGTTTGAGGGCTGATATTAGGGCTCAAAAATCATCAATTTTTGAAGATACGTAGTCTGGGTTTGTATAGAGAACAATTACATCATTCTATCATTTTCCCGTCGGGTCGTCTGGGCGGGAACCGGATCCTGGCCGCTCGAATCGCTGCCAGTCTGGTCGTTGAACTCATTAAAGGCCATCCGACATACGAATGCAACCAATCCGATTTCGATGCGCAGGGCTGGTCAGTTTTTCAAGATGGGTCGACACTAGCCCGAAGCGCAAGCAAGGGAGTCCAGTCGCAAGTGGCGATCACTCCCTCGCTTGCGCTTCGGGCTAGTGTAATGTTGCGTCGAATTGAGTATTCCCATTTTGAAAAACTGACCAGCCCTGTTTCGATGCGCGCCGCCCGATGAGTTGAGTGTTCGCTCGAAACTAAGCTCTAAAAAACATTTAAATTGCGCAAAGGAGGTGAGCCAATACCATATTGTTTTGGTTTCCCAATATCACAAAGAGGGGCGACTGCCTGTTCTTCCAGCACCCTCTGGAACTCACTAGATGGTACCTAGTCTAACGGATTGTACAAAAATTTTCTTGTCAAGGCTGAGTTCCTTCGTGAAAGCGTCTAAATCAAAGTCGAGGGAAGCTATACTAATAGGACTCAGCCCCAAATTATAATCCCCTTACATTCGCTATTCTTAAAGGATGTACATGAATTGACACGAAATTGGGATGGTTACTTATTCGTTCCTGCGAACGGTGCTTCCTGGTTTCTTATTTAATGAATCTTGAAAACTGTTAAATAAGAAAAAAAGAAATTAAAGAAACAATTAAAGAGAAAATTAAAAAAGAAGTAAAATACAATTTTATTGTAATTGCTAAAACGATTTGTTTAATGGGAGATGCTTAGGTAGTTAGGAAATTATGAAAATTAATTACTTTAGGAAAACTAAAGATATTTAACCCCTAAATTACAGTCTTTAATCTTTTTGTATATGTTTCCTTGCCCACTCTTGTTCTTAACAACATTTTAAATTAAATCTTGCTATTTTAATCCTTAGACTGGTATTTTCTTGCAGTGGTAATTTTTTCAATATAATAAATTGCTGTTCCATAAATTAAATCATTGGAAGGCAGGCCAAATTCGATAAAAAGACCAGAAAAAAGACATTGTATAAAAAAAAAAAATATAGAATCTCAATAGTGAAATTGGGTCATATACTTCTTGGGGGACGGACATGTAGGACTTGTACGCTTGTACTGTAATCGGAGGACAGATGGGCACTAAGTATTCTAAAGGCGGTTTTAGGGGCAGGACAGAGGGGGCGCTTGCCTGGGAAGGAGAAATTTTACGGCTATCATCCACACTATGTTTTGGGTTAAAAATGAAAACAGAAGGGAATCTTAGTTCAGAAAAGAAATGCTAAATCGCTTGTTTCGTCTGGCCCATAAGGCTATTGATCTTCAATTTGCTTTGGGAATCCAATGAATCAGGCTAGCACATCCACGAATCCATATTTAGGGTCAGTGTTTAGATCAGTCTTTTCGCCAAAGGGGCACAGGAATCTCAGTTGTTTTTTCCCTAAGAAGATTAGCGATATAAACTCCTTTATTGACACTGTATTCCAATACTTATGTAATTAGTGCATTTGAAAAACGAAGTGGCGTGTAATGCGCAAGTGCCAAAATTTATCCCCCCTACAGAAAAAAAACGAAGCTTAAATAAAATTTTCAAATTTGGAAAGCCTTTTTTTCCACGGGGGGAGGTACTTTCTGGGGTTGTTTAACAGGGAAATTTTACGCGGAGGAGGACATTTTCCCAGGGGTAAACGGTGGGGGGATAGTAAACGCCTAGAACCAGCTGTAATATTGCCCCCTATTTTCAGGTGAGAAATTTCTTTTTTAAATTTAATTCTTACGTAAGTCACAGAAGTAGTGGGACATCAAGACGATAAACATGTTTTCTGCGGTAAACTCTCTCACATAAAGATAAATTATGTCCATTTTAGATTTTAATGTCACTCTTTACTTTCACTTGAAATAGCTCGTTTTTAATTTAATGAGTTCCTGAAGCTCGAACTTTTTCAAAATTTTCAGTAATGTTCTTCCCATTGGTGTGAACTAGAGCAGGCCACGCAATAGAAGATTTTGTATAGATTTTAGTTTTGGTTGATTTAATATTCTTGATTTTCTTAAATGAATTTGGATGATACTATTTAAACGGATTTATCCGGTTTAATTTATGCACCGCGCAAAAAGACACTTACGAGAGGTATCTATGTTGAAACCCAAGGTAGCCAAGGTAGAATGGTTGAAAGGCTCAGCGAATGTGCCTCCAAGGATAATATGAACCCTGCAGCTTCTGAGGCAACTTATATTCTTACGCCCTTGGTTTAAGAATACTTCAGTGGGGAAAAATACATCTACTCTATTAAAAAAGAAACTGAAACTTTTTGTCTCTAAAAGACTTAAAAATTTACAACTTTAAATATCTGGCTCAAGGTAGCCTATGTTGAAACCCAAGGTAGCCAAGGTAGAATGGTTGAAAGGCTCAGCGAATGTGCCTCCAAGGATAATATGAACCAACATAAATTAGTACGCATGAGGGACACCTCCTCGTAATACCTCGCTCTTTACGCTAAAGTATTTTTAGCAACTTCAACTATTTATTCTACAGCCTTCGTGATTAAAGGGTCATTCTTAAGGAATTGGGACAAAATTTAAGCTTTAGTGTAAAGAGCAAGGTATTGACGATGAGGTGAACCCCCTCATATACGTAGTAAAAACATACGAATATAGAAGTTCGTTACGCAAGTTAATTCGTAAGTTATGTATATTTTTTACTAATGACAACGTTCGTAATAAAATAAAAGTTCTAGTCGCCTTTTTAAGGGCGGTATACTAGCGCCAATTGGAGTTACTGATTCCTCGAGTCTAGTATATGGATCATTGCGTAACATCGTCTGGTATTGCGTAACAATACAATTTGTCAACCTCTAGCCACCTATAGTCCTACAAGGACCATATAAAGCATACCAGAGCCAAATGAAGTTACCAATACCTGGTACTGCGTAATCATTCATGCTATCGATGAAACAATGCAACGAATCACCGCTTCAGGCTGTGAGGTATCACAGCTTCCAGGTTACGGTCTATCGAGCATATGGTATTGCGTAATCCTTCATGTTGGAGTTGGATTTCTCCTCCTAAGGGTCAGGCTTGCGTGAAGATGTTTACTACACGATAAGGGATCAGTGAGTAACTAACATAACTTTCTTGACAAGCAACATGCTCTGTTCTTATTTCGGAGATCTTGTGTAACCAAATAGGTTTGAAACTGAGAGGTTTTTTTTAAGTTGAAAACTAAAATTGTCAAA
Organism: Alatinidae sp. Z8VKAUB7J3; assembly: GCA_010016025.2. Classification (NCBI taxonomy): domain Eukaryota; kingdom Metazoa; phylum Cnidaria; class Cubozoa; order Carybdeida; family Alatinidae; species Alatinidae sp. Z8VKAUB7J3. The sequence continues at coordinate 73,539,781 of JAAAKM020721499.1, read as the reverse complement.
ACACTTTGAAAACATTCAAATCCTATTAGTTTAAATTTATTTTTTCAAACCAAGAATTATGCTTGAGCTAGACTATTGTTACTTCTGTGGATATATACAGAAGCTGCAGCTTTAAAATCTTGTTTTTACTCTTCGTCTGTGAGATTTTTTTGGGAGGGCCACTTCCAGACTGAATTTCTTTGCGTCATGGAGTAAAACAAGGGTCAGTTCTTTGCCCCTTTATATTTAATAACGCAATTAGACAAGCCATACGGTGCCTACCTCGTCCTAGTGGCAAATAATTATAATGATTTCCAGCGTCATTCAATTAAGGGGGGGGATCACTGCATACTTTCTACGGCTTACATTAAATACACTGGGTTGTCTTTTAGCCCGACAGTTAAAGCTACGCGCGAGTTGGTGTTATCGTCTGTATTGGAAAAACTTAGAAAAACTTATGATTTGATACTGAAATGAGAATGTTTTTTGCCCTTGGTTAGCTTTTAAAGCTGAGACTGGACACGCAATACTCAACACCGCTCTGTGACTCAGGCCTACGGCTGCAGAGTTTTAAAACCCTTCCACGGCATTAAGCAGAGAAAGAACTCGTAAATTTCTGCTTTCTCGATATTACAAGCTCTTCAGACAATGTTTCAAGTTGAAATCCGCGAAGTCCGCGGAATTCATTTTCCCCTTAAGGCTGATTTCCAGTCAGTGGAATTTTCCGAGCGGGCGGAATTTCCTTTGTCTGCGTGAGAAAATGTCGCCTAATACTGTATTTTTTTAAGTTAAAAAATAAAAGCTAAAAAGTTAAAACTTAAAAATTGCTCAGTCGATTGACACCACAATGGAACTGGAATGCCTCACTATATTCAGAAAATATTTTACTTATAGACCGGTCATAAGCTCCGCGAGTAGTGCCAAAAAGCCAATAAATAGTAATCTAGAATTTGGGACAACTTCTAATACAGAATTTGCCCTGTCGATCGACACCAGAATGGAACTGGATTGCCTCCCTATTTTAGAAAAATATTTTACTTATAGAAGGGTCACAAGCACCGCTAGTATTAGCGGTACCGGCTCATTCAAGCTAGGGGAGCAAATTAGGAAATATATTTGTTAGTTGCAAATATATTTGCTAGTTGCAAATATATTTGTAACTAGCCACGGCTTGAAGGCATTCGTGCTTTAAGCGGTGAATATGGGCAGGAGAAAGGACTAAATTAATGGTACATGTTTAGCGATTGATTACCGCCAGAGAAATAGTCTAACCATTCAACGTGTAATAGTCGAACTTCTAGTACTATGTTTTTGTATTTCAGAGAATAGGCGCTTCCAATCTGCACTTTAGAGGCTTCAGAGCAATCCTTTGCTTTTATTTAACTTCCGCGAGATGCTTAAAAGATTTCTACGTGTTACCAGTTATCACCTGTGAAAGGATTCCCTCGACCAAATATACTTGCAAATTAACTTGATCTACCAAAAAGCTTCAAAGAATCTTATCTTAACCCAAAAGTGTAGACATTTTTGTAGCGACCTTCAGAAAACACTATATTGATCATATCATTGCCACCACGTACTCTTGGGTGCCTAATAGACGGGGGGTTGGAAAAATTCCGAAAACTTAATAGTCGGGGGGGGTGGAATAGACGGGGGTGGTGGAAAATGACCAAAATGAAGGCAAGAATCAATATACGATCGAGCGCCCTGAAATAATCAGTTAAGCTTCTCCAGAAGGCTTGGGCTCTTTTTTGAAATTCCCATAAATTTGCTTTCAGAGTGGACTTTTACTATTAAGACTAATCGAAATAGTAGTTCCCATTTCTAAATCAGCTTCAATTGACGGTTTTTCTTGTGAGACTGTTGTTTTTTTTTCAAAGTTATTTTAAGCTATTGGGTACTATGGGCCGTGGTTTACTTTTTACTAGGTTGATAAATTGGTTTCGAGGGGGGGCATTAGAAAGGGGATATTTTAAACCTCAAGTTAATGTTTTTTGACCTCCCTGAAGTATTTCGATGAAAAGGATAAATCTTAGTGTAAAGAGCGGAGATTGAGGGTATCAATTGTCCCCCTCTCAATATACAGCATAATTTCTGTTCATTTTATTAAGTTTTAACGTCGCTCTTTGCTCTCTTGAAAAAAACTTGTTTTATTTTTTTCTGTTTGTTTTTAATATCATATTTAGGTTTATCATATCTATGAAGGTGGCTACCGCTTCACTCAGACCCACTACTTCTTATGCTAACATTAAGTTTTGTAGATCAGCAATGTAACGCTAATTAAAGAGCCACTCCCATGAATGTATAAGAATGATGATGTCAAAACCAATGACGTCATCATGCGCATGCGCAGTTTGGTTACAAAAAAAGATTTTCAGACAGAGATAGCAAGACCCTGATCTGGTATTCAATCGAAGCAATAATACATTAGTTCGCTATAACTATATGGGAATAGAGCGTGCCACAATCAGTGGCATGGCCAGGGTAAATTAAGTAGGTTGGAGCATTGAAATGGAAAATTTTTGGGGCCACGCCCTTTACTTTGGCTTTGAATGCATCTTCAAATATCATGCCTATCATTAGCGACAAGGAAACCTTGATAGCTTCGTGACAGTTAGAGAGATTCCAATACAATTGCTGGATAAAAGTGTTGTTGGAAATGATTTAAAAATGTGGATAATAATTGAAGGAAACCTGATAATGTGGTCAATAAGAACACGCTGCATTTATAAAGTAAGACTGTCATTGTTTCGATGCGTTGTTTTTAGATTTTATTTATCCTGGGGCCATATCTGGAACCATCAGGGGGGGGCATTATCAAGAAAGCAGCCATAGTATTATAAGGAGCCTAAATAGGAATCTAATACTCCTACTTTGTCAAAAACGCATTAAAAAAACTCAACTGAGGAAAAATCGCATTTGGACTAAAGCTTGAATTTTGTCCCAACTCTTTAAGAATGACCCCTGAATCACAAAGGCCGTAGAATAATTAGTTGCAATTACTAAAAATACTTTAGAATACAGAGCGAGGTATTGTGAAGGAGATGAACCTCCTTTTTTACGTAATAAATTCTGCTCCTTACTTCTAGCTGAAATTTTTTTATATATATTTTCTCATTGTTTTTTAAATAATTCTAGAAAATCCTGCAGCCCCTTCATGGAAATTCTCTTCCATCATAATAAATTTCTACATGGAAAGACCCTCCCACGTAGCCCCCTTCCCGACCCACCCCCTGTTACTCTATACTTTATTCCTTTTACTTATACTTTATAGTAAAGCTGGGCGTGTGATATTAATTAAATAATTAAAGATACTTGCTTTAAATTATCACCAATTCTCCCTGTTGGGACAGGATTGCAAACCCCAGCCAATCGCCGGAGGATGGATTTAACGCCCACGCCAATATCGATTATTATATTGTTTCAAAATTAGTTCGCATGCCTGTTTGTTGCTATATTTACTCTTGGTTCAGTTATACATGATAAGCAGCACTGGCAGGGAAATTGAATATATACACAGACTGACTTATTAACTGTAAACCCAGTTGCACGGCGTGGCGGGCCAAAAGGGCATCAAAATCGGCCCGGAACCAATGCGTATCCGCCAACTCATCCGAGGGACTCGCCGCCACCAGCAGCTCATTGGCCCGATCCGCGCGCCGTTGAAATTCTTGCCCCGGTAGGTGATGAAAGAAGGTAAACCCACGCCTCAGCCCACACCCGATTCCGGGATGATGCCGTTGCCACCGACCCCAGTTCGCAAGCTCTCTCAACACGGGCAGGTCATAGCGTTCCGCCAATTGCTCCAATAAAAGGTTCGTCAAGGGCGTAGACGACTCGCCAATGGCCTGCCGACCTGGCAAAGCGGCATCGGCATTCTGGCGATCAGCGCCATGCTGGCGGCAACGGGATGGGGCGCCTTTGCCGAGGCGCGGCTGCTGCTGGATCCCATGCAGCCGATCGCCGGCATCTGGGTCGTCGCCCTGTCGCTTTTCGCCGTGATGACCATGGAATCCGAAAAGAGCCGCAAGTCCCTGGCCGCGCAACTGCAGGCCGCGCAGCTTGAACAGGCGCGGGTCGCCGGCGAGCTGGGCGCCGCCCGCGAAATCCAGCTTGGCATGCTGCCAAAGGCAGAGCAGATCGCGGGCTTGCCGGCAATTGCCCAAATTTGTGTGCTACTCAGCAATTTTCGGTGCTATAGTAAAAAAAATTACTGTAATAGAGCTAAATAGAATACTTTCGTGCTATTTTAGCAACCCGAGCACGTGCTACAGTGCTACACATAATAGATAGTGTTAAAATAGCACTTTCGTGGTACAGGTAACTTTACGTGGTACCTCTAAATTTAGAGGGTACACAGCTCTAGCTTTAGAGGGTACTCAGATGGGCCACTGCCAAAAAAGGTCGGCACCACTTGTGTAGTTCTAAACTGGCCAAAAGAATGCTACTAGAAAGTGCCACTCCCCGAGACTTTATAATCTCTGAGACTTCTTGAGACTATGCACATTACATCATCACTGCTAAATATAACTGAATTTTTCTAAGTACGGCCAGTTCGTATCATGGTTGCAGCGTTAGCTACAGCCTAATAAAGAACGAACTACGGCCCATAGTAACCAAAAATTAAAAACACGTTTAAAAAAGCCTGGCTTGAGATAAAAATTGCCATTGTAGCTGATTCAGAAATAGTAACTATTATCTCGTCTAATCCCAGTGACAAAATATTGTTTTGAAAGCCAAATTAGGCGAAAATAGAAAAATAGCCTGAAATCAAGGGTTCCCGGTTCCATTCCAATTGGCACTGAAACAAATCATGTCTATCTGGCAAACCTACAAATCCTATGACTGCACAATGTCTGTCTACCTGCGCCTACTGAAATATGAAAATGACCCTTGTGAAGCGCAAGAGCAAAATAGAAACAAAAAATAGAGAATGGCTGTGATGAGATTTAGGTAACTTATTACAGTGATCTCTAGATCATCTTTATCGACCGTACTAAGGCCTTTGATACTATCAACTGCCATGGCCTTTGGATAATTTTACAAAAGCTCGGCTGCCCAGACAGGTTCATCTCAGTGGGGATTTACAAATATCTTTTTGACAGGACTTTTAGCAGAAGAAGGGGTAATCAAATATCAGCTTAATTTAGTCAAAAGAAAGAATAGGTAACTTAGTGGCGCCTTTCTGGGGTTGGTGCTAATTATAACCTCTGTTTATGTGTGTGACGGTGGGGATTCCTAAATTCTTGTCATTAAGACATCTACCAGGACGGATGTCAAATATCTTTTAAAAATGGTGAATACTATGAGTAAGTAGTCTAGTTGTGCATTTTGGGAGTTCATGCCAAACTCTTTGTATTTGGGGGATCTAGTACATGGGACATTACTCCTTATTTTTCACAAATTTTTATGTGGCTCTTGGGCTTTTGAAATACACATTCTAACCATCTATCTATAGGACACTTGTCAGTCTGTGACCTCCCTGAAGGATGCTCATTCTCCCTTTGCTGTAAAATAAGAATAAGTATTTATTTCATATGAAAGAAGTATACGAAATTAGAAATTGAGAAGATCAAACGGAGATTTTCTCACTCATTACTCAGACTTGCTCAGTATTAGATCTCAGTATTAGAGTTGCAGTAAGCATGATTAAAACATGTTTTTTCATCTTAGTTGTAACAATATGTTCATTGAAGCGTCATTGATTTTTTGCATAATTTATTTTAATGTTGAATTTGTTCCTACAGCAAAACAAGAATTTTGGAAAATTTCCCCTTTTGTGGTTTCGGACAAGCGACATACGCCACCTTGTGCTTCCTCACCAGAGCTCGAAAGTGCTCATTTCCTGCATGATAGTTCACGAAGTTTCCTCTCCCTGACAAAACGTCGTGATCATGAGGGGTGGCAATATCATGCAGTTGTTGCACGGACGACATGGTCATGGCCTTGCAATTAGTACTAGTAGTAATAATTATTTTCTGTTTCTACTCGATGGACGCGGGTCCGCGAAGCTGAAATAAACTAACGAAAAAACCGGTTCTATAATGCGTGAATGAGTGAACAACTTGAGCGGTAGGGAGTTAATCATACAAGTACCTCACTTTTTGCTAACTCTTCCCCCTGATTAATCTTGGGGCTATAGTTTAGTAAAAAAAAAATAGGCATTCGAGGATGCTTAGCAACAATAAAGCGGGAGCATCTCAACCAGAAATATAATCTTCTTTCTCAGATGTTTATGTATAATTGGTGATGTAGGTACTCCGTCCATACTTGGCAATAAAAATCAACCCCGTCAAGCTAAATTAATGTATTGGTATTATCCAGTTATTTCTAAGCATGAGCACAGTGTGTTATCTCGTCATTCCTAAGCGAGAAAACAAAGTGTGTTACCCAATATTTTCAATTATTCCTTAGTAAGAAAACACAAGAGTGCTATCCAAGCATATTTTAGCAAGAAAACAAGGTGTGTCATCCAATGTTTTTAATTCATTTCTTCGCGAGAGAACATACTGTTTACTAGTGTTACCAGAGAGTCTGCACCCAGCCCAGAACTTTGGCGTGTATATTGGCGGCAGAAGTACTGCTGATATGGACTCAGCTGTAGGCTACTCTACCTCCTTAAAAAACATAGTAAACGATACTGTCATTATGAATGTACTAATATAAAAACTTACATTTTTTCCAGGTACCACTAAATTAACCATCAAACTTAGAGTCAGTTCAGCAACTAAGGCTAACTTTGGGAAAGGAGCAGATTTCCAAACCTCAAGATCAGTCATTTCATCCGAGGATTCCCGGTTACTAGATACTTTTTCTAATTCATTTTGAAATCGCTTCATCACTCCTGACATTGTTGCCATATGCACTCTCATCTTCAAACATTCCTTCAGCAAAAAGAAAAAAAGGATAAAAGAGTCGATTTTTGTTAATCTTAAAATCAAAGATCCTTTATCATATGAAGCTTGCAGTAAACCTTAAATATAATATACCTTCCGTACCTTCCAAAAATTACCACGAATAGAAAAAAAAAAGTTTGCACACAAAATAATATGTATGGAGTCTTTGCTTGTATTCTAAAAAATATGAATCTCTTATACTGTGGTAAAAACAAAACCCTTTACTCTCCATAAAAAGCCTTATCAAATACCATGTGACTGCGGCAATTACTATGTGGGTAGAACCCACACAAATTTAGGAAAACTCTTGCAACAGCATGAAATTGATATGCTGTTGCATGAACGAATCCAGTCCAGTTACGTTAATCACTTATCTACGACATTTGTTTATTCCACCCACCAAGTTTCATCCCGATCTCTCCACTCTAAGCGTTTTCCAAGATTTCCGATTTCCTCCTCCAACTCCCCCAATGTCACCAGATCTGATCGGGATTTAAAATAAGAGTTCTGAGACATGATTTCCTTCTAAATATCAAATTTCATTAATATCCGGTCACCCGTTCTTAAGTTAAAAGTAGCTCAATTTTTCTAATTTTTCCAAATTAACACCACCACCCCAACCACCCCAAAGAGAGCGGATCCGTTCCAATCAGAGGAGATGGTGCGTTTTCATAAGAACAGACATAATATTCAGTAAAATTATAAAACAAGGATTCTAATTTTAGGCTAGTAGTTTTTATTTTGTATGTAAGATTTGGCTAACCAAACTATATATATTTATCCACACTTTTTGAGTTTAAAATATCATACGAATAGTAGCAGCGTTGCTTAAAAACGAATGTTTCGCTATTATTTCTTCTCTAGCATAGTTGCAAGTTTTGGCAGAGCGATAGCCCAGACCGGCGCGATCACTAGCCCAAAAATAGCCCAAACTAACTCAAAAATAGGGAACGCAATAGATAAGACCATCATCATCAACCTTGTATACAATATTCGATTCATAGGCCGTAATGTATGGATTCCAAGGAAACTGTAGGAATCCACGAACACGAAATGTACCCGATATAGTTCGTTGGTCTTCATTCACCGTGAGGGGGGATAAAATCTTAATTTGTGACCTGGTAGGGTCAAACAAAATCCTGAGTGCATTCCGACATTGACTTAAACTGGATACACGATTCGTTGGATCAACAAACACACAATCATCACGAAAAATATCTTCTGAAAAATCACCTGAAAGCAAATATCCACCACCTCTCGTTTCTTGGTAAGACTAAATTTGTTGAAACTTATATATTTAAAATCAGCATTAAAATGCAATTTTTTATGCAACTATTGGTATCGAAATTCCGTTTTTTAGTTTCGGTTACTATTGAGCCGGGTCACTCCACACTACTGTTCGTTACCACGAACTGTATGATTAAGGGAAATCCTAGAAAATTCGGAGATAGTGGAAGCACTGAACAGAACACAACTAATGAGCCAAAATTAATGAAAAAGAGAGGTGATACCGAGCTCTCAGCTGCCGTTCTTGGGAAACATTTGACAGTTTATAAGTGGCCACGGAATTCCCAATTAGCGAAGCAAACGTTAATCCTATTGCCGCCAAACGAATGGGCGGAGACAAACAGGAGAAAAGAAATCGAGCGTCGTACATAAAAAGCAATGTCCAATTCTTGGCGATAAGATTCACCGTTATAAGTAGATGAGATTTAATTATTGTGGCCAGATTGTGAGCAGAATCAACGCCAATCTTGTTATTTTGAGAACGTTTTGAGCCGCGAGCGGATGACGAACCTGAACCGCTAAATTGGGTTGTCGGTTCACCAAAGCTGCTTTGTTCGTTCAATATCGTTATTCTTTTGTAAATGCACGAATTTCATTTGGTTACAACCAACAATGGAATTTTATTAGAAACAACGTTGGTTAATTGCCTACTACTTATACATTCTTGGTTAAGTCTTAATAGGCTGAATTTAAATATTATTAAATCAAAACTTTTGGTTTCCTCCAGATCTAAGAATTATTATCAAACAGTTCGTGGTAACGAACTTTAAGTAAGGAGCGACCCGGCTCAATAGTAACCGAAACTCTAAAAAACGGAATTTCGATACCAATAGAGCATCAAAAGAATTGGATTTTTATGCTGATTTTAAATATATAAGTTTCATCAAGTTTGGTCCTAACCGAGTGGAGGGATCGGGATGAAACTTGATGGGAAAAATTAGCACAAGTCTCAGTCTGGATTCCAATATAATGTATTATGCATTCCACAGTATGCTATATGTATAGGCGTAATATGAATTACACCAGACAAAAAAGAAGAAGTGAAATTGGCTAGTAACTCTGTTTTACTTACAGGCCAACTACTAAGAGCTGTTAATAGGGATTTGCATATCCACAGGCCGAGCCATTCCCAGTTTCCTGACAGAGGAGGAGGGTTGGATTTCTCACTTAAGCTAAATAAAGTAGATAACTAAGAAATTTTGTTGGCTGAAAAATAATCACGAGTCCTAGATACATGATTGACATAACCGGAACGGATCCGCTCTCTTTGGGGTAGTTAGGGGAGGGATTAATTCTGAAAAATTAGAAAAAAGGAGGTATTTTTAACTTACGAACGGGTTAACGGATCTCAATGAAATTTGATATTTAGAAGGATATCGTGTCTCAAAGCTCTTATTTTAAATTCCAACTGGATCTGGTGACATGGGAGGAGGAGTTGGGAGGGGGAAACCTAAAAATTGGAAAACACTTAGAGTGGAGGGATCGGGATGAAACTTGGTGGTAAAAATAAGCACAAGGAAAAGAATCTTGCTCCAGCAGAAGTAGACATCCCTTGAGCCAAACTGAAAAATAATTAGCCTTCTGGGTTATATTTTTGGATATAGATCCAGCCTTGAGTATAATCAAATGCTGTAACTGCATGTCCTTATTTAATTTGTTCATTCCTTTATTATTGAATTGTTTGTCATGTCTCAGTTAGAATTGCCCAAATGGCAAAAATGAAATCCAAAAATTAAAAATAACTGATGTTTTGAAAACTGGATGAATTGCTTAGAATATCATATAATATCATATACTATACCACATCAATTAGCACAGTACATTAACCGGCTCCCAGTCGTCGTTGACGGGCCACACGGTGACCTCCCCGGATTCGCTCCCAAAAGCAACCCGCTCACCGGTGGTATCAAACGCACCACAGAAAAGGGCGCCTCCCAACCGATAGGACTCCACCGCCCGAGATCCCGTCAACGCATCGACGACCCGAGCCGAAGAAATCATCCCCCGCGCGCCTTCTCCCGCCAGTAGTCGCTTCCCATCCCGACTCGCAACCATAAAGCCTATCGGGCGACGGAATCCCTTCGGAAAAAACCGAGGTAGACCCGTCTCACTGTCAAACACCCTGAAGAACCCAACGCAGCGAGCCAAAGGCGAGGACCACGGGAATCAGCCAGATAGATGGCATTCCGGCCGCGAAATTGGCGGCCAGTTGCGTATTCGACAGGCTGGTGTAGACGCTTATCAGCAAAAAGGCAGCATCCCCGGAAACCGTCAGCCAGGATACCCACGGCCGGTAATATCCTCGAAGGTTTGCGACGTAGGACACGGCGCCGAGCAGGAAGTAGGAAAAAAGCGTCGCGCCGGCAAACAGCCACTGCCGAAACAGGGCGCTTTGTTCCATGGCAAAATCCGGATCCACCGCAGTGGCCAACGCGGCGCCGTGCTATTCAACTGCACAAGGCCATTTCTTCATGTTTGAATGAAGATAGTAGGAACGAACGAAAATGGGTTCCAATTCTTCGCTAAATTGCCCTTAGACCTTACAACTTTGACAAAAGTATTGCATTAGTTATTTGCAGTTAATAAACAAGTATGAAAAGCTAGCAAATGAATTTCCTTGTAAACTGACTCTGGGAATGAAGCCCAAAAGCATGAGTTTCAAACTACAAAAAAAGGCATCCGACTGTCTTTAATTTAGAGGTCGGGAACTAACAGCAAATCGACTTTTAGCTGGTATTAATTTCAATACAATAACTAATAACTCGAAGGGTTGAATAATCTCAATAATAAACACATTAATACCTAGCTCTCATAGTCTGGTTAAAATTGTTGATACTACAGCCTTACCAAAAAGAGTAGAAAGGGGAATGGGTCATATCGACTTATAAAAGACAAAAATTTGTTGCGATTGTGTGCCTGGGGAAAGTAAATTTGTATGAGAAAGGATTCGTAATCTGATACGTTTGAGACAGTAGACCTTTCCATATGCTCTGATTTGCGGATGGGGATAGATTATAATCTAAAAAAAGGTCACAGAAAATAATGATATAATTCTTAACCTAAATGGTGAATCTGCTAATTCTTGTTTACAATAAATAAAAATATGATATGTTTTTATTTGTATATTCTGGCCAGTTTTAGTGCTATAAACGCCTTGCGATTTGTTTGAAAATGAATTTTTGTTTTACCAGTAATCAAAGCCTGGTTGGGTTTTAAGTATAAAACAGAAAAAAAAGACCCGAATCCATAAATAAAAGAAAAAATCAAATAGGAGAAACTGCAAGATGGGGTTCAAGGTAGTATTCCAACTAATCATGAATAGTTTAGAGTAACAATTATCTTGAGACGTTAGTTGAAAGTACTTCGAAACAGTGCTGTTATAAGGCCAATCCAACGATGAACTACTGTCCAGAATATACGCATAATTTTTGCTGTCTGTTAAAAATGTTTCTCAATACAGATTCCCGGCAGCGTGAAAAAAAACTGAATGCCGGCCGGTGGAGGTGGGATTACATACTCCAAACCGACCGGCAGCGATTACTCTGCATGAAAGATTGTAGAATTTCAGGAAAATCCTAATTAGATTGACTTACCACCTAAAACGCAGGGTTGCTAAAACTGTCCTACGGAGACCGTAATAGCATGATGCATCCCCGCATGAAACAACATATTTTACCCTAACTTTCTTGTGCCAAATAATCAGCCATTATGTGTATTTCGTTACTTTTTCTGGATGATGCGATATTCTTGATTTTATTATTTTTCCATTTCTTTATCGTTAGTCGCGAATGCTTTCATGAAATTCAAATTCTCACAATTCAAAATAAGAACAGTGGTAAGAATTGAATTAAGAAATTAAAAGTGAAAGAAGTTGGAAGTATGACGACTTTTACTCACAAAAATGGCTTTGAATGCCTTCTATAGGCTAAGAAAAAGTAAATTAATGTGCAATCCATCTCCGCCAATAATGGGAAAGTTTCTATAACTCTTATATAAGTTCTGCTAGCCCAATAGCCTCAGCTTGTCTTTCAGATGTTGGAATTTATAGGAATAACGTAGATATGAGCAATATCTCTTATATGAGCTATAAGAAAATCAGTCTACGATGTTTTGGTAACCTGATAGCGCCACCACTTGAGAAATGGCACAAAAACTGCCATTTTAGTACCATTTTGGATTTGCAGATGGTGGAATTTATAAAAATCGCGTAGCTATAAAAAATAGCTTTTGAATGAGCCATTAAACATCTCTCAATGATGTTCTGGTAACCCGCTAGGCCTAAAAAAAAGCTTTATTTTTTTTCGCGTACTTCGCTGTTTACCATGTTGTATAGTCATGAATAAACAAACTTAAAATTCCTCATAGCCTATTAGATTTATTTTATCTGTGCTTCAGATACTAATTTAAGAGATTTTTTAGACTGAGATTTGAAAGGTAATATCGATTTTTATCTCTTTGTCAATATACTTTTTGCCAATACCTTAGTAGCAGAGCCAGTAACGGTTTAAGTTTGACAAGTTAATAGTTAAAAAGGTGATAAATTTCAAACGAAATATGTTACCACTTCAAACAGATGTTTGTATTTTCTTCTCATGCCTAGATAATTTATTATCTAAAAATAATCTAAGTTGTCATTTAGTGTAAAATACGAAGTGGGCCCATGGGTTGTGAAAACTAAGATAGGCCTATTTAATTCGATCATATACAGAAACAGATCAGTCTTCTTTAGTATACCTTCGCCTTTATGACGCTATATGGCTCACTTTTCATTTTACTTTGTCATTTTCACTTGCCTTGGCAAAATCGACTCCAACTTCCCCCCGCCCCAGGATTTTTATGAAATAACACGCCTGCATTAGCCCCTTTTTCCTTGCCTCTCCTCGAATGGGAAATTCTATCTGCGTGTATAATTGTTACATAATTAAAGAAAATATAGCTATTGTTCATAGAAATCAGCAAAACATTGCTGGACCGAATACGATCAGGATCCAGTGAAAGAAACCAGGACAATGAAATAGGTAAATAACAAATAATTCCAACGGCTCAAAGATAATTCGAAATTGAGTTTTACTCAGTATTTAGAGATCCTAAAGTAATAATTTGGAAATTTTAAAAGCTTGACTATTATAATTTCTTTCAGTAGCGTTATTATGTGTATTATTATTCCATTTTTGTGGAATCAAGATGCCTAAATCGTGAAAAGTTTGAAACTTCAAAAATGCAACTAAAAAACTCCAGCTTAAAATCTGCCGTATATAAAAAAGAAAAATTAACTACGGTTACTGATCCGCTGCTCCCAGAAAATATTTCTTCAATTTATTTGTAAGAACCAAGTGTTTTTCAATAATTTGCAATATTTCTTCAATAAATTTTTAAATTGCTGCTGATGTTTGGCTGCCTTAATACTCACCTGAAGCGCATTCAGACACTCAGTCCCAAATGGCGAATAGCAAACCCTGCCTAAGTACTCAGCCTATGCTGAACCATTGCTACAACTATTATTTTTACGAAAAAAACATCTCTCCGCAACATCTTCAGTTTCTGAATTATGAATATCAAGCAATCAGCGTCGAGAAGCAATCTTCGAGCCATACTAGAACGCCGCTGCAAGAACGCAGATTGCGTCTGTTTCAATGACAGACAGGAACAAGGAAATCAAGGAGAAGATAAAGCATGGATAAGCCTCGTCAAAAGTAACAGCTCTATCGAGGCGACTCGGCACTGCCTTTAGGGGGCACGACGAAACAGAATCTTCGACAAACAAGGGAATTTCGTCAAGGCGTGGAATATTCTCGCAGAGCACTCTCCTACGCTCTTCAACAAGCTGCAGAAGAAAAATAATACCTTCTATCATTTAGGGGTTGCACAAAACAGTAAATTCAGTTTGGAACTTGTGCTTTCAGCAAGATGTATTGATTTTTTTGTTAAATAGTTTTATACTAATAAAATAAAATACAATTTGCAACCCATTATGTCAGACCCGTCATGCATGAGAAAGCTTTAATGGGTTTTTAATTAGTTTTTGAAGCTGCTCAACTATTTATTACGAATTAACCTTCCCAACAGGCGTGTGTGTGTATATTCATTTTTTCGCTTCAGTTAATCGCAGAATTTTGTTTTCTTAAGTCTCTTCAAAGATTGGGAAATATTGCTAGCAGTCTTATTAAAGTCAGAAGGTCACGTATTTGGGATTTTCAAATGTTTCAGGAAAGCAAATACACTTAAAGGGCTTAGTGAAGACATTAGGAGCTTATCGCATTAAGATTCTGTTCGATGCTGAATTTAAATATATCTCCCCTTAAGCTTTTGTCAAATCGAAGTCAGTGACGTACTCATAGGAAGGTCCATGGACCCCCCCTCTGAAAACCAAAATTTTTATGGATTTCTGAGGACTTTTCATTCAAATTTTCTATTTTGTTTATTATTATTGGGCTTCCCCACCACCATAGTCCTTTATTATGATAGTAAAAGATGCTTTTTTTTAGAATTACACAATGAAGCAGATTACTTTGATATTTTTACTGGGAGCTGTACTTGTGCAGTTAAGTGCTGCACTATCACTGACAAATTCACTTGCTGATGAATGGCATCTATTCAAGGTAAATCTTTATGCTATTTTTTGTTTATGTCTGTTCAATGTCTAGATCATTAATATTTTCACTCTTGGATTTCTGCTTTAAAAGAAAATTATGAAATTTGAGTATTACCCCCCCCCCAAAAAAAAACAACCTCTCATGGTTACATTGTTAGTTTCGTAAAATAGTAAAAATTTTGACAAGGACCTCCGCCAGCATGGATTTACATGGATTTCATAGAACAATCTGCTTTGAATAGTTTCCCCTTAAAACACTCTCTCTGGTTTCGTTTCGTTGATGATATTTTGTCTGTTTGGGAACATACACAGGACTCTTTAAAAAAATTTTTTTTGCATAATTTGAACACTTTTCATCGAATCTTCAATTCACAGGAGAACCGGAAGATTCAGAAAAGCTTACTTTTTTTGGATGTTTTACTTATATAAAATACTCCTAGCCTTGAATTTTCTATATAGAAAGCCGAACAATCCGGAAAGTGTCCGAAAAAAATGACGCCAAGAACCGCGGCACCAAGCAGCAAGACATAATTGTAAGGTTGCAGGACGGACGCCGGCGCCATCTCAAGGGCCAATATCATGCAGAAATGCCCAACAGCGCTAGTAATGGCGATGACACCGAACAGTGCCCACCCAGTGGCAGTTGGCCACGTCCAAAATACCGGCCCTATCGCCGACGTCACCCCGAAGCCGAAAAACGCCAGATAAAGCAAGGATGTTTCCGAGGTGTCATACCGGCTAACCGCACGTGTAAATACAGCATACAATGCCAACAATGAGGGTGTGGTCACTTCGGTTAGTGACCGCTTTGTCCGCTAAGGTTACTGATCTAGTATCAATTTTCTACTTAAAAAGATTACCGGATAACCACAGTTTTTTTATTAAGTGGCAACCTCTCAATCAATTTTCTTTCTGCGTGTTTTTTTTTACGGGATAAGTAATTATCATACTCAATCATTGTACCTGCTACATGTCCGACGTCAAACTTTTACTTGAATAGAAACAATAAGGTGTTTGATGCAAACGAAAGTATCAGGGACCCACACCAGAGAGGTCGGCTATCCTCCCCCTCAAAGTCCAAAATACTATACTGAATAAAAAGGCTATCTCAAAATTTTGATGGGGTGACTTTAGGGAAATATGATCGTGGGAGAGGGGCTAGCTTCCTTCCAATATTTTTCGTCACTAAAAAGGGGCACAAGAAATTTTGATTTCCGATCAAATGAGCCCTCTTCCGATATTCTGAGATCACCGGTTTGATATAATCATCCCAGGAAGAAGAAAAAATTAATTAAATACGTATCCGTGATCTATCTTCTGGGAAAAAAAAAATACTAAATTCCACATTTTTGTACATAGAAGTTTGAAACCTCTACAGTAAGGTTATCTTGTAGTAGTAGTAGTAGTAGTAGAAACAACAGGAGCAGACGTTGGTGTGCTAATTCAGGAATTTGAAATGAGAGTAGAAATTGTGTATTTAATTAAGGTAGTAGTAGTAGTAGTAGAAACAACAGGAGCAGACGTTGGTGTGCTAATTCAGGAATTTGAAATGAGAGTAGAAATCGTGTATTTAATTAAGGTACTACTACTACTAGTAGTAGTAGTAGTAGTAGTAGTAGTAGAAAAGACAACAGTAGCAGCAGCAGTAGTAGTAGTAGTGGCACTACTACTACTACTACTACTACTACCACTACGTTGGTGGGCATTCTCGGCCTGATCAAGGCCGCCGACTGCTTCGACCGCAAGCAGGAAGTGCGGTTCTCGACCTACGCGGCCTGGTGGGTGATGAACGGCATCTCGAGCGCGCTGGCGCGGATCAAGGCGGTGATCGACATCCCGGCGCGGACCTATCTCGATGCACAGACCGGCAAGCTGTCCGAGGAAGAGCGCGCCCGCATTCGTATGGCGACCCACGGCATAATCGCGCTTGATGGCAGCGACGACGAAGATGAGGGACGGCCGCGCGACATCCTGATTTCGGGCGAGATGGGGCCGGAAGAGCTCGTCGCATGCTTTGAACCTACGCCTCGGTATCAACGACTACAAACACAAAGAATTAGAGCCCAGTGGCGAAGTTGGCGCTGAGTTTTCCAACGAAGCTTGGGAGATGCGCGGTGAGCTGGTCTACACCGGTGACACTTGGTCTGGTGCAACGGGTTTGCAAGTCCAATCTAGAGAGTATTCCGCAATCGGTGAAGAGGCCTTTGTGCCACCAGCCGAGCAGGACTCCGTTGCCGTGTTCCTGGTGGAAACCCGGGACCTGGGCGACTGGCATGTAGATCTCGGTTTTCGCTATGAGGATACCGATGGTATCTCGCCTAATATCAAGGATATTTCTATTTTGTTGTGGAAAGCAAACTCTCTTTACGAAAAAAATAACAGTACAATAGCTAATTACTTCAAAGAGGGTAAAAAGTTAGACAGTAAATGGGTTAATAATTGGGCAGTGACTTGACCGGATAATTGCATGCTGTAAAATCCCTAAAAAAGGCTTCACACATGTATCTAGTTTCTTAATAAATGTCCTACTTTTGCCAGAAATCCCAAGAAACCATGGGGAAATTAAAAATTTTACAAAATTTAAGGGGGGCCGAAGGCCCCCCCCTGAGTACGTGTCAGAACGTACATCCCGATCTCTCCACTCTAAGGGTTTTCCAAGATTTCCGGTTTCCAATATTTGTGTTTCCCCCTCCAAACCCCTTATGTCCTCGGATCCGATTCGAATTAAAAATAGAGCATCTGATATACAAGATTCTTCTATATATCAAGTTTCATTAAGATCCGATCCCTCATTCGCAAGATGCCTCGATTTTCACGTTTTCCAAGAATTTCGGGTTCCCCCTCCAACTCCCTTCAATGTCACAAAATCTGGTCGACATTTAAAATGAGAGTTCTAAAGCACAAGATCCTTCTCGATAACAAATTTCATTAATTTTTTTGTTCAAATTATATCTGACTTATTTTTCCTTTACAACAACTCGCACAAAAAATTCTGTTTATAATACAATATATATACTGGAGAAGGCGTAGTGTCTCTAAATTGTTAAAAAAAAACGAATTATCTACAATTTACTCTATCCCAGGAAAGTAATCCCTACTTGTAAGTTTATTCTTAAGGAGGAATGGGAGGTTTAACGACAAAAAAACGAACATTTTTGATGCAAAGCTAGATTTTAAAAGTATTTTTTATGTTTTTCAGGAAATGTTCTTAAAAGAGCAGAGTAAACGGAGGGGGTGACATACGAAGCTGTTGTTCTATTGACAAATATCGCATATAGAGTGCAGATCGGCGTTGAATGTGCCCTATCAGCAATTGATGTGTGCACTTGAATGAGTTTCAATTCAGACTTAAACATCACTGAAAAATACGGAGACCGCGATCCACGTTACGCAATACAGATGGCAGGTACAAATTCGGAGACCGAAATTAATTAATGCTCTACAATATTTACTGACAAAAAATTCAAAGCGATATACAGGGGTCAGACTTAAATTTTGAATACTCTTGCGCTAACAAATTGTATGTCTTGGAAGCTCTATGTAAGGGAGGGAGTTTTTTATTTTATTTATTTTTGTTTTTTTTATGAAAAAGACCTTCATGTGAAATTATGCAGGTTTTGGTTACAGCTGGTACAAAAATCAAAAAATAAACTTAATTGAAAATTCGGTGGAGTATAAGCTAAAAAAAGGCTATTAAATAGTATAAGCTAAAAAAAAAGGTATTAAAAAATGGAATAAGCAAAGAAAAACCAGGTATTAATTTTTTTCAATGAAAAAGACCTCCATTTGCAGTTATGCAGTTTTTGGTAATAACGGCTAAAATATTAAAAACTGAACTTAATTGTATATTTGGAGGGTGTCTGTCAAAAGAAGAGTTGAGATCGAAGTAAACCAAATGCCCCTTTTTAGCGCTACGGTCGAATTTTTCAGCTAAGCAATACAGATTGTTCTTGTATCGCACCAAGAAAGGGTCAGCTACATATTCGTTCTTTTTTAAAAAAATCGTTCTGACATTAACATTCTGGGGATCATTGGGGTATTCAACAACTAGGCCAAATTCAAGCGGTCGCAATAGATCTCCTAGCAATCGCCCTATGGCTCGCATCGTTCCTATACCCGTTGCCCTCAATAAGGTCAATCTAGAGGTGGTCCTAATTTCTTGGGCCTCTGAATCCCCCCCCCACCCGGTAATCAGAAGATTGATTTGATTCATCCTACCCGTTCCCAAACTTTTTAATATACTTAGCATATTTTTTAGTGTTATTTCGAAATTTCGCAACACTGAGTAGTGAAGGTAATTCTTTTATCAAACACATCGTGGTAACGAACTGTAAGGAGCCTTACGAACTAGTAAGGAGCGACCCAGCCCAATAGTAAACGAAACTCTAAAAAACGGGAATTCGATGCTAAGAGATATATCAAAAGAATCGGATTTTTATGCTGATTTTAAATATATAAGTTTCATCAAATTTAAAATTCTAGGTTTCTAGGAAAATTCAAAAATTCTAGGAAAAATTGTGGGTATCTCTTTAAGTAAGCCATAGCTTTATTTGATTAAGAAAAAAATTGTGTTGCCAAAGAAACACAAAAAATCAGGAATTGGCTCTCGAGAGTTGGAGCTTAGTTAGATCAATGAGATCTATTTAGAGCTAAAGTTGGGTCCTTTGAGTTAATTAAATAAAAAAAAACAAGTTTTTTTTAACTGCAAGTAAGGAGCGACATTAAAACTTAAAATGAACATAAATTATTCCGTACATGAAAGGGGTTGTCCCATCCACAACATAGAAAGTCAATGTATGGGAAGTGCAAAAGTTTTGAATTCAAGTTTTGGATTTTGGCCAGGAAGTGGTAAGCCCCTTTACTGTCTATTTTGATCTAATTAAAGCTCTGCATTATGTGACATATCACCTCCTCTGTTCATCCTAAAACATTAAATAAAGGCCAAATTCTTTGAAACTTCAAAAAAAGTTCGTATAAGTATATCCTTTAAACTTTGCATATGAGTCGAAATACTCCTTCCAAGGTCAGAGTAATCATTTAAAAAATTAATTTTCGAAAAATTGTTTATAAAAGAAGGCAAATAATTATGATTGTTCCCTAATCCTTTAACTATTTTTAATAAAAGCATATCTCAAATTTTCATTTGAATCTTGGGAAAAAAGATTGCGAGGGGCTGGTTGGCCTGAGATTACATTGACTCTTAGAATGAGCACTAGAGCATCCGATTGCCGATTGATTGAGCCCCCTCCGAAGTTTATACGACCTCCGCTTCCCTATGAAGAGCCCGGTAAAAAATAATAAACATTGAAACATAATTGCCTTTACTATAGGCAACGCAATTGTGATACCTCCGATTTCTTTACCTAGAAAACAGTACCGTGAGATCCTACTCCTTTCGGAAATTGAAAATTTTATTTTTTTATCAAAGTCAAAAAACTAGGCCTTTGAAGGTTGGTAACCTCCCAGTCCCTTAGGCAAGGATTGAAAGTTCTGCTAGTTGCCTATTGTTAATAAGGTTTTTATGGAAAGAGGCGATTGAATGAAATTTCAAGGAAGCTCATTTGATTTGAAGTTAAAAGTTTGAGTTTCTTTCTGAAAAATCTAAAGTGGTCAGAGGGCAGCCGGCCCTCTCTGTAGTGCCCTTCTGCCCCCAAATGCATCCATTCAAATTTTTACATAGTCATTTTGTTAAAAATAGTTCCAAATATATCAATCTGGAACCTTAAAATAATTTATTGTTCTTATGTAAGACCTTGTCTTGAATATGCTTACCCTGTCTGGTACCCTTAGTTGACCAACGCCCAATGTTCTAAAATTGAAAGCATTCAAAAAAGAGCAATAAAAATTATACTGGGGACATCCTATACTACTTACAATGAAGGTTTGGCTAGACTTGAACTTACTACATTGGAATCACAGTGTCACATCCTTACCACAAACTTTGGTCACAAGTGCCTTAGTTCTGACTATCATAAGCATCTTCTTCCCCTCTTCAAAGCAAATCCCCCAATCCCCCAGGCTCCCCTCTCCACCCCTCCGTAGGCAATTGACCAAAAGTGTAGTACGATATATAGAATAGAAGTTTCAGCATCAACAAACAACTATAGAACTGCAACATATTTCCACGCTAACTTATTATTATCTTTATTTGTTGGTTTATTTATCTTAAAAGTGTTTTTTTTTTTTTTTTTGCTCCTCAAACAGGAATTATCATAGGTAGATGCAAGAATATATGAATGAATGAATGAATTTCATTTATAACACGTCATACAACAAAAGAAGAACAAAAGAAAAAAAAAAAAAAAGAAATAAAAAAAATAAGGACCACTGAGTCGATACGATAACCCCTGGGAAAAAAAAACAAAAAAAAAAATAATCACGCATTCGTGATTTGTCTTCTGGCAAAAAATGCGCAATTACTTCTACAACAAGGTTCTCTGATACGCTGAGTCTGATGGTGTGATTTTCGTTAAGATTCTAGGACTTTTAGGGGGTGTTTCTCCCTATTTTCTAAAATGAGGCAAATTTTCTTAGGCTCGTAATTTTGACGGGTAAGACTAATCTTGATGAAAATTATATATTTAAAATCAGTATTAAAATTCAATCCTTTTGATGTAACTATTGGTATCCATTTCGTATTTTTTTTAATAAATTAGAGGGCACAATTAATAAATAAAAATAATTAATGCATGATTATTTAATTAGTGAAATAGAAATAAATACAAAATAATTAAATAATGATAATTAAATGATAATATTTAAAATAATTAAAGAAGAATAATTCATAACAGTTAAATAATAAATTGTAAAAAATAAAAAATAAAATTATTACTAAATTAACAAGTCGATAATCTTGTTGATAAAGGATTTTTTTAATTCGACCTGAAAATTTTGTGGAAAACAGAGGGGGGAGGGGCACTAATCAAATTTTTGCCCCTCTCACAATTTATGATGATACGCAAACAAATTTTTCGTTATACATGACAACACAGACACTCGACATCTATTTCGAATATTTTGCTGTATATTTGAATTTGATCTGTTAGTTTCCTAGCATACTTGATGTGTTATTTTGTTATATATGGCAACAAAGAATATGCGTAATTATTTATTTGCTGGAATATAGTTTATGAGCTAGGTTTATGTAGATTGTTTGATGAATAAAGTTGGTACCAGTACTGAAACAAGTCAAATGTGAGAATGATATTTTTTAAATATCTTTATTCAATAAAATATTTAATATTCAAAGGAGAAAAAACATTCAAAAACAGAAACATTTTATTCTAAAGTGTCAGTCTAATAAAATATAAACATAAACGCCTCCGTGTCAAAGAAAATGATTTCGTTGAGAAAGATGTCTATACTTCCACTTATCTACACAGGTGCTTGTAGATAATTTGCTGCTATTTTTCGTAATATTTTGTGTTTTCCATATAACTTGCCTATTTTTGGCATATATAAAGGTATCCTTTCCCAAAGACCTATTCTCTTTTAAAGTCCATGCATAAATAAAATATTCACTTCTTCTATAGAAAGTTTGTAGGAAATTTTTTGTCTGATTGAAGAATGTTTTAGTTCTCGGTTCACAACATTTTTTGTGAAGTTTCATATTTTGAAAATTAGTCAGTTTTGATTCCATAAGAATAGGAAGACGGAAGATGCATTGATATGTTTGACAAGTATTATTAGTATGGTTTTAGACAAAGGATGGAAGGTGGGTGCAGTATTTCTAGCCCTAATGAAGGCTTTTGATACAGTTGACCATAGTCTACTCTTGTAGAAGTGGGAGTTTTATGGGATCCAAGGTAAAGCTCTTAATTTTTGTATGGAGTTTCCTGAGTAGCCGGTACCAGTTTGTAGACTTAAGCTCTAAGTCTAAGGCTTGTACTCAAAGAGATTGAATTAGAAAATGCCACATCATCAAGCAAGAGGAATGAGAGCCTTTATTATTGCTTTTGAAATTTATCAAGTTTTGGGATATTTCAATAATGAAATATGGGTAATGCTTAAGCTCCGAGTCTAAAGCTTGGACTCATAGAGAGAGAAATAGAAAAGGCCACATCATCAAGCAAGACGAACGAGAGCCTGTATTATCTCTTTGGAATTTCATAAAGTATTTGGATTCTTCAATAATGAATTATGGGTAATGCTGAAGCTCTGAGTCTAAGGGAAGAGCTTGAGCACACCTTGACAATTGGAGGAATAGAAGAAGAGTGATAATAGAGTATGAGAACAGATAAGAATACACATCAAAAGAAAAAGGACAATAGAAGAACTTAATTCAACCTTAGTAAGTAGGGATCCCATTCTAAAGTTTCAATGTTCATTAATGCTGTCCTCGATGCGTTAGTGACATCAGTCAAGTGAAGGCCACCGTTGCGACCCCCAGTGAGGTTCTGAAATTCATAGAAAACCTATTAGCAATGTGACTGAAATGGTACAGATTTAAGTCTATTAGCGAGAACTTAAACATATTGATTCTTAAAGAATTGAGACCAAATTAAAGCTTTGGTGGCAAGAACGGGACATTGACGAGGGTGAGAACCCCCCTCATATACCTAATAAAAATATACAAATATAGAATTTCGTTACGTAAGTTAATTCGTAAGTTAAGTATATTTATTACTAATAAAAACGTTCGTAAAAAATTCTGGTTGTCTTTTTAATTAACCAAAAACAGGAGTGGAACTAAGCCTCCTCCCCCACCCCTTATTTTACCAAAATCGTCCGAACAAAACTATGAGTAAGCCATTTAGCCAAAAATGATTAATATTCAAATTCCATTAATCTTTTTTGTCGCTTAAAAAAAAGGCAGTAAAACTTTTGGTTTCTGTTTGAATGAGCCGTCTCTGATCCTCTAGGACCAAAGGTTCAATACGATTACCTACCAATACGATAAACATTTGCCTTTTAGCAAAAAATTTCAAAATTCTACTTTTTTGTATAAAGGAGATAGAAACCTCTACAGTAGGGTTCTCTTATATGCTGAACCTTATGATGCGATTTTCGTTAAGGTCACTTGACTTTTTGGGAGTGCTTCTCCCCTTTTTTGAAAATCAGGCAAATTTTCTGAGGCTCCTAGCTTTTGATGTACAAACTTATATATTTACAATCAGCATTAAAATTCGATTATTTTTTTATGTAACTATTGGTACCAAAATTCCTTTTTTAGAGTTTCGGTTACTATTGAGCCAGGTCACTCCTTACTGCAAATCGTTACCACGAACCGTTTGATGATAATTTTGGTTTCACAATGACTTAATTTTGCAGGCTTTGAAAGAAAGTGGTGTAAGGCCAACGGATGTCCGACTTTCCGAGCTCCATAAAAACATCAGAACCATTTTTGATCAACAAGAGCATGAGAATGTTGTTACTTCTGTTGAAAATGTGAAATTAGATAGAAAATTCATTTTACGTGAACGGAGAAGTCTTTTGTGAGTCGATAAGGTAGTTTGTTACAATCAAAACTCGTATTAACATCACTTCTTGTTAACAGCTTCTTGTTAACAGCAGAAAAACGATATTATTGCACAGGCACGTACGAATTGGTTTTATTTTGGGCGGAGAAATGGACTGATTCGTCTGCAAACGGCAAAACTATTCAATTATACCAACATAAGAATAAGTTTTTGAAGAAATAGTTTAAATGTTGATATTTCCCAGGTGATAAATAGCATGTCGTTGTAGTTTAGCCATACATAAATCAAACGTTCATACTCTTCTTGGAGGCTCATCGACGCAGGTCAGCCTCGTATCCTCCCTGTTAGCTCTCCTATTGATCTCGATCCAAAGAAAGCACCTCTCAAATTCCCACACTATCAATTTTGTAAGAAGTGAACGGAAAAGAAAAAACATGGGAGACATGTCGCTCTTTAATTAGTCAATGCTTCTATGTCGGCTACCATAAAATAAGTTAAATAGGATGTCTAAATTGCAAAAGAAAAAACTTGTTTTCCGTATCCACAAATCAAGAGTACATTCGTGAGAGTTAGCCTTTACTATTAAGCCTATTTTATGTAGGACCTTAGATTTCATGCAAATAAAATAAATAAATTTCAAATTTTTAACTATAGGTAGCATCTTTGAAGGATTTTGGAATATGCAGAAAACTTTTAGTCTTTTTGTAAAGATGCGCTTCATAAAAATATTTAGTAAGACAAAGTTGCTTTAAAAATCTTCCTACTTTTTAGTTCTATTCATAAATTTGTTGCTTTTATTGCTTATTTACTACATAAAAATAGTATTTTATTTATGCCTTGATAGCTGTTTTGCTAGTAAGATTTTATTTATTTGCTATTTTGTTTTTATGTTGTTTTTTTTTTTACCAAAAGAATCGGCTTGTTATGCGGATTCCAAATATATAAGTTTCATTAAGTTTGGTTTTACCCATCAAAGGCTACAAGCCAGGAAAAATTTGTCTAATTTTCGTAAAAGTGGGAAAACCCCTTAAAGATCAAAAAATCTTTTTGAAAATAATACCATCAGATTCAGCGTATCAGAAAACTCTATTGTAGAGGTTTCGGCCTCCTATCTTTTAAAATCTGAAATGTTTCTTTTTTCCCGGAAAAAAAGATCACGGGTGGGTGTTCATTTGTTTTTTTTTTTTTTTTTTTTTTTTCTGGCTAAATGGTATCTATAGAAAGATCCTCCCACGTAACCCCCACATAAGATGAAAATATAATACATTAGTTTATATAATAACATAATTTGGGCTATAGGGTTTGGGGTATGGTTAGGTTACCTTACTCCCACACTCCCCTAATGTGCAAATATATAGCCCAAGTTATATTATTATATAAACTAATGTATTATATTTTCATCTTATTTCGGCATACTTCATTAAGATTAACATACTTTACTTCTTGGGTAAGTTCAGTATAATTAACAAGTACTTTTTTTATCGAAGAAGCAGTAACACTGATGTTTATCCAAACTTTTTCCCTGTCTCCCTCGCCGTCTCCTTCCTCGCTAGCAACATCCATCCATTCCTTCACAGTCTTGACAAGATCGCCGATCTTCCTCTTCGATTCCTCCGAACAGGTCTCGTGCGTGTGGTGCTTCTGGAAAGGCACACTCGAACGCGTGATCTGGACGAGGAAGACTCGAAATCGCCCCTGTTCTTCGTCCCGGTGACACAGCAACAGATCCAGAACGGGAAATCCAGGGGGCAGCTTCACGAACACCCAAGGCTGCGAAACCATGGAACAACATCGGCAAACATCCCACCTGGTCAGTGTGCGAGCGGCAAATATCCCAGGTGAATTTCTTTTGGTGTAAATATGTAGTCATTTTAAGACATGAAATATGTTTTTAAGTTCAAAAATACTCGCAAGTTCCAAAAAGAAATTCTAGGCTAAGAAATTTACTTAAAAATAATTGAAAATATATCAAAGTAATGCAATGAAATATTTTTTTTATTGTTATAACGGAATGTACAATATCATCATAAAATTTTGAATATTTTGAGTCCGTTCTAAAACTAAAATCATCGTGTTTTATTTTGACTTGGCACTTATTTTGTTTTGAGGTCATATGCGGCATGTAACATGGTTTCACTAGAGATGGAAAGAACTAGGGCCGCAGGGGGGAAGGGCCCATGAACTGGTAGATGTACTTCCAGCCGTGCTGCTTGATCCCGACGAAGTTGTAGACGATGAACGAGATGATGCCCCAGGCGAACGTGACGTTGGCGTCGCTGGTCGAGCCGAGCAGGCCGGGCACCAGGCTCATGAAGTTCGACACGAGCACGAAGAGGAAGATCGTGCCGACGATCGGGAAGTAGCGGCGCCACTCTTCACCGATCGTGCTCTCGCCCAGGTCGCCGAGGAACTCGATCAGCACCTCCATGACGTTGCGGATCGAGAGATGATCAACTAACCCAAAAGCAATACTTGCATACTGCTACTTACTACTGTAACAACTGCTGCCCCCTAATACTCCTACTACTACAACTACTACTATTATTGCGACTACATCTACTACTAATTAGGATAAGTGTATTAAGGTGAAAATTTCGGGGAATATTGAGGGGAAAGATGAACTAAGCTAAAATACACTATATTCATGCAGATCCTCAACAGGCTTGTCAGCAATATCTTAAGAACGGTTAGAGTTCTAAGTTGAAATTGACAGGACATACTGTAGGGGATGTTGAACTTTGTTGAACTAACCAATGGAATCCAAAAGGCAGTCACTTCTACTTCGATGTTTCATTATTTTTTTAGCTGTACACTAAGATTAGTGAAAACAGAGTCACCACAGGAACAGCCAGCCCCGTAAACCCCTTAGCATTAAATCCCCCTCTTACTTCATGTTTTTTTCCCAAATGCATCTTATGAAAATTTTAAATAGCCATTTTGTCCAAAATATCAAAATTCAAATTGCTATAGCTCAGGGGTTGATAAATCCTCCATAGCCCCCAGGACAAGGAATGTAACTTACGTAAGTTGCCTATTAACAAAATATTAGGTTTTTTTGGAAGCCAAAACTCCTATATTATTTTGTGTTTTCAGTAAAGCATATTTTTCTATAATCCTATAAAAATAGGGAAACATAGTTAGTTGGTTTTTTTTTTAGTTGGTTTATTTTATTGTACCAGTTTTATTGATAAATATTAGATAGGCTGTCAAGTAATAAGTTTTGTCCGTTTTGATTTTCAACTTCGCTCTTAGCTTCTCTCGGAAAAACTTTTTTTTAAATTGATCTTTGCTTATTTTTGATTAGAATTTAATGTAGAAACAACGCTGCCATTTTCTTTTTTATTTATATGGAATAATGTATGTTCGTTTCAATTGACATAATGATAGTGTTGATTACCGTAATTATGAATCAGGTTATTCCTGCAGTAAGAGCTGGGACCAAAACTCAGCCATATCCAATACAAATTAGTTTTAATTAACTAAAAAATTAATTAATCAATGAGCTCAACAAAATTTAATGTAATTTTACTCAATCAATTTCCAAAGAATTTAATATCGGCCTACCTATTACAAGTTCATTATCATAAACTAAAAATGATAATATTAATTCCAATTAATTCATTTCCAAAAACATTTAAGAAATTAAGTGTTTTATACAATTTAGTTCTTGCTAATTAAGCTTTCCAAAATGTAAAGTCATATTCATCAATCCAGCCTAAGGTCCACATTTTCCGTAAAAACCGCAGAGTTTAGATCCTTGCCACTTTTTAGTAATAAGCTGAAATCATGGTGCTAGAAAAAAACATAAAAAAACACGGCAAAACCAAAGTGTTGCTCCCATCCAAAGGGGATGGGAGCAAAACCTAGCTTTCCAGAAATTAAAAAGAACTTGCTTCTAAAAGAAATAAACTTCTCTCTGTTTCTTCTTCTTCCTCTCTCTCTCTCTCTCTCTCTCTCTCTCTCTTTCTCTCTTTCTCTCTGTTTCTAATTCCTGTCTTGAAGATGTTTGTGGCTCTCACACTAGAGGCTTCCTCTACTCCAATTGTCCCTTGATAAGTTTGATCAATGGGAAAATGCTTACCCTCGTAAGATTGCAAAAAAACCTAATTGATATTTTAGTTTGTTTTTAAGAGATTGATATCGCCATCGATTTAAATTTTTTTGGGGGGAAGAACCTGGTCTACGCTTCAATTGCTGGAATAATAAAAGAGTCTAGTTTTTACAACATCGCTCTGAGGATACCGGGTACTATGGTTATAAGCCTACTGAGGTTTTATTTGGCTGTTACAGAAAGAACGAAAAGATTGATCAGGTTGGCAGCTTCCCTTACCTTGCTAGCATAATTAGTAAAGACGGTGGAAGCAGTGAAGATGTTAAAAGTAGAAGAGCCAAGGCTCAGGGCGTTTTTTCACAGTCAAAAAGAGTTTGGAAGAATAGGAAGGTAAGCCTGCAAACCAAGATTAGAATTTTGGAAGCTACAGTGATGACAGTGGTCAAATATGCCTCGGAAGCATGGGTATTCCGAAAATCAAATCAACATTTGCTAGATGTTTTCCAAAGAAATTACCTAGGAATTGTTGTGTGTACCCGGCTGAGTGACCGAGTTATTTCTGAGAGTTCTTAATGAAAATGCCTCATTTCTTTGACTGAATTTTAGATATCCGTCCCCCAACTGAAAAATTCGTTTAACACCTCCCGCCTTAACTTTAAGCTGTAGAACATGTTAGTACAAGTAATTTACGTCAACATGGCACACTATGGATGGCAAACGGCACCCTCCTCCACCCCTCAACCTAATGGCCTCCACAGCAATACACATCACCGTGACAATATGTGAACGCCACCCTGACAACCCTATGGTACGCCCCTATTATTATCAACCTATGATTAAAACCCTATGATTATCATTCGAAGGCGCCCTTCCCCATCCTCCAAATTGGTATTCTTTGACTTTGTCCTTTTACAAGCAGACGATTTAAATGAATTTACATTGGCTTCATAAATATAATAAAATTAAGAACAAAATTTGTGATAAACATAAACTTAACAATAAAATAAAGTAACGGCTTGAAATAACATAAAACAGAAACATTTGCGAGGTTGTATCCACGGGATACTGGGTTTGACCTCCCCACTCCCATCGAAAAAAATTCCTGGATATGGTCTTGGACATAAGTAATACAATCTTAATGACAAAAACAAACAAAAATTGCAAACTCTTGGGGGAAGGGACTACCCAGTTTGACCAACTGAAAAACAAAGATAAATGACTATTTTCCAGGGAATATGAGTTCCTTCTGAAGTTCTTGACTCTTACAAGAGTTCTTGACTCTTGACTCTTCTGAAGTTCTTTCAGTTCATGATTCTTACAGTGAGTTTGTCACAGTTTGTTATTTGTGAGCAAAGGGATTTTTTGACCATGAATAGCAATCTAAATCCCTTCCCACTTTGGTCCTTGTTGGTTTTTTTTTCATCCCTGAAGTATTTTGATAGGTCGCACAGTCCCTTTTTTAATGAGCAAGAATCATTTACAATTTTCATAATAAAGTACTATATTTTCATGATGTTTTGTTTTATTTCATTAGCTTTATCAAAAGTTTGGGCTATATATTTGCAGATTAGGGGGGAGGAGGGGTTGTGCATTATATCAAATACCTAACCTAGCCTAACCACCTCTATATATAAAACATTTCATTAAAATGTACCGCATCGTAGATGGTTTCACGAAAGAACCTAACTTCACTAATTGAGTGTGTTCTGAATAATACACAAATACCATAATAGTAGTAGTTACGTAGTTTTTGTACCAGCAGAAGTCAAATTAAAAAGAAAGGTAATCAAATTTATGGCCATTAATTTGATAGTTTTGGGGAAACATTTTTTATTGGTTAATAAAGAACTTGCGTTTCGCTACTCACTTAACATGAAGAAAAAATGAACAGAGAAGTACGATAAAGAAGAAGAAAAAGCTTTAGTAAGTGAAATTAATATGCAACACCACAATGTTAGCCCTAAAACATCAAACAACAAATCAGTCACTTTTTACCGAAATTCTACTGCGTTGTATATTTCACTCCACATTATGTTTAGCTTCATTTTATTTTAATTGCAATTATAGTTTTATTTTATTCCAATTGTAACTCCATTTCAAAACTAAGTATCTAAAAGTCATTCTTTCCAAACTTCTTTATAACTTATAATTTGGATTGTTGTACTTTTTATTGGTTTTATTAAAATCAATTTCTAACTTAATTGGTCAGCTTATTACACTAATTTCCTTTAATTTTGGGTCATAAAATGAGCCACTCACCCTATTGTTAATACCTTCCCTACCTCAGAAGAGTTAGTGGCTTCCTTATTAATCATGAGTCCTATTCCCTGCAAATGTACCCCGTACTTCCTGCCAAAACTCATAAATTATATGCCAAGTAATTTCATGTGTCCTACCCACGCATAATTTGGTAATAATACTGCACAATTAAATCGTTCAGGATTCTAGATAAATCAAATCAAATATTGTTCCAAATTGTTTTTCAATCCATTTATGTTAGAAGCATAGTGACCATTTTGAAAGAACTGACTACGTACAGAGTTTATTTTGAGTTTTATTTTAAATTCTCGTATTAAATAGCAGAATAGATTATATCGAAAAATACTGCAGCGAAAATGCCAAAATTTCTGAATAGAAATGCTCCAATTGATCCCAACAGACAGGAACAAAGTGAACGAGTTACAGTTGTACACTTGCTAGCCATAGCAGAGTAGAAAAGGGATTAAAGTTAGTCATAGCTAGGAGTCTCAGTTTGGTTAGCAAAAGCTAAGTATTCCAGGACTATTCAGATTACTTTCAAGTCCTCTAGGAATTCTGCCAAATAAGCTGTTTCAATTGTTGATGTGTTGTTGCCTGATCTTATTATATGAGTACTTTAATAAATGTATTTATATTTGTTTGGTGCATATTTGTGTTATCAGATCTCAGGCCCAATTCTCACGACCTCTGGTGCTTCCCAAGAGAATCCATAATAAGGAAAAGCGAATTAAACGCTCGAAACGGTAATTGACTTTCTTCTAAAGTATTTGTACCTCCCCCCCAAACAAAATCCTGGATACGGTCTGTTATTAGATATCACCATTTGTAGGTATCTTTCAATTAAATAGATGTATCTATATAATTAAATAGAAAAAACAAAACAAATTTTTTTAACTGAAAGTCAGGAGCAGCATTAAAACTTGATAAAGAAGCTGAAGATTTAGCATAAGAACCGAAATTATTCCGTATATGAAAGGGGCTGTCCCCTCCTCAACACCCCCTCTTTACGCTAAAGTGTTTTATTGTTTTAAAAAGTAGAGTTGTGAGTAAGAGTCAAACTTTATTAATGCCATAGCCAATAAATGGCGATGCTACTAACACCGAAAGATCCACACTTACCCATCACGGCACACTTCCGTTCCCAATTAATAGCAAAACATAATTGGCTATGATATTAAAAGTCTTGAAGCAGCATAATGCAATTATTGAACAAGAATGGAAAACCCTTCGGTTCGAACATTGTTAGGCAAATAATATTGCAAAAAATTTTTGCCAATCAATTTGCCAAACATTGTTAAGCAAATAAAATTGCAAACAATTTTTTCGAATCAATTCCATAGCCAATAAATGGCTATGACATTAAAAGTCTAGGCTGAATGGCAATTGAACATGAATTCAACTCGTCAAAATTGGATGTCATCCTATTTAATTTGAAAACTGATTCCTGTGTTCCTGCCATAACTCTCGGTTCTACTTCTGTCCACCCCGTCGATCACCCATCTTAGGTTTGTCAATCTGCCACACCCTAAAACTTTACCTCGACCAACTTAGATGAAGAATATGAGCGTCTTACATTTTCAACATCTATCGGTCGTGCAAATTCTAATTCAACCGGATACATCTAGCAAGCCTTTACAACGCTGTCGCTCTTCTTCATATACCGCATGCTATTCCCTTCTGACCAGCTCTTAATTTTCACGAATTAATACCACTAGGTTTGGGGCTAAGAAAAAAATGTCTAATTTTTTTTTTTTTTTTTAATCTTTTTTTTACCTTTTCAATAATACTGTTCTGTTTAATTTTAGTTTTCATCTTTTCTTTCACTGGGAAAAACTTCTTGATTATATAAAAAGAAGTTTTCATTGAATTAAAATTATAAATTTTGTGCGAAAAATGCAGAGAAGCCAAATATATTTGAAGTCCACTTTTATTCTGTTTTGCCATTTGTTTTTCAAACCGCCCTTTCATGGCAACATCATTTAAAAAAAGTTCGGATAGAGTCCATTGGGCTTGGGTATTTCTCGAATTACTTTTCGAACTTGTTCAATTTTTTCTCTATAGACAGGATTACCAGTTACATCTGAAAGGTAGCTGAATTCAAGATGCAACGTTCCGAATTCAGAGAGAATCGCTGCACCACCTGATGCCCAATTATAATTCTTCCCGATCTGCACAAATAAAAAGAAATATAAGATATAGCTATCGAGGTAATCGAAACGCTCACCAGTTACAGACTTGCCTAGTCAGACTTGCCTTTTCAAGAATTAAAGAAGATGGAAAAGCCTTATGCCTAGTTCTGTACCTGCTGCAGGGTGCGCCGCATGAGTTGGCCAACGAGTTGCGCGAGAAGCTGAATAAGTGGACAGGCCGTGTGTGGGTGGTTGTCCTCTCCAAGGATATGGGCGAAAGGCCGATTGGCGATGTTCGTCGTGAGCGCGAGCAGGCGGAGCTGGATGAACTGAAGTCGCATCCCGCCGTCGCGGCTGTGCTGGAGGCTTTCCCCGGTGCCGACATCAGCGAGATTAAGCCCTTGCTTGATGCTGCGAAGAAGGACGCGGCGGAACGGTAATGTCGCCAACCTCCCGGTTCTGTGGCGGCCGTGCTAAAATGATATTTCTGAGGTGGGAGGAGGGGGCACACATATGAGATCTCAATCAAAAAGTATGGGTAACTTGTAAGAGTGGAAACTGGCACTAATGTCGACAAAAAAATCAACGATATTTGGCATTCAGCAGCACCTGCCACTTTTAGAAGCTCTGTAATCATTTTTCCGTCAGGAACCAATTAAGTTAATTAAATTAATTATTTTATTATAACGCTGAAAAATGTGTGTCGCCAAATGCTAGATGGCGTTGGCAATTTTTACTTGTTGATATTAGCGCCAGTTCCAATTCTTATAAGTTAGCTACAATGCCCTTGGGCAACGGTTTGAAGCTAGGCCAGTTACTTTTTGTTTACACTGGTTATGATTGGGACAAGCGGGCATGTTTGATCATATGGCTCCAAAAAAGCAGAGCGTATTAGGATGAAAATTTCAGGGAATGATGAGGGGGATATTGAATTTAATCAAAACACATTTTGCGAATAAAGGTTGTAAATAGAGCATATCAGCAAAATCTCAGAAACGGCTTGTAATATTAAGTTGAAGCTTTCAGGACATCTTGAGGGGGACCTTTAACTAATTGTTTAAATAGGTTAGGAAGTATCAATACCATTGCTTATAGATATTACAAAAAGAACACCATTAAAGTTATTAATAGGTCTCTTCCTATCCGTATTCTGTCAAAGTCTTGCTCATATAAATCTTAGTTATTGGATTTAGTTTGGGAGACGAAGCTGTTCACTGACTTTTTCTATTTCAAGGTTCCTCCTAGACATGGTAATTTACATATCCCTTAGATTAGCCATTGACAGGATAAATCAAATTATGTTTAGTTTCATAGGTTAGTTTCTCAGTCTGTCGCCGTACTGAGCAGCAGAAACAGGCCTCCATCTTTGAGAATCCTCGGGCTGCTTTCCATATCTGATTAAATTAAAACAAAACAAGAAATGTTTAATTGAACAGAAATATTTCTTTTATTTGACAATATTATAATAATC
Source organism: Alatinidae sp. Z8VKAUB7J3 (assembly GCA_010016025.2). Lineage (NCBI taxonomy): Eukaryota > Metazoa > Cnidaria > Cubozoa > Carybdeida > Alatinidae > Alatinidae sp. Z8VKAUB7J3. Next base: position 73,505,698 of record JAAAKM020721499.1, on the reverse strand, counting down.
ACGTTGACTTAAACACAGTCACCATATTAAATCGTAAAAAAAAAATTAGTTCCCCACTCCCCTAACAATTTAACAAAACTAGCAGTGCAACTTCTCTATTATTTTTCTCTATTATTAATTCTACCGAGCTAATTTTAGGAGACTAGTACCTCATACTGCTATTATTAAAGACGCCACGATGAAGTTTTGCTGAGGGAAGTGGGAGGAAGGCAATTTTCCAAAGAATAGTTGTGGTGTGGAACGATCATACGCGACCCGCCCGGTGGCGTTTACGATACTGCCACCGTCGTAACGGTTACGGCAACCCCCGCTATCGGCTCCCTTCTCTCCGGATGGAGCGGCGATTTGAGCGGAACCGATTTGCAACAAACCATCGTAATGGGATCGGATAAATCTATTACGGCGAATTTTGAATTAGACCTTCCGCCACAATACACCATTGAGACCAATGTTACCGGAATGGGAAATATTCTGCTCGATCCTGCACCGATCTCCCAGGATGAGAATGGCGCGGTTTACGACAGCGCAACCGTTATTACCGTTTCTTATCTGAAGATATTAACAAGTTATCACCAGAAATTATTGGCATTACTCACGATTCTACCATAATTCCACCGAAATTCTACCGTAATTCTACCCAGAGCTCCTGATACGAGTCTCTTAACTTAATACATAAACAAATTATGACTAGAAATTATTGACATTACTCGTAATTTTACCAAAATTCTATCACGATTCTACCGTAATTCTACCCAAAGCCGTAATTCTAGTAGAATTTTACCAAAATTTTGGGTAATGCAACCCAAAGCACCTGTTAGTAGTCTCTTATATGAAGATATAAGCAAATCATCATATTTTTCTATTTAATCTATAAACGTCGTGGAGTCCATTCAATATAAATGGTTAACATGGACACATATTTTAATGCTTAGTTGAACTAAGTTGGTTTTTCATGAAATTATATTTAGTTATGCATAATAACACGTATCTATTACGATGGAGGACAGAGGGTCAATTTATAGACAGGAAAAGGGAGAATGAGATACCTATAAGAGCGCATTTCAGTACCTAAATTTTCCTTTTTTTCATTAATAGTGATCTCCGTAGTCATTGTTCACGAGGAGCATCAAATCTAGTGCATCAAATTGGAAATACGACTATGACGGAAAGGCCTAACTTGACGGAACTTTCATTGACGGAAAGGCCTTGACTTTAAAGGTTCTGAAAGGCCTAGATACTCCTTGTTTAGAAATGATAACTGTAGATAAAGTAATTTCATACATGCTAATTAAAAATTTGACAAATGGCCTAGGTAGCCCTATCTTAACTAGATAACAGACCTATCAATGCCATCAAATGCTTTCTTAATGTCGAGGAAAGCGACATAGAGCTTACCCGTTTCCGGTACAATATTTCCCAATATTTTACAAGCACGTTTGAATGGTCTCAATATCTTGGCTTAGTCCGGAAGTGCTGAAAACTAGTTGTGACCAAGCACAAGCCTCCATTCATGCTGGTGGTCCCAGGGACTTCTTGCTGTCCAGTTCTAAGCCGGCTTAAGCGCTTCGATGTAGACTTGAGAGGATATGTTGATCCCGTCCTGTACTGGTATCTGGGATCATTGCTTTTCCTTAGGCCAAAATCACTTCAATGATTTAAAGAACATGAAAATTCGAACTTGGAATGACGTTAAAAAATGACTATCGCATTGACATTTTGACTGAGGAATTCAGACGATTGGAACTGGGCTTATTAGGAGTTCTAGAAACTTATACCCCCTGCCTCCTTCAAATTCTTTTTACTATCAAAACGTACACCAGAAATTTTTATTTCCAATCGAATTAGCCCCTTCCGAATTTTCTATGACAACTCGTTTTACGCAGAGTGACAAAGGAAAAAAAAACAATAGTGTGGTAATGATAAAGATTAATAATAAAAGTGTGGAGTAGTCATAGCATATTTTACAAGTATTCAAGGACAAATAGTCATATCATGACCGCCTCACAATCCCATTGTAGCATAACTTTGTTTTGTATGTTCAGCGCTCTTAGGTTTCTGAGTCTGCTTTTACTGGCATATGAGCGATGGGATGGAGGAGTAGCGTACTTTGCTGTGTTGGCCTACAGCGGCTTGGTGCTGGGGTGTTTTGTTAGCAGTAGTAGTAGTAGTCTTTTATTTCTATAAGTAACAATCAACGGAAAGTCTTTCTCTGTGTGGTAAACGATGTGCCTACATGTTGATAGACCTACTGATATGATAATTATCTGTATAAGATAAAGTTCCATTCTTGTGGACACTTTTCCTTTCCGAATTAAGTAGTTCAAATTGGAAAAAGAGTTGAAGAAATAGAGAGAAAATGAAAAAAAAAATTACTTTAAACTCTCATTACCATAAACAGGATTGCCCGTGAAGAGGTGGTCCCCTGATCGATTGCCAGAATGTATTTGCTCATGGTTGCTCCGTTAAAGCGTTTCGAGGCAATTTATTGCCGAGATAACGCCGTATCTATCGGTTTCACTCGGGTGTTACCAACACGGCTCCGGTTCGTTTCAAATTGTCCTAACCTAGCCTCTATTTGGACATGTCGACTACAACGCGCCCACGGACTTTGCCGTCAATAATATCGGTTGCGGTCTGGATAATGTCACCAAAACCGATCTCGGTCGTCAAGGATTGAAGCTTGGAAAGGTCGAGATCGCTCGATTGCGCGGGGTGTCGCTGTAATGATTCTGAACGACGTACATACCGGAATTCAAAAGTACCGTAAGCGCAAGCGGATTGGCCGGGGAACCGGATCGGGACACGGCAAGACGTCCGGTCGCGGGCACAAAGGCTATTTCAGTCGCTCCGGCTCCAGAACCATTTTTGTATCATCGCAAATGTCAATTTTGCCTCTGTCCATACAGATAATTTGATCAGCAAATTGCGCAGCCAGGGAAATGTCGTGAATTGCTATGACAACAGGCAAATTATTTTGAGCAACAAATGATCGAACTGCCTCCAAAACAATGACTTGTTATGGCATGATAAGTCCCATTGGTGCAAAACGCTTTGGTTGATTAGAGACTAAATGTTTTAGACCTCCCCCTTCTCTTCCCAACAGTACCTAAAAGTTTCAACTTCACCCCCAAGCCATTGCCAAGGCGGAGCAAATATGCTACTTCGATGACCCAGATGCACATGTTTTTTTGATCCGCCTCTCTCCTCCCCAGGTCAAAAATTTAAGATCCACTTGAGCCCCTCCTCCTTACTTCTTGAAAGTTTCAGCTGGTTTTCCCAAGCCATTCCCGAGACATTTTAGACAATTTGAAAACGTAGGGTAGCTCCCTAACATATAGCCTGATTCTTGTTTTCTAAAGTACGATATATTGTAAACGATTTTGGACTTCAATATAAGACTTTTACTTTGCGATTTTGCGGCATAAGACCTGAGTTTTATACGGGACTTAATAAAAAACAACAATATTCTTTTCACGTGATATTAAAGAGCAGCATTAAAACTCAAAACGAGTTGAAATTAGCCCCTATATGGGGGGTGGGGGAGTGGCTGCCACCCCCTCAACCCTTTGTTCTCTATGCGATAGTTTATAGCATTGAACTTATAGCATTTTAGGGTGCCAAAGATGCAAATGGTAAAGAATGTGATTAAAGGCTCTTTTTCCTAAATAAATCCTTTGGTAACTGTGGACAAAAATTTACCCTATTTTAGGGTAATTGGTCATTTTAGAGCAATTGTGATTGTGCTACCCTTAGGGGCTAAGTGCTACAATGAGTTATTAGCAGTAGTGGTGGTATTTCATATTAATCTTCAGCTATTGTAATGCCTTTTAAATTTCTATACTAAAAGTAAGAGGAAATGCAATACAAATATTTTAATGGAAACAAAGACAAAGAAGAAAACTGGATCAACACAATTCCCATCCAATGGTCTTGTACCGATCTCAGCTGGGTCGCCACTGTACATCTGGGTACAGCAGTCGCCAGCTGCACCGCCGCCACCGCCGGCAACGATCAACAATTTCCAATCGCTGGCAGAATTAACCGATTTTCCGAGAGGCAAGTACAAAATACCGGTACCACCGCCGCCGCCACAACCATCTACATTGTCTCCACCTTTATTTTCACCTGCTTTCCCTACAACAAAGCGAATAATTCCGCCGGGCGCCAGCTGATTGCTGCCTGTTCCTATCGCAAAAGTAGCCCCCATATTGGCGCCTTCACCACCCTGCCTCTTGTAGTTTGCAGACAAGTTTTCGTTTTTCAGCTGTTTAGAAATGGTAGCTTGCGGGAAAGACATGACACAATCGAGATACACTAGCAACCAACTCCAGACGGGAAGCTTGCTATTCGAGATATATTTAAACCATATTAACAGTTATTTCTGAGAGGTTTTAATTGAAATGCTACGTTTCTTTGAGCCAAGGCTACGCATATTCACGTTCGCCCTGACAATATATAGCTAGCCCACCCTAGCAAGCTATTCCAGAGGGTGGACGTTTTGACAGATGAATTTAAACCAAAGTAACAGATATTTCTGAAAGGTCTTACTATCGAATTCGAGTCTTCCGGACTTTACCGTAACTGTTTCGGATGTAACTGCAAATGTCTTTAAGTTGAGACGCACAGAGTTGACGGTTTATGTGCACTTTACCTGGTGAATGGTATTCGTCTTTTGTATGAAACATTACTGAACCAGATCATATTCGCAGTCGGCGTTGTGCCCGATGTTTTCTGTAGAAGACAACTTACACCTATCCTGAAAAAAAGGAAGCCAGCTAATATATACTCCTCCTATCGCCCAAAAACTGTGTCGCCAGTTTTATGTAAGCTTTCTGAAACGCTTATATTGCCGAATGAAATTCTCCCGGAAATCTCCCACTCACCAGAGTAGAGAGTTGTTCCAGCAGAAAATTCCCCCTGGGAAAATTTTCCCCATGATCCCTATCCCCTAACTTCCCCAATGGAAAATCTCTCTCGTGGAAAACCCCTAACTCACAGAGACATCCTCTAGAAATTTCCCACCCTGTGGAACTGAACAACTACCCTTAACATCTCTACATGCAAAGTCAAGTCGGCAAACAAAAATAAGGCAAATAAATGGAATTTTGTATAGGAGTTTTAGTGAATTCCCCCAGCGTAAAATCGGTCCTGAAGAGTTCACCCCGGTCAAGACCGGGTAAGGCTAAAAATATAAAAAAAGAGGATACAGCATTAAACTTTACAGTCCCTACCGGCGGTGCTGATCTCCGTTTCTTGGCACTTCAGCCAGGAAGTGCAATGAGGGGTTGGGGGCCAACCATCCTGTGCTTTCGCCCCCTTTTCCTGTTTACGTTCCCCAGATTTCTCCAAGTACCCATTTAGAGCTGGGTCGACTCTGGCTAAGCTTATAGAGTCACACCACTGACCCCCGTCGCAAATTAAACAATGGGTTACACTGGGATTCGAACCCTCGCCCTTCAATTGCGCTATTATTTTATCCTATCACTTGTCTTTGTCTTGTCCCACAAAGTTGGAGCCAAATTTTTTTGTTAGTTTCTTGGTTACTTTAGAAATAAATTTGGGCTATATATTTGAAGATGGGGGGGGTATAATTACTCTGCCTCTTATGAAGTAAGAATTGTTTTGTAACTTCAAACTGCCCAAATACTTTACACACACACACAGCTATATATTTCCAATTTATCCTACCGCTTGTCTTTGTCTTGTCCCACAAAGTTGGAGCCAAAGTTTTCCAAATCAAGTGAAAATGATGGCGAAAACTGAAAAATGAGTCATATATTGATTAAAAAGCAACAACAAACTTTGGATTTTTTTGCTGTGAAAATATGAGAAAACAAATGAAGAAACTGGCAATAATGTCAGTGCTCAAAGCATTGGGTTACTGGACATCATTTCCCCTGCCTATGACAATCTTTCAAAAAAAGCTGAGCAATAAATGACCCAGGTCAGCATGAAAAAGTGGTCTACATTCCTGTTGCAACCTGTTGCAGTTTCCTGTAGCAGTCAGGAATCTCTCTGAGATATCTCAATGATGTGTCTCAACCAACCTTTCCACTTCTAATGGAGGGAAATCCAGTGCACATTACTTATGTGCAACTTTGTGAAAAGTATACAGCTGTAAGTATGCACCAAAAGTACAGAATATCAATGGATTCGCTAGCATTTTTTTTTCCTTTTTTTTTTTCAGGATGCCCATCCGACGAGAAAATGAACTAAACAAATCTTTAAAAACAAAAATAGAGTCGGACAAAAATTTTGGGGAGGAGGCGGGGGTTCAAACCCTGACCCACCCACTGTGCATACGGCCTTTATGTAAAGTAGAAAACTTGCTTAGTTCAGGACTACCAGTGTTTGCGTTTTTACTAGTGAATTGCGTTTTTACAAAAATATGACTTAGGTTCTAAAAAGAACCCCCTTATACATATAAGGGGGTTCTAAAAAGAACCCCCTTATACATATAAGGGGGTTCGTCTCCTCCACAATACCTTGCTCTTTACGCCAAAGTATTTTCAGTAATTTCAACTATTTATTCTACGACCTTCGTGATTCAGGGGTCATTCTTAAAGAATTGGGATGAAATTCAAGCTTTAGTGTAAAAAGCGAGGTATTGAAGAGGGGACGAACTCCCTCACATACGTAATAAAAATATACAAGTAGGGGAGAGGGGGGCGAAACCGTACGTTTTTGAGTTTCTGACCCCTATAGGAACAGCAGCAAAATTCGTGTTTGTAGTGACTTTTGTTCGGTTTTAGTTGGATGTGAAGATTCAGCCTAAGTTCTACTCGTTTTATGATTTATTTATTCACTTATATCACTACCTGTTTTATGTTTGTTTCCTATGACTGTTTACTGAATTTCTATTCCTTTTGGGTTTCATTTATTATTTAATAATAATTTTTGGTCGTTTCGAGTTTAAATTATTTAGTAATTTATTTACACTGGTCTTAAATTTAATATGGAAATTGCTTTTTATTTCTCAGCTGTAAATATTTCTGTTCTTCTTTGATTATAAATTAAAGTAAACAAGTCATGCTCGGCTCCAGTCATGGTCAGCTTGGATTTACCGAACACGGACATCAATATCCCCTTCAAACAGCGTTTGCAATGACTCTACATTCATAACAAGGACAATCTTTCGAATTTGTCTTTAACCTGTCTTTAATCATGGTATGTTGTACGTATCCTTGTTACATGTTAAACGATGAAATAGCTTCTGAGTTCTGCTACCACCCGAAAGAACGTTGGACCTAATATGTCATGCGAAAGGAAGCATTCAACGCTCCTCACGAAACTTCAATTATTAATTGTTAATAGAGACAGAAAGGACGCTAGGACTTTTAATTTCCATTCAAGTGAGCCCTCTCTCAATGTTCTAAAACCGGTGGTTCATTACGGTCGGTCCTGGAAGAAAATATGAATAAACGTGCACCCGTGATCTTCTTTTGACAAAAAATACAAAATTTGACATTTTGCAGATAGGAGCTTGAAACCTGTAAAGCAGTTTTTTCTGATGCTCTGAATCTCCTGGTGTGATTTTCATTAAGATTATTTTACTTTTAGGGGGTGTTTTCCCATTTTTCGAAAATCAAGCAAATTTCATCAGGCTTGTAGATTTTTATGAGTAACCCGGATCGTGGCCCCTTGGGGTGCCGGCACCGCATGTTCGACCAGTTCTATGACCCAGTTCGTGTCAGCATGGCAAAACCGGCACAGCTCATCCAGTGACTGGCTGACGACGACTGCAGTTTTGGCGGTTGCGGGTTTCATGCGTCTATCCTCCGATACCGGCGCGCGGGTTGAACGGCACCTCCCGCGCCATCTGTTCAAAGAACTCGCGCGCCTCCTCCGTTGTCACCTCGGGGTTCACGATCCTGAGCGTGGCATAGATGTCCCCGGGCGGCGTGCCGGGAAGACCTTTGCCCTTCAGCCGCAGCTTTAATGCAATACAACGTATCAATGAAAACCAACCCTCCTTATGGAATTTTTAAATTTTGATGTCGTTTTCAGTCTTCCCAGACTTAATTTGATAGGAAATGACCTTTCAATCCAGAAAATGCAGCACAGATTAGGATTCTAATTCTTGGCCCCCCGTCTTAGCTTGCTTGGGTGGAAATGGGGTACAAAGTGATAGAATTTTTTTATTCTGATGTCATTTTGGGTTTCTTCTAACTCGAAATAATAGGAAACGACCATTCATCCCACCAAGTACTGTAAAAATTAAGATTCTGATTCTTCATCCCCGTCGCTAGCCTCCGACGTGCTTCAGGGCCCGCGCCAGCACCGGATCGCGGGCGTTCAGCACGTCCTCGAGGGTCTCGACGACCTCGACGTCGGGCTCCACGCCCAGACCGTCGTAGCGGCGGCCGTCCGGCCGGAAGGAGGCCATCGAGCTCAGCTCGACCTCCAGCGCGGAATTGCGCAGCACGTAGCCGAGGGTGCGCCCGCTGCCGCCGCCCGAGCCCTCGCCGAAGAGGGTGACGTGGGGCAGCTGCTCCACCCCGCCGGCGAAGACGTCCGTGGCACTGAACGAGTGCGCATCGAGGAGCACGGCGGACAAGATACAACCCTACTTAACTCTGAATACAGCACCAAAATACTTACCTACCTCACTTACTACTTTAATTGGAGCAATATTGATCTCATGCATAGCCCAAATTATTGTGATGTACTTTTCCTATAGCATTTGCCGTGTTCAGGACTAAGTACATTACAATAATCGTTGTAAACGAGGACCGGATATAACCTTACTTAACTCCTAATTCAACACCAAAGTACTTACCAACCTCACTTACTACCTTAATTGGAGAAATATTGTTCTCATACATAGCCCAAATAATTTTGATGTACTTATTTGATACACGGAAAGAAGATATAACAAAAATGTTTGGTAATTAGCATAGTTTTAAAGTAGTCAGCTTGTAGCATTAATGGTCACAGAGCATTAAATTTTGTGTCAAAACTAAAAACTTAAGAATGTCAAAAAATCTATGAATTGACAGCTTGACAACTTATTTTTTGAATCAGCTTGTATTTTGAGTTTATGCAATCCACTGGGCTACTTTCGTGTCTACATTGGGCATATGGGCCCATATGCCCATATCCATTGAGTTATTTATGGATGCGCAATTTACTGTCCCAATCTCCAGCAGTTAATCCAAGTTTTCAGTCAAGCATTACCTTAAAAAAATATAGCGATCTAAGCTTGTGATTTTCGTTCTTTTTCTTTAGGGCATATTTTTGTTATGTTATAGATATACCAAAGTCCTGTTATGACTTGAAAAAACAACCGATCAGGTCTGTAAACATGTTAGCAACATTAGAAGTTGACAAAGCCTTATTTTGCAGTTTGTGCAATAATCGAATGAAGTGCTGTATGGTATTTTTCAGCTTATAAAGAACGCTTTCAGTTAGCGTTCTTGGCCCCAATCGGAAGAATAGCCTTCCGATGTCCAAAAATGTTTTGTATTGTTCAGAAGGGCTCAAAAATTGCTGCTGAAGAAAAAACAAAATCTTAAAAAAATATTGTGACAGTAGCGATTATTATATTTGTAATCAGGTTTGAATAGTGAACTAGCCGTCATTTTATTTGGAAATTTCCAGTGAAGCATGTTATGTAACACCAAACCAACGACCAGTTAATGCACAGCCTTATGGGGTTGGGGAACTCTCTCTCTCTCTCTCTCTCTCTCTCTCTCTCTCTCTCTCTCTCTCTCCCTCTTTCTCCCTCTCCCTCTCCCCTCCCCCCCCCCTCTCTCTCTCTCTCCCTTCCCCCCCCCCCTCACCCCAAAAAACAAAATAAAGGAAACGCTTTAAGACAGGGACTTAAATATAAAAAAAAAACAAAGAAAGAAAAAAAAACTAAGAAACAAATCATTATAAAAAGAAAAGAAAATCCAGGCTTATCCGAGCCATACGGTTCATCTTATTCAACTGAAGATGATGAGCGACTTGTCTTAATGGTAAATGGAACTGTAAAAACTGTAATTTCGCCAACAATGGACATATAAAACGAATATTTTTTAATTTAATTCCAAATATTTAAAGTAGAAATCATTAAATTTGAAGTTACAAGTCAACAAAAATTGCACAATGGCACCTATCCAAAATCTTGCTTATCAATACCAAATACCTTCAGAATGAAAATCAAACCTTTATTTCGCTACTTTTTAACAAATTATATTAAGGGAAAACAAGTATAACGCATTTCAAATAGGTTACTCAATTGAAAAATTGTTCTAACCACGTATTGTAAATTACTTCCGAATTTCTTAGAACCTGTCAGAAAAATAACGCCTTTTAAATGAGTTACTCAATTGAAAATTGTTCAAACCACGTGTATATGAATTCCTTTCTGAATTTCTTAAGAAATTCGGAAAGGAATTTCTTAGATAGGTTCTAAGAACCGGAAAAAAGGAGCGACAGTAAAACTTAAAACGAACAGAAATTACTTCGTATATGAAAGGGCTGCTTCCTCCGCTCTTTACGCTAAAGTTTTTACTGCTTTAAAAAGTAGAATTAAGAGAAAGAGTCAAACTTTAGCGTAAGGAGCGGAGGAAGCAGCCCTTTACCAATTAGATTGAATAAGTATCCTTTGCGTTGCAACAGATTTTGCCCGTCTACAATTTCGGTTTTCATTAGACATGCGGACAGGCTGTCCTAAACTAGACTGGGCGAAAATATTCATAGAGTCCTTCAACATTAATTTGTTAAAATCAACACAAAATAATGTTCATGAAGAAATAAATCGACATACATTATGTTTCACGAACAAATAATCAGCTGGCAACAAGTTTAATGCCCATAAGCCAACAGGCATCATTTTCCCACTAAGAAAAAATCAGGATGCATTAAGTTCAATGAAGAGAAAAATTAACACAAAACAAAATTCACGAAAAGAAAAATCTACATACAAGTAGTTTCACAGTGTGAAAAATCAGCTTAAAACTAGCTACACGAAGAGAAAATTAATATAATAGCAAAATTAAGTTTATTCATAAAAACGGAAATTAGTAGAATCTGCCTCGCCTCTATGTCTAACAATTGAACTTGGGAGGCCTAGCTGTAGGTGAAAAAAGAGAAACAGAAAAAATGGGATGCCCCCACCCCTCTGCCTTTTGATGCAAGATCCACAAATTTTTACCTTTTTCGATTTGTGTGCTTTCATCGAGGAATTTCTAAATGGAACAAAATTGTGCAAACCCAGTACTGAAACGTTAACCATTCAAAACAGAACAGCCGCTTCTTCAAACAAAGGCCAAAAAAGAGCTCAAGGGCTAGAACTATAAGTTTTTTTACCCAAAATTCAATTTCTAATAATTTAAGCTCACCTACAGCCTGTGTCGAGTAACGCTGAATTTGCCGAAAAACTGCCAAAATTTGCCGAAAAAAATTGCCGAAATTAACGCAAGAAAACAGCTAATTTTAACACTGCTTCTCATGAATATTAATAGCATAATCAAAATACGTAAGATTCTCACCAATTCTTTGAAGATTTTGTTAAAATAAGGAATAGATAAATTACAATGAATAAACATAGCGCAACAGAATTTCTTTTTATTTGAAAAAATGAAATAATTTTGAGGGGTAATTTTTGAGTTTGTATCACTCGACACAGGTTGTAAAACACTATATAAAATGTTTCCAAGAAAAAAGGCAACCAAAGGGTGTTTTCCAGCATAGGTTTTTTTTGGGGGGTGGGGGGGGGTACGAAAGAAACTTAAAAAAAAGCATCAAAAACGTGAAACTGACATCTACTCCCTTACGATTTCTGGGAATATTTCTGTTCAACGCTGTTGAATGAAAGTAAAGAATAACATAAAACCCTAAAATGAGCATTTATTCCGTAAAGTAGGAGGACTGACCCTTCCTCATCCACACCTCCAACTCAAGGTCACAAAAACTTCGGAGTGTATTCATTGGATCAGAAATTGAGTTCTAGTCGTATTGTAAAAAGTAGAGTAGCCTTGTTGCTACGATCTTCTGAGATTAAGCCCTTCGTTCTACAGATTTGTTAGCACTACGCGTGTTAACATTTATTTTTATTACAAAGTTTAGAATATGTCCCATCAACAAAATCTAACCCTCTTGGTGCACGACATGGATGCATCTTGGTCGATGAGTTATGTTCCGAGTGCCTCCGGTTGCATTGCGGCTGAGTGGAGCCTTCCCGTTAGGGTTGCAGTTGTGAGTTATTATAAAGTACGGTGTGCATCTAACTAACCCTGACCCTAGGGTTAGCAGAGCTAGGGGCCAAAGGCCGTATCTTTATTGATCTTTATTAATCTAATAAAGATTGGCCAGGCATTCTGAAGTTTAATAAAAATTGAATATACTCTGGCGAAATTGGCGAGATTAGCTGATTTTTCTAAGATTTCCAGAAAAGTGACTGTCGACTTTTGGCTTTATGTCGTTTATTCAGATCTCTTGTCCAAAATCTACAGATTAGGGCAAGACGGAAAACCTAAAAAACCTTATTATGGAAGAGATAGGATGATCCTTCAAGGTATACAATCTCCTAAAGTTGGTTTTATTTTCTTCCAGGTACATATATGATATTCAGGGTTAGGCACCCGTAAAATTGCCGGTTTTCTGGCATTAAAACTGTTTTTGACCTCTAAAATCTTGCTCTTGAACCTCTAAAATCAACTCTTGCAGATTTACCCCTCTCAAACCACATGATTCAGATCTGGTAGAAACCATCCAGACTAACCCTAGACATTGATTGTTCACCAGACTACCTGATAGAATGTTTCTTTACAACAGTACAATAAATTCTATGGCTTTAAGGGACTTAACTAGAACTGAGAAGCCTAATTAAATAAACATCGATTTTTGGCAAACTATAGAAAAACGAATAACAGACCATAATGCTAGAGCCAAGGTATGAACCTGGATCCTGTTTGACCTAGAACCTGGAATATAACGCTTTACCAACTCAGCTACTTCGGCTTGAATACATTTACCTTTTTTATTTTTTTTTCATTTTATTTTTATTTTTTTAGTTTTCTTTTTCTCCTTTATTTGTCAGTTTTTTTCCTTTTTTTTAGTTTTTTTTCTTTTTCAGTTTTTAGTTTTTTAGTTTTTTTATTAGTTTTAGTTTTTCTTTTTAGTTTTTTTGTAGTTTTTACCTTTTTTAGTCTTTTTTTAGTTTTTTTTTTAGTTTTTTAGCTTTTGTGAAGAGCCGAAATCAAAACATGGATTAACTCAAAAACGTTCAGAAATTAAATAAAAAAACAAGTTTTTTTTAACTGAAAGTAAGGAGCGACATTATACTTAAAACGAACAGAAATTACCCCTTATATGAAAGGGGCTGCTCCTTCTTCAACGCCCTGCTCTTTACGCTATAGTTTTTACTGTTTTAAAAAGTAGAGTTGAGAGAAAGAGTTAAACTTTAGTGCAAAGAGCAAGGCGTTGACCAGGGAGCAGACCTTTTCATATAAGGGGTAATTTCTGTTCGTTTTAAGTTTTAATGTCGCTCCTTGCTCCTCCAGATGAGGGGAATGGCCACTGTGTTCAAAACGTTCTAGACGCACGCCGTCGGCCCTCTCAGAAATCCAATCCGCAACGTCTTCGCGATAGAGGCAGCTCTGCGCGCCGGTGCAGACAAGGTAGGGGATATCAATTTGGGATATGGCCGCCCGCACATCGGTGCCAACAAGATCGTCCCAGATCGGGCGCAGCCGCGCCGGATCTTGCGACAGCAGCAACTCTTGCGTGGCCATGCGACTTAGCACCGGTTCACTGCTGCGGGCATACATGTTGCGGGCAATACTGCCCGCCACGCTCGGCATACGTTGTGCATTTGAATTATCCGGATTTAAGGCCAGCGATTCATGGTTTCTTCATCGGTAATGGGGTTTCTCTCGCCGTGACCTTGCACCAGGTCTCCAACGGACATAACGAATTCTGGCTGTAACAGATTCAGCTTCTCCACTGCGCTTTCAAACACGCCAGGTCGCATTCCGCCCTGCCGGTCGGTAACAATGGCAAATTGAAAATTCTCTGGATCGTTTTTGAGGTTTAAATGCGTCCAGGGATTGCGGTCTTCAATATCTGCTTCAAAAACAGCCTGGAATATAGAGGCTGATAAAAAGGGCAAGCGCAACCTTGGTAAGAAATATGTTGAAGTGGAAATTCAATTTTTTTTTTAATTGATGTTATACTAATTACATTAGTTCATTTCCTGTAAAAAAAGTCTAGTTTACTTTGTAAAGATGATACCATTTGAAAGTTCAATTTAAATTTTACCAAACAGTCTTATTATAAAAAAAAACGTTTTATTTGCTCGCAGAGAACTGAAAAGGACAAGTTTGGTTACACCAGGATTTATAGAGGGGAAAAATTTATTGATATCAAATTTAGAAAAAAGATAAAATGCGGAAAGATTTTACACCGAAAAATTTCCGCCTGAGAAAATGTGTCTTATTTTCGAAAAAATGGGGAACACCCCTAAAAGTCACAGAATATTAATGAAGATTCTACCACTAGATTCAGCTTATCATAGAACCCTACGGTAGTGGTTTCTGTATGCAAAATGTGGAATTTTGTGTTTTTTGCCAGAGGAAAGTCAACACATGTGTGTTTATTTTTTTTCCTTTACGTGGGAAGATCTTTCCATGGAGGAAGTTTTCATGGGGGAAGAGACATTTTCTATAAAGGGGGCACCGAATTTCCAGCATTCTTTAAAACAGATCAGAAATAAAATTTAAAAAACTACGTTCTGGTAACGATTGTTCACCGGCCCCAAGGTTTGGAAAGCCGGGACAAATAGGCTCCACTTAGTCGGCGAAATCCAACTTAATCGCTGTGTTTGTGTTCACTGTGATCGTGCCCGTCATGTTTCATTTCTTTGGCGTTGGCCGGCATCACCATCAGCTCGACACTGATTTCGGTTCCCGATTCGAATTTCAACCTTACAGGAACCATCTCGCCCTCTTTCAGTGCATCTGACAGTCCCATCAGCATGAGATGATCTCCGCCGGGCTTCAACTCGGCGGATCCTCCAGCAGGGATAGTCAATCGCCCCCTCCCACGCTCATTTTTTCCCATAGTCACCGGATCAAAATTTTGAGATAGCCATTCTGTGTCGAAAACTTAATAGTTATTTTTTGGGTACGACTATAATCCCCTACAGTCCCCAGGCGAGGGGTTGCAATTTACAAACTTTGACCATTGTTTACATATAGTAATGGTTATTATGAAGTTTACAGACGTTTTCAGGGGAAATTTTTCACGTTGGGATAGGGGAGGGGGTTACGTGTGAGTATCTTTCCATGGAGGAATTTATCATGAGGGGAGATAACTTCCATGAAAGGAGCACAGGATTTTCAGAAAACGCTTAGAGCGGAGAGATCAGGATGAAACTTGGTGGGAATAATACGCACAAGTCCAAGATACATGACTGACATAACCGGACCGGATCCACTCTCTTTGGTGGAGTTGGGGGGGGGGGGGAGTAATTCTGAAAAATTAGAAAAAATTAGGTATTTTTAACTTACGAAGGAGTGACCGGATCTTAATGAAATTCGAAGTTTGGAAGGATATAGTGTCTCAGAGCTCTTATTTGAAATCCCGGCTGGATCCGGTGACATTGGGGGGAGTTGGGGGGACCTAAAATTTTGGAAAACGCTTAGAGTGAATTGTTTTAGCCTCGCAATATTTTTTCCAGCAGATTCATTAATTTACGGCTCATTCTATAATCTAGAGTATGCACAAGGCGTTGGTCAGTAACATCGTTGGCTTCTGAAAAGTGAATTTGGCATTATAAAACTGGTTCGATATCACATAAAACCGTTTGCGTCGGATATTCCATTGAATAAACTTTATGATGAATCTATCCTTCTGTTTTGAAGCTAAAAACCTTGCGACTATTGGTAGTTCAACCATCACTTGCGCTGAATGAAGATAAAGTGAAACATGAGTTTAAGTTTCAGATTTGTCAGTGGGGTCGTAATGGCAATAAGACCATTGCCGTTTCCGACCTGGTTTCCCAAGCAATTGTGGTAGGAAACTGATGCCATCAATTCCCTTAAGCGCCGGGCGATCCGGCTGCGCTGCCTGCAAAATGGTAGGGAGCAGATCCGTTGAGTCGATCAGGTCGGTGCAAATCCCCGGTTTGATCTTGGTTGGCCATGAAGCGATCATCGGCACGTGTGTGCCTGCATCTGTGGTGAGCCCTTTACCACCTTGGACCATTCCATAAATCGTCTTCGACTGTACTTTGCGGACTGTTCCGTTATCGCTCACGAAGATGAAAAATCGAAGATATCGAAATCACTATAGTAAATATAGAAAGCGAAAGCATCGATATATAGTTTAATCAGTTTATCGCCCAACACATCCAATTTAAAGCGAAACATCTCATCGTAAAATTTATCTTATAACAAACTTGAAGCAACACATTAGTTCACTTTGATGCATGATTTAGTTCCCTATAGGCAGTTATGCATCTCCATCGCCTTTGTCAACGTAGCGTTAATCAGCCATGCAAGGGGAGAATGTGTTGTGAATTATACAAATAAAGCTCACAATTTTTGCGGGGCTCTGACCATAACTATTCTAAATGAAGTCAAACTTTTATGTTAATCTACATTATTCAAGACAAAATATTTACAGAGTCCAGATCAGCACCTTTTCTCCTTTGTTTTGTTCTTCTAGAGATTCCAATATAAACTGCCAGGTCAATAGATTCAGATTCATTTTTCACGAGGCTTTTTCTTAGTTCTTTTCGTGGATGCTTGTACCAATTTAAATAACACACGACTCCATGAACATGGTGTTTGTGTTTTCCAAGATTTTTGTTAACACGTTTTTCTTCTTTGTGGAAAAAGGATTAGATGTAGCCAGGGACTGTACGTAGGGTTTTTGTTGCCATTATCGAAGTCGGGCTCAAGATCCCGTTTTACGTCTGATTTCGAAGACAAACTTCCAACAAAGGATCAAGTTTTTTTTTAATTAATTTTCTTTTAAAACATCAATTAAACACTTTTTAATCATTACTCTAGAAATGTCCAGTGAGAATTGAATTTATAATTTAAAAAAATCAATCATGAATACACTCACCCATTCAGCCTTGTGCTGCCCAAGCTGAATAATTGACAATATATTTAGTTTCTTTAAGACTGCTTCGATATTCAGCAAAACCTCTCCTGAGCCGCTGCTCGTCATTCATTTTTACAGAAGCGTATAAACATATTTCTTAATTTTACATCATGAACAAAATGTATAGTAGGTACCAAGGCGTATCCTGAGGGAGGGGAGGGTGGGGGGTTACAGTGTTTGGAACCCTCTGAGATTATTTTCTGACTTTCAAAAAAGTATCAAAACGCATACAAATGCGGGTAAATTCTAGCTAATTGACTTCTTGCTATCTCGGAAAGGGTTTAGGTTAGGAAAATGAAACTTTCAGGAATAAACCTACAGAGTAAAGTATGTCCCAGGAAGGTATTTTGAAGCAACTACCTCCACTCCTTCTCCCTCTTGAGGCAAGAAATAAAGAATTAAGGCATCTTGATCAATGATCAGACTAAATATGCGTCTGCAATCTGATGTTAGACTGACAAAAGTTGCATAATATCATGGTAACCATCTTACTGATATCTTCTAATAGTTTGTTTGTGGTACAAAACAAGAATATTGCACGAAATAGCGAAAATATTGTGTACTGAAAAGCTTTTTTCGTCTGACACTTCTCAGAGTACTGACATTAGAATGACCGAAATGGAATGTGTGAAAGAGTATACCTAACTGTTTTTTGAAGGAGTCAATCAGAAATTGGACTGCCTGAGTGGCTTCGAAGAACCAAGCGATCCAGTTAACCAATTTTTGGCCAAATATGGAGCTCGACGAATACATCAACCTCGAAGCGCGTGTGAGTGGCCGCATGGTGCTCTTGGACATCTCTGCCACCGGTGAAGAAAACGTCATCGAGTATGACGAGAAAAAGCAGATGAACGACCTAGAGTACCGCCGGAAACAGATGGAACAGCTTCAGGATGCTGTCATCGACTTGGAAGACATGGACGGCAACGTCTCAATCACCGATATGACCCTCAACGATTTCCGCATGGATCTCTCGGGGTTCATGAAAGACCACCTGAAAACAAAGCCAAAGCTGACGGTGGACCTTTGTGAAGCCCACTAATTTCTGAAATGACGGTTCGATTGGGACTGAACAGATCCCACTGGTGAATTACACCGGAGGCAAAAAGGCCAACCAGGAAACCAGATCGCCACGGAATTCTCTGAAGATCGACTAAATCCTAGAACAAAGAATTAGAAAAATGAGAAGCGAAAACACTATTGTTACATCCAAAACATGCTATATTTTAGAGGTTTTTTTCCATGGATATTTATTAGTTTTTGTTCTGTTTTGCCCGATCAAAAATTAAAATGCTGCTTTATGAACGTGTAGCCCATCACCTGTAAAGATTGACCATGAAATTTTCAAACAGCGAAAAATATTGATTTTTTTCAATCCTCTTGGTCTACCGCATGCATTTTACACGCCTCAAATCAAAAACTATCTTGAGAAACGTGGTAAATCTATTATTCAAAATTGGGAACCGAATGCAAGATTTATCAACCAATAGCTGGGCTATTCATTTATTAATATATTTTAATTGTCGATGATGTCGTCGATATACTTACAGTGGATTTCCCAGCATATCTGCAGACAATCCTTGATTGAGTGACTTTCTGGTTGAAAATACACGTTCCAGAGCGTCATTTCCGCTTTACAGAACACAAAATAAATTCTAAAAGTATTATGATTGATATTATTAATAAATCCAAAATTACTAAGTCTTCATGTAATGAATATTATTCCATATTAGACAGTCGTTCAACTTTCATTAGTTATTTTCCAGTTTGGTTACTATGGCGATTTTTCTTTTTTTTTTGTTTGATGTTATGGCAAATAAAGACACACACCTCGAGAAAAGAATTATTTTCGGTAAAGCGCAAATGACGCTCTGGCCTCTAATAGGCAAATGGACACTAAATGTGTAAAGTAACAGTCTGTTTGCAAAAAATGCACCTGTGTCTTGCCCTGGGAGGGTTGCCGTTAAACTTCTTCGTCATCTTAAATCATTAAAAGAAGAAAAGAATAGCGGCTAGGAGGCTTCTGGAAGTACCTATGGCGTCACTACTATCATTGAAACTTTTAAAGAAGCTGGCTCGGTTCGAAATTAACAGTTCTGGTGTCCTTGTGAAGAGTAAAAAGAAACTGGAGGGCAAGCAGCCCTACTCTTGAGCCATTCATTTTCCAAACGCATCCAGTTAAAAAATTTTGAGACAGCCGTCTTATTCGACAGAGTAGAACGGTCCAACAACGTCCCACACCAAAGCGGTGTTTTCAGTCATCCCGCAGTGCAAAATAACCATTCTTGCCAAAAGAAGACCGATTATGAATTGTTATTATCAATTGTCTGATCATCATCCCAAATCCTGCTCAATCACTTTACCGTCTTTTGGTTATCTTAGTACATTTCTTTGTCCTTTAGCACCTCTACACCGTCATGACTACTCGAAAATTGATCAGGCGCTTTTTACCGTGTTGGTAGATTCAATTCTGGATAAAATAAATATATCGTTCTGTAACCTTTTCCAGGTGCCTCACAAAGAGAAGCAAATCGTTCTATAGAGTTTGTTGATCTTTTCTTTCAGATTTTGAGCTCTGAGTGGCGAAGCACTATAGAAATTGTCAATTTGCAATAAGCTTCCAAAGAAATGCTTAAAAGCTGGAATAGAGCAGACAGATGAAATTACTTGGTTGTGATTGGGTGCGGTACAGTGGACATAAAGTGCCTTTGAATACTGTTGGTGTGGACTGATGAGCTTTCAGAAATTAATGTCAATTTACTTCAAATATTCAGTTTAATTTTATTAGTTCTTTCCAAGACTGTCCACGACAAATTTTGTTTCACTATAAACAAGATCTTCAAGACCACAGCTGTTTCCCGTATAAACCCATGGCTACGGCCACTAAAAAAGGGACTGCCCCATAGGAATTGCAACAGGAAACAAGGAATGGTAGGTTCTGAAGAGGAAATGCCGCAAGAAGAACCTACCAAAAAGAAATGGTAAGTTCAGAAAAGGATTTGCCGCAGGAAGTACAGAGCCGTATTCTACTGATTCTTAATGGTTTTCAATGAGGTTTCGATGTTTAGATCTAACGAAAGTTTGGCTTTTCGTAGATATACTAATTTTGAGTCTAGCCATATCTCTGTAATTAACGAACAAGTATAATCAACCCAGCAGGTGCGGGTTGTCCATGCTCATCACCTGGCCCAGCAGTTCCCTGGCCTTGCTCTGGGTGATCTGGCGCAGCAGCCATTTCACCTTGGGCAGGTTGGTGGCGTTCATCGACAGCGAGTCGAAGCCCATGGCCAGCAGCAGCACCGCCGCCGACGGGTCACCGGCCATCTCGCCGCAGATGCTCACCGGCTTGCCCTCGGTATGCGCATCGTTGACCACCTTCTGCAGGGCCTGCAGCACCGCCGGGTGGAGGAAGTCGTAGAGATCGGCCACCCGCGGGTTGTTGCGGTCGACCGCCAGCAGGTACTTATCTCCTTTTTAACAGTCAAATATGACAGAGAGCAGCTAAGCCCCCTGCTCCCTGACATCCTCTTGCCCAGAAACGTATTCAATTGAAAATGTAAGGTAGCCATTTTATTAGCAATAGTCTGAAAATCGCACAAAAATTTCTCTAGGCTAGGCACAAGTCCCCAGAGCCCATGAGCAAGGGTTGTAAACAATACCCCGGACATATAAGGATTTTATGGAATTGATGGTCGCATAAGCATTGGATCAAATGAACCTCATTTGATTGGAAGTTGGATGATTTAGTGCCATTTTTAAGAGCCAAAAGTCACTACTTATCAAAATGGGTCAATGAAAACAGCAAAACATATTACTTGTCGCAAAAGTATTGTTGAATGTTGAAAAACTGCAAATGAAAGTACACCAGTGCGGCTCCGGGGTTGTCAGCTGAATTACCCCTCATTGGCAGGGATGCAACGCAGACTCGTTAAGGAAAGAGACATAGTACTAAACAAAAATAGGTTCAATGGGCTAAAGACGAATTCAAATGCACAAAGGAATGAATGTGATTTAACCTTAAAATATATTGATGAGCAAAAACAGAGTGAAAATCCGAAGACTTCTTTTTTGTAAAGACAGAATAAAAAAGATTAATAAAAAATTGAAATAAATATATTTTTAATTATTTGAATAATTCATAATTTATCCGTTATTATCAAATCAATTTGATTTAAATTTCGAATTTATTTTTGTTCATTTTAACGGTAATGCGGGGCCCGATTGGGCCCAATCACTCCAATCGCCCTTTATCCGGCCATGGTTATACTTTGACAGCCTTGTACACAGACTGACTTAATTTTACTCGTATACAGTAAGTTACTTTGTTAAAGTAATTTCTACAAAAAAAAACTGAAGTCCAAGACTTTTATTTTATTATTGAAGTTAAGAAATCAAACTATTAAGATTCAGTATATCAGATAACCATTTTGTAGAACTTTTAAGCCTCTATCCACAAAAATGTGGAATGTTTATATTATTTGCCAGAAGAAGATCACGTTTGCATCTTTAGTTTTAATTTTTTGTTTACTCTATGGGATGTAGAATCAAAACATCAATCCTACAAGACGGGGAGAGGGTTCATTCAAACGGAGATTGAAAGTTCTACTGCTCTTTTTAAATGACAAAACAGGTTGAAGGGCGATTAAACCCCTCACACGCCCCCTTTCCCCTAAATATATCTGATCAAAATTTTGCGAATAGGTATTTATAGGATTTTCTAAAATCATTTTATCGCGATTTTGAATTGTTTTTGTTGTTTTGTTGTTTTCCCAACCATTAATGGTCCACAAGATAGATGTAAAAAGGTACTTGAGGTTGTCGCCACTCGGAGGACCGGTAGTGACCGGGCCACCTCCAAAGGACACGGTGGTCAGAACCGCAGTTGGAAGGCTTGGGGCCAACTGCGGGCCGGCATAGGTAAGAAACATAAAATATGTTGGTAAGAAGCAGAAAATAGAAAATATAAATATAGAAAATAGAATTGCTTTTTAAAACATCGATTTCCCACTCTTTATTGGTTTTTTCCTTCTACAGAACAAAGAAGAGAAAATTTAATGAATAAAAAAAAAATCAAAAAACAGAGAGAAACGAAGGTAGGGTCAACCAGTGGAGCAATATGAAGAAACAATAAGCAAATATTTTAGCAAGGACCTCCACCAAGTCAATTTCAGTGCTAAAAAAAAAAAATCTAACCATTTGAAGCAGAATTTACAAGAGACAAAGAGAAACTTAACCAAAACAAACCAGACACATTTTATTTGAATTGTTTAATATTAAGTTGTTATAAATTGGGCTTATGGAAATATCTCCAGGCCTGATCACGAATCTTTCCGCCGAGTTGCCAGATACTCGTGTCATCACGATCGCTCAAGTTGTCGAAACGCAAGTCGCCGTCAATGGACTGATGTCACGCCTTTCGTGGGTGTTCCTTTCGATTCTGCTGCTTGTCGGCGGGGCGAGCATCGCCAGCGTCATGTATGCGAACGTGACCGAACGCCGAAAAGAGATCGGCACGTTGATGGCCCTCGGAGCCAGCCGAAGCTTCGTGACGCGAATGTTTCTCGGCAAAGCGACACTGCTCGGCTTGGCTGGCGGCTTGGGAGGGTTTGTTGTCGGAACGCTAATGTAGGTCAACCTTATTTAACTCTACTATAGTACACCACTTAGATTCTTGGGTTACCCGTGCACAGTCAATTGGAGCCGCAAAACTGAAAGATAAAGGTTAAAATGATCAGGTAGAACAAATTCATTAAAAACGGCTACACTCACTGGCCAACAATTCAGAACCATACTTACCACTATCATCACTGTAACTTCCAATATTCAAACCTTGGTTTGAAGACTTCGCTTCCAATTCTTCCGAACTTTTTTTCAAAGGTGAAAAAAACGCTCTGGGCCTTTATTCTACTTTAACATCTTCACTGTACCGGTTTCCTTTTAGTTAAGCCTCGATACATGCTCTACTTTTGCATAAATGTATGGTTTCCAATCGATATTTGGTAGCACCTGGCATCTGACTGTTCTATTCTAAAATGATCTGATTATATTTTAAAGGAATTTCAATTTTTGGGAAATCTGTTTCTGTCAAGCTGAGCGGCCATATGACACGCTATTAAAACGAGATAATAAAAATGAAAGATAATTAATAGAAACACAAAGTTTTTCTGATGGAAATAAAGAGCGAAATTGAAACTCAAGATGAACGAAAAATTGTCGTTTCTTAGTCTGTGCAATACGCCTTGTAAACCTCTTTCAAAGCGACCAGTTAACATGAAATGTAATAAAAACGAAAAAATGTAATAAAACCTTTAGACAGAATGACTGTGTGAAAGTGCGAAAATCGTCTAAACTGTAAATCCGTTATTTTGGAGAAAATCCTTTATTTCGTTTTATATCATAAATTTACAAAGTGTGTCTTTTTTTCTTTTATGTCCCAAGTAAAACGCATCACTTATTTGTCCTTTTACATCATTGTGTCCCGGCACATGGGAATATGTCCTTTTACAAAAATGTGTCCAGTTGGCAACTTTGCTTTTGTGGCACTTTCTACTTTAGTCCAAAAATAAAAACGGGGCCAACCCCAAATTCCAATGTAAATTGAATTGAAGACAGTAATGCCTTCCAATACCATACTCGGGAAGGGAGGTTAATTCGCCTGGACATATAAAGCACCGACCGTGGCTCAAGAAAAATCTCTAGAGGCATAATCAGATTGGAGAAGGAATCTGAGGTGGCCTAAATAAAAATAAAACACCCTCGGACGACCCATACTGTCCACGGATGATGGTGTGGTATGTTATAGGAAATTTGGGGTAATTCTTTTCCAGAGATAGGAATTAGGTAATATCAAAACACGCCTTTTAAGAACCAGGACAGGGCCAGAAACTACCGGCCTTTTTTACGGTTTATATTAATTCTGCTATGTACTAACAGCTTATTAGTTTCAATAGCAGTTATTATTAAGTTAATTTTTTAATTTGTAGAAGGTTAATGCTGCCTGTACAACTTTTTGGTGTGTTGTTATTCTTTAGTCCAACGGTACTAATGTTTAAACCTAAAACAAAAATTATATCGTTCGATAACTTGCACATTTTTAGGTTAAAAATACGTTAAAAAAGGTTGAACATCGTTGGAAAAAGGAGAATATTTCTATTTCTAAGGGGGGGGGGGGGCAAATATCCCTCTTTTGGGTCGTTGATTTGCACTCTTTCAAGACGTCAGCAGTTGGCAACGTTGGGCTGAACGCCTGGTGCAATTTTAATACGGCATGCTATGTGCATTACAATTTTTCTTTTCTTTTCATATTTTTATTTTGTCTTATGATGATTTTTGTCATATTTTAAAGTTTATAAATGTCATATTATTTTGTTATATTGTCATATTTATCAAATATCGTTTCTGCAACAAAGAATAACAAAATTTCTGTTATTGTCACTGACGATAAGACTGGATTCAAGGCCGTATCCAGATGGACAACTCGTACCGCACGCGGCAGGACCCGGCCGTGACGGTACGGTTCGAGCTGAAGGGTGGGGACGGGCCTCCCGAGTCGATGCTCGTGTGGACGACGACGCCCTGGACGTTGCCGTCCAACCTCGCCCTCGCCGTCGGACCCGATATCGACTACGCGGTGCTCGAGAAGGACGGTGCGCGCTGGATCATCGGAGCCGGGACCGTCGCCAAGTACGAGAAGGAACTCGCCGATTGGCAGCAGGTCGCGACCAGGAAGGGCAGCGAGCTCGTGGGTCGAACCTATGAGCCGATGTTCCCCTACTTGTCCAACGCATGGCCGACAACGTTGATCACAACATATGTGATTTCGACGGTAAGACACCGTTCATGGTATGGATATCATTCCTGCTGTAGCCCCAGGGCTAAAAGTCACCTTAAAGAGTATCCACAGGTGGGAGGTTACCGCTAAGGAGATGAAAGCAGCTGGAAGAATCCGAATCATCCATAGAAAGTCAAATTATTCTGTCCTTTCGACAACGTATCATGATCATCTTCATCCAGGATTCAAAGAAGATAAGACTTTAAACTTAGATGTTCTTTGGCTTACGTCGGGGTATCCAAAGCAATTTAGGTAATACCGACAGGCCGCCCGGATACCTTGGTATACTTCTTCGATCGCTTCGACCGAAAAGCGATTAGAAATAGCCAGGGATACCGTAATTTGTTTCGGTTGAGCGTTCATGGCGTAAATGTCCGATAGATTAACCACTACCGCTTTATATCCGAGATGCTTAAGCGGTTGATACATCAAATCGAAATGAATACCTTCGACTAACATATCCGTCGACAATACCGTTAGAGCATTGCCCGCGTTTATAACCGCCGCGTCGTCGCCGACCCCTTTTAGAGAAGAGGCGTTAACAAGCGGCCAGTTTTTTGTAGAACACTCTGTACGAAGCCAAAGCGGGCTTGGTTACGTGGTGGCAAGTGCTTTGTTAGCACAATAATTCCGCTCACGAAGCTGGGCCTCTAAGAGAGATTGGGTGGGATTTCCAAAATATATCAAGGGGGAGGGGGCAGGTCACAAGTTTCATCATTCTCTGGGAATAATTTTAATAATGGTATCCATTCAAATTTATATTACATTTGCTTACATCGATGCAAAAATGTTACAGTTGGCAAAATTCAACTGAAAGTGGCATGGTATCGTCAAAATTCTGGCTGGGAGAAGTAAGTTGCTGCTAAGCCCGCAATACTAAAACTAGAAATTGTGGTTCCACTAGAAATAGTGGAAATTGTGGTTAAAAATCGAACTTGCTTGAATAATCATTTAACTGCGGTTACAAGACAAGCGACAATAAGAATCCTTATATAGGAGCCTGCCATGTGCTGAGTACCGGGGCGAAATAATCCTCTTGTTAGCTAATACTGAAGCAACTCTTTTTGGTCCAGTAGGTAGTCTTGTCCCCTGGTGATTACGTAAAATTTTAATTCCCTTATTGACTATTGGTTCATTTTTCAAAGATAATCATAAATTGGGTCAATATCTAAATTCCCGTCGTGCTGGAGGAACTGGAACGCGCCAAGGCGCGCGGGGCGAAGATTTATGCCGAAGTCACCGGTTACGGGGCCACTTCTGATGGTGCCGACATGGTGGCCCCGTCGGGCGAGGGCGGCGAACGCGCCATGCGGCTGGCCATCAGCACCCTGCCGGAAGGCCGCAAGGTCAGCTATATCAATGCCCATGGCACCTCGACCCCGGTGGGTGATGTAGGCGAGGTCGAAGCCGTGCGTCGTGTCTTTGGCCAGGGCAGCACGCCGCCGATTTCCTCGACCAAGTCGATGACCGGCCACAGCCAGGGTGTATTTGTATTCGGTGCTTTCATAAATAAACGAATAATAACACGCATGTAATATAAGAAATGTAGCTGAATGCTGCTATTTAAATACGCAACGCTGTTACGGTAACATTTCTTAGGTTTAAATATAGAAACAAAATTGCTAATATGGTTTTACTCCCAAATAATGTTGTTGTTTTTACAAAATTTATGTCGGCTAAAGAAAATCATCAAATTCTAGAGGAAGGGGCATTACCTTTTTTGAGCCCAGGAAAATCATAATCATCGAAATATTTCAGCAAAAGCTGAAGTGGGGCTTAAAAAGAAATGCCCAGCCATCCAGGCGCCGGACAGCGGAGTCTATTTCCAGCAGTACACCTGCCGAGTGCGGGGGTCCGTCGATCCCGAGGAGGTGCGCGCGTGCTGGCAGCGCGTCCTCGACCGGCACCCGGCGATGCGGGCCCTGTTCACGTGGGAAGGACGCGAGAACCCACTGCAGGTCGTGCGGCGCAGCGTCGAGCTGCCGTTCGAAGTCATCGACGACGCCCGACTGATCCAGGCCGGCGCACCGCTTGAAGAGTTCTTGGCCGCGGATCGGCGCCGCGGCTTCGACCTCGATCGCGCACCGCTGATGCGGGTCACAATTTCATGAGCAAATAAAAAAGGTTCCAAAGGAAGAGTTTAAAATGGGACTATTTTGTATTTGATCATGTATAAAGTTCTTTCGTGTGAATAAATATCCTAAAAAATTTACAGAGTTTATCCAAACAACCATAAAACTAATTTAAAAACAAACAATTAAAAGATGTAAACAAAATAAAAGTAAAAAAAGCTATATATGTCAGAAACACGGTTAAAATCAGGCAAAATTTTACCTAGTTTGGCCAACAGGCAAGGTATGACCTTATTTCAATTATAAATGTGTACATTATTGTACCAAATACGATTGTGCAAGGAGCGACCGGGCTCAATAGTAACCAAAACTCTAAAAAACGGAATTTTGATACCAATAGATGGATCAAAAGAATCGCATTTTAATCCTGATTTTAAATATATAAGTTTCATCGAGTTTAGTCCTATCCATCAAAAGTTACGAGTCTGAGAAAATTTTCCTTATTTTAGAAAATAAGGGGGAAAACCCTTAAAAGTCATAGAATCTTAACGAAAATCATATCATCAGATTTAGCGTATCAAAGAACCCTACTGTACATGTTTCAAGCTCCTATCTACAAAAATGTGGAATTTTGTATTTTTTTGCCATCGTGCTTCAAAAGCTGTCCTATTTCTCGCTAGAAGTTGGATAAGTTTAACGAAGTAGCCATTTTGTTATTAGGTTGTCCGAAAGCCAATCCTCTTTAGGGTCACTGCAGCGTCGAAACAAAAAAAATAATTTTCTGTGTGTCTCTCCTCACTGTGCTTGCTGCGAAACCTAGTTCGAGTGCTTTTATTAAGTAAGAAATCCCCATGATTGCTGTTATTTACTTTTTGTGCCTCCGAAGAGAAATGACTTGCCTGTTTTCCTTTCTTCGCCTTTTCTTTACTCTTCATTTTCTGCCATTCCTGAAATTGGTACGACAACGTAACCAACGGCGTTTTTAATACCAGCCTTTATGGCGAGTATGGTTTTACCGATCGTCTTACCGGCGTTCTTTACTTCCCTTTCTTCAGTCGGGCTTTGTATAACAACACCATTTCCGGCACTACCGGCGAAGTAATTACTCCGGGAGAAGCCATTAATTCAATCGGCGACACGGATGTTAGTTTGAAATACGGCTTGAGTCCTAAGGGGAGCCGCATAGCGGTTAGCGCCATGCTGACCTTGGGTTTACCCTTAGGCAATAATCAGGGAGGACAGGCCGGCATTCTACAAACCGAAACACTAATGATCTTGCTCTGAAAATGAATATATTCGGCTGAAATAGAATATATTAAAGTCTTTAAATATTTGAAAGGTAGAGCTCGCCTCTCAGAGGTAAAGGACATAACGATTCCCAAATAAACTTTTAAAGCACTATATAAAAACCCGGGGTAGTGGCCTTTGGAACTTAGAGACTATATTCTACTCCTTAAAAGTTCAAGGACCAGAAATCTGAAAATACATAGGGGGAGGGGGGTAATAGATTGTGCTGTAAAAACACAAGGCAATGGATTCAAACCATAATTTTTGTAAGAGAAATATCTGTTTAGGTATTTTAGAGAGCAAATTATCAAGTATATCCAGGTAATCTAGCACTTGGTTTGAAGCAGAAGCATTTCCTGCAACAAAAACATAGCTTTGTTGTTGATCATGAGAGAATTAATTCTTGCTAGGGATTGAAAAGTAAATTCAGTGATAGCTGAGGTTTGGATAGTTCTCAACATATTTCAGTACTCTTGTTATGTAATAGCAAAGTTTAATTTAGAGAAAATGCACCCTTGAATATAAACGTCATGAAAATACTTTTGATTAGAATAGCTTATTGAATGTGTAATGGCTTTGTTCTAAATGAGTGACGATTATGGCCATGGCGGCAGAAAAAGAGGGCATCGACCTGACAGGATTAAAATCAGATATTGTGAAGATCATGGCCGCCAACCCGCGCAAGATTGCCGAAATACAGATCACCTTTACCCACCCCGACCTCAAGGCCATGGTCAACCATCTGACCGACGATGCCTTGCGCCGACTCCTCCGGGGCGGTCATGACGTGCACAAAGTCTATGCCGCCTACCACCGCGCCCACCAAGAAACCAACCGCCCCACGGTGATCCTGGCAAAGACGATTAAGGGCTACGGCCTCGGGGAAGCGGGCGAAGGCAATTGACCATCTCAGAATTTTCACACAATAGCTTTTTGGACTCCTTCTGGCTGGAATTGTTGTTTTGCACGACGAAATAACTGAAAACGTCGCTTTGCTGTGGGACAGTCTTTCTGGCTAAAATAAACTTCTATGTTAACCGTTATTTAGTAGGACTATCTGCACATTTAGAAACCCAAGCGTGACCCCATGGCATTACTGCCCCTGAAACAGGAGGCTCAACATGCCTACGGTTTTTTCAGTAATTCTAAATCAATTCAACATCTCATAATTTTCACACAATAACTTTTTGGCCTTCTTTCAGCTAGAATTACTTAAACTAACCCAATAATTTATCAGCTAATAAGAATAGGATAATTTTATCTTCTCTCCATTTTTCTGTACTATCTCTTGAAATTTGATACCTACCTTATGGCCAACAAAAATACCCTCCTCAAGATTTGAAATTGTTACAAAAGGAATTGAAAAGGGTGGGAATATTGAACACTGTTGTCAAGTACCCAAGCTAAAGGGAGAGGATGGCATACAGAACCAAAGACATCTGTGACTACTGATCCAAATAAGCGGGGGTGTCAGAGATACTCCTATGTTAGATTTACCCAAGTTCACCCTAAACAGTTTATTTTGGAAAACTTTTGGGAAAAAATTCAAATAAAAATATAAATTAAATTGCATGTAAAATAAAACAAAATGCAGTAAATTTTAATTTACAAGGATTCCTGCCAAATGGGGTCAACATATTTAATCAATAATATACTTAATTTTTATAGATTTAACATTGAAATAAAAATCAAACTCAAACCAAAATTAAAGAACGATTTATTGCTTCCGTAGATTGTAACAGATATAAACTTGTCTTTATGCAATTTCCTACGCCTTAGAATAGTTAACAGAAGGAATAGAGGTATTCAAAAATCATCTTGCAGGGTCAACCAGAAATGGATATGCTTCTGTAATAATGACAAAGAAACAATGTGTGATCATCAGATTCTTGCTATATGCAGTAATACACACTTTAGAGCACTTGGAACAAAGAAAACATTTACTAATAGCTAGATTTGCTGGCTAGACAGTTTCTCTGGAAACACATTTTTGAACTTCTTGTTGCTTTTGGTTGTTTTGAGTCCTATTAGCCCTTTGAGACCTCACAATTTAATCCCTCTCCCAATTCAATCAATGAATTAGGCAAGGCTACATAAGAGCATGAAAAAAGACATCAAGTAATATGTTTACAGTGATATGGTAACAAATTTCGGGGCTCCAGATTTATTAAATAAACTTAAAGTGCTGCACCAGAAATTGTCCGACTCGATACATTTTACTATTGACCCTTTTCATGATCTTCTAAAATGTTTTCTACAGTAATTTAATGTGTTATCAGAAGTTGTTTTTTTTTGTGTGTTTTTTTGTGTGTTTGTTTTTATACTCCGCTGTTTCAAGTGGGTCACAAATAAATTATTATTATTATTATTATTTATACTATAAAGTAATATTTCAGTTCAAAACTTTAAAAGACGATCGGTCAACAAAAAACATGCAAGTTCGCGACCCGGAGCCTCGGTCGCGTCCAGGACACGCTGCGCATGCTCGGGCAGTCGATCCCGCAAGTGGAGGGGTACGGACCGGGCCGATCGGCGGAGCCTTCCTCCGGACGCGGGCGACTGATCCGCGCGGCGATCTAGGAGGAGACCGATGGCAGGACTCTTCGACGCACTCGAGACCGCCACCCGCGGCATCTCGGTCAACCAGCGGAACATGGCGACGGTCGGCCACAACATCGCCAATGCGAACAATGCCTCCTATGCCCGGCGCGATCCGACGATCGTGACGAACAGCACGGGCGGCGTGGAGAAAAAGCAACTAGTCACTGAAAATTAAGGTAAAATGTTGTTTTGTAAAAATTTCAATAGGTAGGCAAACTTTCCCAACCACTTCGTATGGAACAAATGGCTATGGAAGCTTAGGAAGGATTTATTTGATTTAAATTTTAAAAATACTAGTGCCCTTTTCAAGGGCTGAAAGTGATTAGATTACAGCTAACCTCCCATTGGTTCACTTTTATCCTAACCCTCTACCCTCAAGATATTTCATTTTCCTAACCTAAACCTTTTCCGAGATAGCAAGAAGTCAATTAAAATTTTACCAAAGTTTCTTCTTAGTCAGCAACTTTCTGATTTTCCCCAGGGATTGCCAAGAAACATACACCCCCCAAGGGAAAAACAGCCTAAAGATTCATTTCTTCTTATTTTGGCTCGGATACGGACCTGTAAACCCAATTTATTATATAATGTGTGGTAGTGAAAGTCACCTCTCTGAACTTCGTCTTGACGTCTGAATTACCCCTTACAAAAATTGAACAACAACGTCAAAAAATGGACCTTTTCCATACCATAGTCTCAGCCAAACAATCTCCCGTGCATGTCGCGAGCCACCTCAGAAGAAATTACCAAATTATATTGTCATTGTTTTTTTCTCATTTTGTTAAAATACAAGTCGCCTCAGTTTTTCTGCGTTATATATATTTTCAGGAGTGGATCTAGAGCAAAATCTTGGGGGGGGGGGCTTAAATTGCCTATAAACTAAATCTTGGGGGTCCAATGCGACAGAGGCGCCAATAATTGACCAAATTGATGAATTTATTTTTAAAAAAGAATGAAAAATAGAAAACAAAAACACGGAATAAAGGCGCCAGAAAATATCTTGAGGGGAGTTCCCCCGCCCTGCCCCCTTGGATCCGCCACTGCATTTTTTATGAACAAATGAACGTTCGAAATACAGAAAGCAAATCGCCGCTACTCGGTGGTGTTCCACGATTACTTATGCTGTCTACCGAACTTCTATCTCCTGGAACTGACAGAGACATCTGTGAACCGCTCTGTGTAGTCGTTAAATTTCCTGCTTGACAAGGTGTCAACGTAGGAGTACTAGGGGTATAGTTGATAGTGGTGATATTGGCTCGCCTTAGTATGGTATCGTCTGTCATTCGATGTCGAGCAGTGACGGTTTGAGTTGATGGTGTGACTAGACTTTCGTTGTACAAGCGGTGATCCTGAGAGAATAAAAACAACTTTAGAACGAGTCACTAACAATAAATGTGTTGAGAGAGAAGTTGAGATATTCCTATGGATTTCTTTCTAGAGTTAAAGGCCAATTTGACAAAGAAAACGCTTGGTCGGCTTTATAATTCGTTTTTTGCTCCTCATGCGTTTTTCTGGCACCATTATGGAAGTTATTTACCACATAAGAACGTCAACAAATTCGATCTGTCTTTCAAATTTTTAAAATATTTTCTCCATGTTCCTATTTGGTCTCCTAAGAGTTATATCTCCAAATGCTTGGTCGGCTTTATAACTCGTTTTTTGCTCCACATGTGTTTTTTTCTGGTGCCGGCGGCCGAGTTCGTCAGCAAGCGCGACGAGCTGCTGGCGGATCTCAAGAGCGCGGAAGGCGAGACGTCGCTGCAGAGCAAGGCGGTCATCGTCGAGAAGCTGCTCGGCTCCTCGCAGGTGTTCATCAAGCTGGTGGCCAGCCAGGCCGGTCTCAGCCAGGACCCGCAGCGCCAGGTTCGCCAGATCACCGAGCTGATCACCAACGTCACTCCGCAGATCACCGTCGTGCTGAGCCAGGGCCGTGCCATCGGCGCCTACTCGCTGGGGCAGGGCTTTCTCAACTCGGCAGCCAGCACCAAGTTCGATGACCGCTTCGCCTGGTTCCCAAAGACACGCATGTGCCGTTCATGCGCTGGCGCAACATGGCCATGGGCCTGTCGGCGGTCGGCATCGTGGCGTCGATTGTGCTGTTCCTCGTGATGGGTCTGAACTTCGGCATCGACTTTCGCGGCGGCACGCTGGTGGAAGTGCGAAGCGAAGGCCCGGCCGATATCGGCGGCATGCGCAACGCGCTCAACGATCTGGACCTTGGCGAGGTATCGCTTCAGGAGTTTGGCCAGGATACCGACGTCCTGATCCGGATTCAGCGCCAGGAAGGCGACGAGGCGGCCCAGCCCGGACGGCGCAAGTGACATCTACCTCTTTTTCTGGGGAGCTTTTCTGAGCATTTTTTCTGGTAGAATATTTCTCAATGAGTGCAATTTCAGATCCATTCCACTAATGAGGGATTTTAAGAGTAGAGTGGAAGTATCATCTCTCCATTCTACTTTTCACACTTAGCTTTCCTTAATTTGCACTTGCAAGTATTAAGAACTTACGAGCTCTTCAATTGATCGACATTAGCGTGGAGAAGATATACTCTACGCAATACTAAGTATTTTTGCAAGTTCTCTTCCCTCCTCCACCCTAACTCTCCCAATGTTCTACAATCACAAAGATAAGTGACAATCTGTTGTTGTGAGAAAATATTTCGGTAATAGGGCCAGGGAACTGTCGCACAAACTAGGTACTTACGTATTTTAATCAAAATAAAGTTTATAACTTCTTGAGAAAGCTTGGTTTTCCCAAAATTTGGTTTTTGTAGATTCCTCTTTTACGCTTAGCATAGCACGATAATAAGCGGATCATGTCTACTGGACATCTACTTTTCTTCTTTGAACTGGCAAATTTGTAGGCCTTTTCGAAAATAATTTCTAATTTTTCCCGTTACAAACTTCCTTCCAATGTATTACATAAAACAAAAATTAATAGTTATTTATTAAAATGGTAATAAAATAGACCAAAAATACACATTTTTCTATAGCTGTTTTCCTTCTCTTTTGAATACAAATGTTGCATCAGTAATGCATGCTTGAACCCTAAGTTTTCCTGGTTGACCACAAGAACTGGACAAGATATATTTATGAAAGGGAATTCTTGTTTATCCGTAATACAAACTTTTATATTAAGTCGGAAAAACCATTGTTCGAAAGTAAAATACTATGGTAGTAAAAATACAACATCTACAAAATTATAGA
Organism: Alatinidae sp. Z8VKAUB7J3; assembly: GCA_010016025.2. Lineage (NCBI taxonomy): Eukaryota > Metazoa > Cnidaria > Cubozoa > Carybdeida > Alatinidae > Alatinidae sp. Z8VKAUB7J3. The sequence continues at coordinate 73,471,604 of JAAAKM020721499.1, read as the reverse complement.
TATCAAACAATAGATGAAAACTAGACCCTTACCACTTTCTAGGAATAAGCTGAAATCGGGGTAAAAGGAACAAAAAAAAAAAAAAAACCACGACAAAACCAAAGTGTTGCTCTCGCAACACAACTAGATTCTAAGCAGATAGCGGTCGATCCCAACAATGCTTAATTGCTGTTCATACGTTTGTTTCAACACAGCTAGCGGTGAAAAGCTTGCAACCAAAACGTTGTTCATACGTTGGATTTATTGTGAAATTCGGGTTTGCAACAATTTTGTATTAGACTTTGAATACGAACACACACCTATGATAGATTGCATTCAAAAGAGGTAAGTGACCTGTCCCTGTCATCATCACGTTCAAATTCAAATCTCTTGCCAGAAAGTTTATTACCATCTATCATTATTATGAATAGGAGTCAGGTTGGCCTCAGAGAATATATTACAAACTATTTTGTTGTTATTTTTCATGTAAATTGTGACGCAAACTACAATTTTTTTTTATGACGTTGGTGCCTCCGGATCTATCAGGCTTCCTCTCTAAAAAAAAGACCCTGGAACTAACACCATGTTTCCTTTATTACTATTTTATTATTATTTCTTTTATTATTGTTGTATTTTATTATTCTTTTGTTATTTTATTTTCCGTCGAAAGCGAAGCCTTTGAACATTTTGCCGAGGCGCAACCAGAAAATGTCATCCTGCTCATCGATACCTACGATACTGAAGAAGGAGCGAAGAAAGTGGTTGCTCTGGCTCCGGGATTAAAAGAAAAGGGCATTGCCATCAAAGGCGTGCGGCTAGATAGCGGAGATCTTGTTGATCATGCGTTCAAAGTACGAAAGATTTTGGATGAGGGGACGCTCTCTGACGTGCAAATCACCGCAAGTGGAAATTTAGATGAATATGCCATTCAAGCTATGTTAGAGGCTCAAGCACCGATAGACTTTTTCTGAGAATATCATCACAAGCCTTAAATTTGTCTGATTGGTAAAGATAAATTTTAACATGTCATTTTTGAAACAGTTTAAAATATTTATCACTTATAATAGAACATACTGGCTGTTAACTAACTTGCCTTCAGGTTACAGGCACCCTGCAAACTCCCTTGTGAGTATCTGAAAACCGACTGACTATGGCTGTAAAAGAACTTTGAGGAAAGCGTTACCCTCTGTTTAGCATTGTGTGTTGCCTTGGTAACTTGAACCTAGTCAGCTCGTGTCCCTTAAAATTTGAGGCTCCACTGTACTTCCACTGATCTATTGGCCCTGGCATGCAGGCGTCGCTGATCATCCTCGGCCAGCAGAGCCCCGGTATGGTCGATGTTGGAGATATCAGCCATTTCCGATCGCAGGCGCGGCTTTTCGTCCCGCCAGGCATATTTCGTCGCCGTGAAGACCGGCCCGAAAAACGCGCTGAAAGCCACCTGTTGGTCATCGGTGATGAACTGGTCGCGAAACAGCAGCACGCCGTGCTCATGAAAAGCGGCTTCGATCTCCGCGAAGCCTTGCCGCGTCATCGGGACCCTCAGGTCCGCGCTGTCGACCTCGGCAAAGAATGTCTTGGCGGCCGTAGGAAATTCTTTTAATTTCCTTCTTAAAAAAATCATCTCTCTTTTTCTCTAGAATACCTCAAACAAAGAAGAACTGCTTCGTCTCCTTGGTCAAATCGATGAATTAATTATTTCCAAAGCAAAATTAACACATCCATCAATGACGAAACTTCCAAGCAAATCAAGTGATACATTCAAAAATATTCTCTAAACTTCTTGTTGATATCTAATTCAATAAAATCCAATGATTTCTTTGTCTTGGTGTCTGATGCTGCTACCTCTTCCTTAAACGAATCCCTGGAGTTTCTTGACGAAGTAACTGAACGTCTCGTTTGAGGTTTTTTTTTGTGGAGTTTTATCTCACTTTGTTGTTATTTTAAACAAATTTCTTTAAAAAAATTTCTATACGTTCTAAAACTTCATGTTCACCTATCTCATAGCAACGTGATTTTAATGGCAAATATCCTCATACGAAAACATTACAGAGATAATTCAAAAAACGGTCACTGGAACCATTATTGTATTCATACACTGAGATATAGGCACTGACGCATCAAGAGTACCGCAAGGATATTTTCCAAAGACAAATGGAGGAAAGTACCTTCAGTTGCAGGGGCTAAAAAACCCCTCTCCCTAGGCAGAACTCGAGTTAAGGATGAAATTTGCTGGTAAGCTTACATAATGTAACGCTAGACTTTAAAGTTATGCTAGTGTTACAGATTCTACAGCTTATTGTGAAAGCGTCATAATGGTTTTTCCATATAATCGGCTGTATAATTTGATCAAACTGAATTTATAATGTGATTTAATAAAAAAAACAAGTTGAAAGCAAGGAGCGACATTAAAACTTAAAACGAACAGAAATTACTCCGCATATGAAAAGGGCTTTTCCTCCTTAACTCCCCGCTCTTTACGCTAAAGTTTGACTCTTTCTATTAATTAAATAAGTTACTGAGCACAATTTAGATGTTATATAAAACGTATTTATATGGAGTATTGTTGTGAAATATTTCTACCTAAAAGCCTCAAAGAAATATGAAATTTGGTCTTTCTATTTTCTCGAAGACCAATCGCTGTATTGTTCATTTTATAAATTTTCTGTAAACAGTGTCCCAATAAAACCAAGTGAAAAATACGTAACTGAATACAGTTGTTAAATATCTTAGATCATTGCATTACTAGGAGCATTACTTTGAAATACTCTTATAAATGTTCCTCAAATAGAAATGAAATTGAATCTTTTCATTTAAAATGGTGTTACTTCATTTGTTAATAGACATGCCTATCTATTATCCGTCCATGCGTCATTCCTAGGGCAGTAGAACCAAGGTAGATAGTCATAGAGCTAAAATAGTGATAGAACCTATAGTTTTCCAAGTGTTTGGTTAAATGGCATGGGTAAACGGCGGGAGTAAGTGTGCCTCTATTATTCGACCAATACTTGTTTGTTATCTTTTAGCAAGGCATGCCTGCATAGAGTCTCAGGTAGGTTGATTAAGAATTTAAAATTGACATAGGACCATTAGATTGCCTGGAATGAGAGGTAAACAAGGCACCAGTTCGTGGTTACGAACTGTAAGTAAGGAACGACCCGGCTCAATAGTAACCGAAACTCTAAAAACGGAATTTTGATACCAATAGTTACATCAAAGGAATCATATTTTAATGCTGATTTTAAATATATAAGTTTCATCAAGTTTAATCTCATCCATCAGAATTTACGAACCTGAGAAAATAAGGCGAAACACCAAAAGGGTGTTTTCAAACAGAAATTAAAAGTTCTCGTATTTTTTTTAAGTGAAGAAAATTCCAGGCCAACTAGCCCCCTTCCGACGTCCCTTTTTCCTCAAGTCATCCGCCCAAAACTGTTTGATTTTTAGCCAGATTTAGAGCGCTAAATTTTCAATATATTTTTTCAACACTTTGTGCTGATGGCTGTGATAGCGTTCATTTAATAGGGATTAATTCTTTGTTCGATTTAAGTTGAATTGCTCTTTATTTTATTTTTAAAAACTAAAGCCTTTAATTAATTTGTGTTGTTTTTCCAATTTCCGCATTAAACAAATAAAACTTCCTTTTTTGATCCGAAAAAATAAATATGCCGAAATTTTGCGTTTATCTTTATATTTGTTCATTTTAATTTTTATTCAGTTTTTATTCGTTCGCACTTCAAGTGGTTAGCACTGCATGTCGAGGGGAAAAACTAGGCCACAAAATTGTTGCTCAAAGCATTCGAACGGCGTTTGCTCATTGGCCCCATCATGCTATTAAGATCAGTGCTCAAGCCCATTTGGAAAAATTCTATCAAAGTCATGGTTTTGAAGTGAGCACGGAGCCCTACTTAGAAGATGGTATTCCCCATATTGGTATGAAATTGGAACACAGCCTATGACAGAGTATGTTTTAGGTAAAAAAATACCTATTACCCTATTTGCTATCAGTATTCTCCTGTTGGGAAATCTTTTGGCAAACGTTGCCGAAGTTCGAAGAGGATCACGCCGAAACCCGACTGATCAACGCCCGCATCTGTTCTGAAGACGACGATGTGATGCTGGTGACCAACTCGGGCCGCGCCATCCGGTTCCCCACCACCGAAGTGCGGGTGTTCAACTCGCGCTCATCGGTTGGGGTGCGCGGCATCAAGTTGAGCGGCACAGATGAGGTTGTGTCGATGTCGGTGATCCGCCACTTCGACGCCACGTCCGAAGAACGCGCTGCTTACCTCAAGATGCGCCGGGCTGTGGCGGGGCTGGCCGATGATGCCGAAGCCTCTGACGACGAAGAAGTGAAAGTCTCGGACCAGGTCTCGGACGCGATCCTCGACAGCCTCCTGGCCGTCGATCCCAACGCCCGCGTGGCCTGTGAAACCTTCTGCACGACCGGCCTGGTCGTCGTCGGTGGTGAGATCACCGTGCACAACCAGAAAGCCATCGAGGCCCTGAACAACGCCGAGAACACCGTCCGCGATACCATCCGCAACATCGGTTATACCGGTGATATCGGCATGCGTTTCGACGCCGATACCTGCGGCGTGGTCCGCACGATGCACTCACAATCCGCGGACATCAGCCAGGGCGTCACCGCCGGCTCCGGCCTAATATGAAATTTCAAAGGATATTACTCCGCTGTTATTACAATGTTTCCTTCTGAAGAATCCTTGATCAGGGATCATATTTATTTAAATGAAATATATGTCATTCAATTCTATTACAATGACATAGCCTAGGCTTGTTTGTAACAGGACAGGGATGCAGGTAGACCTACCCATAACAAGAAATATGCTACAACACATCAAGATGGAGAGCAACAAATACATACACTGCTGGTAAGATTATAGACAAGCTACTTTTTGTAATTTTGGAAAGTTGGTAGGCTAAGAAAAATAAAACCCTCAGTATTGAATCACCTGAGGACAGTTGGAAACGACCGCGAGCGCATCCATATCAGCGCGCAATTTGACGAAGGCGCCGGGCTTGAACTCCGCCTCAACGAACACGGTCTCGGCCAGCGCCCCGCCTTGCCGGACCGGCACATTGCAAAAGAAATTGATGTTGGGAACGATATCGCGCCGTCCCAAGCCATGGTTGGCCAGCGCCTCCAGGAAGTTCTCCCGGCAGCCCGGACAGTCGGAAACGCCATAGAGCATCGCGTTGCTGGTCGCGCTGCAGCAGCCACCGATCGTGTCATGGCCGCCAAAGCTGTCCTCGATGATGCAAGAAGTCAATTAACTAGAATTTTACCTACTTTTGTTACTCTGTTCTGCTTTTTTAAGATTTGTAAAGCTGTAGTATTTTGTTTGTCAGGCAAATACCTATTCCAAAACACAATTGCTAATCTGTTTATTAATGGAAGTGATCTGAAAAACCTGCATACCAATTAGGAGGGGCCCAGGACTTTAATTGTCCCCCAGGACTTTAAAAAGTACCTTCTTATATCATTTTCATGTCTATTTTTATTTTAGCTATGTGCTATGTTAAAGCAGCAAGACTGGCTGACTTTTTTTTTTTTCGTTAGTCAACCAATGCTACTTTCTTTTTTCCAGGGTTTTTGTTCATAAACGATGTGATATTGATCTATCCTACCAACAACTACTTAAAAAGCATCCATGATTACTATTCTTATATCTCCTCGATAAATTTGGAAACAATAAATTTATTCCTCTTTAAAAAGTAAAAATAAACAGATATTTTAAGAAAAAAAAATTGCTGAACAGTAATAGAAAATGTTATTGCTGGTAAAAAGCTTGTTAAACTATTATGAAAACAAATTGAACACACTGAACAAGGAAAAAACAATAAATAAATATTTCTATATATTTATATCCTACCCCTTCGAGGGTCAGGCATTCCATCATTTTTTCAGCAACTCGAGGATCCACTGGTGTGGTAGATGAGTAATCGAGATAAATAGGAACTTGCATACTTCTCAAGGCCTCCTTTTCTGGCCTAATTCAGAGTTACATACCAGTAGCTGGTATCTGAAGATCGTTAACTTCTTTCAATTCAATATTTTCGCTTACCAACATCTGTTTACGATCTTGGTGTTCTGCTATTCGCTTTACTTCGCTCTTGGCAACCAAATCAGCAAGACTAATGCCTTCCAGGAAACTATGTATTTGCTCACTCAAGTCTTCCCAGGTCAGAACCCTATTCTCACTTACAGAGTAGATTTACCGAATTAATAATATATTTTTAAAGAAATATATTGTATAATGATTAAACGAAAAGAGTGGCTTTTACATTAGCTCAGCTAGAAGTAGAGTCATAATAATACTACAGTCATTTCGAAGGAACTAAACATTTTAATTTTGGGGTCGTCTGTTCCGGCTATTATTTTCCAGAATGGAGTAATTACATACGAGACGAAGAGATATTGACCAAAATAGATCCCATTTACTTATGTCAAGGATTTCTCGACATTGAAATGAAATTGTGAAAATGAGACAACTGATCGAGTACGACGAGGAAACCCTCCTTCGTGAGAACGGTCCGCCGAAGCCAGCGGCTCGAAGGTCCGTAGTAGTTATCAAACGCGAACTGACCGAAGGAGTTTCCGTGGGCGTCGTTCTCGGCTCGGTTCAGCGCCGGGAGGTTCTTGATCGAGTCGCGGCGGAGGAAGTCGCGTTGGTCGCCCCTTCGATCGGGATGAACGGGAAAGGAGTGTCGACGGTGATTCACGAGAAGGAGGTCCAGGCTCTCTTCGCCGGTCCCTCCGCCTCGAAGGTCCTTGCCAGAGTACACGTTGTTGTACTTATGTTTTTAAGGCGTTTTTCTTCAAAATGTTTTTCAAGACGTAATAAGACATTTCAAGACGTCTTTAAAACATTTTTCTTCAAGACGATTTTCAACACGTTTTAAGGGATTTCAAGACGTTATTTAAGACATTTTTCTTCAAGACTCTCTTCAGGATTTCTTTAGTTTTTATGTAATTGGGGAATGTTTACTTATGTTAAGGATGACGCGATCTTGTGTAACATGCTAGACTTCAGGGCTTGTTGGGAATCCCGTTTGTAAGTGAGGAGGATATATACGTGGGATGTTACGTTAAGACTATGTACACGATGGCAGCTCTAGAATATGTAGTGGGGAATTACTTAACTAGAAGTAGTGCAAGACAAGAAGGATTGAGCTTAGCAGCATTTGAAGGCTCTACAAGACAAGGCATCTCATACAAATCATCATCAAATACGAACCTGGTTTTGATCTGTGCAACTCATTCCTTGTAAAATTATCTTGTTCTGAGGTATTGCTTCATCTCTTTATTATGGTCAACCTTACGGTCGTGGTCTACAAGCTCTGAAATAGCGATCTGGGCATTCAGTCCAAAACAAATTTTTTGAATAGCTATATAATAATTGTCATCATTTACCGGAACGTTTGTGTCAGGAGTCGTTCTTAAATAATTGGAACAAAAAGTCAAACATTAGCGTAAAGAGTGAGGTGCTGATAAGTTGGCAACCCCTTTATATACTTAATAATTTCAACTCGTTTTAAGACTTAATGTTCTTCCTTACTTTCAGTTGGAAAAAAACTCATTTCTTTTAATAATAACAACCACAAGCCGAAAACACAAAATCTTTTAGGGTTTTTATTATCACAAAAAAAAGAACATAGTTAAAAAGCTGTTTAAGATAATATCAAAGACTAAAATTGCGGATTAATAACACAAGAAAATTAACACACCCATAATTTCCTCAAACACATTGATTTGGCCATTTTATGCAGCTTAGTTCAAAGGCCCGAAATTTATTTGTGTGAGGATGAAAAACACTCCCACAGCCCTCACAGCAAGGGTTGTAAGTTATGACCATTGGATATACAAGGTTTTTATATAAAGAGTGGTCCTATAAACTTCGGAGGTGGCTGTTTGGACCCATAATCAGAAGCTCTAGTCTCCTTATTAAATGTCCAAGTGATCGAAGGGAAGCTACGCCCTCCTTTTTCGATTTAGACCAGGGCACTTAATATAGAAGGATTTGTCGCAGGTAGACATGCCCTTTTGCAATATCCTAAGCCTTAGAATATGTCACCAAAGGAGTAGAGATACTTAAAAATCATTCTACATGCATAGATACCATGCTTTTATTTCATAATGGACAATTTAAAATGCACCTTTTTCATATCAGAACTATACTCTCCCATGAACTAAAATCCCTTTAATCCCTAAAAATCCCTAAAATCCCTTCTTTAGACATTTAAAAAATTACAGAATAGAAAAAAAAATTAAATTTAAACCTACAGCCCAGCTGTAAAATTGACCCTCTTTCTTTTGATTGTTCAATTCAACTGAATAATTCAATACAATTTGCAATTGAATAACCTTAGTCATTCTTGGGATGTTCCAAACAAACCCTTATGACAACCTGAATGCACTATGCCATTTTTAAGCAAAATGTAATTAAACTCGTTTTATTTAATTGAATAGTTTTAATTATAATAGTAGAAGCTGCAGTAATATTTACAGCAACAGTCGCAACTGCAGTAACAGTACTAATATTAGTGGTCATAGCCACAAAAAGTAGCACATGTAGTCAACAGTTGTTGCACTCGTGGTAGCAAGCTGTTGTAATTGAAGTCACAAGTACTTGTGGTTACAGTCACAGATCCCACATTTTCCTGCAGACTAAACTTCCCAATCGGAGAAGAGTGCTTGTAAAATTAATGCCACGAAACTAGATGCTTAGCAGCAGGAGCCTTTGACTGTCACCAAAGCTAAATTTTCCTAATAAAACACATATTGTACCAATACTAATTGAAGACAAGTAGAAAAACAGGAAACTAGAAAAGAAAGAGAGTCTCTAATTCATTTCACCCCGTAAGGAAGTTGAAAGAACTGTTGTATTCAATATATCAATAAATGAGTAAGAAAAACCACATCACATCTAATTTAAAGGTTTTTCAGCCCATCTCACACCCTGGGCATGAGCGATGTCCGCATCATGCTGGGCGAGATCCTCCCCAACTGCCTGTCGCCGATCATCGTCACCGGCTCGCTGATGGTGGCGACCGCGATCCTGATCGAGAGCGGCCTCTCCTTCCTCGGCCTGGGCGATCCCAACATCATGAGCTGGGGCTTTCTGATCGGTGCCGGCCGGACGGTGCTGCGCAGCGCCTGGTGGGTCTGCACCTTCCCCGGCGTGGCGATCCTCTTGACCGTGCTGGCGATCAATCTCGTGGGCGAGGGCTTGAACGACGCGCTAAACCCGCGCCTCAGAGAGTTCTATAATTTTTTTAATTATAAAATAACAATCCCAAAGAGCAATGAGCAATCAGGATACATCAGAAAGAATTAATTAAGCGAAAAAGATATTAACACAAAATCGATTAAAGATGTTACCCTATCTTCATTGATGAATTGGGGAAAGAGTGCTTGCTCAAGGAAAAAGGAAGACAAAATCGCCCTAATAAAAGTTTTTCCATAACTCGACATATTAAATAGAAAATAGTGCAACCAATTGGAATTAACCATAAACTGAATGCTATTTGTTTGTAATAATGTTCACAAACTAATTGTTTGTATTTCTTACCCTATGTGTAGGAATTTGCAGTTGATACTAACCATTTTATTCTTGACTAGAGAATTTTATTTTCTTTACGTAAAGGCTATTTCTCAATTTTAAAATATTTTTTATGTCAGCAGTGAATCAAAGTGGTTCCAGGCAGACGGGTTTTCTATAATCTTTTGGTTTGGCCAAACAACGTGAATCCATGCTTGAAGAATTTTAGCCATAAATAACGAATACGCACTTGCCATGTCATATGTTTTATATACCTCTTCTCAATCTATCTTTGAAAGAAAGGTTTTCAATTTCTCACAACTTATAGTAGAAAAACACCCTCTGATCACTTCCAATCTAAAAAAGGGGACTAGAACTTCTGATCACCAATTCAATGAGTCCCCTACAAAGTTTATACGATCATCCTTTCTATATACCTTATATACCCCCAGGGTATAACTTACAACCCTTGCCCTGAGGGCTCTAAGGGGTTGCCATCCTCAAAGACGTAATTTCCAGGCCTTTCAATTGCGTTGAACAAAATGGCTATCTAAAAATTTGTATTGGATTGATTTAGGGAATGGTAGGCTTGGGAGGGGGGTCAGTTGCCTTCCAATCGCTTTTGACTATTAAAAAGGGCACTAAGGTCGCTGAAGGCGCCTTGTCGACGATTTCAGATGCGCTCCAGCGTGTCCGGGAACTCGCGGTGCAGTCGATCAACGACACGAACTCGCCGCAGGATCGCCAGTCGCTGAACAACGAAGTCCAGCAGCTGCTGTCTGAAGTGAACCGCATCGCGAACGCGACGCAGTTCAACGGCCAGGACATTCTCGACGGTTCGCTGTCGACCCTGACGTTCCAGATTGGTGCGAACCAGAACCAGACACTCAGCGTTACCGGCGTTGACGCACGCGGCCAGCAGCTCGGCGCGCGCGTGGTCGAATCCGGTTCCCAGCTTCTTGCTGAAGAAAATTGGAAAGTCGCTCCTTCGCTCAATGCCCCCAGGTCCGGCGCCTCGGCAGTTGTTTTGAATGATAAGATTTACGTCATTGGCGGAAGAACAACCGAGAACAAGGTTTTAAATACGGTAGAAACTTTTGATTCCGCCACCAATCAATGGGATGATAGCAGCACTGCAAGACTTCTCCTTCCACGCCATAGCGCCACAGCAATTGTGTTTAAAGATTCCATCTATGTAATGGGCGGTATCGCGGAAAATGGCCGCGTATTGGATGAAGTTGAAATATACGATCCGATAACATGCCTCGTTCGACTTCGCGATCTCTGAATACGGTGCGTCGATCTGGTGTCCACCAGACAAGTGGTTGCAGGAAGCATGGCGATTGCTGCGACCGGATGGACGGCTGGTATTCCTTGGAAACCATCCGCTGTCGCTGATCTGTTCGCCCCTCGATGGATCGCCAGCCGACCGGGCGCTTCATCGTCCCTACCGTGACATGTGGGGCGCGGACTGGACGGAGGTTGAAATTGAGCCGACCGGGGTGTGCTTCAACCTGACGGTGTCGGCCTGGATGGATCTGTTCAAGGAAATTGGTTTCGACGTTACGAGACAGTACAAGGTGGACAAACTCAATGACCAAGATATTCGTACAAATTTTCCTGTGGACCTGAAAAACTCTTTTGCTCTCCTTGATACACAAAATTTTGCCGATGGCTCGGGAACAGTCTGGTTGCAGATGACAAATACATACGATAATGTAGCCAAGGAACATCTTGGATACAAAAAGAAGCCGAAGGAAAGCTGGATGGCACAAGAAACCTGGAAATTAATTGAGGAGCACAATAACCTAAGACAGGGAATTCTTTCCACTGATGGGAATAAATCACAGTCTTTACAAATGTACATTACATGCATCACCGCGTGAAATAGTGGCAAGACCTGTTCCACCAGTCGTCGGGGTCACTTTCATCTGCCGTGACGTCCCAGGGAACCGAACTGCTAACTGTGTTATCGGAAATAACGAGCCCCTGCTGTCCCATGTCCATTTCGACAACACCATCCGAGCCATGCAGGGCCACGCGCATATCAATGTCGCGCGGATGATGTTCAGGCATGTTCCACGAACTTTGGATTGTAGCCGTTGCGCCATTCTCGAATGTCAGAATACCTGCGGTGCTTACCTGCTCTTTGTTCGTTTCCAGTCGTCCATCGGCCGCATAGACACCCAAAGATGATCAAAATGCGGGAAAATGCAAATTTTAAGTTAGCCAATCGACATTTCATGGTTTTAAGTCCTATTTAAAAGTTTGCAGCCCGTGCCCCCAACCACTTGGAAAACGGTTCTATCGTTTTCAAATACAAAATTTCAGTATATGACGTGAACGCCAAGTTTCGTCTTATTCATAGATCGTCTTATTCATAGATCGAATTTCGTCTTATTCATAGATCGTCAGCTGAAAATAACATGAATATTACAATCAAACAGTTCGTGGTAGCGAACTGTAGTAAGGAGCGACCCGGCTCAATAGTAGATTCAATCACTGTCAAATTTGTAACAAAATATTACAAAAAACACCATGAAATGCCAAAATTTGTGCGTAAAAGCTGGAAGCCAGTCCAAAAAATTATTGCAAATAACTAGTCTCTAGATCTTGCAATTACCAGTGCATGGTCTTTATCATATGGATGCAAATCTATTGATTGCAAAATTTCAAATTTTGGTTTTAATTTTTCTATTTCTTCTTCTACAATTCTTTTAGGAGCCTTTGTTACATCAATACTTCTAGTTTTAATTACTAAAAAGAAATAACCTCCTTTTTTTAGAAACATTTCACAATTGGTAAAGAAATTTTTTTTTGCTATTTTTCCGTCTTAGCTTTTTTCGGTCTTGACTAACCACACAGTACACTGTTAGCGACGGTATTCGGCCAACTTAGCGAAGATATACGTCCCAATTAACGACTTGCATGAGAAACTATCGGCTTAATCCAATCAGGTTGTTTGGATTTTCACTCTTTCCTTTTAGTCATTTTTGTTAAGACCATCTCCAATATTTATCCTTAGGTGAAATCCATTGTAATAACCACGAGAAGAACTGTTAATATACAAGAGAAACCCTTATTTTGTTATATTTTTATCTGAATTGACGTCCTTACAAATTATTCTACAAACAAAATACAATTTTCAGGAGCAATACAATATAATTTTAAGAAACAAATAACCTCTGTCACTCTTTCTCTCCTTTCTTTCTCCATTTTCTCTTCTTATCTGTTCTCTTCTCGTCTTTGTATTCTTGATTTATCTTTTAAATATGTTTCATATTTTAGAACCTGAAATATTACTTAGAACCTTGTAACTTCTTCATTAAAGACACAGCAAATAGGCTTCCCTCCCTAGATTTTGACAATTTAATTTCTTACCCCCTCGTGGTTATCGTAAATTGATTACAATTTCCAGAACGGTCTTCAGGGGTGTTTCGGGCCAGAGATTGTAAGCACAGGATATGCTGAATACCGCCAGCAGCGACATGACATAGAAGGTCAGCGAAACATATTCGGAGGCACTGGTATGGAATGCCGCCGCAGCAAGGAGCGCCGACCCAGCCGCAAGAGCGGACACGATTCCGATGGCATGAACGATACCATCGGCCAATATCTCTCCACGCACGGGTTTCCGGCTGGATGTCGCCCTACGCAACATATGTCCTCGTGTTGCCATCAGATTCTTCAAAGCGCCGTACATCATACCCCTTGCCCACGCGCCACGTATGAGCCGGGCGCGTCCTCGATCACTTTAAGCTTGCCGCTACCGGGTTTGCGCGCCGCAACCATCGGCCCGCCTTTCCGTTTCAGCCAAGGCCCCCAATCGGACCACCATGACCCTTCATGGTGCTTCGCCGAAGCCAGCCATTCCTGCGGGTCTTCGGTCTTGCCGCGGTTGATCCAATAGCCGTACTTCTTCTTGGTCGGCGGATTGACGACGCCGGCAATATGGCCCGATGCGCCGAGAACGAAACGCACCGAACCTGCAAACAAATGCGTCGCAGGAAAGCAGGACGCCCATGGCGCGATGTTCGCAACGCCGATACGGCTCCGAGAGGAGGGCAAGCGCGGTCTCGTCCAGAATCGGGGTGCCCGTCTGGTCGAGCCAAACCGTTGTGCAGAAGGGCTGAAGCCAAGCGTCTGCGCGGCGTTGAAGGGCATTGGCTTCCGCGTTGTGAGGAAGCAGTTCGCGGGCAGATGTTGTGTCAGCCTCGATCACGTAGTCGAAACGGAACACCGCGAGGTCTTCGCCGTCCCATGCCAAGCGGTGGCGCCAAAGGGCGAAGGTCTGTCCGCGATCGTCAAGCCGCACGTACTCGGCGAATGCGTCAATCAGACTATCCATCTCTTTTTAACTCTTTCCTTATTATTAATTGTGGCCCTGTTCCCATCTTTAATTGGGACAATCCCAGATTGACTACTCCCTCTCAATTTGTTAACATGCCAGTACAATATTTTACTATTATGCCGTCTAGCTGCATTTTCCAGATCCTGGGCAATTTTATCCATGGTCTCCTTTTTCTTTACATTCCTCTTATTTTCATATGATCTATCACCCAGATAATTCTTGTACAAGACCTTTGTCCTCTCTTTAAACATAAAGCCTTTTCAATAATATTCCTAGTTGCGTTTCTAACTTCCTTCCCCAGCCGACCTGGCCAGCGCCGCAGATAATGACCTTCATACGCGTATCCCTTGGCGGAAATTCGGGCGGAGTTTCGCCCGAAGTGAATGACAGAAGCCGCTTTGCCGGTCAATTTAATTGTAACTTCCTCTGATTGCAGCCATTCTTTCCCTATGAGAGGCGATCTCAAGATCCTGGCGGGCCTTGCCCTGCTGCTGAGCACGGCAGCCTGCGGGCCGGTGCCGGTCTACTACAAGCAAGGCGCGGAGGTGTCCCGTCTGCAAACCGACGAGCTCGTCTGCCAGACCCAGGCTCTGAAGGACGCACCGCGAAGTTCAGATCCTGCTCTGCGACTTCGGGGGCGTCTTCGTCCGTGAACTCGTCATCCGACATGGTCACCTGCAGTACGACCGAGGGGGGATCTCGGGATCTATCATAGTCCGACGCGCGACCCGCTAGGGGTCTTCGAAGGAGCGGCGAAGATAGTCACCGGTTGGGAGCAGAGCAAGGACCGCGCCACGGTCGGCGCGGGTACCGATCAGTCCCAGTCCAGCTCGGCCAGCGCCGCGCCCTCGCGGTGGAATCCTCGCACCACGACGCGAATTCGCTCGACGTCGTCCACGCCCACCTCGTGCTCCAGCAGGAACGGGCCCTCGGCCAACCAGCCGGTCGTGTGGATCTTCACCACCCCCGGGTGCTGCAGGCTGCCCAGCACGTTGGCCTCGCGCATGAAGCGTTCGAGCAGCTTGGCGTTGTTCAGGTCGGTGCGCTGCACCTTGAGCGCCACCTCGCGGCCGCCGGCGGAGGGGTCCTGGACCAGGTAGACCACCCCCATCCCGCCCGTCCCGAGCCGGCGCACGATGGGGTAGGGGCCGATGCTGGCCTGGGGCAAGGATTCCTCCCGCCCCAGGGTATCCTCAGCGGGGTGAACCCCGAGGCGCGACTGGCCACACGCGCGTAGCTGTCTTTACCTTGCAAATCATGTGATAACGCAGAACCGGCCACCAACAGCTGACTGTCAGCGGTGGACATAATTGCTGACAACACAGCGGCGATGAGGATGCCTGTCAGCACATCGGGTAACAAATCCTGCGCCAGGACAAAAAAGATTTGCTCTTGTTCGCCGTCGGTTCCCAGGTGGCCTGCCAAGATGGCATGGCCAAAAATGCCTAGTGCAAACATGCCACCCAGAACGACGACAAACCAACCCAGCGCAACATTACGCGCGGTACGAATTTGACTTGGACTTTCCAGTCTTTGTCATCAAAAGTTACGAGCCTGAAAAAATTTGCCTTATTTTGGAAAATAGGGGGAAACACACCCTTAACAAAAATAACACCATCAGATTTAGCATATCAGAGATCCCTATTGTAGAAGTTTCAAGCTCCTATCTACAATTACATAAAAGTTTCTGAAATTGGAAAACAATTTGGTTCAAAAAATCTGAGACAAAATAACTTTTGAAAATATTGAACTACTATAAATTGGTTACGGCACCCCCCAGTGACACAACTGAAAGAGCACGAGTTAGAAAGAGAGAGAGAGAGAGGGAGACGAGTCAACAAAAGGTCGATCAACGCGATCTTGTCAGCCGTCGGGATCAGCCGCGCTTCGTTTTGCAACCCGTCCCGCGGGCCGACTTCGAATATCTCTAAACGATCTGTCATTGCGGCACCGGGTAGAAATCTTTCTTGTAAATCCGTGCGTTTTCCGGCGGCAGCGAGACCTGAAATGCCGGACGCGCCTTCAGGCGTTCGTACCAGTCCATCAAGGACGGATAGGGTGTCGGATCGGCATAGTGACTGCCTGCATAGACAGAATAACCACAGGCCACATCGGCGGCCGAGAACCCGCTGTCGAGGATGTAATCGTGCCCTGCGTCCGGCGCGCCTGGCCGAATACGTGGGGCAGGACGACGTCAAAGCGCAGATGGAGGTTTTCATCGCAGCGGCGCGGGGGCGCAGCGAAGCCCTCGACCACACCCTGATCTTCGGCCCGCCCGGGCTCGGCAAGACGACCCTGGCGCACATCATTGCCGAGGAGATGGGCGTCACCCTGAAATCGACGTCCGGCCCGGTGCTGGAGCGGCCCGCCGAACTGGCTGCGCTGCTGACCAATCTGGAAGCCGGTGACGTGCTGTTCGTCGACGAGATCCACCGCCTGAGCCCAGTGGTGGACAGTGGCAGTTTCAAAAATCTAATGCAACTCCAATTAGAAACTTTTGCTCTTCCACCGTAGATATACATCACTAACATTTTGAAGCCTTAGCCTAGAATAGTATCAATAAATACGTTGATTGAATTCTAATCTACTTAATTAGGCACTTTTCATCATAATAAATCAAAAAAGCACACTTTGGAACAGTGATGTTTCAAATATCTAATGCAACACAAAACAGAAACTTTTGCTATTATAGACTAACTTTATTCACTCATATACACTCTTCAACGGTCGCAGATGCCCGTATTTCCTTTAGCCATTTCTCGATCTTTGCCGAGCGCGAAAGCGATGCCGCCTACTTCCTGCAGGACCAGGAGATGACCCGTTATGACGCGGTGAACTTCATCGCCCACGGCGTTGCCAAGGACCCGGCCTATGGAGAATCCCGTCCGGTCACCGGCGCGACGGATCAGGAAGAAGACAACCTGACCACCGCGCCCGAAGGCGAGAAGAAGGAAAGCGCGCTTGCGAAATACTGCGTCGACCTGAACGCCAAGTCCCGCGACGGCGACATCGACCCGCTGATCGGCCGCGATCACGAGGTGGAGCGCTGCATCCAGGTGCTGTGCCGCCACCCAATCTGGCCGCACTCCTGATTGTGTTATCCAATTTCCTTGATCACACCGACGGTGAGCTCGCGCGGCTCGGCAACAAGGGCAGCCGTTTTGGTCACTATTTTGACCTCGCCTCTGATGCGCTTGTCACCGTCGCAATGTTCACCGGCATAGGCATCGGTCTCAGCCACGGGCCGCTGGGTCACGTTGCGAGCGCGCTCGGGATCGTGGCCGGACTCGCCGTCGCGGTGATCTTCCATCTGCGTAACCGCATGGAAAACCACCACGGCAAAAGTGCCACGCAACAGGCGCAGTTTGCCGGCTTTGCAGTAAGTACAAATAAAGACTTGGGTAGGGGGTAGAGTTTTACACCATTTGTCTCATTCCCAGAGAAGTACCTCGAGGAAAAAAGTGGAATATATTTTTTTTTTACTTTTCTTTGAAAAACTTCTTTTCCAGAAAGCTCTGTTCAATTAATTTCTGTTCCTTTTTGATTCGCAAAATTTGTTTTTGTTAATATAATCCATTTTGGGAAAAAGGGCATAAGCGAGGAGGGACAAGTTGCCCTCTAGTCGCTTTTGACTCTTTAAAATGGCACTAGAACTTTCCATTTGCCATTTTCAAGTTATACGAACAACGCAGAAGTGATTCTCTCCATTAGTTCTTGCACTACTATTTTACATTACAATATCAGTTTAAAAGTCCAATTTCTTACAGTCAAGCTGCGTTTACTATCAGTAACTAAAACTTTCTAAAATATTAACTATTATTAAAATTTTAAATTAATTGAATCTGCTCACACCAAGGCACGTTGCATACATAAAATGGCATAAATTGTCATTCTAAATTATTTTGATTTAACATATCTTTGTAACAATTATTTTGCTGAAAAGGATACACCTTTTGTAAAGCTAAATGTATTTAAATGCAAAATCAGTTTATCAACGAGATGGGCACCAACACCAGGTCGCGAAACCCATCCAACACCAGTTTGCCTTGGAACACTATGACACTCCATAGCAATCCAAGGCGAGTGTATTGTTGTTCGCCTGGGCCAATAGAGGCTTGTGCCTGTGTTGATTCGTCACCGGGCACGGCTTGATCTGTTTGGGGCGTTGATTCTTGCATGTCTTAACGCGCACCTTCACCCACAAGTACAACTTCGATAGTCTGCATCAAGATAATTAAATCCAGCAGGATGCTGTGGTTTTTTAGGTAGTAAAGGTCGTATTGCAACTTTTCTTTGGCATCCATTAATAACAAATTAAATAATAAACAAGTTTTGCAAATGGAAGTAAGGAGCAACATTAAAACTTGAAACAAACTGAAATTATTCTGTATATGGGGGTTTCCCCCTTCAACAACCTTCACCCGTTACGCCAAGTTTTTTAGTGCTTTGAAGCAGCTTCTTATTCTAATCCAAAGGCCCTTGTGTTTCAGGAGGTGTTCTTACAGAATAAAAAAGAAGTCCAACTTTGGCGTAAAGAGCGATGGCTGAGGAAGGGGCAAACCCCAATATACAGAATAAATTCAGTATGTTTCAAGTTGTAATGTTGCTCTAATTATAGACTGCTGCAAAATCAGTTGCACCTTTTGTATTTGCACTTTCCTATGAATAGTGGTCCTGGGCTTATACTTTGTCATATATACTTTTAAAGGTTTGCATTTTACAAATAAGGTTTTTTGATAATTTCTACAGGATAGCAGTTGTCTTGTCATGCCCATTCTTAAAATAATAAGCTTTTGTAGGTGAAAAGGAGCATCAAAATTGCCTTTACTTTTATTCAAAAGACAGTTAGCACGTTTTGATACATTTATTTGTATCATAAAAGCTTCATTTTACCGAATCGGAAAGTTTTAGCTGGTAACAGCCGGGCACGCCCGCCCCGCGCAAGGTCCGCGAAGCAGCTGCCAAGGCGCTCGAAGCCGATCTGATCGGCTACACCAACGCCATGGGCATTGATCCCCTGCGCGAAGCGATTGCCGGGCATTACAAAACCAAGTTTGGTGTATCGGTTGATCCAGGACGTGTTTGCGTTGCCAGCGGATCATCATCGATCTTTGTCTTGGCGTTTCTGGCGGCCTTTGATGCGGGTGATCGTGTTGCCATGGCTGCACCGGGTTATCCGGCCTATCACAACATTCTAAGCGCGCTTGGCATTGATACGGTCAATCGAAATGGGTCCAAAGCACCGCTCAGCGCTCCATGCAGCATCAGTGTCAGCCCGCGTTCTGACTTGGACGCTGCCGGCGCATCCTCCCTTCCCGAACCGCCATCACGATCTGGACTTAAAGGAGAGAGAGCAGGGCAGGCGACCATCGCGGATCAACCATCGACGAACGCATCGCACGGACAGAGACAATCTCAGCGGGCGCTTGCTCTTGCGCGTCTAGTCAGTCGATCGTCCAGTTCCCCGTCCGGCATGAGTCTGGACCGATTCCAGATCGATACCCCATCGCAGGAGGAAGAGGGGCAAAGCTCACAGAGCCGTCGTTTTCGCCGCCCCCATCAGAGTCGCTCAAGCACGGTGAGGTGCCTTCCTGAAACTCAAAAAAGGTCACCAGGTTGTCGCGATCCGGGTCTAGCGTGGAGTCGCTGAGATTGGCATCCAGGCATTCGTGGCGATTTTCGTAACGGTCATTCAGTCCGTCATTGTCACTGTCCTGCTGATCCGGGGATTGCAGGACATGTACCGACTCATGTACAACCAGACGTTGCTGAGACCCCCGTGTTCCCCACTCAGCCGTCACCTCAACGTCGTAGCTGCCTCGAAACTCCGGTTGGTTGGCGAGTATTTAATCCACTCAGGCGCAGGCTCACAAAGCTGGGAGGATAAAGTTACCCAGAATTTCCATAGGACGAAACTGTGTGTTGTTATTGCCTTGATTACTTCCCGTAAACACCACAACGGCATCTTTTTCAGGAACGACAAAGATAAACTGCCCACCATTGCCCCATGAATGCCAGACGCTCAAGTTTTGTTCCTCACCAAGGTACGACGTTAAATACCATCCCGATGAGTACTGTGTTTTCATGTCGTAGTTTGAATCAATGAAGTTTAAAAATGACCAGTTGATTTTGCTTGTATTGGAATAGACATTAGAGCTCAGGAATTGGGAATTGTTGTTTCTCTTACTGGCTTTAAAGGCCAAACCAGTGTACTAAGCTGGACAGTGCTGGATTCACTTTTTTCATCTAAAAATTCCATTAAAATTTTAATCTTGACGCAGTAGCACGTTGAACATTAAATGTTACTGTGAACGTTATCTGTGAAGATAAATGAGGAACTCCATTGGGTTCAGTTATTACGAAACATGGAATAGATTGACCATAGCGCAAACAAGAACAGAGTAAATCATACATATCACCCAGAAATGAAGCTGGTGAATTGCTCCCCCTACAACCACTCCAGGGGGAATTTTCTGGAGGGAAACTTCCTACTAGGGGTATTTATGAGACAACTTTTCCTCAGGGGAGGGGATTTTCGTTTTTTTTACAAATCAAAGTAAGGGGCAACATTAAAACTTAAAACGAACAGATTTTATTCCGTATATGAAAGGGGTTGTCCCCTCCTCAACGCCTCGCTCTTTGCACTAAAGTTTGACTCTTTGTCACAATTCTACTTTTTGAAACGGTAAAAAATTTAGCGCAAAGAGCGAGACGTTGAGGAGGGGACAGCCTCTTTCATATATGGAATAACTTCTGTTCGTTTTACATTGTAAAACGTGTTGTTAAAAAAAAAACGGAAAATATGTAATGGTCCAAACTAAAACTTAAAAATTTGAAAAAAGTTTATTGTATTTACCTTATCCCCTAGACTTCATAAAGTGGATGCTGCTTGAATCATAGTGTTCTAGTTAACTGTCTTGGGCTCTAGTGAAACATAAAAGAAACAGAGGTGGTACACTCTCTGTTACTTCCTGGAGGAGGGGAAGGATCCGATCACCTGGAAATGTAAAAAAAAAAAAAACGCTTTTTTGAAATTTTTTAAGAATTTTGCTCTTTCTCTGAAAGTTCCACCCACTTAGGCGAACACGGCCTTGCTTATCAATTTCCAACACTTTCACTTTGACGAATTCGCCTTCACTCAGCTTGTCGCTGACCTGTTCGACACGTTCATCGGAGATTTGTGAAATGTGCACCAAACCATCCTTACCAGGCAGGATATTAACGAAAGCGCCGAAGTCCATTAGCTTGGCAACACGGCCTTCGTAGATCTTGCCAACTTCGATTTCGGCCGTTAGCAGTTCGATACGCTTCTTCGCTTCCTCACCAGCGGCCTTATCAACGGCAGCGATTTTGACGTTACCATCGTCATCGATATCAATCGAATAGCCGGTGTAGGTTTAGATTAGGGGCTATTGAGAAGGAAACCAGTTAAGAAGATAATTCTAAATTCGAAACATGAAGAATAATTATAACTAACACATTTTGCACGCTGCTTTGCAACACTTTACCCCCAATCCCCCTAATGTATAAATTAATAGCCGAAATTAGATAATTCCATTTATTCTCCCAATATTTCTCTTGTTTTAACCCGTGTACCGGTAAGTTGAATGAATTGTGACGAAACAAGAACCGGAAAACGAGAGTGACGGGTGGCGGAATAATTTGGGCTACATATTTGTACATTATGGGCGATCCTGCCGCTGCTGTGGACGCTGGTCGGCGGAGCCGGAACAACGCTCGGACCGATCTTCGGCACCGCGGCAATGTTCTATCTTGTCGACATCGCCAGTGAATTCACCTCTGCCTACCTGTTCTTTGTCGGTCTTGCGCTGGTGCTGATGATCCTGATCCTGCCGAGGGGCGTGCTCGGAACGGTGCGCGAGAAAGCGGCGCGATGGCTGCCGTGACATTGCTCGAGACGCGGGGGCTGCAGCGCCATTTCGGCGGGCTGCGAGCGGTAGACGGTGTCGACTTTTCCTTGCCGGAAGGCGAAACCCATTGTTGCTTAGAACATCGCTCTAGCAGACATAATTGAGGCATCATTGGTATCCCTGCCTCCTAGAAAAAGCTACCTCATGCCCCAAGCTCTTGGCTTTGTGTATTCATTGACTTTTATTATCATACGTCTGTTTCTTGCTTTGTCAATTATATTACAGTTGCAATACCTGTTAAAAGAAGAATGGCTTTTCTTGTCACTAATAATTTAGTTGATTACACGGACTCAAATCGTTTTTTTCGACAAGGAACATAATGAGAGAATAATTCTCGAGAAATTGGGGAGTAGGACATATTAAAGAGTCAGAAACCCTAATGTGCAAATATATAGCCCATTTTTTTAAAGTAACAAAGAAACTAAGGAGGAAACCGGTTTGTTCTCGAGTTCTACATATCGTAAACTTGAGTGAGTGGCTTATAATACACAAGTACCGAAATTTTTCATGGAGAGAGAGAGCCAGATTTCCCGGTATCATTTAAAAACGATCCGAAATTAAATTTATAAAAATCAGTTTTTTTCAACTGAAGGTAAGGAGCAACATCAAAACTTAAAAAGAACAAAGATTATTACGTATATGAAAGGAGTCGACCCTTCCACAAGACCTTGCTCTTTACGCTAACGATAGCATCCATCGCCAGGCAAAAAGCAATATGCTCGAATTCGAAAAATGGTCGGCTCAACAAAATAACGCTTCCGCCTTAAACAAAGCCGTAGTTAAAGCGACTGTTTCTCATCTGACCTTCGACAATATGGCGGACGGCAAAGCGACCGACTTGACGCCCGGAAACACAAAGCCTAGCTACTGGGGAAGCATTAAAGCCGCGCCCGGCAAAAAAGGCCGAGCGATTCGCAGTAACGCCCACGGCCAATTCGTAGCCGACGGCCTCAAAAGCGCTTTCGAACGAATGGAACCTTATACGATTAGCTTAGCTCATGTTTTTTTTTTTTGTCTTACGAATTGTCGAAAATAAAGAAGTCAATCATTCAACGGTGTATTTAATCGGAATGATTTAGGACTGTCGCCGAGACAGTTTTACTTAAGTAACCTTTATCAAATAGGTAAATATGGAGCAGTTTCCTTATCCAACTTTGGAGTAGTTGTAATTTTTACTAATATGAAATATTTTTGTTTTTGCCACAAAATGACTACTATATCTCTTCAAAAAAAATAACAATACGGCAATGTAATAAAAGGGAATTTTAAAGTAGAGGAAAAATCTCAAGGACGTGTCACATATAATTGTCGGGAAAATCAACAAAATTTATTTTAGAAAATTTCTAATAATTTGTTTAGAAAGATTATACAATTTGTACATTATATAAGTTGTACAATAAGTTGTACATCAACATCTAGTTTCTTTATAAGTTCTGTTTTTGCGAATAATTTGCCTGTTTCATATTTCTCTGACTGAATTCAAGCTATTAATCAATATAAAAATTATTAATTGATTATATTAATGATTAATATAAACGCTGAAATACGATTGTGACATTCCAATAAAGGGATTTTAAAAGTTATGACACTCTCAGAACTTATGGTCCAAATAAGATACAAGAAAAGTGGATTCAATTATGTCCAGTTGACCAAATAACTGTTTAGTTCTTATTTGAATTCTCTTTACATGAATAAAATGATTGATGATTAATTGAATGTATTTTAAAGCACGAATTCCAACTATTTTGAACAAACAGAAAATTCTAAATAAAAAAGAGCTATTCTAAATTATTTATTCTTTCAGGTTTATTTATTTATAAATGAATTATTTACTTATAAATAATAAATAAATAAATAGTAAATATAAATACAATAATAGATAAATATAAATAATAATAAATAATAAATAAAATAAGTATTGATCTGCGTTTGAAGATACATAGAAGATATAATCTGGCGTAACAGACATAGTGTAACAGACATAACATACAAACAACTTGTTTTATATATATAGATAGATAGAAGTTTGTTATGTAAGTTAATTCTTATGTTACGTATATTTTTTTACTAATAAAAACTTTCGTTGAGAATTAAACGTTTTAGTTGCCTTTTTAAGTAACCAAAAAATTGGAGGGCAAATAAGCCTCCTCACCCAACCCTTATTTCTCAAAATCGTCTTAGCGAAACTAAGAGAAAGCCATTTAGCCACGGTCGGCATTTGTACCATTCCCACCAGGTCTGGGTCCTCTCATAGTGCAAGCCCCAGGGTCCCATGCCCACGCCCGGATACCGAACAGGATCCGTCCAGGGCTGAAATGCATAGCGGTGAATTACAAACCGGTTGATACCTTCGGTGAAGGCCCAATCACCAATATCCTTGATGTTTCCCGGATAGTATTGCCACTTCTCGTTTCGGTTGGCCGTAAATGCCTCAGCGCCGACAATCGGCCTGGCATAGACGTGCGCCGCTGATGTCATTTCGAGAACACTATAGGCTTTGCGAAATTTCTCCAACGTCCAGAATTCGGCCGGCGCGGGCCGTTTGGCATTCATACCGTCATAATGTCTCTTAGTACTGATACGCAGCGCCGCTGCATGCGCGCGATGTGGCAACCGGCTTGCGCCGCCCCCGCACCGCGCTAATGTCCGCCCCATGCTGCGCATCACCGACACCATAAGCATCGAGGACTGGGAGCTCACCGAGCAGTTCATCCGCTCCTCCGGCCCCGGCGGACAGAACGTCAACAAGGTCTCGACTGCCGTAGAGCTGCGCTTCGAGGCTGACCGCTCGCCGAACCTGCCCGGCCCGGTGAAGGCACGGCTGAAGCGCCTTGCCGGGGCAGTCTAAAAAAGTTTCCTAAGTGTTATCTTCAATGAGGGTTAAGCCTCTTGTATGTCCCTTCTTCAGAGAGCCAATTGAGTCACCCTCAAGGAAAGGAGAACATAAATTTCCTTGCATTTTGCTAACAATGCCCTCCACAACCCCCAGACAAATTCCCTTTTTCCTAGTCAATTGTCCCTGCTTTGACCTTGCCTCCCTTGTTCTGCTTTGACAAAAATTCCTCTTTTACCCCAATAAACTGTCCACTGAAGGACATGGAAGAAGTTTTTTCCAGCACATAGTTGATTTGTTAAATGAGTTCCACAGCATCACGATTGGCATGTTCTTGCTTTTGATGGTGTGGCGAAATATTGCTTGGAAGGGCTTTTGCCTCCTCCTCTACAAGATGCAATGTTTCGAGCGCTTGATGCACTCAAAAAAGCAACATCATATCAGGTGAAGTGAATATGACAAGCTGCCACGGTGTCGTATTGCATGATATTGCTATGTTATTTGTGTCTATGGTGGGGTTATGTCGTGGTATTGTGATGGTATTGGGGCTGGGGTTAGTGTGTGGCAGGATGGTGGTGGGAGGGCATGCTCGTGATCTGTTAATGGTTTCTTGTCAGGTGGCCCCAATCCAAAACTTCCGCTAAAGCTGCGCTTGGTCAAGCTGAGGTGGCACAGTTGCAAAATAGTCACGCCATTCACATAGGTCTGATCGCACGCTCGTGGGGCTTTTTGTTGCGTCATCAGATACGCCTGCGCTCACGAATAGCCATGAAAAACACAAGCCTTGTGTCCCAATTACAACAAAAAGTGCACCAAACCGTCGCAAATACGTTGTGAGTAGTTAAACTACACAATATAGGCGGCCTGGAATGGAGAATTCCAATTACCTTTGAGATCAACCCCCGAAGCACCAAGCAGGACTATGTCCGCTGAGTGTCGATTTACCCCCCTCCCTGACCGAAAAATATTGTAGAAAATATTTAGATACAGAGGGATAAAAAGTAACACTAAGAAAATTGGACATTTCGACTGGCGTCTAAAATTCAGTAGTTGAAGCCCGTAACAAACCTCCAAAATTTGATGAATCGAAGTGAAACGTCAAGAAAACTTAAAGATTCCATGGATAGGAGCTGAATTCGAAAATTCTAAGAATTTACGTCCTTGGGTGCCGAAGTTAATTTACTTTGGATTGGCAGTTCTCGAAAGCAAAAATCTGGCTGCCCTGACGATCTACCCCAAGAAGACTCGAGCTCTAAGTAGAATTTTACATTTTCCAGGCTTATGTTGTGCCATGAAAAAGTCAACACAGTGCTTGATGAGCAATTAGTAGATTTTGAAAATAAATTGATGGGCTATTTTTTAAGAAAGCCTTTCATGCTTGATCAGAGCTTTAACATCCACCTCTATTCCACATTTTTAGTTTTTAAGTAGTTTGCTAAAAATGATTTTGGTTAATTTAGACGATTATTATGATCGTTTTATGGATTTTATATTAGCTTCGTGTGGACTCGTTTAAGTAAAAGGTTATACTTGACGGAAGGTAATAACTCGAGTGCCTGCTGCTCTTCGAGGTCCACCCGGCTCTCCATGCTGCGCCCCCTGAAGAGCCCAGCGCGAAGCGCGGTCGAACCATCAGGATCGGATCCGGAAAAAGGCCGGGGAGGTCTAGCGGGGGGGCCAGATCGGCATCCGCGCGGGCGACCAGGGCGCGCCGGCGTCCGCCGCGCTGCCCAGGATCGCGCGCAGGTGGGTCTCCCCGAAGCCCAGGAGATCCGCATGGAATGCGGTGTAGAGGGCCTCGGAGCGCTCGATCTCCTGCACCTGGGTGGGGGTGGGCGCCGACGTCACGCGCCAAGCTAACCAAGTGGCGGGTCAGGCACTTTGGTTGGGGCTTTTGGTGGCACTCCTTGTGGCATTAATCGGACTGTTTTTTGCAAGAGACATTCTGTTGCTGATGGGTGCCGAAAATGCCGTTATCGCAATAGGTGAGAATTACATAACGATAATGCTCTGTGGTTCAATCACCATACTCTATCTGTTTATCATCAATGCCATTTTTCGTGGTGCGGGTGATGCCTCTATTGCTATGCGCTCATTGTGGTTAGCCAATGGCATTAACATTGTTTTGGATCCCATTCTGATATTCGGCTTGGGCCCGATCAAAAGTATTTTTTATTAATCCTTTGAAACATTACAAGCAACAAGTAGGTAGCACCAGAACTGGCATAATCAAGCATCAGCTTTGTCATCGACGGCAGGTCGTTTTCCAGCAAGTGTTTTGGGGAAACACGATTGGTACAATAACATTTGCAGTAATTAAACTGATTGAGATAAGCAAGACCCACTAGGGTAATAATTATATTTTAGGATAAACATTCAAATGGTCTGAATGAGAAAATTAAATCGCATCTCCATTGCGAATGGGAAAGTCTGAATTGGAGTACCTAGTACCTGAACGATTATTTTCCCCTGCAACCTCTTCAGATAATTCAAAATAAGGCAATTAGAATTCTGGGTACTTTTGTTTATTGCCCTGCGAGACTTAAAAATCTGTCAGAAACCCAAACTTTATATATTTTTCTCAATATACTTATTCTCAAACCATTGAAAGGACGAGGATTACATCCAATCCTCAATAAATTATTTCCATGATCTGGCTATAATTGGGACTCCCACTTCCCCTGCCCACTGCATCCATTCCAAGAAGTATCGCCTTCCGCCAATCAAATTAGAAAGAGCTAGATTCTCAATTAGATTAAATTAAAAAACAAGTTTTTAACAAAGAACGAAAGCAGAAGAAGAATTCCATCAATTACAACAGGCAAGAGCGTTCTTATTGGATGTAGAACATGCGACAGATCGACAAAAATACGATGAACAACGGGCATCCAAATTGGCCCGGGCGGAGGCAGATAAGCAACGTGATGCCGTTATGACCGATCGTCGGAAACGGATGCGTGATGAATTACAAAGACAGGAACAACAAGCCATGATGGCTACTACGGCTACAACAACAAAGCAAAGGAGTACTGGTAGTAGTAAGCACAAGAAGCAGCGACAACGCAGACACTCGGCGGCCGACGATCAGCCGGTTATCAAGGACAACCAAGAAGCATAGTCGGCTAAACGGTCACGCTGGCTGTGCCAAACATCAGGTGGATTGTTCAGGCCAAGGGCGCCGGCAAGTCGTTCGGCGATGGCCGAACCGTTGTCGCCCAATGCGTTGCGTGTGCCGACCGAACCCCCGAATTGCAGGAGCGCGACAGAGTCCGCGAGCGAGGTCAAACGGCTGCGCAGACGCTGCAATGGCGCGCGCCATGTTACAATTCGATCAGCGGCGGTGATGGGCACAGCCGCCTGCATGCGCGTCCGACCGATGAGGGTTGCGGTACCGGTGGGTGCCTCCCGCGTCCGGGACATGTTTGAGCAGGCAAAGAAGCAAGCGCCCTGCATCATATTCATCGACGAGATCGACGCCGTCGGCCGGCATCGAGGCGCAGGTCTTGGTGGGGGACATGACGAACGCGAACAAACGCTCAATCAGCTATTGGTTGAGATGGATGGGTTTGAGCCCAATGACGGCATTATTGTGATCGCCGCCACCAACCGGCCAGACGTGTTAGACCCAGCCCTATTGCGCCCCGGCCGTTTCGACCGTCAGGTAGTGGTTGGCTTGCCGGATATTCGAGGCCGGGAACAGAAGAGCCCATCTGGAACCGCGGATCCGTCGAGGCAAAAGAGAACTTCGCTCGACCGTGGACTCTGCGCGTGGATGCGACGCGCTAGCAGGTCTTTCCCCGTGCCCGATTCTCCTGTGATGAGGACCGGCAAGTTCGAGTCTCGGACTCGATCGAGCATCGTGAGAAGGTCGATCACGACGGGGGATTGACTCAGAAAGGACGACGACTGGCCGAGCGTTACGGTATCGTCGCCCAATCGAAGCGACGTCGTGGGTTTCGAAGTTCCACCCTCCCCAGCGTGAACGTTCCTGAGCGCCGACTGGAGCGCCCGCTAGATGTTCTGCCCGCTTGGTTGCTGGTTTCTTAGCCGGGTGTAGCGGAAAAGAACAAAAAACTAATCCCTGAACCGCCAGATCTTGCTCAACAACCGCATGAGAGTTCATACGCCCGCCAAAGCTATGGCCCGCTAGGAACAGTGGATAACTCACCAGCTCCCGGGCTTTGCTAACCGCCGCTGCGATTGTTTCAACACATACGACCTGGCCATCCACGCGCCGTTTTCCGGTTTGCATAAAAGGAAAGTTATACCGTAGTGTTGCCAACCCTTGGGCAGCCCAAGCAAGCGCAATATTTTCCAAAAATAAAGCTTAAGAAGAACAAATTATAAAAATTTATAGACTAAGTCAAAACTCAATCAAAACTTAAATGGAAACCCGGGTGAATTCGGTGAAAACAATAAAACAATTGGCAAAAAAATAAAATTGAGATTCCCCCATCAACTCCACCTTTATGTGTCAGGCCAAGCGCACTCTACAGCTCCCACCACAAGAATTTCCGACATTTTTTATTCCTAAATATAAGAAACAGAAGAGACGAAAAAAAAATGACAGAATCAAACGTTGATTTCATGGCAGAAGGGGGGGGGGGGGAAATACATCGGGGATCCACCCAGCAACACATACTGCAAGCAATAGACCAAAAACATATCCGTCTCCCATATCTGGTAATTCTCGCTCACTTTAGAAAAATCAACCTTGAATTTATTTAACCTTAGAAGGGCAAGCATTCGTAAATTTTACGACACCAAAACATATTTTTGCGTTTACCATGGAAACGGATGCATTACATGAACTCACCTCCCATGTATACTAATATTATGATTAGTCAGTTCTTGTGCGATAACATGGGTTTTATTATCTGAACTGGTTGAGGTGATATTAAGGATGAGTAATAGAATTTACGAAAGCTTACAACTCTAGCGATCGGTCATTTGAGAAAAACTTAGCTTTTGACTATTCTGCGAAAATGCCTATCTCAAAATTTTAATCATTGTTGAGGGTTTAAAAAGTGCGAGAGAGGGGCTAACTGTGCTACAATCACTTTTTAACATTTCTTTGAACATGCCCTGAAAGTTTCAACTTAATGCCCTCAGCCGTTCCTGGGATATTGCAGATAAATACTTTTGACAACGAGCATGCACTTAGCATGTTTTCATTTTGTTCACATTCCATTCAAAATTTTCTGACAATTTAACCTCAATGCCCTAAGCCGTTTTGGAGACGTGGGGGAGTAAGTCAGCCCCAAAGACACAGTTGTTATGTTTTTCGACTATGCTGAGCAAAATGGCTATCTCAAAATATTGATCCGTTGAATTTGAGAAAAAGTGAGCGTGGGAGGGGGCCTAGGTGCCCTCCAATTTTTATGGCCATTTAAAAAGGGCACTAGAACTTTTAATTTCCACAAGAATGAGCCCTCTTGCGAAATTCTAGGACCACTTGGTCGATACGATCACCCCTGGGAAAAAAACAAACAAAAACAAACAAATAAACACGCATCCGTGATCGGTCTTCTGGCAAAAAAAAAACAATAAATGTTTTTTTTTCTTGGACAATGGCAGTCCTGTAATAGAGTTGCACCATTTGCAATACTGAACTGAAAGAAAATGATGTGCCATCGACTTTTGAGGAAATTCAAAAATTTTTAGAATTATTGGAAATTTGACAAAGAATGAGATGTAAGTATCATATCTCGCCTTGTAGCTTTAAATCTACTTTTATTAAAAACATGTTATTTTTCCTAAGTAATGATTTTCAACTGTTTTTTATGAATTTAGCGTAAATTGTTTCCCCCACCCATTCCCTCTAATCATAAATGTTCTACTATATATCATGTTAAATGAAAATTTCCTTTTGGCTTGATAATGAATTGTATATTTTTAATTCCTGGTCTTTGTATAGTTGCATGTTGATTAAATAGCTTTTGGTTGATTTTGAGCAAATATTAGAACTTAGTATCTAACTTGATGTAATCTAAGAATTCTCTACGTGTTTCCTTTTCTTTGAATTTTCCACCGAACTCACTGGTAACAGTACTGCTTTCTATATCTCTGATACCTCTTGAGTTGACACATAAATGTTTGGCGTCAATAACGCAAGCAACATCTTTAGTGCCTAATACCTTTTGAAGTTCTTCAACAATTTGAATAGGAAAGTGCTATTAATTATTTTCAACATTTATTAAATACTAATTCAAGAAGTTCGATTTGTTGCTGATCTTTTGGCTTTTTCTTAAAATTAAACCTACGTAATATAAAATTCCAAGGAGAGCTTTATGATAAACTAAACATTTGGCAGCTACAATGAAGGCTTCAGTGTACAATTTACGATTCATTGAGGGTTTCAGTGTACAATTCCGTTTTTCTCTGTTGCTTCTTTCATGTGTGTGTCGTCTTTTGAATTTCATGTACAGATGTATCAAACAGTTCGTGGTAGCGAACTGTAAGTAAGGAGTGACGCTGCGGGTTCCGTCTATCTACTCGGATTTGCTGTTGGCCCGGCGTATGCAGGTAGCATGATCGAGTGGTTTGACTACCCAGGTCTTGGGTTGGCCTCGGGTATGACCACAGTGCTTGCTGGCATCATATTGATAAGCGTTGCACTCAAGTTGGGAACACAAATGCCACTTACAGCGGACGAATAGGAAACTGTCATGTTATCAATAGTGCACTTCAGGTACATCTTTATTAAATTGGAAAGGATCCCGATCTC
Organism: Alatinidae sp. Z8VKAUB7J3; assembly: GCA_010016025.2. Lineage (NCBI taxonomy): Eukaryota > Metazoa > Cnidaria > Cubozoa > Carybdeida > Alatinidae > Alatinidae sp. Z8VKAUB7J3. Next base: position 73,440,220 of record JAAAKM020721499.1, on the reverse strand, counting down.
TGGTATTGGCACGAAGCTTTGTGGGTGACTCACCATAGTATTCTTTTATATGACCACCCGAGCCGGTACAGGAACGACGCGTACTGCTGATAGACAAGCCCGGTGCGACGCAATCCTATTTTTATGTTGGCAATGTAAGCGTCGACCGTAACTATTCCGGCCGCGCCGAACTGGACCTGGCAAATACCGTATTCGGTGGACGTTTTACGTCCATGCTGATGACGGAATTACGCACCAAATCCGGCCTGAGTTATGGCGCTCGCTCCCGGTTGACCCGATATGCGCAACCCGGCGCGATGTTTATTTCTTCGTTCACTGAAACGAGCACGACAGTGGCAGCGCTCGATCTCGCTACAAGTGTCCACACTTCCATTTCAAAAACACTGAATGACAACATTTTCCTGTACATTTATTAACTAAGCTAATTTCTGCGTTGGCTAAGATATTTTTTCCATTATTTGTGTAAAAAAAAAAATTTCCAGGGAAGTCTTGAATAATTCTCAGCTAGCTATGTTCTTAAAGAAACCTCCAATACCCCTACCGCATTGTCTTGTGTATAGCAATAGTTTTTTTATTAATCAACATTTATTATAGTAAAAAATGTATTAATCATTTTCAGACAATCATCTATAAGAGAATGAATCAGTTAAAAATAATTTACTAACCATTAAAAGCATTAGTCACTTGGTTAACTAAATAAAAGCTGACAGTTGGCTAATTCAGTATTGAATACCATCAAAGTACTTAAGTTGAAACAGCTACAAAGACATTTTTGTGACAGTACAAATGAATGAATGAAACCACAGGTTCGATACAACCTGGGAAAAATAAAAGCTGAATAAAATACGCTGAAAAATACGAAATTTTTCTTAAAGTCGTGACCTATTTAGATCGTTTTTCTGCCCAAAAATTTCAATGTGCCAGCCTTATGAAAAAAACTACGTAGCAAGTTTCGAGACCAGGCCCCGGCATGGCTACCTTCATGGGTTAGATTTTTATGGGACTTGTACTCAAATATAATAGCTGCAATTAGCCTATTATGTTTATAAACAATACTGAATCGAAATTTGACTGTATAGGCTAGACAGATTTCCTTTTCAATCTCTTACTTCTGCCTTAGCCTATGATAAACCTTCACTAAAATAACCTGTGGTAAAATTCTAGTTAATTGACTTCTTACTATCTCAGAAAGGGTTTAGGTTAGGAAATTGAAACTTTCAGGGATTAATCTACTGACTAAAGTATGTCTTCTGAAGGTATTAAATGTGTGTTATAAAAGTGAAACCGAGGACCTCAAACCGTCCGTGTTCGTCGGGCCGTTCTATGCGCCTGAGTTGAATAACAACGGATCGACGGCAGGCATACAGCACAGCGTGTTGGCGACCTTCCGCAACGTGCGTGACTTCGGTGCCGCACCGGTGGATCCGGGATCTGGCGGTGGCGACGCCGGCAGCATCACGGGGGTCTCGATTGCGGGTGGCAACATCACCATCGACTTCACCGGAACGCTGATGAGTTCGGATACCGTGGACGGGACCTACGCCCCGGTGGATGGCGCTGCCGCACCGTCGTTCTCGACGGCAGCAGACGGAGCGCCCGGCGATAGATCTCGTCCCGTCCGAGTCGCGTCTCGAGGATGCCGATCTCCTCGGTCGCCCTGGTGTCGATCCCGTAGAGGATGGCGGGGCGGAGCGCACGCAGCTCGGAGTCCACGGGGAGCACACATGGGCCGATCGCGCTGCACGCCACCGCGGCGATCACGGCATCCGGTACTGCCCTCCGCAGCGTCGTGGCGACCTCGACGAGGTCGTGCCACCACACCGCATCCGCGTCCTGCTCGACCATTCCAGGTGCGGGCGTGCTGATGCCGTGCCTTGTGCGTGCCTCGGCGTGCACCCGCCCAGAGTACTTTGAGGACATCTATATGGCTCGTCTGAGAAGGAACAAAGGGTTTCACCCCCCTATTTCCTCATGACCTATGGAATACTCGCAATCGATGCTGCTGGAGCCCCCACCCCCGCGAACTAAGAACTTGGTGGAGGGATGGTATTTTCAGATGCAAGACTCTATCCGAGCTTCTGGAAGTTCTTGGAAATCATGAAGCGTGAACAGGGCTGCATAAGTGATTTTGTCACTCAGTTAGCATCCGGCCCCCTTCCTCCTCCCAAGAAAGTGTTTACAGACCTTATTCTTTAGAATTCGAGGATTATCTCAGGTTTGGTAAGGGGTAAGAGTTAGGTCATATGCTGCCCCATTGAATGATTTAACTTCAGCTGGAGCTGCTGCTTGACTCCAATTAGTTTCCCTTGGCCTGCTGTTTGGAAACCACAGTATGCATGTATATACAAACTAGCAAAAAGTTGTATACTCTCTATTGAATATTTTTGAAACATCTATCTAGAGCTGTCTTTACGACTCCGTCTTTTCTCGCATGTGCTATGACAAATGTTTAGTCCATTATGTATCCTACGATTTGACTGAATGCCAAGAAGCAACTGACACGTACTGGGAACTTCCCAATAGGAGCGAAGGGAAACCTCCAATTCTCTTAGCAGCAAAAAAAAACTAGTAAAGTCTGCGAGGAACATGTGATACCGGTTCTGTATCTCAGTCCTAAATACAGAAAGTAAAATAAAAACTCAATCAAAATCACGAACAGAAATGGTCTGCAAAGTAGATGGCAGCATTTTCAGACTGTGAAATAAATGCTAATTTTTTGGATCAGTAAATTTTTTCTATTTATTATTCTAAGAAAGTATTATGGCAACAGTTTCAGGGAATCATCATGTATCTTAAGCCCCTCTAAATATTTTTCTAACTTCAATTGGCAGCAAAGATTGCGTTATTTTTTTCAGTTTTTTCACCATATTCTTTTGCTATATTATTCCAACGATTAAGGCGGTATTCGTCTTGCATGCCATGGAGTAGGGCTAGTTGTTGTTGATCATTAGCTTTTGTTTTCTTTTTTGCCGTTTTTTTATTCAAAGTTTTACGCAAGTTATTTAAGCCTGCTTGGCGGGCAATTTCATTTAAATGCAGATTAGTATTTGCTAATTTGTCTTGCAGATTGGCAATTTTTGCTTGTGTCTTGGCTTCTTGTTTATTTTGGAGTCGCGCTAGCTCTTGTTGCAGTAGCACCGAGGAAATAGCCCGTTTCGACCGTCAGGTCAGCGTGACACACCGAACAGGAGGCGGTTGTCGACAGCCATCCATCCGCGATGTCGGCCTTGCCGCATTCGGGGCATTTGAGCCGAAACGCTCTCGATAGCGCGGTCCGAAAGTTCATCATGAATTTCCTTCGAGGGTGGATCGGATTTGGACTCTGGACACCAAGTAGTCACGTCCGACGCGGTGGCAGAAGCCGCCGAAAGACTCGTCGTCTTGACGGTGGATCGTGAATAGCGAGATGACTGCCTCGATCTCGACAGCCAGCTGGTCCCACATGGCGCCTCCTACGCGCAGAACCTCATTCTTCCCGGTGGCTTCTACCGCTTGTCTTGGTTCGAGCGTTCGCTCGGGGAGACCGAGCCGGTGGTAGACGTGCGGAGTGCCGATGGCAGCGTTTCGTTCTCCGCAGCCGCAACCTACTCCTCGGAACACCGGACGCTGGATGACGGCTGGGACCGATTGTTCCGCGTGTTCGACATCTCGGCGACGGACGGCGCATCAGGTTTACTGGTTGGCGTCTTCGCCTCCGACGTGATGTCCAACGAGGAGCAGTCCCTCGACGTCGCCGGGATCATGCTTGAGGTTTTCCAATATTTCCGCCTCCAACTCCCCCCAATGTCAAAAGATCTGGTAGGGATTTGAAATAAGAGCTCTGAGACATAATTCCTTCTAAATATCAAATTTCATTAAGATCCGATCACCTATTCGTGAGATAAAAATACGCCAATTTTCACGTTTTCCCAGAATTACGGTTTCCCCCTCCAACTCCCTCCAATGTCACAGGATCTGGTTGGAATTTAAAATTAGAGCTTTAAAGCACAAGATTCTTCTAAATGTCAAATTTCATTAAGATCTGGTCACCTTTTCGTAAGTTACAGATAGGCCTACTTAAATCAACTCCGGCAGCTCGCATCGCATCGCCACCGACACCAATAAAATCTAATTGCGGATTGTTTTTCTTGATTGCTTCAACCAAATCTGCAGCGTGGTGGTCGCCGGATGCTTCTCCGGCGACGATGAGTATTTTACCTCTTTGGATATTTTCGTTCATGATATTGTAAACGGTAAAAACCTTTAAGGTTTTGGCCCGGCTTATCCTTCAAAAAGCAATAAAAAAGCCGGTACAAACGCCCGGCTATTTATTGTTCTAAATAATTGTTTTTAATGAAGATTAATTGTCAAGAATTTCCTTTTCCTTATCGCTCCGACTTTCTCACCATACGCAAGAGAGAATGGCGTCCGATCTCTTGAAGAAACGTTGCACGCGTGATTTCGGCACGCTGAAACGAGACCCCGACCGCTCGATGCCCCGCCGAATCGGTCGACACGGTGCAGAGACAAGGTCCGAAGATGAAGTCAGTCTACGCACAAAAGAACATCAGACAAGTGCTCAAGCACGTACCAGCTCGACCGCAACGCTCTTTTGACGGCGCGAGCGAACCGGATTCCATAGGAGAAATCGGCGATTGCAGCTTACTCGGATCGCAGTTCTTGTAGACTGGTCAAACCTGCATGCATTGAGTGTGTTTGATTTAGTTTAACCGTCCCTACAATGTTTCCTGAAAATTATCGTTATAATACTTATAGTTTTATTAGTAGACTAAAGGTGGTTGTAGTTGCAGTAGCATGTACATAATGTCCATTGGTTGATTCAACATCCGCCTCAACATGTACCAACTTAACAACATACATCACAACATGCATCAACAACATGCATCAACTTAATCAACATGTTTCAACTTAACACTCCAAACTGTTCTTGAGATATTGTTGATATGGCCTTTTAGCTAGATGTGTTCTCATAGTGTTTATTAAACTTGAGCGAGAGCTCGACGTGGGGCTGGACCCCGACGCAGCGCACCTCGTAGCGCCAGCGGACCCGAAGCAGCACGTAGGCCAGGCCGCTCCACAGGACGAGGCCCGCGAACAGGCCGACGGCCGGCGGGGCCGAGAAATCGATGAACTCGGCGACGAAGGCGTAGGTGGCGAGGGGCACGACGAAGAAGCTGAACACACCGATGATGGAGGTGACGACGTCGGAGACGGCCCACTTCCAGCGGCACGGCTTGCAGGCGCGGAAGGTGATCTGCCCGCCCTTGCGCAGGGCGCGGCCGACGATCCAAGCAGCAGCGGAAGATGTCGAAAAACTAGTAACCGATCGCCTCGAAGAAGCCCTAAATACTCTGAGTGATATCCGCTTTGTGTCATCAACTAGTCGCGAAAGTGTTTCCAGTATATTAATTAGGTTTAATGATTTATCCGAAGATGAATTTGATAAACGGATTAATGATCTACGCCGCGAAATTCAGAATAAAGAAGCCGAATTACCAGCCGAAGCTAAAAGTCCGAAAATCTTAGAATTAACTTCCTCAAATGCATTTCCAACGGCTTTACTGGTCGTGGTTGGTGAAGCAAATGATGAACGGTTACACCAACCCAGAGATAGCTTGGGTCGGAGTTACAGAGTCACAGGCCAAGAGTTCTGGACGTAAAATAAAATTAGGGAAATTCCCATGGAGTGCCAGCGGTCGAGCATTGGCAAATGGACAGAGTCATGGAGTCAGTAAACTGATTTTCGACATTGATAGTGGACATCTTATTGGTGGCGGCATTGTTGGTGCTCAAGCCGGAGAGTTAATAGGAGAGGTGGCTCTTGCAATTGAAATGGGGGCCGACGGTATTGATATTGGTAAGACTATTCATCCCCATCCGACTTTGATTGAAACTCTAAGTTTAGCGTGTTTCTCCCTTTTTTCGAAAATAAGGCACATTTTCTGAGGCTCGTAACTTTAGAACGGTAAGACCAAACTTGATGAAACTTATATATTTAAATCAGCATAAAATCCGATTCTTTTGATGTGTCTATTGGTATCATAGTTCCGTTTTTTAGAATTTTGGATACTATTGAGCATGGTCACTCAACTTTGAGCCTTTGTTACCACAAACTGCTTGAAAGAAGAGAAAATATAAAACATTATTTTTATTTCCATAAAAAGGACAATGTCAATAAAAAACAAACAGAGGTTAATTCAAAAACTTTTTCAACAGATTTAATTTCCTACGGTCACAAACCCTCACAATTTATATATAGTTGACCTCCGAGGTTGAGGAGGGGATTTGCTCCATCACCTCCTCTTTGGGTGGCCTTCTCTTTGTCTCCTTCCAAATCATCATAACAGAATATTAATAAAAAAAAAGAAGACAAGTTTGACTTAAATTAATGAAAGACTTGAAATGGAGAGATACGATCAGCCTTCGTAATTCACAAGATGTTTTTCTTTTGAAAAGTACTTTTGTGTAATAATTTTTTGTCAAGGTATACACTCAAAAACTTATAAAATTTATTATGTCAACAATTAAATGTTCAAATGGGGATAAGTTCATTTTTTAGGTAGTAAAAACAGATACAAATGTATGGTTATTTTGACTGCATATACAGCAATCATCATCAGCAGAAATGCTAAAGCATTTAAATATTAAAGCAGAAATGCTTTACTATTTCTGCTAATGATGACTGCTGTATATGTAGTCCAAACATCTAGACTTTTGTAAAATGTTTTCACTCTCTAATAAGTGGACTTATCCCCGTTTGAACATTTGTTTGTTCAAGGTAGCTCTTTATGATTACGTTACCATAAACCATTCTTTTTTAAGATACTTATCTTTTCGAAGTTTATAGAACCATCCTTTCCATAAAAACCTTGTACACCCCCGAGTCATTTACAAACCTTAAATTTAAATTTACTAGACATTATTACGATTCTCCTCTGCGAAAACATGGCCAGTACTCAAAAATCCAATTTAAGGATGGATCTCCCCTGATCTTGCCAAGACGAGCCAATGGCGCATTCCTAAGTTTCCTATATGGTACTCTTTTTGATACATAATCGAGTATATATAGATGAAAAACAAAAAAAGATACTGATTCCCTAGCCAAATTCTTAGTACGGACATACTAGTATTACAAAACCCTAATGAGAAAAATTACAATCTGACAGAGATTCAGAAATGGTAAGCATTTTTTCCGTTTACCTCAAGAAAAAAAGTTTATAACGAAAATTTATAATAGGGAACGAATTCTAGCCCATAGTAACTGCAATAAATAAAACGCAATTTTTACAAAAGCTTAATTTGCTTGAAAAGAGAGATCAGACAATATTTATTTTCAAGAGGTTTTACATAAAGGGTCGATGTAGCTCATTATAAATTATGTAAAGGATCTACAAAGTTCAATGTAAATGTGGACATTGGTATCATGGTTATAGAGACGTATGAAACCTTTTTCCTGCATAGAGAATTCCCTGCAGACTTTCTAGAGAGATTACGTGGATCACGTGTTTCTTGTTTCTGCAATAATTAACATACGGGAGAGAAAAAATGATTACTAGAAATTCTTTTCATTTGACACGCACCTGCTTGTTAAGTAATGCTTCAGAGGGTATTGTCAACTAATATTGGAGATTGTTCTTCTCTATTAGAACTAACATGGAGTTTTTTCTCTATTAGAACTCGAATGTGCTATTACGGCTGAAAAAAAAGCAAGAGTAACATTATAGCTAGAACATGGTACACCTTCCCATGGATCACGCCGCACGACGTCCACGTAATTATCTGCGCACCATTCTCCGATCTCGGAACGTTGACTCGGCCTCAAGATGAGACTTGCAGCTACCCACTCCGCCTCAGTTGGAAGGCTCCACCCAAGCGCTCGACAGAACCGTTTCGCAGAAGGGTAATCACTACCCAATAGCTCGCTACCAGAAACTTCATCGGCAGCGCCAATCACTCCCTCCCAGGTCGAGCGACGAATACAGCTCTCTGCGACGAGGAACGGCCCGACGGTCACACTGCCCTCCTCTCCTTCGGAGGGGAGCCTTAGCGCACCGACAGAATCGATGAGGTCGATCCCCACGCCTTCGAAGTGTCCGGTATCGAGACAGAGCCCGACGTTGGGGGAGTCAATTTTGCTGAAAATGGTTTCAAAGTCCTCGATGCGTTCCAGCACGTTCCCGGCATGGTTTTCGAGCAGGATGAGCATGCCCATGCTTTCCGCAGCGGGGGCGAGTTCGCGAAGGACGTTGATGACGGCCTGGAGCCCGCCTTGAGTGCCGCGGCGAGCGCCCGTGCACTTGACGCGACGACAGCCCAATTGCCGGCAGCCATACATGAGATTGAGCTTATGCGATAGGTCCTTGATGATACAAAAATCGCAGGGGGAGGGGAGGGTTCAAAACCGGTAAACTTCACTGGATACAGCCTTGTTTCTTACATCACAAGGTACTTTTTAAATTTTTGCAAAAGGTACCTGTAATTTAGTCAGAAATAAAGAGTCTGAGGGATATGTCATTATTGCCGTGCTTAAGAATTTTAAAGACAAAATTGAATTATTTTTAAATGTCATTTTATTTATTAGGTATTTTTTATACCAATACCCCCTTTTTCAGTTTTCAGTTTCTAAGGAGGAGGAGGAGGCTATATATATCGTAGAGGATTGTGATCTTTCAAGAATATACTTTCTGATTTTCAAGGCTGAAAATTTCTTCCCTTGTTCATTTGTTCTACATTTTCTTCTTATGTGTCTCATATTTGCATCACAGTCTCACATAATGCTTTATTATTTTCTTTTTACAGTGTGCCAATCATTAAGTTTTAACAATTCATTAAATTATATTTCTATTTTATCAATTTCTCTCATTAAAAAGGCAAAGAATTTCTAATTATTGATAAATAAAATCACCTTCTTTACGGTATCTTATTTTGTTGTTTCAAGAAACTTGCCCCTCCTCCTCGAAATAATTTTCCTCCCCTAACATCATAACAATTACGTAGCCCGCAGAGTTTCTCTTCAACTCACGGGCTACATTTTTCTGAGGACGAGAAAAGACTCAGAAACATTAATTTTTTTAACTTCTTGACCGATATAGACAATAAGGGAGGACTCTTCCTTCTCCTCTTTCAATGTTTACCGTTGGATGGAAACACTTTTTTTACTTTACAAGATTCTAACAGCGGTGTATCCTAGATAAACCTCCCAGGTCATGGGCCCAATCTTACGGTGACCTCCCCATATTCTACTATTAGTATTCAGAATTACTTATGAAACGATTCTTTGAGCATCGAAAAATGACGTCGTTCCTTCGTATAGATTCCATGCTCTGACAGAACAAGAGGTGATCCATTTCGCTCATGCAAGAGGGCTCCCAAGAATCCGGCGTAACCAGTCGACACCGTGTGATAGATTTTGGCGGGGATAAGTTTAGCGGCAACTTTCCCTAGCATCCACAGCGGTTCATGCATTTTACGTACGGTCCAAAAATAGTCGACAAAGGATGGATCGGTGCAATGCTTCTCATATGCCCGACATAGGTAATCCCATGCGGATTCACTGTATAAAAATTGTTCTTGGAATTTATGCGGACAATCCGTTAGTTGCTCATGCGCCGACCTCGGAGAGGACGGCGACTTTCCAGCCAAATCGAAAACGGAGCTGCTGCGGACCACTAGCAGTTCTACTACACCGCTTCGCGCAGTAAGACGTAAACCGCTGCGGCGATCAGGTCGGCGGTCGTGCCGGGATTGATCCGAGAAGATTGTCCCTGGCGATCAAGTGTACCGGTTCGTAAGTAGCGATCGAAGGCCTCGCGTTGCTCCCCGTCGCGGTGGTCAAACCGCGCCCGTCGCTGGACCTCACGGGCCACGTCCTCGCCGAATTTCCGCGCGATCAACGTGTCGGGGTCCGCGGGTCGCAATCTTGGTTGACCATTTGTATCTAAATAGATACTTCGCCAGCATTTGTTGACGGTAGACCGATCCTGGCTGGAGGTCCTCATGCAACATTTGGCGGGCAACTTTCATCGCTCGATTTAAAACGCTTTGGAATGATCCAACGCCGCACCGAAATCTTGACCACGCTGCATGTCCGGCATCCAGCCTGGATAAACAGGGAACCGAGCACTTACTTTGTTCAACGCCTTAAGCTCATCCTCCGTCAACTTAAGATCAATCGCTTCGAGATTGTCTTCTAGCTGCTCTTGTTTGCGCGCACCAATACCTCATATATAGAGCTAAACGCTACCTGGATTGACCGCTATGATCGGGAACAACATTCACGTAGGAAGTTACAAAATAAACAAAAAACAATCTCGCTCCCTTTAGGAACCGGAATGCTCTCGGGTACGACAGTGGACTTTACCTTGAGATATTGCAGCTATTTACATGTGGACTATTGGAGTGAAACCACTTTTTGTTCCGACTATTCTGATGTAACTCAGGTGGAAATTGCCTACATTGAAGGAGAAATCACCTCAGTACCAAGATTTGATTCCCAACTAAAAGTCGAAATAAAAAATTCTCCTGAAGGACTAAGAAACCAAATTAGTTCATAACATGGTGCCCAAAACAAAAGGGCTCTCGCTTGGTCCAAAAGTGGGTGGGATTTAGGTATTTTTATATTAACGATTTTAAACGCTATTATCGAAGCATAGAGTGTGAATCGTTTAAAAGAAATGTAACAAGATTTACTTTTCTGTTCAAAAATATGTACCAGACACAAAAAAAAGGGATACTGCCCTAAACGCTATATTAATTTGAAATAACCAAAAGAAAAATCTCAGAAAATTGCAGTTTAAAATACGAATAGGCTTAGAATGGTTTAAGGGGAACAAAAACACGGGCGTACTTGCTGAATTCCTTGCCCCCGATTGTTCGCTCCCAGATGACAGCCATAGTACCGCATCATCATCTTCTCGGGGATACTCGATTCGGAGCGTAGTGAACCACATTGGTTCCTCAGCAAGCTGTGGACATTACACTGCCGATGCCCACCGAAAGCATGATGCTGATAGTTCGATCGGTCGAGTGTGGAAAAGGTTCAACGATTGCTCGGTTTCAAGTATCACGTCCACGCAAGCAATCAATGAATCTGCACGGACGGCGTATATGGTCATGTATGAATTTGATTGAAACGCTTCGAAGCATTTCAATTTGTTTTCTAACGATATTTTTCTTCAAGACCTTTCAAGGCCTTTTTTTAAGGTCTTATTTTCAATATGTTTTTCCAGACGTTTCAAGGCATTTTAAGACCTTTTTTCAAAGCGTTTTTTCTTTCAAAGCTTTTTCTTTTCTTCAGAGCTTTTTGTTGAAATTTCTTTTTCTTGGGGATTTTTTTTCTTCAATGTTTTTTTCTATTTCTTAGAGATTTCAATTCAGGATGTTTTCCTCTGGGAACCTTGAAAATCCGTTATTAAAGATTTTTGTCCGCTGTAGGCACCATAGGTAGATATACAGTTCGTTACCACGAACTGTTTGAAAGATGTTTGTTTCGATGTATCTATTGTTATCAAAATTCAGTTTTGTTAAAATTTCAATTACAATTAATCCGAGGTCCTCCTTACTTACAGTTCCTTACCACGAACTGTTTGACTTACCCTTATCTTTGCATAAATAGAATTCAATTATTGCAAAAGTAGAATCTAGAAACAATTAGCTTTAAAGATTTTCCCTCATTCTTTCGCCACTCCTGAAAAAATAATTTTAATGATATTCAATATCGATTATCAATGAAATGAAGCTGAATTCGTGAATCAAATTAATTGGGGGGGGGAGTACCACAATTAAGTGATTTAATACCGTCTTAATTCTTCATAGATTTGGGACTAGATTGATTAAGACGTGTCAAACTTTCAATTCCTAAAATTCATTTCAGGATTGAGACACCAGAGGCAAACACAGCTACGACGTTCCTGTTCCACCCGTATAAACTTTCAATTCCTAAAATTCATTTCAGGATTAAGTCACCAGAGGCCAACACAGCTACGACGTTCCTGTTCCACCCATCTCTAAAGCTTTTATATTCCTCTTTCCCATCAAGTTTCCTCTTCCTTAAAACTGTTTTTCGTGCAAGTCTTTCCAGATAAACTGCACTTTGGACGCATATTCTACCATCAAGCCGTTATGTCGAGTCGTAACATTCCGCAGATTGCTGTGGTATGTGGTAGCTGTACAGCAGGTGGTGCCTATGTGCCCAGCATGTCGGATGAAACCGTTATTGTGCGAGATCGTGGCACCATCTTCTTGGGTGGTCCACCATTGGTGCAGGCAGCCACGGGAGAAATCGTTTCGGCTGAAGAACTTGGTGGCGCCGTGGTTCACACTACGACGTCTGGAGTGGCCGACCACCTAGCTGCCAACGAGCAAGAGGCTCTCTCAAGGGAGAGCCGTGTTTTCGAATGAGGAGGGTGATGAAGGATTGAGAACGACTCTTATATCAGTGTTGCTAAGTTTGACTGGATGTTTCACGCTATCAGTTACAGTAGGAATAACTGATGTATATCAAGACATGGATATAGTTATATTAAAAATCAATCCGGTTGTTTTTATGCTAACATCGATAATGCTTTTGTTAGCCTATGTGAGAATGTCCCACAAAGTGCATTACAGGAATCAACAATTGATTAAACAGCGTAACATACGATCGCTTGGCAGAGGAATGATCATTGATATGAAATTGAGGATAGCCGGAACGTCACGACCTGGCGGACCATGTAATCCGCAACTTTGACTGACTTCACCCATCTCTCCTTCGGCAGATGCCTGCTGCGAGCATAGCGGCTCCCGCCACCCCCTGCCACGACGGTTCTACGCCAAACCGAGTCCCAAAACCCTTCCTGGGGCCAGAACCCATAGGGTATGCTGGGGGGCTGGACTCGGCCTAATTCACAGTGATTAAATTCCGAGTGGACGCAAATCAATGAATACCACCAGGGGGCCAACGTGGGACAACCGTTACCAGCAGTCGACTACCTCAAGATACCCGAGGACGGCAATTAAATTGTTCGAATAAAGAGTTAAACATTGAGTCAAGAAATATATAATGATTAGAAACGGTTTAGAACGATTCATAAATGTCATAACGGGTAAAATATTAAATTTTTGAAGCCCCCATCCATTCCCGAAAGGTCGAAAATATTTTTAAATATACACAAATGTTGGAAAAAAAACAACAACGATGAGCAGACATTACCAACTTAGGCGCATGATGCGTTTGAAGGATCGTTTTAACAAAGAAACTGATTCTTTACTCCTGAGCCCTAGCATGCAGCACATAGAAATGTTATTTGAGACGTAACAATCCAAAGACCTAATTTAATTTTACTAAGAGTCAGTGATTGTCAGGTGGGAAATGTAAGGAAGTTATATTCATTGCATTAGACATCTTGTTATATAAGCCTACGCTGCACAGACAATACGACATAGGCTATAATGTCTTGCTTTATGTCAAGGTGTCATATCAATACGCACGATTAAAGCGTCAATTATGCGTCCCACTCGTAGCTTCGCGAGTTGAACTGTGATCGGCTTTTAAGGATAAGTTTAAGTAAACGTTTAAGTTTTTTATACATGTAATTTGATTTTGGCAGAAGACCTAGTATTATCTGCCAGAAGAGGGAACATGTCGACGAGCGCGGAGGTACGAGATGAGGAGAATGTGTTCTTCCTGTTCGACGATCCGGACGTTGGCGCAGCCGCAATGATTGATGGGAGCGATAGTGTGGAAATGACAGGTCCGCCGCATTGCGTTGTGGCATGGAACTGGATTGGAGAGAAGATTGCGCGCGAAATCACAGAAACCTCTTTTCCCCCGTGTTCCTCTGCCGGCTGTAGGCCTCGACACGAGCACGCCGATGGTTCGAATCGGCAATTTTCTATTCATCGGCTCATGGGAGAAGGTTGGTGATGCAGAAGAACAAATCCGAACAAGTCTTTTCAATCTACACCAAAATCAATTAACAAACCATGTCATGACTTTCTCACTAACAATTGATAAACGAATCGTCTGTTGAGAATAAGCATCTACCGGAGGTAGAATAATCTCAGATACAGCAGCAGCTGCTGTTGCTGCTGTTTCCTATCAAATAAAAGAAGATTATCAAGAAGACAGGTCAAATGCAATTCACTAACTTCTTTTCCAAAATAAAATTCTTTCACTTTCAATTCATATTGTTGTTCAACGGTTGTTTGTTTCAATTGATCGACCGTTGGAAGTTTCCGTTCCGAGCCAAGGCAAAAGCTAAAGGCCCAATAACAAAAAAACATAATTTTACAAAGGCAATCATTCTGATTTAAGGTCATCTAAAATATCTAAGGGGTTGACTGATGAAAATAAAGCACATATAAATGTGATTAAAAATAGTGAAAGTTAGAATTGCAACCCCGCTGCCGGTCGCCGCCCAGGAAGGCGGTGCCGCCGGCACCCTCTCGCTGGAGCTCAACACCACCAAGAGCGTCGAGTCGGGCTGCCAGCTGAGCTTTCTCATCCAAAACGGCCATGACACCGACATCGACGCGGCGGTCTACGAGACCGGGTTCACTTTGTAATAGAGATTGCGAACTTGCGTAGCCTCAGTTTCAACCAACATGCCAAATATCTACCCTTTTCTAAGAAGTTGGCAGAGGAGAGGATAGAGGAGGGAGGTTCAACGCCTCACAGGCCAGCAATCAAAAACATACAAATTCCTTGCATGGTTCCGCTTTTAACAAGGTTGCCTATCTTTTTTTTTTTTTGTTCAGATGTATCAGCAAAGAACAGACCATTTGCATAATCTGAGACCATACTTGCCCCTGAGGCAGTGTGAACTTGTCTTCTTGGAGGCACATTTTTCAGACGTTTCAGTATTTCAATATATTTGTTTTTTTACGGTATAAAAAATATTATGTGATATGGTTCCAAAATATTTGATTTGTATGGAATAGTAGAGTCAACAATAAAAAGTTATGAAAAGATTGCTAATTATATCTGTTGGTCTTGGGTTGATAGCTTTGGCTAATCACGACGAAATCTTAGGTTCAATGCCAGAAGCAATTTTTCAAGCGAATTATTTTTAAATCCTTTTCAAAGTTTACTAAGAATTTAAAATCAAGATTATTCCAAAAATTACTTTGAAGTAATCTAAAAAAAAATTAGGCTTTATATAATAAAAATTTTATTATGACTAGTAGTAAGAATAAAAGAAACAATATTTTACTCTGAAGTAACCCAAACCCTGATTAACCCCCTGCCCCGACCAAAAAATTGTATTTAATAGACGTGGAAAAAAACTTTGATTGGGAAATAAAAAGATAAAATGATTTTATGCCTGGGTGTAGTAACGTTTCTTATCAGGTGCACCCGGAATTTTTCTTATCAATTGTTTCATAATCATGAAAATGCTTATGAAAAGGTTGCTTTGTTATTTGATGTTTATCAGTTTACTTTGATTCCTGTGAAATTGGGTTTTATAGTAGTTACGTACATTTAGAAATTTTAAAATATTTTACTGTTTGACAAATTGTTGATACCATTTCTAACCAACGAGTGTCTAGAAAAGGAAGCCGGATTTAAAAAAACATGTTATTTTTATTTGTTGTTTGGCAACGCTGTTTTTGCATGTTTCGTTATTACTGAAAATTGAGGTTATGTTTTGATACTGTGCTTTTGTTTTCCAGGCTAATGTTCGGTATATACAGTCATAAATCCGATTTATAGTAGATTCAAGTCCGACATTCTTTTCGAGATATGATTTACTAATTATTTTTACTCCAAGCAGTGGTGAGAAAGAATAGACAGTGACTTGGGAGTCTCCACGTATAGTGGGTATAACGAAAACGATACTTGATTATTGCAGCATTGTCAGCATTACTAATGTGACATTAGTTTTTCGACTTCGACTTCAATAAAAAGACAACTAAAGTACGAAAAACCCGCTTAAGCATTATAAATAATTTTATAATGAATGTTTCTTTTTAGAACATATTAATGCTATTCTTGAAATGGAAGCTGATCATCAGCATGCTATAATGTGCATGATACAAGACCTTAACTTAGGGTCTGAGGGTGTAGCCTCAGGATCAGTGGACTCCCTTTCAACGAAGTGCGCTTTGAGCCGAACTTGAATGGCACCTTTGTGCGGGTCACTGGCTCGCTGGTTCGGGCCGGCGGCGCAAGCGAAACCGTGGACCTCAATCCTCATCTGGATTACACAACATCGACGGTGAGCCAGGACCAACGCGACCGGTCCTTAGGCGATCCACGGGGCATTGCATGGCTTGCCGATGGTTCGCGAGCTTTCGTGGCGGGAATGGGTTCGAACAATCTGATCGTTCTGGACAATAACGGGCGGCGCGATGTCAGCGCGCCCACTATTGAGGTGGGCGAAGGGCCGGTAGGTTTGTCAGCTTGCCGGCTGGCCATGTACCAACCGGCTGCGAGGCGATGGCTCACAAAACGGCATCGCGATCTGTGGAAATGACGTTGCCCCGAGCAGGGGCGAAAAGAAGCTGGAAAACCGTTTTCGCTCAGCACTGTGCCGGATAAGAACGGACCATGACCGCCATTCGGACCAGTTCGGCAAGCGAATCGGCCTCCATTTTTTCGAACACATCATGCCGGCGGCTTTCAACGGTCCGGACGCTGACATCCAACTTTTTGGCGATCACTTTGTTGGCCATCCCTTCGACAATCAGATCCATCACGACGCGTTCGCATAAAAACGAATAGAGATGGGTTCACCTCCTCCTAGTACCTTGATCTTAATGCTAAAGTAATTCTATCAATTGAAACTACGGCCTTTGTGATTCAGGGATCATTCTTAAGGAATTGAGACAAAATTTAAGCTTTAGTGTAAAGAGCGAGGCATTGACGAGAGGGCGAACCCCCCTCAAACATGTGATAAAAACGAAAAACTTACGCATTTGAAGTTCGTTATGTAAGTTATTTTCGTAAGTGACGTAAATTTTTATTAATAAATACGATCGTAAAACTAAAAGTTCTAGTTGTTTTCTAAGTAACAATCAACTAGATTTTGGCTCAAATTTTCGGTCGAACTTTGAACCGAGACAGTTTCTAAAAGATTAAAATGGTGTTTTTTATGCTTTCCGTTATTCTGATCAATCGTAGCTTAGAGTTAACGACGATTATATTCGTTGCGTTGTTTTTCAATTCTGGTCTGTTTTTGCTGGCCGTTTTAGCGGAATATCCATAGTCGTATTCATTCCAGACAGGACTGAATACTGAATCAGAACTTCGCTTGCACCGATGCAAGAATTTTGTACCGATTCAGTCTTGCTCGTTCATGGACCAAGTCAGTCCACAGCTTTGAAGCATAAAAAATTCTTTTGATAAATCGATTGTTAACAAAATTTCTTTTTTTTAGAGTCTCGGTGACTCCTTACAGTTTTTCTGAGTCGCTCCTTACTGTTCCATTACAAATGTTAAATATCAATGTACCGACCAAAAAATCCAGATACTGACCAATACTTATGCTAAAATCAAGAACTGTTTAATTGTCAAACTATTTGTTTCCCGTGAAAGATTAAACAAAAAACAAGAGCTAAGAGCTCATATGGCACTTGTGACGAGTCATGAAGAGCTAAGAGTCAAGAGATCATATCCCCTTCCTCAAAAAAGAAATTCAGCATGGACTTAGGATGAATTTCATCCTTTATTAATATAGAAAACAGCTTTCTGATTAGTTGAAAGCTTCACTCTTCCACTTTTACCAAGTTATAAAGATAATGTCAAAAGATAGACGATCCCTAAAACTCCCCCTAACATCTATTTCCACGTGCTTGTACGGAATTTACATAAAATCGGCCAATATTCTGAAGTTACATTCCGCTTCTCTTATATTTTAGAAACTGCCTAGTAAAGAGTCTTATTGTGCTTCAGCTCTAGACACTAAGTCCATACTTTTTATATTTGAAAAATATATAAACTGCGAAAATCTGCCCTATTTTAGAAAATAGGGTGAAACACCCCCTAAAAGTCATAGGATCTCAATGAAAATCACACCGTCAGATTCAGCGTATCAGAGAACCCTATTGTACAAGTTGCAAGGTCCTACCTACAAAAATGTGGAATT